>JAGTXR010000075.1:1200000-1927994 GCA_022606575.1 Glossosoma conforme | reverse complement strand
GACACCATAACTGCCCAATTTTATGGACCTTTGAATTATTACTCAAATCTATGACAAGAAAGAACTGACTAAAGAAGATCGGACAATGTTACAGTCTAATGTGAAAAGTATGCATAATCATCATTTGTAGTGACACACAAGGGAATACAAATAATTATAATTAATAGGTAGTGCTCATTTACTAGTTGTATTTTTAGTATGCGCCATGTTAGACCGGTCCGACTGTATCCAAAGAGTGAGACGATTAATCATGTGAGAAATAACAAATCAATTATTATTGTGACAAGTTTGTTTGCTTTTGTAATATATTTTTTAAAAGAATAAGAGAGCTCAGTTTGGTTTCACAATTATGTATTGGTTTATTTTTAAAATGCTTTATAAATATTGAATTGAAAAAAATGTTTGTACTGATTCTAAAATACTGTTGTATATTGAAAAAAGTTAAAAGTCTACTAACCACGTTAATAAAAAGGATTATTTGCTTCAAAATAGATGTCAAACAGTAGGTAAATTAATTATGAATAGGTAACTATAACTGAATACTCTAAGTATCATAAATATTTTGCGTTTAATTTGTTTTAATTAATTTTATTGTTAATAAAACAACAATAAGCTGAACAATTGATTAGCACTTGAACTAATTGTTTTAACCTTTATTACTCCTGATATTTTAAATAAACAATAATCTGTTGTTTTTTTGAATTGTAAATTATATTTAAAAGCATGTCAAAAATAATAATTGTGAAATCAAATTAAATTAATAAAAATAGATATTTAAATTTTAATTATGCAGTGTTGCCATAAATTGTTCATTCGACAATTTACGTGTTTTTGGCAGACTTTGACATCTCGATTGAATGACAGATTGTACGCTCGGTGTCGAAAAGTCATATCTTGCACTGAACCCACTGGCATTATATGTGTTTTCGCTACCGAGCATGCGGATGACAAGTTAGGATTTTATGTACATATAAGAAATAGACTAACACGCTGAAATCTGTAAAATATAATGTTTTTATTAAGTCGTCGGTCCAGTGGTCTGAGTGAGAAAGTGATAAGGTGGCTAGTAAAGAATACGGAGTTCACCTTGATGGGTCCCTGGTCGGACACTCAAGATGGCCGCGCGTGCGAGGACGTCAACGCAGAGATGTGTTGTAATTTAGTTTTTTAAAATTGTATTTTAAATTTTAATAGAGTCGCTCGGCAGTCTGTTTCTGTTAAACGGGTTCGCTCTAAACGTATTTTTATTGGAGATTGATATTCCGAAATGCTTGTGTATGTTAAACGTTTTTTTTAATTTGTTTTTTCTGTTTTAAATTTTAAATTTGACTATTATATATTTTACGGAAGATTATATTTTCTGCTTCTTAATTTCATTCTCAAATTTTAATTTTTTTATCTAATTGACGCTGGCTTATTGATCCGCCTTGAAAATCGCTTTAAGAATGCTTTACGCGTTTTTTTTTACAAAAACCTAAAATCAAGAATTTTAAAATGACTCTTTTTAACAATGATGAACACATCACACCAGCAATACTTTAGTTAAATATATAATTATTTACTCTGTTATGTAATATTACATTTACCCCCTGTATGTAAAATTCGCAATTTTTAATGCCAATATTAAAATTGTATATAAAAAATCAACAATATATATATTTATATTTTATTAATATCTTTATGTCCTTACCCGTTAATAACAATTATAATAATTTATATATACTCGCATTATGTTCTATATCTGATCCACTGCAGAATGAAGGCCTATACACTGAGATAATTACTGTTGTGGTCTGCTCAAGATGAGCTGAAAATAAATTTTATATATATACATTTTTTTTAATTTTGAGGTTAAAATAGGTTAAACTTCTTCACATAGTGAAACAGTATTGATATACAAACAAATCTATAGCAAATACCATATTATATCATTTTTTGCATGAAGCAATCTGAGAAAAAAAAACAGTGGACTTGAGATTAGAACCGCAGGCGGTATATTCATATCCTGTCCGTTGCCCCTGACGTTGACACCATTTCACCACCTCAAGTCGAGAAATCAATACATACTAATTGGTTACTAAATGTTTTTTTTTTTAATGGAAAATATAATTCCACAAAGGCTAGTTTTAGTCAAAAGGTTAATAAACTGACTTTATCACATGTGTTTAAGCCTTTGAGCAAAAATTTATATTAAATATTTTATCCTTTATTTTTTAAAGTTGTCATCTTTTGACCTCATCATTTTTTAAAAATTTATTTAACTTATGGTTGTGATTATTTTTTTGTCCAGAAATTTCGTGTCTGTCGTATTCGCTCTCATTTGGGAATGTCATTCAACAATTTTCAAAGTTTAAATATTATTTTATTGTAATAATAAATAAGAGTTGTACACTATGACAATTTATAACACCAAAATATAATGGAGATTGATAAAAATACGCTTTATATATTTTTTTATTTCAATGACCCTTCACGATCAGAGCAACAGTTCACTTGAGTCAAACTATATAAAAGAAATAATCCGACCTATCCTTGAATACGGCAGTCACCTTTGGATTGGAGCCCCAAAATACCTTCCAAACTTAATTGACTCAGTTCAAAGAAGAGCAATTCGTTTGATAAACCATGACACTCTTACGTCTAACCTGCAATCAATTGAACACAGTCGTAAGATTGGTTCTCTTAGTCATTTCTACCGTTATTACCACGGTCGCTGCTCTTCGGAACTTGAAAGAACTAATTCCTTCTGCACCCACCCACAACCGACAAACTCGTCTTACACACACCGAACATCCATACACGGTTAATATATGTCGACCAAGAACTAGCAGTTTCCAAAGCTCCTTCCTTAATGCCACCAGTGAGCTATGGAATGCTCTTCCAGCGTCTGTGTTTCCTCCTTCCTACAATCTGGATCTCTTCAAGAAACAGATAAATATACACTTGCAATCTCCCCAACCCACACACAAACACGAACACAACACACGTTTCCCGCATGCAACGTCCAGCCTCCCTGGCTGAGCATCATAGAGTGCACTGGTCTTGAGCGGCTGTGCTCTCCTGCATGCGTTTTCATAAAAATAAAATATATGTTCATGACGCGTTTTGTATTCTCAACCCTTTAGATGCGGCGTGCCTATATATGGGCATGATACTTTATATCACTAGAGTACGGCATGCCAACATATAGGGCCATAGAGTTGTATTAAAAAAATATATAGTTTTTTTTATTAATGTTTAATTAATAGGGTTATAATTTTTTAAGAATGGATATAGGTGTGTACATATGTATGAAATAGTAATTCTTCATAAAAATCAAATACATTATTTTTCCATGGATTGACGACACTTCTTATGGAACAATGATAAAAACAATAGCCGCACCTAAAGGGTTAAGATGTGTTTCTCATTATCAGATTTGACGTTTTATGGTTAAAAATACTGTTTTTTCCAAGACTACTGATGAGCTAAATTTTGATTTATGTGTTTTATAAAAAAAAACTTCATAAAATTTATTTAATTTGAGTTAGGTAAGGTGTGGCTCAATTAAACTACAGTGACTGGATTTCCTCTAAAACATTGTTTCATCAATATGTAAGATAAATGTCTAAACTGGCAAAAAAAGTGTGAAAACAGCATTTGTTAAAATGGTAAATTTGACAATAAGCCTTGAACTTCAAACTACTTTCCAACAGTTTTCTCATAGTTTTGATTAAACAGTAAGTCTTGATTTTACAACGCGTCCTACGCCAGAGTGAAGTCTTAACCCAATTCATAAAAAAACGATAGGTACCCTTATAATGTAAAATGTTCATCATAAAATAAAAAATATATTAATTTTTCCTCCATACCTAAAACACCACCAACAATAGGACAAAAGAGTGCCCTCTTAAACTTTTTATCTTTCAGGCTTTTTTTTAGACTTAACATAATTCAAAGAAGGGCATTCAGTTTGCGTTTTTTAAATAATACACTAACGTCTACACACCATTTCTTGAAACACTAACGTAAAGCAGGTTAAATTAGTATGTTTAGCCGCTAGTAATAAAGCTGCTTGTCCTCTTGATTCTGAAATTAACATCTCTTGCACCCATCCATAATCAACATTCTTCTTGTACTATTGATAGACACCCATACACAGCTGATCTATGTTGAGAAGGAATGACGATTAAAATAAATAAGTGTCACTAATATACTTTATTATGCACTTCCCGCATCTTCTCCCACATAAAATCTGAATCTATTCAAGCAACATATCAAAATACACTTACGATCAGTGTCCAATTGTAGTTATATATATATATATATATAATCGTGTCGGAAACAACAGGGTCAGATCCTGTCTGCCCAGAAGTGGGCGACGTCGATGGCGTTACTCCCGGCCCTCATCAGGTCTTCCTGGGTGCAGCTGCTCGGACACAGCGCACACTCCAGAAGGTGTGACAGGGTCTGCTCTGCGCCGCAGTCACATACAATCGGTCCGCTGTAAAACTGCCAGGCTTTCATTTGTGTTCTCGTCTTGCATACTCCGGTCCCAAGTCTGTTAAGAGACCTCCATATATTCCACCCATGGTCATGTCCAGGTCTAGGTCTAGGTCCTCTTTTGGGGCAATCCAAGTATTCCCCTCAGTTTTGTGGTTAAGCACCATAGATGCCGCTGATTTCAACCGGTTGTTCATACATTTGCAATCTCCACAACTCTAACATAAACAACAGTACATCATTTTTGCAAGCATCGTCCAATTGTCTTATTTGAGAGTTGTAGAGCCCAAGTATGCTGAAACACGGGCTCATTTAATTTTACATTTCATATAAAAAAAAAACTTTTTTTTTTTTAAAGAGACATCGTCTCTCATTCGATCACCGAAGTTCGGCAACACTGAACACAGAACATACTTGGATATTAACCAACCAGTTCAGTGAACAATAGCAAGGGCTGTTTTTTTTTTTGCTAAACAATATTTTTGAAGGAGATTTTTTTAGCTAATGCTGTTTATTCTTTTTTTGCTTATAAAAATTATTGAAATTATTTTCTTTTAATACTAACCGTTGTGTGGGCGGCAAACAACCTAGTTACGCCATTGACTACATTTTTTTTAGTTTGGCGAGCTATAAATAGTTGATAAGAATCCCCCATTATTGGATCTATGATGATCAATGTTGTAACTAGAGAGGTACTAGAATCATAGATAGAGTAAGTAGTTAACCAAAAAACATTTTAATATAAAAGAAAAACTAAACCTTAACCTTATTTTTTTTCACTTAGCTTAACCTGAATAATTTTTCCTATTAGACCTAAGCAGGCAGCACCCGATTATCGCAACGTCGGCGATAGTAGATTCGTTACAAAGTAATTAATATCATATATATATATATATCAATTTTAAACTAAGTTTATTTGCTTGCTTATTTGTTTGTGTGTAATTCCGGTAGGTATAACAGGAAAATAAATATTTTTGAAATCATTCTATAGTATAAAACTATTGTTTTCTTTTGTCGCAATGGAAATAATAGTGGCATTATTTATAAGCATAGGAGAGAGAAATTCGAGCAAAGTCGGGTAGAAATATTATTGATAAATAAGAGTGTGACGTCAGAAAAAACCGACACAATCGAAGCTTTTATGCATTTTTTGATGAAATCCTTGAAACAGACGAAAGGTTGGATTACTTTTCTACAGCTATTACCTTGGCCACTGCTCCTCTGAATTCAAAGAATTTAATCCTCCTTTACCCAACCGCAACAGACAGACTCGCCTCACACTTCCTGAACACCTATTCACGGTTATAATGTAAGTTGACCAATAACTGTCAGTTTTCAAAATTCCTTCCAAAATGCCACCAGTAAGCTCTAGAATGTCAGATCTCTTCAAAAAAGCAGATCAATGCACACTTGCCTATCTTCCGAACACGCCCACAAACACAACACACGTTTCTCTAATGCAGCGTCCATCCTTTCTATATGAGTTTCATAGTACACACTGGCCTCGACCGGTTTTACTTTTCTGCATGCGATTTCTAAAAAAAAAACGGGTGCTACCTTTACAGCAATATTATTCGCCGGCATATAAATAGCTTTATCTTTTTGCGTCGAAAACTTTTTACTCGGTTATAGAAAATTGTTTTTTTTTTGTTATTTGTTGTGAATGTGCTAGATTCCGTTTTTTTTTTCATTTTTCTTTATCCCGTTGTTTGTTTGTCTGTGAACTTGACACGATTCTTTTACACGGATGATATAATGCGATAAAGAACAACAACTTTTATAATCTTTGATTCAATATAATCATATTTTTTTTAGATTTCGCGGAATAAATGCGTCATGCTTTCATATTTATTCACCATACTCATATACAGGTTTATATATATATTATTTATATATATTATTTCTTCGATCGATATTTCATGAAGGAATTAAATATTGTCATTGATTAAAAGAAGCTTTTTTTGAATTAAATCTAGACTTATTTGATAACGACATGTTTCGCCTTTGTTTATAAGCTATTCTCAAGAGGATGAGAATGGCTTATAAACTCACTTGAGGTAAAAACCGAAACGTGTCGTCTTCGAGCATCAGGCTAATAACTCGATCTCCTTAAGCTTTCGATTACAAATTGTCGCAATCAACAGCCTTATTTACTTAGAGAACCAATACAATATTAGATGTAAAAAATCGGTGTGCTTTAAACAAAACACCTTTAGAAGTATTTTTCTATATTCGATGTCTAGTATTTTACCTTTGTCAATATCCACACACCTATAATATTAATGACGTTCACATTGAAGTGTGCAAAGGATAAATGCACTTGAAACTTCGCTGTTGTTTTTGTTGAGAAAATAATTTTGAAGATGTTGAAAATTGACGAAATTGAGATTACCCCATCTTAATAATTACTAAACGTTTAATTAATTATCTGAACTAGACTATCCTAACCTGCTTAGTAAAAAATATTCACAGAAATATATAATATATACATATAACACAAAGCTTGAATATTTAAAATACTTACCACGAAATTACGCATATACGCTTTCATGGAATCAGATTTAAAAACAAACTTAATCTGTGATAAAAATATTTTTCCATTAACTTATTCCGGGCATTAAAAAAAAGATAAAGCGAAAAGCTAACTGAAGCAAATTTTTCATATTTTTTAATCGAAATAATAATCTGTATTACTGTTATATTTACTTTTTGTAATGGGTCCGCCATCTAACTTTTTTTTCAACTAGTGCTTATTTCGTGAATAGTAACACTTAGCTCATGTCTGATTTGACAGATAATTAGTTTTATCCTTCCGCTAAACGAATATGGTTGTGTATACGCTTGAACAACGCTGGGAAATATTGCGACATTACTTTGAAAATCAGGCCATTTTTCTTCGAAAATGAGCAAGGAGTGGCCGTTACAGTCAATGGCGATCGTTATCGGGCCATTTTTGTTCACAAAAATTGAAGAGGAGGATATTGGCAACATTTGGTTTCAACAGGACGGCGCTACGTGCCACACAGCCGAAGCTACACTCGATGTTTTGCGCCCCATTTTCAAAAAAAAAAAAGTTATTTGGCGGACCCTATATTTATATACGATACTAGAGACCACTAGTCCAGCATCGGTTACCGTGTACTTTAATCAGGTTAATTTAGAATCTAAATTACAACACCTCTTTTAAAACGAATATCAAGAAAAAAAAACATTTTTGTAACATTTTATTTGTTTTAAAATCACGAATCAACATACGATACTAATTTTTTTTAGCAAGATCTCTGACTGTTTAACCAAATAAGGTATATTTATTGGAATCCGTGCTTATATAAAAGTGTAAATGCTTAAAATCACTTAAAGTATGAAGAAGCTATTATTTATTTGAAAGAAAACATGTGTCATTAAAAATTATATAAATATCGATTATTTATATGAATACTCAGGGATTAAGCTATATTTTATTTTGAGTATATATGCGTTTAGTGCATTAATTATCTTTGGTATTTCCACCAATATAACATTGTGCAGCACATTTAAGAGGATCAAGGAAAGGCTGGCTTTAAGCAAACTATGAATAATATCTAAATGTCTATCCCATTCTTTTTCCCAGCAGTTTTCACATACTGCGGGTATGTAACAGTAACACTTAGGCTCCCGTCAGGCGTTATCCATAAATTTGAAATTGTTCAGCGTCCTGTTGGAAGGCTCGTGCTCAGAATATCTCATGGCGATGGAAACTCGATGGAAAACTATTCTTCGAAAAATAGGCGGTCTTTGAAGCTCTTCTTAATAAAAATATCATTCTTCAAAACTGTGAAATTGTTTACGAGTATTATGTCCACTTCGCAATGTTTGAAAATTACGACTATACATTAGACCTAAAGCTAAACCGACCATTCACACTTTATTAGTGTAACTCAAAACTAGTATTTTTAACTGGAACTTCAATGAAAAAAAAAACAAAAATCATCACATGATTTTCAAGAAACAAAATATTTTAACATTTTGTTCAAAAATGTAATATGATATATTTTTTGATTGCTATATTCTTGTATAACATACACAGTAACTGCCTTTCCTTCAGACCCTAGAATCTTGCAATCCTAAAAGGCCGTCGGGAACTATAGATATAATGTACTCGGCGGAGCTCCGCTTGCAGCTGACACGCGACCAAGCGAAGACCACGGCACCAAAATAATAATAATAAAGTTTTTATTCCAGCAGGATTGGGTGGGTTGTGCAATACCCAATCTGCCATATTTTTAAATACATAGCATTGAACGAAGTTTTAATTAAGTGAAGATAAAATAAAAATTAAAATAAAATAAAATAGTATTTCATGGTGGTTGCTGCACCATCTCCATCCATCGATGGCTCAGGGAGGAGTTGAGCCATTCAGAAGCAGCCAGGATGATGATGTTGTTGGACCTCCTTATCCTGCTCCAGAAGCCGGCAACACGGTGTCGCAATAATGCTGGAAATGAATGGACTCCGCCCTCCACAAACATGTCAGATGCGCTACAAAATCTAGGGAGTTGCATAAGTTGGCGGTATGAGTTATTATACGCAACTTTGAGCTTCTCCCACTCTCGTTTAGGATAGTTAGACCAGAGTTCTGAGGTATATAGTGCCATACAGTGTGCTTTGAATAGCACTTTCCTGACAGCATTACTACAATGGTAGAACCTCCGAGAAAGCATACCGCTCCGAACGCTTATTACTCTTTTTTGCCGCTCTATGTCTTCAATGTCACGTAGGTCATCTGTGAGGATGTGGCCCAAGTATTTTATTGAAGACACTGTCGCTAGAACCCTACCCTCAAGACTCGCTACCTATATGGCGGCTTTTTTTGATAACTATATGCACCAGAGTGTATATAGGATGATGATTATGACATTATTTAGTAGTCTTCTATGTCCGTTTCCCATCTGGAGCATAGAGTCGCCACTAACTTCTCTCAAACAGTTGTTGGCTGCCTTATATTGGCCCCATTCGTTTCAAGTTATATCTTGCATATGCTGTGCAAATTTCTCGACAAGCGGCATTCAAAACGGGAGTCCGGAAACTCGAGATAAAAGACACCTCTATTACCGCAGACATATTTATTTCTCCGTTTGAAAATCAGCATTTTTAAGAAGACTGTAATATTAGACCGACGTTTCAGAAGCATTAGGAGTTCTTCTTCGTAGTAGTATCAATCCGGTGGATTGGTTTGCAGCAACAGAATCTTGCATCTCGATCTCCATTCCTCTCGGTCCTCCGCAACCCTTTTCAGCTCAGCATAAGCGCTACAATTCATTAGGAGTTAAGTGTTTCAAATTTGTACGCACACAGACCTTATACGGTAATGTTTAGTTTTCAAAATTTTCCTATATGTTATTTTCTCCATAGTCTAAATTTTCGTTGAATTTTTTTGCAAAGTTACCCGATGTTGGCTTAAGTATAATGGAAAACACACGAAGTGACTTTCTATACAATAGTCAACAGCTTAATTCGACCAACATCTAGCATAAAACAAGTCATTCTAATTCAGTTTGCTTTGATCGTTGGGAGAATTATGTGAAATGGCAACGTAGTCAACATTATTTATGTACAACAATAAACATAATGTACTCGCACCCACACTGTCTGGGCAAGTTATTTACTGTCATTGCGTCATGCGTGTACATAGATACTCGTACCTACCGGAAAGAACTCGGTCCCCGCCTCCCCAGACGCAGTTATTAGGCATTCATACCTCCGCTGGCGTATTTTGAATCGTTTCCGGTTCGTTGAAGTTTGTCGGTCGATTTCTCGATTAAATATCCGGAGCGTGTCCGTCGGGGCTCAAACAATAAATAGAGCAAATCAAAATGATGCTCAAAAATATTGTTACAATTTTAAATCCTTTCAATTAAACCACTTAAATATAATAATTAATTAGGTACATTGTAGTCACGGTGCCCTTAAGTTTGATTATTATGTTGATAAAACAGTGAAAATATTCAAAAAATTATTACTTAATAACGCGTTTCCTGACGTGCCGGGTTCTGGAGACTGACTACCGTTGGCCCTCGTGGTTAGTCGCATGTCCGTATGGTGTTGCCACAGTATAATGTAATCAATTGCCTGTATTTATTTGATTTTTTTTTACTTATAATAAGAGGCAATGGATATATCGTGGTGTGTATCCCTCGTGAGAATACTTCAAAGAGGTGATGATAAGATGGCCCCCGGGTCCATACCTCGTGTTGACAAGTCTAGTTTGGTTTGATAGCTGGTCAGTTTAGGGTTGTATATGGGTGCTCCCCCTTGCCCCTGATGTGGGGACGACCTTGCGGCAGCCGCGGGATGAATGGGAGCGCTGAAGGGGGCGCTAGGGGCGGACGGGGGCGGTATTGCGACAGAACCGTGCTGATCGGGGCAAAGATACGGCGGCCATTAAAGAAAAACTAACCTACGAAAAATTACACTTCTATAATATTATTATACTGGGGATTTTTTCGCATCAAAGTTCAACATTTCGTTCTCCACTGCACTCTATCCTCTACAACTCTCTTCAGTTCAATAAATGAAGCGAAATTAACATCCTCTTGAGATGTGTTTTTGCGGGTTCATACAAAATTTATGATCCGTATACTTGACATCTATGATCAAATGAGAACCATTCTTAGTGTCTTTGATCCGTTTATAGGTTATATTAATTCCAACTTATCAATTTTTCTCGTATTTCTAACTTTTTTCTCCTGCTTTTAATCCACGACTGCGATTCTAATTATTTTTACGAGCTAATATTAGTGAAGCACTTAAATACCAACGGGTAAATTGAATAAAGCCAATGACTTTCACGTAACACTTGTTTATATATGTGAGAAAATACAGGAATTAACTTAAAACTACGACATGCGTTAGCTCGGTTCCGACCATTGTTGTGGTTGACGTCACACTGCCCAAACGTTGGGAAACAATTGAACACAACAGAAATATTCTCTTAGACAAATTAATTCAAATTTTGTTCCAAATTTGAATCTTCTTTCAATACATTTTAAAAACATATTTACCTAACACATAATCAATTCAGTGGATACCTGCCTATCAATTTACACGACATTATTTATTGAAAATTACATTGAAAATTTTTATGGCTTTTTTTCCCCGTAGGATAATAGTTTTCATGCCAATGTCACACACGTTATCAACTTTTTTAGAGTAACTACAAATGTTCAAAAAGAACTGCCACTAAATTTATCAGTTTCTAGCTGATCATAACATCTGAATAGGAGCATCATCAAGAAAACTTTGTCCTCCAGTTATATGTAAGTATGAGGCGGGGAAATTGCAGTCCCAACTTGTCTTAAATTCATTACAAAATAATACATTGCAATTAAGAAATTCTCTTTAGGAAAATAGAGAATTGTTCAGATATAATGTACGTATTAAATTGAAGTTAGGTGGGCGAAAGCTGCGGATTGTTTGTCTGGCTACAAGTCTGGGAGGAGTGCTTCATCCGCCCATCGGTAGACTACTGGCGCCGCCGCCCACGTCATTAGATCATGAAGGTCTGGCATCGAGGATACCAGGAATGTTCAACTGCTATGCAAGTGGTCGCGTGATAATTCCCCGACGAAGCTTTACTTCTTAAATTTGTAAGCTCTAACTTAACACAAAATCTGCTTCTATACATTTTAAATATTACAAGCCTTCGAAACTTGCGTACCAAAAATGCCTCTGATTTTTTTTAGATATAGTGACATTAACCTTGTAAATTTTAACGTTTTCAAAACCCAAACACACACATTATTCACCAATAAGAATGCAATTTTACAGCGGTTATGATTTAGAGGTAAATTGCTTGGTTAGGCCAACCAATTCGTCAAGATCGTATATGAACCTTAATAAAAAAACATTTTTAAGCTCCATTAATATCCACGGTTCTTGTTAAATTGATCTCTTACCCTCTTGTTCTAAACAATAAATCGCACTTAAAAATAAAACTTATAAACATTCTCTAACACCATCAGAATCGTCATCAAATTCTCTACAAAACGTGCATTATGGTTTATATGCATCTTTAGCGATCGCTCGTTAAACAGCATCGACGCGCAACATCTTTGGCGGAAGATCTCGTGACGTGACGATGTCGGCCATTTTTTATTTTATTTATATCTCCATGGCAACTCATATGAATCATTTTTCTTGTACGAAATTTTACGCAGAAAAACAATTTGCGTTGTAGTTGATGATAATTTGAAAGATCAGATTTTTGGACCGAATGTTGGCCGGAATAAGCTAACACCCAGCTAACCTCATCAGGTCAAGCTGGTTAGGGCACTCTATTGTCCTGGAGGTAGTAAATGCCCTCCTAAGGCGGATGAACCTTTATGGTCAACGGCATTAGGATGTGGAAATAAAAGGGAAAATACCACATTAAAGGTCTTAAAGACATCCCACGTATCAGCAAAAAATGATTGCATCTCAAGTAAAATTTTCCGGAGATAAAATAGTCCCCCAATCGAATCTCCGGGTGGGGACTGCTCGAGACAAAACAACCAAGACAAATAAGAAAAACCTTCAGCCAACAAGATATGCCACCTGGAATGTTCGAACATTACTGCAGAACGGCGCCCTAGACGGGAGTATTTGCAGCAAGTATTCGAGGACATGAACTGTAGCGCTTATGCTGAGCTGAAAAGGATTGCGGAGGACCGAGAGGAATGGAGATCGAGATGCAAGATTCTGTTGCTGCAAACCAATCCTCCGGATTGATACTACGAAGAAGACCCGTAAAATACCTTTTTATAGTCTATGAATAAAAATTTGTGCTTAACAAATATCGAACCGTTAACGCCTCTCATCCAAAATGTGTCCGCGTAAAAAATGACTATGTGTCAGGTAGTAGTGTAATAACGTTGGCAGATCAAAACAGCACATGCTTCGCTTAGACGTACGTATAATAGCAAGCATTACTGAATTCACAGATTATATTTATCCATCAGCATCTGTCGGCATTTTCTTGTATGTCCTTACGTAAATAATATATCATCTATATTTAAATGTTTGTACTCTTCAGTATATATGCTCCATCAACATCCTTGAGGTGTCTAGGATAAAGTTAAATGTTTTCAACTCATTGAGTCTTAGGTTGGTCTCGCATATAACAAAATTCCAAGTGTCGGTAAATTAGTTTTCTGTAATATTGAATTTTTTAATATTTGAATTTATTCTTATTATTCTATCGCAACTCTATTGTTCTCGCTGTCAAATTTGTAATGTCGAGCGCTATGGTCGATTTTATCAATTTTATTAATCTAATGATATCAAAAACTCTTATAATTATATAACAAACTGTGTTCAATTAATAAAATATTATTTTACGTTGATAATTGATTGTTAAACAGTGTTTTTGTGTTAATCTAAAATGGATGCGGTAGATTTGTTGATTGTTTTGTTTTTTTAATTTAACTTCTAAAAACGTAAAAACGTATTATATAAAGTGAATTGTGTTCTTTAATCATCAATGATGGAGTATCCAACAAATTTCGCGATTTTCATCAAAAAAAGTAAGTGAAAAATACATTTTTAGAAAATATTTTTTGTTCAGGAAAACAATTCAGCCCCGGCACCTAGAAAATAGGTGGCGGAATACAATGTGTTATTGTCACTTTATAGTTTTGTGTGTAAATTTAAGGTTAAGTTAATATATTATTCGGTATCAAGGTCAATACACCGAATGAACTAAATTCTAAATAACAACAGTATGGAAGGAAACAAGAATCTTTAGAATTTTTTTAAATTATTCCAAATGTAAAAGTAAAAATTGAAAAAAACTGTTATCTATCATTGAAAATTTGCTGTCAGATAAACGGTTTAGAGTGCTTAGACAATGGAGAATGTTACATTTAAATCGCTCAAGATTTTCTTAACTCGATACTACTATAATAAAAAACTTTCGAATAATCTTTGAATAATAACAGAATAGGACAGTGTAGAACTAATTCGTTGTCAGTAAATATGTCTATCATAGCCTATTAATCAAAATATTCGTAGATTATAGTCATTCTGTGAACGCTGCCCATTAAGACCTTTAACGAACGTATCAGTATCATTTGAAGCGGCCCATAGTCTAATAACGTCGGCAGACCAATACTCAACGTGCAGTGCGTGATGAAATAGAAAGCATATAATAATCTACAGATGTGATCTTTCAACCCCGCCTGGTGGCTTTTTCTTGTATGTGTTTACTCAAAAACTTTTTTTTTTTTTTTAATAGAGCTCATACCAAAGTGGCTAGATGGAGTATTCTCTGTGCCAGAAATTCTTCAGATAATAGATCAGGCAATGCGGTATTACAGAACATAAATCAGTTACTTACTTATGAAACATATTTTGTTACATATCTGATCCTTAACTGGAGCATATGACCAACACAAACTCCAACCAAACAGTTCTGTCAGCTGACATTATCCTTATTAATTATCTCTACACCCGAGGCACTGATGAGTACATACTTTATAATACATTTTATAAATACTCTTGTCTTTGCTTTCTTATTATTTTTTTATATACTTTTTAACTTTCGGAGGTTAGAAATTTATTTAAAATTAGAAAATGTTTGTTTTATATTAACATCAGCATGATATAGCCCCTGCTGACTGGTACCAAAAACCTCGATATACAATCTTTCGTCTCTTATTTCTGTTCGCTTGTCGTACATGCATGTGTCGCCATATTGGCATTTTGGACAAGTCCGGTCACGAGTGTGACGTTAGTTATATACATGGCTGCTGTCATTGGTGCGCCATTAATTCTGTAGATCGCCGCTTGCGGCGCTGGGCGACAGCCTATGATGAGCGCGCTTAGTCGTGAGTCCCATTTGACCGAGGCGAAATTAACGTCATTTTACGGTCGAGCAGAAACCAAATCTTTATCTAAAATATACGTCAATGGTCTTCGGAAAAAGTCTGTGTGTGTTAATCTGCTCCTAATACTTCCACCACGCGATCCGATAATTATTCCGTCGGCGTGAAGTCGTTTCTCCCGTAGAGATGAGGATGTCAATATATTTTAATAAAAATATCTTAAGAGTCCGACTTAGAATCGTATTTTATTTTTAAGAAATTAGTAGAATATTGATTTTCAAATTTATAAAAGTGTATATTGTTTCAAATTTCTACCTCAATGGAATGTTAGTATAAAATTAATTGCGAAGTTTTAACTGAATGAGGAGATTAAAATAACAAGTTGGTAAAAACATATCAAAACAACCAACAGTCTTGCATTAAAAAAAATGGACACACCGTGAACAGGTGGTGTTCATGGAATGACTTCATTGTATTACCATCTTAACAACAGACTACGACAGGCGTTTCTACAACATTTTCACACCAACTAGGGTGTGTATTTATGGGCATCTGTAAACCATTCATATTATAACTTATAAATCAATTTCAAATCAACGTTTACGTGTTTACATATTATTTTAATCTTACCAGGAATCAAGCTCACGATTATTCTTAACAAACGAGCTCTTAACCCTTGGCATATCCTTAAACTAAGAATAATATTGGTGTTCCATAGAATACCTAATTTAACATTTCTAACTTTAGGTAGTGTTAAGTTGAATCAAATTTACTTACCAATTAGAACATAACCTAATCCTAATTTTAACCTTACTCTGTTGTCTCAAGCCATCTTAAGTACAAATGTAATATGTATAGTAGTTTAAAGGCCTTTTAATCTTATTCGTTTACTGTACAGAAAATTGCATAAAATCAGGCGTCACTGGCACAACGAAACAGCGCTATTATGCTTGCGATCTCGGATTCGCGTTCCAGTGTTTTCTACACATTATCGATCATAATAATTTATAAAGATATAGAGCGATAAAATACGTAACATACAATCGTTAGTAAAAATATTACTTGTTAATTTATTAAAAGAGGCTCGTACAGAAAAACACGTGCTAATTTTATTTTTTATGCATCATATTATACGTGTTATAATATTTTCCACTCACTCGAACTACTTGGAGTTTCTTCTTCGTAGTATTAATCCGGTAAATTGATTTGCAGCAACAAAATCTTGCATCTCGATCTCCACTCTTGGAGTTTAACTATGGTAAAAAAACATTATTTTATCAATAGCAAAAAATATTTTCTATTTTTATTTATAAATATACATATATTTTTTTATTTCATTGTACTGGCAATATTGAAATTCAACTGTCATTTTTATATGAAAAGTGGTTAAAATAGAAAACAATAAAGTGTAGATGATATATGGAAAATATTTAAATATATTATTTAATTCTACTTGGTTTTAGACAACGAAGCAAAAGAAGGATACATTTTTTTATAATTATCAAAATCAATTGCCAATCGTATTTCGAATTTCAACTTTAAATGGATCACTTTAAGTACTATAATACATGTTTCATAGTTTCACGCACAGTGTTCGCTTTTATGCGATTACAATTACACAAATGTTTAAATGCATTTTTGAAAGTCATTGTTTTATTTTTTCCAATACAAACTAAGAATGAACTGAATTTTGAAATGTGAAAAGAGGAAGGCAAATTAATTTGAAAAAGATCGATTATTTTTTATCATCTTTGGAATTGTTAATACTTAAAATGAACATTATGCGAGTCTTCTTCGTAGTATCAATCCGGTGAATTGGTTTGCAGCAACGGAATCTTGCATCTCAATCTCCATTCCTCTCGGTCCTCCGCAACCCTTTTCAGCTCAGCATAAGCGCTACAATTCATGTTCTCGAATACTTGCTGCAAATACTCCCGTCTAGGGCACCCTCTACAGTTTCTACCCTCAACCATCCCCTCCACAATATCGTGAAGAAGACCATCGTAGCGCATGATGTGACCAATCCATCGGGCTCGCCTCTCTGAGATGGTTCTTATTAGTTGCCTATCTTCCTTGATTATCCTGAGAACCTCATTGTTCGTGACGTATGCGAGTATGTAACTTAAGATCATCTTTAGTCTTAAAACAAATATTTTCATTTTATGTATATTTATTTTAAGCTTGAAGAAAGCTGTTTTCATAATATTAAAGTAATTCCAATCTCTACATAATTCGGGGTAATTAAAAAATTAATTTATCAAAGCTTTTGAATGAGATTCACGCAATCCGACATTGTATTCTGAGGAATGTGTTTACTGAAAGATTCTCTGAATGAATTTATCTTTCTTAATATAGATTCGCCTTTGGGTATATTTCAAGCTTATAATATATATATTTATTAATGTATATCATATAAAACGGAAAATTTCAGTGTGTTCAACCACAATAACCACAGTGGTTGCTAATTTAAACTAACATAATAAATGCCTTCTACACCCACCCACAAAGTACTTTTGCTGAGTGACAATAATATATAACTATTATTTATTTATTGGTAGTTCATTCGGCGAGGTTTTGGTCTGTTGTATTGTTCGTGTCACCATCTGTGGCCGAAACGAGCATAACGTGTTAGACGTCTGTTTTTTTACACACAATAACTTATTACCATTATTAAAAGTATTTAATTAATAAATTATATTTATTTTAACAGTTCAATAAAATATTTTATCAAAGAAATAATAACACTTTTTCTGGGGCTGGGCCGGCATTACCGGCATTTTTCGTAATTCTTTCGTAGACATTGGTCTAAGCATGCTGGTTCAGCATCGTAGTGCACTTTAGATACTACACTCGTAGATACTTACAGCTCTCTTTTGGTGCTCTCTTGCATGAGGTAACTTATAAAAATGTTAATGTAACGATATTTTAGAAGTGTCTTTATGACATTTACTTAAAATATTATTAAACGGCTCGTATTTTTTTTTGTCAATATAATTTTTTTTTTGGACAAAATATGAAATAAAATTATTATTCCTTTGTTTTATTTAACATGTCGTACAAATTTTTATTGACCCAACCCAACTTATGCCTGCCTAACTAATCTTTTAAAACCTTTCTTAAATAAAAAATAATAATTTATTTCATTACCACACACAAGAAAATCTTTCTTTAGAGCGAGGAGAGCGAAGAAAATGTATTACTTACTTTTAAAATATTAAGAAATATTAAATGTGCGTACTTATATCTTCTTCGTAGTATCAATCCGGTGGATTGGTTTGCAGCAACAGAATCTTGCATCTCGATCTCCATTCCTCTCGGTCCTCCGCAACCCTTTTCAGCTCAGCATAAGCACTATAATTCATGTCCTCGAATACTTGCTGCAAATACTCCCGTCTACGGTGCTCTCTACAGTTTCTACCCTCAACCATCCCCTCCACAATATCGTGAAGAAGACCATCGTGGCGCATGATGTGGCCGATCCATCGGGCTCGCCTCTCTGAGATGGTTCTTATTAGTTGCCTATCTTCCTTGATTATTCAGAGAACCTCATTGTTCGTGACGTGGTCTCTCCAGGAAATTCCGAGAATTCTTCTGTACGACCACATCTCAAAGGCCTCTAGTCTTTTTTTATCACTTTCAGATAAGCACCATGTCTCACAGCCATACATTAAGATGCTCCAAACAAGTGTTTTGGCAAGTTGCTTGCGGAGCCCTAAAGAAATATTCTTTGACTGAAGAATTTTGGCTTTTTTATTGAAAGCTAGCCTTGCTTGATGTATTCGACTGTTGACTTCTCTTTTTTTTAATACTTATATATTTGTCAATAAATAAATAAAATATTCTGACCAAAGGTTGATTTGAATTCTGACCAGAAATGGATTCAAATTCTTACTATTCATTTCATGAAGTTTATCGGTGAAGTATAATATTTTTTTTATTAAAATATGTCAACTTATTCATTTTTTTTTATTCTTTCCATGGATATGAACGCAAAACTGCCCGCGTTACAATCGTGCATCTTGTCATCTCCGTTGTATTGTACTTACTTTCAATATTACTGAAATTATGTCGACAATATAGTACATTATGATAACGTTTGTTGTGACATAAAATATTGATTAGAATCCATCGATAAGATATTTATGTTGATTAAAAGTTTATAGTCCATCAAAAATGAATCATCAATTTAACGTAAATATTTATGCTTTTTTATTATTATTGTTGAAAAAAGAGAAAAAATATAAAATGTTGAAAAATTAGAAAATAATGTGAAGCCAAAAACATACAATACAATATAGTATTTTAATGTTTTGAATATCTTGAAACTGATAATTTTCTGGTCCATCATGGTGCACACACTTTATTACGCGCGCATGTTGGGTAATTCTCTAGGCTTAACCTAACCTAACATAATATAACATAACCTAACATGACCTTAGTATTATGAACATTAATTTTTATTTATTTCCATCTATTTAAGTTAAAATCATCACATTGGAAAACGAAATGTGTATGAAAATTATACGTTCAAATGGCGCGATCAGATGATAATGCCATCGCAAAAAAGTAAGTTAAATAAGGTTAGTAAAGTTATACTCCATTAAACATTTCACAACCGTGTATATTTAGAATAATAGTACTGTTTTTACCTAAATAATTGAAATTTGTTTGATTATTTAGTTTTACGTGTTTTCCCAAAATAATTAATATCTTATTCTTTCTTTCAGTGATGTTTATGTGCTAACTTTTAAATAAACTTGCGTTTTAATAAATATGAGTTGTTAAATTAAATATTGGAGAATGTTGTTAAATTTTCTTGACTCAATTGTAATTAACAATATTGTACTGGTGTACATTTCAGTAAAATTTAAATACTTTAAATTTATTATAAAATTATACCAATCTTCACCAAAAATGTATACATAAATAAATCCCTGTTAACGATTGGAATAGTGACATAAATATTTATGTATTGAATCGCTTATTTGAATATTATGAGATAAGTTTATCCATATTTCTTCTTCTGCTGTCAATCAAAACCCCCTCGGATATTATAGAATTGACGCCTTTGAGGAATATCAAAAATATACCGAAAATAGATTTGATAAATATAGATTTTCCATAATAAAGTATTCGTTTATAGTATTTTTTGAATTTCATTTAATGCATTAGAACATATCTGTAAATTAAAATAAATAAAAAATATGTATTATCGTCGTATGTAGTATTGCACGAGCGCTGAGTTTTTATATAAATAATTGATATTCATATTATTTTTTCATTTCTTTGTTTGAAATGAATCGCTAATGGTTTATATAAATACTTTTTAGCTTATATTAACCCGGATTCTAGTAAATAAAAGTTATTTAGACGTTTGGTATAAATAATATATGATATTTTTTTACTATAATCTAACTATTTTTGTTTATATCTTCAAAAAAATTCTAGTCATATAAAAAAAAACCGTTTTACAGTTATGTCAGCTGTCATGATGCTTGTTTTGTCCAGTCTGTAATTAACTTGTTTTATTTAAACATTATTACCCGATACTTCCGAGGTCTTTACCATTTGGTTCTAAGAGGCGGCTCAACCCAACTCCAGATTATTTATGACTACACCGCTGCAATGGTAAATTATCATGCGAGTCATTGACATGTGTAGCCATTATTATGAAAGTGGTGGAAATCTAAAAATTTAAGAAAAACAAAAATATTTATTTCTGTTTACATTTATGTAAATTAATATATTTTCATACATGTTTTAAAAATCTGAATTTAGCATTTTATCCAACATGATAAACACCAGTTTCATCATTTTGAGCACATATTGAGACAACGGTTGGAGAAGATATTTCAGAGATCACTTATAGTCTACCAAGGGTCTCCGGAAAGAATTTATGATTCATTTTGTTATAATTCTGAGACCAAATATGAGGATTGAAGCCAGCAATTCGGCGATCCGTGTGGATCCGCAGACGTCATCAAACTAGTGTTGCATTCCACAACCGCTTCACGGATCCTGCTCCCAGCTGGGTGTGCCCGCGGGGAGTCACTGGAGTCACTCACTCCCCAATCCCCGCCCACTCCCCGCCCACACCCGCCTGACGTCACGCGCCCACGCGTCCGAGTGACGCGCGATCGATCGCCGCCCCCGACGCAGCTCCGCATAGAGACGTCCCTCTCCCTCTCCCTCCCAGCAACACTCCCCGACAGATACCTACAGCTTTCCTCCTCTGTCCGCATACTCGGCCGAAAATATAAACTTAAGGAACGGCCATCGTTTGTGTCAATACCACATCATCAGAAGATCAAAAAACGCACGAACTTGTCCATTTTATAAAATCTTTTTTTCATAATTTTAATCAAGAGTATTGGTTTGCAACAAAAGTATTGTTTATCACATTACTCGTTTTTCGATCATCTGCAGTCCTCGGCAGTTCAACATTGTACATCAACAACATATGTTGATTCTTTGACGCTCAGTTTATGTCCTATGAAATTTGTTCCAACTTAAAAAGTCTATGAACAGTTCTATGGTTCCCAACAACCTTCAGAGCAGAGTTCTGAGTGGCTATAGTAACCGAGGAATATTTTTGGTTGATTTTTAAATCGGATTTTTTTAAGGAAATCGAATGATTAGCCCAACGCCCTCGAGGTTTGAACCATATTGTCCTAAGGAAAGGATAAATCCAATTTTTCCAAGTGGACTTTCAGGTGCAGATATATCCTAGAAAGAGAAGTCAGGGGCGGCTGTCAGAACGGCCATTTGTGGTTACCATATGTTTCATATGTAGAACGGATATGAGAAAAAAAGAACAGTTGTAATGCAATGGTTTCTTATCTTTACCTGTTAGCATCGGTACCCGATATATGCCGTGTAAGATTCCCTTACCGTTGACATCGGTAGCCGTGATATATCGTTTAGCTACTTTCTTAGAATATTTTTTTATGCTCTCATCATCTGATTGCTAAAGGATACAAGAACCAATGTGATTTGTGAAAATAGACCAGATAAGTACATTTATGCTTTAAATACTAGTTTTATAATTGACAGTATAATTTGTATTCTAACGAGCCGTAATGAAAGGGTTAATTGTTTCTTTCCGCATTTGCTACGTATCAGAATTTAAATGCTTAAAGTTCAAATAAAACCGATCTAGACTACAATAACTTTAGTTCTCCAAAAATTGTAAAAGCAATAAAAACTTTTCTCACCCCAGCAAGTTTACACTTCCAATAAATGTATGACAATCAAAAGAAACTTTACATCAAATTTGTAAGCCTCCAAAAATTATATAACAAAATTAAAATTTTTAGAAATATCCAAGCTCGTTTGTGAAGTATTTTTCCGCAAACAAAATAAGACTGCAGCCCGTCATTTACGCATCGTGCATTTTCATATGAACTCACTGTGTTATATAAACTTGAGTAGTGTTCACAGTATGACCTGTACGGCGTGACTATAGCACAAAATGTCGGTTAACAACATCAGATAATAATGTAAAACTTGT
This sequence comes from Glossosoma conforme, assembly GCA_022606575.1. NCBI lineage: Eukaryota > Metazoa > Arthropoda > Insecta > Trichoptera > Glossosomatidae > Glossosoma > Glossosoma conforme. Next base: position 1,905,164 of record JAGTXR010000075.1, on the reverse strand, counting down.
ATTCATTGCCAGGTGTCTGTGAATCGAGGTTTCATAGTAATAACAAGGTGCAGATATGGTTATGTCGTCTCCTTGTTTTTCTACAATGCAACGTTTTCTTACTACAGCATTCTCCAGTCCCTCTCTCACTCATTCATCCGGCGTTCCCGAGCCCATTATAGATATTCCCATCGCCTTCATTATCAGTGTTTTATACCGCAATAAACAGAAACCAATAGCGTCATCACGCATCCCTTGTTAACTTTCACGATTCATTGCAAAACATGTATTTAAGCCAATAGTTGCAGCAACCCTCTGACATTTTACCAAAAGACGGATTATCGGCAGATTGACATTTGACGATAAAATATTTTTCCGACAAACATTTGGTCAATGAAAATTTCAATTGCTGAAAATATACAAAATGGCTTCTATTTTTTATAACTTTTACTTTACTTGCCTTGCGTTGGAATGTATTTTATTATGTCTAATTTAATACTTATAACGCAGATAATAATTAAATCCGTGAAGACAATAAGGCATACAAATAATATTTTTGAAAAAAAACCTTCTTTTGTGACGTTATAGATAATATATCATCATGTCCCCGATACATATCTGAGAATAAAGAGGCACAGATTGTTCGCTCTCCCAAAGAGTAACACTAACCTGCCAGAGAATGTGCCTCTTGGGAGAGGGATCTGACTGTTTTACCAAATCGCCTCGGATGTTGATATATTTCACGTAAGGGAGGCCCAATTTAGACATGAACTCCATAAGTTTCTTTGGAGGAATAATTTGTTTGCGTCGTCTGTTCGATGAGCATTGGGACCTTCTGTTGCTTGTCTTTATTACGCTGTTCTTAGTACTTAATCATAAGTACCTATATTTGTACATATTGTATTTTTTTATTTTAGGATCAATTCTTATTGCACAGAAATGAATTGAGTTGTTCAAATTTGTATTCTGTTAGGGAAAAAATCATAATCACATTTGACTAAAAGCAAAAATGCGTGGCGAAAATATTTAAATATATTGTGTATTGTCTTTTCGTTAAATATTTTCGAAACACACATTTAATTTTTTTCATATGAGCGAAAGTATTTTTAATCTTACCTCACCAATATGCAGATGAAAAATATTATTAAATAATTACATTTTTCAGTAAGCGATCAGTGAATATTGATAAATTGATCAGTTTTAAATCAAATAAAAACCAGACAAAATAAAACTGTGTTTTTTAAAATAAATTATTTTTTCATTTCTTTATTAAATTGGTCGATCATTTAAATTAATCACAAATGTAAAATTAACTTATTAACTATTAAATAAATTCGTTTAGAAAACGCTTTGTATTATAAAATATATTCCGACAAGAAATTAAATATGATACTAAAGATTGTAACTTTATTGTATAGTAAATAATTTCGTTTTAAATTTGTGATGATAACAGTTTGTTTATATTCATACAGTATATTTATTTAAATACTTTTTTCTTCTTCTTTTAATTCAGTTATTTTCAGAATAGAACAGATGTCGGAATATAATATCTCAATCACACTGTAACACTTTTTTTGATAACACGTGTATTTGTGTTTAGCCTTTTATTTTTTCTTTTTACGAGTTCCCATCAAGATGACCAACTATACGATAGCAGGGTTGCCATGCAAGCCAAGAGAATAAATCGATTATTGTACCGGATAGTAAGTAACCGAATGATAAATGTTTATTCATTTATTATTTGTGGAGTTCCATGATTTCGCTAAATTAAAATGAAATAAAATTTACAAATTGGTTTTACACATCGTTAATAAATAACGATGAGCTATATTATCATGTCATTAAAAAACAAGCAATTATCAAGATTTCTCTCTAAAATTTTGATAATATCAATTGTAGTGCGGGATCCTTTTTTCATTGTAACGGGTCCGCCAAATAACTTTTTTTTTTTAAATGGGGCGCAAAACATCGAGTGTAGCTTCGGCTGTGTGGCACGTAGTGCCGTCCTGTTGAAACCAAATGTTGCCAATATCTTCCTCTTCAATTTTTGTGAACAAAAATGGCCCGATAACGATCGCCATTGACTGCAACGGCCACTCCTTGCTCATTTTCGAAGAAAAATAGCTTGATTTTCTAAGTAATGTCGCAATATTTCCCAGCGTTGTTTAAGCGTGTACACAACCATATTCGTTTAGCGGAAAAATAAAACTAAACATTTGTCAAATCAGACATGAGCTAAGTGTTACCATTCACGAAATAAGCACTAGTTGAAAAAAAAACGTTAGATGGCGGACCCTATATCTTTAGCAATTCCTTCCTCACCGAATGATGTAAATGTATATATAATTTTTGCTTTATTAAATATCTTATCTCTTGTCAGAAACCCTCTTGTAAGGGTTGTGGGGTTAACTACATTTACCCCACGTTTTTTCTAGCTCATCAAAATCACTTTCATAAAAACAGTGTGTGTTAATAATTCTAGTGGGTTTTTATACATTTTTTTTAATTAAGGCTTAAAAACATTAAAGGCTTCATCCAGGATTGTTTTACTATCGTACTTGGAAATCAATTCGAAGAAACAATTAAAATATCCTTTTACGTTTTACTTTAATATATTAGTATTTGACAACCCTGGTTAAGATGTTACACATCCAGGCATATCAGAGGTGCGGATTTGTGGATTATTTCAGAAAATGCGGCCCCATCACATATACACTTTACAAGATGGTCTAAAATCTCCCAGCTTTGAGGTTTAGCACCTTTCTGATATCATGACTCACTATCTATTATATAATACACTATATACAAGAATATTATTTTATATTTGAAAGTTTTTCCTAAAGGTACGCTCGGTATTATTGTTTTCTTGGTGTTGGAACTTTTCGAAAATTATATTAATAAAAATAAAATATTTATTTTATATTCAGCAATTGCTATAAAATATAACTTAAATAAGTCAATCATTTTGACCTCGATGATCAATTTTAATAACTATCATTTAAAGAAATATGAATAATTGGTAATTGTTCCTGGATCTTTTTTTTTCACAATCGCATTTGCTCGCACCCCTTCCCCTTTCCTTAACGTTTAGTTAAAGTTATTTTATTTATTTTATGATAACTAATCGTACTTTGAATGGCTGCAGATTGCACGAAATCATTTCCAAAAGATTGTTACTCAACGTGACCCATATTAAAAAAGGTACTACAATATTACAATTTAATAAGTCATTTATTCAATTCATAATTTTAAGTAAGCCATATTGTTAACATTCTTGACCGCTATTAGTTCTGTCTTCCGCATTTTAAATTCAGAAATGTTTTCAAACAGAGTTGCTGATTGAAAAAAACGATCGGAAAGATGATTTCTTCGCTCAGATTGTGGAAAAAATATTATTAACACTTGTAACACCTTGTGAGGAATATTTTTTAAATGGACTGCTCGTCTGAATTTTAAATGAAAAATTTATGTGACACATGAATGAGATGACAGTGTAAAGCAGGGGTCGTCAACCTTTTTATGCCCAGCGCCCACTTTTGGCTATTTTTCATGGTAAAATTTCCCTATCGCCCACAAACCTAACTATATTTCAATTCAGTATATGATATAGTTTTTTTTTTTAATATTTATTAGAATATTATTTTATTATTTCAATATTCTAATCTACTTTTATAGATCATTGACTATATTACAATATTATTATTAATTAAATATACATATGCCATACATAAAATTCTTTTCAACTCGTCAATTCAAGCAGAAAAATAACGGCAGAAGCGGGATGCGAACCGCGGACCTTGGAAACCAACTATGCCCAGGTATTCATACCGCTTAGCCAACTTGGCTTTTGCTATGCCTGGACCGACTCACGTTGAAACTAGTATTTATGTCATTGTTATCATCGTATGATAGATGTCGCTATAGTATATATTCAAAGTATGTATATTTTCAGTATATGAGTTGAAAAAATTCTGGAAGGAAAGTAGGAGATTTTAAAAAGCCCATCGCCCATAACGGAAGCCCGTATCGCACACTAGTGGGCGGTACGGACCAGGTTGACGACCCGTGGTGTAAAGTATCATTAAATTTCAATTTCCTATATTATTAATAAGAATAATTTTAAATAAACACTAAGCATATTATATTGTAGTACACATATGTGTGAAATAAAACCTTGATTATTCGTATGACAGTCAAGGGTCTTGTGTTTCTCCTTCCTTCAGTAAGACACTTTAAAAACACACAGTATGGGTATGGCATTTGAAATTACTTCAGCTATTTGGTACAATGTAGATGGCCAAAAGTGAAGCTCGCTGCTTCCCTGATTTGCAGCAGTTCGCTTATGAGTTGCAACTAGCGATGGTCCATCGGGCACCACTTCCGGTGAAATGCCAGACACTTGGGCGTACTTTGGCAGTTGCACGGACTTTGCCAGTTGTGCAGACTTCGGCAGTTGTGTAGACTTACGACAGTTGGCGCGCGATGCAACAGAAAACGTAATTACCCGGGAATAAGTGGGTCATATTAATATGGCGGCTTACCACAGGGCTGGAGCAAGCTAATGTTGGCATTATTTATGCAAATATAAATAGGAAAATGCGAGGTTCAGTCACTTTACGCACCAATGAACATACCGTGTTACGGGTCAACACCGGAAGTAAATAGAAATCACCAGTTAAGATCTTCGATTAAAAAGACAAAACATCTAGAGCTTCAATCTGAACCTCATTTGATTTATTTGACATTTCCTTATATAACTATGTTCATTATCCCTAAACACTGAGGCTCTCGTGCAAGATAGTAATGAAAAACCATCTGCTCAACCTTAAGTGCAAAAAATACCGCATGGAATTGCATTTACATTTATTTCTATATATGTTGCACCATTATTTTAGATCGTTTGTTAATGTTGTTTCGCTTAGATTCGACAGCAGTTTGCGATGGCCGTATGCTTAATAGAACAAAAAATTATGATTTCAAATTGTTAGTCAGCATTAGAACATTTTCGCGCCACAGTTCAAACATGAAACAAGTGTGGAAGAACAACGGTTGTGTCTATCTGTGTCAATTTTTGTACAAAATTTGACACATTTGTTCACGTCGGTTACACTTTAAGTTTTAATTCGGGTTCATCACAGGAAATCATAAGTGTTACAAGTTGAAAATAAACATTTTGAAAGTGTCCTATTTCGGAGCTGCTCCGTTATTTTGTGTCGTCCGTCATGTTTTTGCGCCGGGATTCAAACCCCGGCGCATTTGCATTCCCCGGCCGTAATATCGCGGCTAATTTTATGGCTGTGAATTCGGGGGGAGAAGCACAAACTTGGCGCCTCTGGGCGGCAATACCAGCGCTAAAAATGACAGAGTTGCTAACTAGTTTTTTCCCAGCCCGCTGGAGAAGTTGGGATGGCAACACTTGACTAGGCACTTTCGTACTACTTTAGCGTTTTCTTCTTGATTAGTATGTTCGGAATATCGCACTTCTTGAAGGTGGTGACGTATTAAAACAAATTTAGTTGTCAAGTATGCACAAAAAAAAATTTGGGTATTTTAATCAAAAGTAAATAGATAATACATTATCTGAAATAGACACATCATTATTGTCCATTGCAGACAGATTAGCACATTCACGGTTTGTGTTAGCTACGGGTAACTTTCATCTAATTTTCTCCTATATGATGATAGTAATTCTAAAGTCTCATCTATGGAATTCTATGACGTTTCCCATGGTGCATATGGCTAAGCGCTGCATGTGGAGTGTTGATCCACCAACGTCATAGACTACAGCCTGAGATTCACGCATCATCCTTATTATTACAGGAATTTACTATGAATGGGTGGTCTTAACGGGACGACCTTTGGCTTACAAAGCAAACGCTTTGACCATTGAGCTATACCCGTCGGCAACTGGAGCATATGGTTACAATACATCCCTCTCTTTGTATCATTCATTTTTTACGACAATATGTTTATATCTCTTCTTAAGGGTACGGCTTAGAGGTAAGGCGCTTACCAAGCCAGAAGTCATGGGCTTTATTCTCGACGACGCTTAAAAATATAATATTATTTAATCAAATGTTGAACTGACTTGCAGCCAATGATTTTTAAATCATGATAGCAAAATAATTCATATTTTGCGAGTATATTGCATTAAATATAAAAAAAGGGTATTTTTATCAGATACCCGTACCAAAAAACAACCAAATTAATTTATGAAAAAAATCATAGTTTTTTCATTAATTTTGAATTATAATTTTCGTTACAGTGATGGGCTATCTGTCTGCCAGTTATGGGCCACGCTTGATAGGTATTGACCTGCCAAATGTCAACTGTCACAAAACACGAACCAAGCAAGACGTCACTCTCGCAATGACGTCATCAAATTAATTTGGTTTTGAATAAAACTCTATTGGTCATGGCGGAAAAGTCTTAGCCACACTTTTTTTCCCTATATCCTTTTATTAACTGTACCATATGGTTACCCAAAAATTCCACCACACATACAATCGCTTACAATTGTACATCACTTGTTCCAAAATATATTTGTACCCGTAGATTCATCTGGGAACATATATGGTTTCCAATGGCTTCCAGAGCAGGAACCGACGGCATGTAAAGAAGGGGAGCTTTGAGGTTGTTAAATTAAAATGTGTTAATCAATTCGACTCTTTCGAAAAGCATCAGACGTTAATATTTTATTTATATTACCTAAATGTTGCAGTCTACTTATAGTAATATACAAATTATTTATGGTTAAAGACGAAAGAAGAAAAAATACATATTTCTAGTATAGCACTTGTAAGGGACATAAAAAATAATTTCCTCGAGTACCGAAGGACTGTTTAGCGACAATGACACACCGTTAGCGCGACTCTCGTTAGATTACCGAAGTTAAGCAACAATGGACGCCGACTAAAATTTGTATGGGTTACCGCCTGTTGCTAATCGCGTGTCGCTGGTCTGGCTGAGCTGCTCATTAGGACCAAATGGTCCTGACTTCGGCAACGTCGAGCTTATCATCAGATCATATTTAAAATCCGATAAACAAATCACCCAAAATATGTCTCGGATACTACAGATGCGTTTCTCAATTCGCCGGGCATTTGGTGTCGTTGGGAATCATGTATGTTCCCAAGTAGACTTTCAGGAGCAGATATGTCTGGATAAGAGGAGTGGATAGTGGTAACTAGCATAACTGAATGGCGGTTAATTTTGGTTCCAGATATGGAACTTACGTGGAGAAAAACCAAAGAGCTATTTTATTATATTTAAGAAATGGTGATTTTGTATAATGTTATTAAATCAATGATCCTCCTTCTAATATTGTTAACACATTAGTAAATGTTTGGAAAAATTGTTCTATTGTAATTGATCAGATTAAAGACAACCAAAGGAAAATAAACCACCTGAATCTGAATAAAAATCGTAGTTTTGGCTAACCTCCAATAAAAGAAGAAGAATTGTAAAGAATTCTATTAGAAGAATGGAAGAAAAGGTATAATGATATATTATGATAGCAACCGACTCGAAAGAAACATTGTTCAGCATAATGACGGTTGAAAAAGTTTTTTACCGTTTGTGGGTAAAAGGACAAAGATATTATTATTATTGTAGGAGCGCTGAAATTATAAAAAATAATTCAAATAAACGTACAACACCATTTGCAAAAGGTTTTTTTTACCTGCGGCTCGAAAAGGAGGTCAAGTCAGAAATATTTTCTAAATTTAAAATGATAATCTCGATGATTTCGGCGCTAGTTAATATATTATTGCGACTCTTTTTTTGTATTACAACAGGGTGGTTCGAAAAGCAGTAACTTAAAATTTTGATTTTTTTTGGAGGGCGCAGGTGTGTGCGAGTAACGCGAGCTCATTTAGTGCACTGTCTTTTTCACACCGATATAAGCGAGACATGTATCTACAGTTGTATGGTTTGGTAGTCCTCGCGCATATATAAAAATTAAATACTATGTACAGTAAACAACTAATAGCATTTTAATAAGATCGGTTGACTAGCACGACGTTCCCATGACATAGACCATTTGGTCTTAAGGGGTGGTTCATCCCAAAATATAGACTATAGAGAGACCGTTATATAATAAACTGCCGCTTACAATATAAGAAAAAATCTATCTCTATAGAAATGTGCGCTATACTGTAGCGGCTATAGAACAGTTGATTTTTTTCTGCGGCGTATCCATGACCAAATTGCACAAAATCTTGTAGTTATGTGTCCTATTTGCTGTTGACTTTAGATGTTGTTTCAGCAAGTGGCGCCCTCCTTACGGATTGTAATGATGTTTCACGTCAAAATATTATGTAATAAAAAACACATTTGTAAATTAGCTTGTCTTAATAAGTTACCCAAACATTGATCAATAGCGGTGTGAAAATCACACCTGTCATATTCTGGCTGCATTTTTTTAGTTCAAATGTATTATTTTCAAGCACTATTTTTTTTAATCATATTTTTTATACAATCATGTACATAATGTATAAGAAATCGATTTCTGTATGATAAACGCCAAGTTGTATGTAATCCGCTTTACTCTTATTCCACTTTAGACTTCAGGAGCTTGACGAGAAATCACTCTAGTTTCCGAGCCCTGGAAAGTTTAGTCCTAAAGGAGTGCCTCGGCGCAATAAGAGACACGCGGTATATTTAAGTGGTCACCATCCAAGTACGTTCCATGTACAATGTTGCTTAACCTCCCTAAAACCAGTCTTACAATATTCTTTAACCGCTAGTTAGAGATAGTCTTACAACATTTAATTGCTAAATGTTCTATTTTTCTTTTAGTTATTCTTAACATCTATTTTTTTTCAATTGTTGTATTAAAAAAAACAATAATTTACTGTGATATCCAACTAATCGAATATCATTATATTATTGAATTTCTGCTGAGTGAATATAAATTTGATATATTGACTCATTTTTGTTCAATATGTCTTGCTAGTTTTGGAACTTGCACTTTTTTTATTCAACTCTCAAGTTCTTTTATTTTACTTCTTATTATAAGTTATCCATTCAAACTAGTTTTAAAATCTCACAACTCGTAATAGTTCGTAACGTATGTATGTGCCAGTATGTGTATGCATTTACTTAATTGCTTAGTATAAGCTTTCATAATAATGTGAATGCGCACTATCGCTAGTAAATTTATATTTTCGCTTCAAACACATCAATGAAGTCTTAATAAATAATATTTTATTATTTATTTAATAATATTTTATTTAACCTTACGTAACCTCAGGTATCAGTGGCTTAAAACGACATGTATCATTTTATCTGTCAAACCTAGAAGATGCATACATAAACTAGTAAAACAATAATCGAAATTTATCATTTCAAGTTTGTTGAAGCTTTCTTAAAGACGTTTTGTCGTTGTAAATAAAAGTAAAATATACGAATTAACGATTATAAACACCGTGAGTGTAATATTTATTAAAAAGGATTGCGTATGGAAGAAAAAATGTTAACAATTTATTGTGAACACCCGGTGGCGTGTAAAGAAAAGCGCGCATGCGGCTTCGGCGCCACCGCGAACTTGTCATTTGCATTGCGGCCAACTTCGGAGCAGAGCCTCGCTATCGCCAGTCAGCCCAGAGACTCAGTGGCCCCGCGACTACCGACGCGAGTGCATGTCCGGGCAGAGCGCGCACCCGGCACGGCGGCCGCACGTAAATACAACACACCGAAAACCAAAAAATTCAAACAACAAAAAAATAAACACACAATTCAACGACAATTGCAACAATGCAATCGTAATATTTCCGTGTGCCGCGCGTGGATAACATTAAAAATAAATACACAGTGACACCGACGAGTATTGTGAATGAAAATTTATCAAAGATGGTGGTTCGTCGCTGTGTGGAAAGAGAGACTGCCTTAAATTTCAGGTGATTTTATTTTTAAGAAATCACGAATATACATCTTACATTTTTAAACACACGCGCTGTGCAGTGAAATTAATCGCGTATTGTTTAAAAATCTGCAGAATATTTTTTTTTCGTCATTTTTTTGCTGAATCAGCGATCGAGGCATCATCCAGACGCCAACAAATGTGAGTTGCTTTGAATATTTTATGTATATATTTTATAAATAAAATTGCGTGGTCATGTCTGGTGCTTAACGTTTATTGTTTTGTGAATGTCGTATTCGAGGTTTGCGTAGGAATTAAAGGACAAAATAAGAAAACAAAATGGGGTAGTGGTGAATCTATAAATAGACTTTGTTCACGATGCGCCTTTCATACACGCGTTGACGTATATCTGTTTATTTATATACAATATATTTCATTAAAATGTATTAATATGATATCGTTTTCTAGTTTTTCTATTTTTAAATCTATAACAACCTTAAAAGTATTAGGTAGGTACATTTTTAAATGTGAAAAGAGAATGAAAATCCTGAAAAAGGAAAATTATGCTGAAAAAATTGAATCTTTCAATTTATTTATCTTTTCACTAGAATGCATGTAATTGGTCAGTATTTAAGAACTTATTTTAAATTGAATGATCATGTTCAAGTGTTAATACCGCGTTTTTTATATTCCATATTATTTCTTATTAGTTATTTTGTGTGCATTATGTTATAACCTAACCTTACCAGTATTAATGGTAGAAAATAATACATTTAAAAAATAAAATATTGAACAATTATGGTTGATTTATATATATACACCGCAGATGGATTTAAATACTCAAGATTTTTTCGTTAATTTTATAACGTTTTAATGTTTATAACGTTTGCTGTCAAAATTTTGTTAATTAGTTATTTCATTTAAATTACAATTTTTTTTTTATTTTCTCTATATATATCAACACTTTCACAAATAGTAAAACGTCATAAGAAGTTTTACAACTTTTTTAAAAACGGTTTCTTCTGAATTTTAAATGTGAAAATATAAATAGCTCAAATGTATATATTTTATCGTTTTTTCATACAAAAACTCAATGTCTTGTACGAGTATCTATGAAATTGAACAATAAACGGTTAAGTTTGTGCAATAAAATTTTACAAAATACACTTGTATAATCAATCTGTAAAGAGAGGTCGTGATACTAGTTGTTATCGATCAATCTTATCTCAACTGAGGGCTTCTCACGTAGACGCTTAGCTGTCTAAATACAAATTCGATTTATCTTTTTATTAAATACCGTACAAAATATTTATGTTACCTTTTACCAAGCTAAGCGATGACAGACAGAAACTACTCGTTACAAAATGCTGCTTTCTCATTGGGTCGCTTGAATCTTATGATTATTCTTTTCGAGTGCTGGGTGTACAACGCGGCAGAAAATGAAATTACTTCATGACCTAATGGTTCACACCTAGGAAGCGTCGTGCTAATCATCCGATCTCTTTAACAAATCACCTAATATATGCTTCCGATACAACAATTCCATTCTGGAATATTCACAGGTGTACCTTCGGATTCCGAGAAAATCGACAGCTTATTTTGAGAAAGCCATCGGTAGATACGACCTTCTCCCATCTTTCAGGTAGCATGCGGATTCCACGCTGGAAAAAATCTTGGTCTTTTGATGCAATCCAATCATCAATCCTTTTTTTTGGTATCGTCATAAGAAGAAAATCGCTGCTCAGCCAAGCCATGTGTCATCGACCGGAACAAATGGTAATCGGAGGGGGCAATGTCTGGTAAATAAAACCGGTGGGTGGGGTAGGACTTCCCATTTGAGGTTCTCCAGGTAGTTTTTTTAACAACATTTGCAACATGGGGTCGTGCGTTGTCATGTTGAAGAATAACCTTGTAATGTCTTTCGGCGTATTGCGGCCTTTTATCCTTCAATGCTTAAGTAATGCAAATAATATTTTCATTTCTCAGCTTTGATATATTTTTTTAGCAATAATGTCAAAAGTTTTAATGCCTGTCGTTCAAATTCCACTTTAACTATTTTGAACCATATTTTCTCGCACTAACAATCGTGCGCCGGAAAATTGGTCGCCACTGAATCTTTCTAACAGGACATGACTGTCCCAGAGTATATTCCTTAAGGTCTAAAGAGGGGCAGCACACGGACAGCTGAGGTTTGAACCTTGGGCTTTAAGTCGTGTGTTGTGTCCACTGAAGCATTAGGCGAGGGCAATTTCCGTTTATTTTTCACAGTTTATCACTATAAATTACTCTGGGTTTATCTGCGCCCCGCACACGCCCGGCCGCGTGAAGCCGACCAAGAACCAGCTTAAACTACTACACACGCTACAACGCATCCACGTCTGTATTTTATTTTTTTAATTAATTGCAAACGTATATTTATTATGAAGATATTTTGTTGTATGATTGGTGTCTTTCACGATGTTAAGCATGTGAGTGTTGTTGTTGCTTTCATTATTATATGTATGAGAGCAGTCCGATAAATACTTAGTCTCACCGTCCAATGGCGCTACTATCGCAAGAGACATTTACTTTCGTGTAGTACATTCTTGTAGACGGCTACTGTCGAAATTTCAGCCGAATCGGATTCGTAGTTTTGTTTTCAATTCATTTTATTTATTTGTTTCAGAAACATACAAATACAAATATATTTAATAACATCCTGAAATAAGATATAATACAAGTGAAACAATTAGGTATTTACTATTATTAAAAATAATTATTAAAAAGTTCCAAAGCTCGCTAAACAGAAGACTCCACGAAATTACTCTGATAAATAAATTCGTGGAGCTCATGTCGAAACTGGGCTTCTCTCAAGCGGAATATATCAATATTTGAGGCGATATGGTTGAACAGTCTGATCACTCTCTCAAGAGGCATAGGCTCTGGCAGGTTAGTGTGTTTGACCGAGTGTGGAAGCGGGCGTGTTAACGGATTGCAGAAAAGGGGAAAAAGCAATATCGGTCGGTGATTCGATTCTTGTTTTTGGAAGGGAAATCGCGCGGCGAAATCAAAGAGCGCATGGACGCTGTGAACGGTGACTCTTCTCCTTGGATACTCCTCGTACTTATATTCCACTACTGCTTTGAGTCATGTTAGATTTTTTTTTCAAATTATCCCCATTTTAATTTTGGCATTTTACAACTATGTCATTCCAATGCTAATACATACAAAAAGTATTCAAGCAATTGGCGTTGTATTCACACGTATACACCTTCTTCCCATATCCGTTCTATGTCTGGTCACCACAAATTGCCGCCACTTAGTTCTGCATGCTGCCACTGTCAATTTCTCGTTTTAGGCCATATCTACACCTGAAGGTCCACTTGAGAACATATTCGTACATGGTTCCCGACAATTTCCAGAGCAAAAGTCCGAGTGCTTGAAAAGAGGGAAGCAGTAGTATCGCAAGATTTTTTTAGGATATCTGATGATAAGCCCGACGCTCCCGAGGACTTGACCATTTTGACCTGAGACACCGCTCAACCCGAATCAGGTAAAAATCTGCGAAATAATAAATATAATTATCGAATTAACATCCCCTTTACATAACAAAAGACGATTTAACATCGCCAGGATAGTTATCGGAGTGCGTGGTGGCGGAATAAGGAGCAGATGAGCAACACACAGTCTTTTTTAAAAGCAATATATTTAATTTAAAGGTTGATAAACTTTCGGTCTGCTCGAGGAACTCGAAAATTAAAGCTTCGAGCAGACGCAGACTGCCGGCTAGCGACTGAGCGCTCTTAGTCGGTGACACCCAGCGCCGTGATTCATCCAGTGGCGATCCACAGAATTACACTTGTCATACAAGCAAAAATGTGAATCGAAATATAATATTAATTTTTGAAATCTTTAATGTGCTTTTTGAAGTACAGTAAGGCCCCGCTTAACGCGAGGGATACGTTCCACCAAAGTAGAGCGTAATACGAAACAGCGCTAAACGAGGCCATCTAAGCATGTAAATAATGGCGTTAAGGAAAGATGGATAGAAAATTGGTTAGGCATTAAATTTAATAGTTATGTTTTTTTTTTATAAAAATTAAACCAATCATTTATTTCTTACAAAAGTAAAAACATTATAAACGAATATACTTAGGTCAGTTAGATTATTCAGTCTATTCTGTGTTTCCAATTTTGCCTTTTTTGTCAAGAAGGCATCTAATGTTGTTTACGTTTTCCTTTTTCGTTCTGTTAGAAGTTGTTGTTTTGTCAAATTTTTCAAAAAATTGTCAAAATTTTGATCATTTTCAACAAATTGGTACATAATTTCAGTTATAGTGGTCAAACTCTTTTTTACAAACGCCATCGAAAGTTCTTTTTGCTCTTCTTCGAAATCAATAATATCAATATTTTTGTTTTCTTCTTGCTCAGTTAATTCCTTGAGCTCATCATTAGAAAGACTAGCTGCTGTTTCTTGAAGTATTTCTTCGACGTCTTCCACATTTACCTCACCTAAACCGGTTTTTTTCGCTAATTCCACTATTTTTTCCACTAGTTATGCACAATTTCGGGGGATAGCCCCGGGTTAAAATAACAGAGCGCTAAACCGAAACAGCGCTACACGAGACAGCGTTAAGCGGGCTCTCACTGTACACAATGTATTCGTACTTACAAAACTATAAGTGGGCGTGAGAACGATCTTAAGGTTAATTATTTATTATGAATTAATTATGAAGATATTTATATTACACTTATTAGCATAAATACTGTATATAGAAATTGTGTGGGACTGTATCCATTAACTAAAATAATATTCCGAGGAATCATGAATAAATCAAATGATGTTTTTTTTTATTGGAATAAATATATATATAGAATCATTTTATATAAAAAATCTCAATTTACTTGATTTTTAACTTGTTACTTAGCATCTCCTTTTTTTTTTCATCGACTTCATAAGACTCGAAAGCTGATGAAATTAAATACTATTTATTACCAGAAATAAAAAATCTTGTTTTAATGTAAAAGGGAGGTTTCGAAGTTAAATTTTTACAAACGTGAATAAGTAATACCAACATTAAGCGAAATTGTATATTTTTGTATAGATCTGGAAGGCTTTCCAGGACGGCGCGAGCCCGGGAGCTTGAAGAAAAGGCTGCTGTAGTTAATGTTCTCCTGCGGCATCTGAAGTATATGCATTTATATATTTTTAATTTGTAACGGAGATTTTCTCTATAGTTTTCGCAGAGTTTTTTTTTCATAAAATGTCCCGTTCTATATTGTGATCTTAAGTTGATGAACTGTCTCTTAGGACTAAATGGTACAGGCCTCGGGAGCATCGGGCTAATCATACGGTCTTATGAAAACGTTATATGAGGGTTGACTATATTTGTTGACCATGCGGCGCATTTCCCACGAGGCCTGAAGCAATGGGCCGGCATAAAGGCTTTGATAGTCCGAATGACATCAAAACAATGGTCACTAATAACACAGTGAAATGCCCATAATAGATTCGCAGTCATTTTCTTCGTATTAACATTAATACTAGATGTACATTCTCGCTGAAGTTGGCCGAGGCCGAGAATGTAGAAGGTCATTTCATGCCACTCCGACAGAGGCCACGAAGACTTCGGTGGACTTCGCGAGAGGCTGATAGGAGAGTTTAGTGCCAGCGTAACACGAATAGCGCAAATAAAATGCACTACATTGCAACACAAATGAATTGCATATTCTTTCTTAGCTGGAGTATAAGGTATTTTTTAAATTGCCCCTACAGAGGTTATAAACTGTTTTGAAGCTTTGCCAATTATTAATGCCAGGCATAGTTCCCGACAACTTTTTAAGACGAGAACTCGAGGACCTAAAGAATAGACAAACTATGGTTTATTATTTTTTGCATCGTGAATGTTTCAGCAACTATGACAATCTATGACGTCGTTATCTCATACAAAGTTCAATCGCCTTAACCCTAATATTCTACGTAGAAATGAATTAAACGCTTGAATATGCCTTAGACACTGGTTTTCTCTGCAAGCTCCCTGGCTCTTGACCTGGATGACACTGATAATGTATTCGGTGGAGCTTAAGATGCAGATATTAATTGAAATGAATAAAGGTAGCTGATAGAAATGTCCCGATATTTATTGGTGACAATAGCTAGAAGGCGCAGGCCCAAGAAAATGGGGACAGGCTGGTTAAATTCCCATACACGTGAAAAAATGACAGTTTTGGATAGGGGTGAAAGATTACATTAGGCCTGTTTTATTTGCTTTTTTTAATTCTTTGGTGACCATCATGAAGGGCGTGTAAGGGCCGTGGTTTTTCTAGGTCTATCCTGAAGGGACGAATACAAAAGTAGAAATTTAAAGAGATAGTTTTAATTTGTCGATTTGCTGCCTCAGCAATGCTAGATAAACACTAGTCAGTTATCAGTGTCTCGTGGCTCGAAGGTCACACACCGTGGCGCGTATTGACGTCCCCAGTGACGTCACACGTCAGTGGCGTGCCGCGAGACAGTGGGGTCGATAAGTCTACGCCAGCCAGCCAACACAAACCATTCAACATTAACCCACTTGCTCCTCTTCCTTCTTTATGTCGCTCCCGCAATGGAGCATAAGGCCATATATTCCCAGAACGCAACTTTTTATCACTATTGCAGCGAAACCTCGATATAACGGACTAATGGGGGGAGGGGTTCGTACCGTAAAAGTCGAAAGTTCGTTATATAAAAATGTATTTAAAATAAATAAAAAAAAAGAGCAAAAACTGTCTTTTTGCTTTTATATACCACGCTGTTCACATATACTAAACGTACACATTCCAGACTCGCCAATTTCTTACTAATTGATAATCTTTTATTGATCCTTACATTCATGAGTTTTCATTTGACCATATTCAAAGGGTAGTGCTGCGAAAAATTAAAGTGATTTATTAAAGTTCACTAAAGGCATCAGTTCCTTTGAGTAAACAAGTTAAATTGCTGTAGAGTTGCGTGAGTTCAACACCAGCATGGCAAACATCAGTGTGCTGTATCGAAACCTATGTGTTATTATAATAGAAAATCCACTAACATATAGTATAGAATGTACTACAGCTTGAGCTAGGTTGCAAGTTTACGAGCAGGATGGCTTTGTGTGATTTACGTGGTCGCTAATAATTGTTGAAATGCGTCGACATTTGAATTTAAATATGTATAATATTAACAGGACGTTTGTATTTTTCTTACATTTGACCGGATTTGGATCAACTTTAGTTTGTGACTTAACCGCGATTATCTTTGGGGCGCTACATGTTACAGTCCCCGTCTGTCGTCAGCGGCAGTTCCCGCCCGACCGAGGCCGACGATACATCATGTTACGGTCGTGTGAGGAAACCTATGTCTTTCATTGAAAATAAACGCGGATCGTGCTTCTGAAAAAGTTCTTTGCTTCGCGACCTGCTCCTGCATCCTTTCTCAACGCATCCTGACGACAAACTCGCGACAGTTGTTCCCCTTTTTAAAGATAAGGGATGCTTATTTATAATTTGAATGCTGTAACATATAAATAATAACTCAACTCTTTTTTTACAGCTGAATATTGTAGAAAAGATTATTCTGGAATATTCCAGAATATCATTTCTTAAGCAACAATGTCTTTAGAATATTCATCTTTCAATGGAAGTTTCTCTCGAACTCTCTTTAAATAAACAGACCATCTACATCTATCACACTATCAATAAAAATGGCAAACTTTATCAATTGTATGTTTTTACAAAGCACTAAATGATACGCCAACATTCGGCACGCAGTACATTGGTTGGCCTTTCTCTAGCATTATTATGCATCATCTTTCATACAGCTTGTACTTGAAATGCACTCAAATGCAGTCAGTGTAAAATTGCATACAATATTTAATGCTGTTAAGTATTGTGTAATAAACATGAAGCGAGTAGACAAGTTAGTTATAAATGGCCGTTGTAAAAGTATCGAAAACGCATTACGGTACTAAACGAATATAAGATTAAGGCATAGTAGCGATATTATAAAAGTACTGTTGTCTCTCTTGGGGTATGTAATAATATATTAATTGGTAGGATGACCTAGAGGCTTGATACATAGAACATATATGTTAACTGAATGTCAATGCCATGTTACTTAAAATCATAAAATAAATGTAAACGTTTTTCGTCGACGGACAAAAAAATGCTAACCATTAATATACCATTTTTTTTCTCAATTTGTATATGATTATTTATTTTCTACAGCTATGAAAATACTTTCAAGTTTCAAAACTAAGAACAAAGCGCAACAGTAAGGAATGTAGAAAATTGCTGCCATTAAGAAAACACGTAAAAAACTTAAGTTATTTAATATTATAATCCAAAAACTTCAGAGCTACTTTATTTTTATAAAGGTACAATTATTACATACAATGGAAAAAAAACTCGCAAAATTCTACTCGTATATAGAAATTATATAATGTGAAGTACTATAGTTGTTGCCGTGGAGCGTAAATGGAAGGTACTACGTTCGTAAATTGCATGTGTACAAAAATTTGTTCGGTAAAAAAATAGGGGTAGCGTCGAGTAGAGCAGCGGTGTTGAGGTGTGGAGAGGGTGAAGAGGGCACAGTGTAGCCGCAGTGCACTCGACAATGACACGGTTGGAGGCGCGAAGGTTGGCGCGACCAATTACTGCCAGCTGGTCGAGGGAACCAGAGGATCGCGTGCCGGAATGGTAACCAACCGAAGGTTCTGCTTTTCTGACGAATATTTGCAGACACCTGCATTCGTGAGGTGGCGAATCACGTTCGGGTGCATTTAGTCCTTACGAACATTCGCACTTTCTATTTTCATTGTTTCGAATTTGTTTGGCGACAACTGTGAATCTGGCTTGAGTGAGACTTGGGGGGAAAAGCGGATACAGCAGTTTTCCATTTTACAGAAGAAAAAGTTACAAAACTAAACTTGGCTGTGACATTCATCGGATGCAACAAAAGAGTAGCTGATTTTCACTTTCTCTGGTTCTCGTCGTCCTGGAAAATTGTCTGGATCTTTTAATAGAATGTGTTTGGATAATTTTCAGGGACAACAAACTGGTTTTCAACAAAATAGCAGGATTTTTCCGAATACGCCACGCACTAGTCTGACGAAATGTATACCTTAGCAAACATCCCGTCTCGTCCACAACTTACTGTATCCCAACATACCCAGTATAAAGTTAGATGGGATAGTATCCATACATCCTCATGTAAAGGAACCTCTGATATTCCTTCGGTACTCTCTCCAACATTAGGTCATATTTAAATTCTAGGGAGGGCAAATACTAGATCCGCTCTAAAGTATGTTACGAACCAATCAAATTGTGCAATACTATAAAATCAATACGTGAATGCTCGAAAAAGCCCTGGCACCACACAGAAAAAAATCCAACATCGTCAGTGTGCGTCAGTATAAAATGTCAGTTTGCTTTAAAAAGTACTATTAACAAATCCCCCGAAAATCGCCTCGGACACTATAGCTGCCGCCTATTCAGTTTCTCGGGCATCCGCTCTGAAGGCTGTCGGGAACCACATATGTTCTCAGGTGGACCTTCAGGTGCAGAAATAGATGTCTTGCAACGAGTAAAGGACAAATCTGACACAACTGTGTGAGTGGCATAAATATGAAGTGACCATATATTACCATATAATGGATATGAGAAGAAAATAAATAAATTTGATTGCTGGTCTTGTACCAAACCGTTTAATAATAAACGATCTAAATCCTCGATTTATTATGAAACTGATGAGGCTGAAAAGATTAATAATGCAATAATAAAAAAAAACAAAGACTTTGTCATTACTTTCCTGATTGTGATGGCATCGTATCGCTTCTAGCACACAAAAGTATGTGGAATCTTTTATGATCACAATGGCTATCTGTCGGTCTTGCTGGAAGCGATGCAAGTGAAGTGCCCGTAGTGGCGGATACGGCCGGCTGCCCACTACAGATATCGATCATAGATACGAGCTCATGTTTCCTACACACGGGACGTGCAACCAGACTAAAATAAAATGACAACGGCGTTTATCTTATGGAATATATATTATAAGCATGTGCATTGATACGTAGATAGAAACAGGAGTACTCTTTATCTAATACTATTAATTTTAAGCGGATACTATATAAAGTTAAACTTAATTATAATATATGTTAAACATTTTGTGCCGTTCTTGTAATATTGTCATCTAACCTCTGATCTAAAGGGAACGAAAATCCATGAAAATATAATAATGAAAAAATAATTTAAACGATAAGCAAATATTTGCGGAAATTATTATATACGAAAGAAATATTTTTTACGATGTATTGAAAAATATATCAAATTTGGTACAAAATTTAAATTGATTTGCTGACGAGCATCTTTTATTTATGTTCATTTTTTTTCCAAAGTTTGGGCAGTGTTACGTCAACTTCACTCGAGAATGGTCGGGACCGAGAGTGATACTCATGTCCGTGGAATAGCTTCAAGGGTATTATTTCACTAACTAATGTCAAAGTTTTATATTTGTTCCTGTATTTTCTTAAATTTTTAATTGAATGTGAGAAACCTTTAGTGATATGGCTTCTTTCAATTTACTTTTTGGTATCAATACATATAATATACGAATATATAAGTCATTCGTTGGTTCTTTCTCGATAACTTTCACACTTCAGTATTTAGCTACTGCCGTTTAAATAAATACAAACTTTGATTTGATTAATGTTATTATTTGGAGCTTTTAGTTTTCGTTTAAATTATCATTTTTTAAATCGGTCGGTAAGTAATCGACTATCTCGCCCACAAAAATGTCTATCATAGCGCATCAATTACAATTAGAGGCAGACGGTTAAGGCTGTTGACCTAAGCGAAATCACGATTCAATGAAAATGTTTCGAAAAAAATAATGTTTAACATTACAAAAATTGAACGTACTTTTAAAAACCTACTTAATAAATCTGATTATTAAATTTTAAACAAAATAATGTTTATAAATATTGAAGATGTTCGAGTATGTAAGTTTTTTGACACTTCCTTTTAAATAATTGTTCAACATTGCATATTGCAGGCTTGTAAACTAAGGTACAAGCTTTTTTTTTTCATTTTATTTTAGTTCTGAGGTTATCTATTGTATATACAGTCGATTCCGCTTAATCGGGACACATCGGGATTTGGTCATTTTGTCCCAATTAAGCGGCTGTCCCAATTAATCGAATTTCACTTTATTTTTAAATTCATTTATTTGGTTTTGTTAACTAAGGCCATTAACCAATAATACACATAAAATTAAGCAATGCATTTCTTTTCAATAATTTTATTTTATGAACTCTTCGAAGCTGTAAATTACATATAGGTAATATAAATTATCATATAAATTACAAATACTTAATATTAACTTTTAAGAAAAAAAATCCTAATTAAAATAATGAATGGGTAGGTACGTACAATTTAATTCAATGCAAAAATGATTCAAGTGTAGTCTCTCTTTTGTTTTTGTAACATTTCACTTCTACAAAATCAGCACAGATATTCAGTGCGGATGTAGGGCTCCCTTCATTTCTTTCCTGTATAAAATACGCTGTAACACGGCCATACATTTTTTTGCCTCCTGGTTGTGCCTCCACAGGCACAGGTGACTCATCATAATCATCGTCTAATTTTTCATACTTTGATTTAATACCTTCTAGAATTGAATCCTCACAGTCTTCATTATCATCATAACATGGTAAATTGTTATCTATATAGCGGAATTGACTGTATTCTAAAATTCCTTAATTTTATATACTCATCTAAATCATTATTTTTATTATCATGTATTAAATCAATGAACTGCTCATATTTGAAATGCATGTTAAATACCATGCCTATGATATAAGCTTACTTCAAAAAACTAACTAAGTGAATTTATTATCTACCAGCCCGTGCGTCTAAAAAAGTTAGTAAAATTAAAAAACATTTGAAAAATAATGCTAATTTGCCTAATGTAATATTAGAACTTCAAACGCATTTTTTCCATGTCATCGTATACAAACAGTTGGCATTATACATGCGTTACTCTTAGTCATTTCTACACCAGAAGGTCAATCTAGAAACATACATTATTAAAGATAGAGCCAGGGAACTGAAGATAAAACAGATACCCTATCCATGACATGCTCGTATTTATATATTTGTTTATCGTCTTTTTCAAGAAAATTGGATTATTAGCTTGATGTTTACCGAGGCCTGGACCCTTTGGTTTTATGATGTAGCTCAACCCCAAGCTTCAAAATACATTATGAAAAGGACGATGACCCATTCCATTCCGGTACACGTCTTATGTTGCTCAACTTTTATGATCGAGCGTTAATTCTAAATTTATTTCTCAACTCTCATCTTATTCACATAATTATTAATCATCATTTACCACCCATCAACTCTACTCTCGCTTTATCATAGCTGGTAACTTGACTTGTGGTGACTTTCTATTCAGTAACTATGTAGCTCAATAATAGAAAATGTTGCGCAATAGCGTGAAAGAGACGTGGAATTTTTTCAATAAATACAGTACATCCGCAATTACGCGATGAGCTCCCCAAGGCTAACAATGTTAACAAAATAATAGTAACCAAACAGTCACTGCGATTCGTGGTAAAAGCTTGACAACGACTTCACCGGAACCAGGGCTGGGAAATCGATTTGAATAAACTACACATATGTACTTTAAATTAATACACGACTCCGATTTGACTTTGAATCAAAAAAATTAATAAAACCACAATCTTAACAAATTTGATTTTTCTTCTCCCTGTCTGAATTTTTACGTGGCAATCACCTGGTGACAAAACCATCGTTGTTTACCTACTTGCAGCCTCCTTGACCTTAAAGCAAAGAGTTCACATGTTTTTATTTGATTACACGTGTGTATTAATATAATAATGTTGTTTAATAGTTTATAATATTTTGGACTAAAAAATGTTCTCAACTAAGATCATTATCATCACCATGTCCGCTTCTCTGATTGGAGCATATGGATGTCTCAAACTGCCGCCACAAAGTTGTCACAAAGCTATGCCTCCCGAAGCTCTGCAAAGTACATTATATGCATAATTCCCGACGTCCTTCCAGGACGGCGAGAACATGAGGTCTTGAAGAAAAACCAGCTGTTGTTTATGTTCTCCTGCGGCATTCGAAGTGTATGTCCCAAGTATATCCACCTTCGCCTATTGACCGACTGTGTTATAGAAGGCTTTTTTATTATTCTAAGGCCCCTTGGGCCGATCGCATTATACCTGGTCTCCTTGGAAGTACTTACCAAGGAATCGGTTTCAGAGTAGTTTCTCCTTATTTAACGGGTTTTGTCGAAGAACGCCAAACTACCGGAAAGCATAAGAGAGCTTAAAGCAGAGGCATCCTTCAGAAGCAGACTCAAGACCCACCTTTTTACTCAGAGAGGCAAAGAAGCGCTTTTGGAATGATCATTCGGTCATAAAAGAGCGCTATACAAATACTAATATAATAATAATAATAAACGTGGGTGTTAAGTTCAAACGTTAAAATTTGTCATATAGAAGGCTACGTTGTCCACTATCTCAATTTGTAATTCTTCACAAAGTCAAACCGTCATACCCCCAGTATTTTTGAACGTCTATTTATAAGTTTAATAAAAATGCGTTAATACAAATGACGGAAGATTATATTTAAAAAAAAATAGTAAAGGATATGCGAAAATTAATTCAGCGTTTGTAAACTTGTATCGTGTACGAGTATTTTATATATGAAAATGAATAGCGTTAGCGATACGTCTTACGTAAGTCTCAATATTATTGTATAATAGATTGCTAACGGATTTTAGGCTGGGGCGGTGCATCCATGCACTATGCAGGTCTATATTGTATGCAAATGCAGAGGTTTTAGGTTTATTGAGAAATAAGGGCAGCGTATTGCAGCAAATCTCACGAGGTCGTCCACCCGCGGGTCGAACCGCAAACGAAGCCTCCGAATACCGAAGATTGCGACCATCAATGTTGATTGACCGAATGTTTTCATTTTCAACAGTGATGTCGGTTTCGGTCACACACTTGGACACAAGCTAGCTAGAGTTAGTTTTGCGTTTGAAGCTGATACAATGAACATACGAGCGTTGTATAAAGTCTCCATTTTTTTTTACATAAAAATACTTTTATTCGATTTGTATTATATTTTTAGAATGTCTGAACTTTTTACTGTTTTTCTTCATAACTTAGTGCTGTATACCATTTTTTGTATACCCGTATCACAGAACTCTCGCCGCAAAATAAACGTAATAATAAACGTAGTAATAAATGGACTTTCTCTTTTAACTCTTTATCGATCCTGAAATTAGCTCAACTCTTCAGCGCAGGAAATAAATTAATTAAATGCTTTAACTTTACGTTCCAGATAGGTATACCCGTTCTCGCAACCATCCATGTTTTCCATTCCAGTTGATACTTGTGGAGTTTCGAGCACTCAATTTACTTCATCTGCAATGGGGCTCCTAAGTGGGCTACCAGCACACTTCGATCCTTTTCTCACATCTTTTTCCTCCTTTGTCGATGATATTAATTTTTTAGAATCTAGAACTCAGTGTAGTGTTTTGACAGATGTGATTCTGTTTTTACCTTTTTTTCTTTCCTAATGTTTTTTTTTTGTCTTTATTTTCTCTTAATTTTGAGTTTTATCGTATTTTGCTAATACTCTTGGTGATTGGTTAAGAATAAAGGGCAATTATGTGTTGTTTTCCCATCCAAAATAGTTTGATGAAATAGGTTTTTGCACAGGTTGGGGCGTTGGTGATCTTCGGCGAGCTTTCTGAGACCCCACACTGCACATACTCGTGCCTTATAATTTTGCAAATTTTCTTGCCAATAGAAGTTTTGACATCAAGTATCAATTTTCACAATTGTCACCCATTAACTTTCAAACCTTACTCACTCCACTTTCGCAATAATTTATTCCGTTTAACACCTTAGGATAACCGTTGTATATGTTGTAGATCCTAAGAGCGATTTCAAAAATGTAATGAAAGTCTCTTTCTCTCATTTTTCTCTTTCATTGTAATGTGTATGTCTCAGCCACGAAGTAAGATAGTACGGCACATAACTTCATCTTCAACACTTCAGGTTTTACAACAAAAAGCCTAATTTCACGGTATAAAGCGACTTTTAACTTAATTAAACAAGTTTTAGTTTAGGCTGAAACTAGCAAGGAAGCCGAAATTCAATTTCGGCTTAGTATCCACTTTTGGCGGTATCTCTCTTTAGACCTGCACAGACCATTTGGTAAAATATGTACTTCGACAACATACGAGAATTGTATTTTCGTGAAAATATTTTTTCTAATATTTATTATTACTTAACCCTTTTCGGTCCTAACTAATGATGGACGTATTCAAAATCTGCTACACTTTATAGTTAATAGCAAATACCATGCTACTGACTGAATGCAGACAGTATATCTATATACTAACTCATCGAGTTGTGAAGTTAATGCATATCTTATGCTTTTAATATATTTTATCACAGATTGTACTTACATTATATGTAGTTTTTCACTCTTTTGAAAAGTGCATAGAAATGGTCTTAAAGTGTTTTTTTTGTATTAATAATTTAAAAAAAATATATTCTGCAGCTTTAAATTAAAGTAATGATCGAAAGGTATTGATTCGTTCTATTAATACACAAAATATGTCCTTTAACTCCTCACAGTCGTAATATGGGTTTTATTTTGTATAGAACAGAATGCATCTGGTGTTAGCGGATATCCTGGAGCGAGTACAACGGCCGATAAAACCTTAGCGAATGCATTTATTTACTTAACACTGTTTTGTAGCCTGCAAAACATTTGTATACTCGTTTACCGCACCACTGGTACAATAGGATTTTCATTTTCAATGCATTTCCTTACTATACTTTTTTTTATAAATGAAAAATATACTTTTCAATTTTGGCGCAAACGCTAATAATATTGCACATTTACATTATATAAGTTTAGAGTCTAAACTAAACATTAACTGATAATAAGTAATACATTTTGTGCAATGGACGCTACTCACTCGATTTATATGCCAATATAATTCAGAAAGTTCAATATCCCAGATTTTAATAATGACTTATAAATTGTATTTAAAGATTTGAAAGTAGAAAATTAAATTTGTTACCGTTGCTATCTTCAATATCAAATCTCTCGCACCTACCGATATACTATATAAATTGATGTTGTTTAATATAGTATTTTTATTTAAACATGATCTGATCATTTAAGTTTGTTCATTTTCTTTCTTTTTTAATTTTTATTAAGTTAAAAAACTTACTGGATAATCCCACTTAAATATTGTATGATGGTTTCTATGACGGGTGGTATTTTGAGGATGGTTTGTCGCTGTCTGTCTTTGGAGTGATAATCCGCATACGTTATTGCATTCCCACTTGGCATTTACGCTCCGTTCACAAATGATAGCTCTTCTTTTTAGGACTCACTGTATTCTATGAATGGATGATGTTGACTTATAAATATCATCAACCATTCAAAAGTGTGGCAAAATAATTATATTTTATGCAAAGCATGGATGTTATGAATTTTATGTTTGAGATTGGTAAGAGTCTGCGTTGGATGTTAGTCAATTTATATTTAACTACTATTTACTAATAAACATCGTTTTAGTGTCACATATGAAGCGATTGATCACAAGTTCAAAATAAGATATGTGAAATATTTGTAAAGCTTACATGATGTTTCGTAGGGACTTGATCAGACACTGTAAGTCCACAGGGGCCTGCTAGGTATTTCCGAGCTTAAATATAAATAAGTTATTACTTAAATATACATATACTAAACATAAAATTCTTTTTTTCAACGCGTCAATCCAAGCACAAAAATAACGGCAGAAGCGGGATGCGAACCGCGGACCTTGGAATCCAACTATGCCCAGGTATTCATACCGCTCGGCGAATCGCGCCATTGCTATGCCCAGACTGACGTGCGGTGAAACTAGTATTTATATCATTGTTATAATCGTACGACAGATGTCGCCATAGTATATATTCAAAGTATGTATATTTTTATTATTATTCTATCAGTCTTCATTTATTCACAAGCTTTTAATATTATAGTATAATATATAATATATAATATTAGAGTATATTTAAGTAATAATAATATTGTAATATAGTCAATGATCTATAAAAGTAGATTAGAATATTGAAATAATAAAATAATATTCTAATAAAATTAAAATTAATTAATAATGTCTCCTTGAGACAATATCAAGAAGGTAAAAATTATCCATCAGTAACACAGGTAAATGATTGGTTATAAAGTCCGAGTCGGAACAATAAGTAGTCGTTTCACATCCATTCAGTCTATAGTTTGGTTCGAGACCCGAGTGGTACTTACTAAAATAAATAGACTGCCGGAAAGTAATAATATTAAAAGCTTGTGAATAAATGAAGACTGATAGAATAATAATAAAAATATACATACTTTGAATATATACTATGGCGACATCTGTCGTACGATTATAACAATGATATAAATACTAGTTTCACCGCACGTCAGTCTGGGCATAGCAATGGCGCGATTCGCCGAGCGGTATGAATACCTGGGCATAGTTGGATTCCAAGGTCCGCGGTTCGCATCCCGCTTCTGCCGTTATTTTTGTGCTTGGATTGACGCGTTGAAAAAAGAATTTTATGTTTAGTATATGTATATTTAAGTAATAATAATATTGTAATATAGTCAATGATCTATAAAAGTAGATTAGAATATTGAAATAATAAAATAATATTCTAATAAAAATTAAAAAATTAATAAATAAGTTAGTTAAGTCAGATGCTTCGTTTGCGCGGCCTACGCAGACAAAATAATAGAACGTAGTGATTTTATTTTAAATGTTTTATTATTTTTGCTTTGTCCGAATTTGCAGTAATTTCATGAAAGCTTGTTTGACAATAAAGCGTCATAATCATTCGATTTTGTTACATTTGGAAAATTTATGTACATAATGTAGTAAAAATATTGATAAACTGTTAAATAAATTATCAAATTGGTGGCCCATTTCACTTTCGCAGGATGCAGTTTGAATCATCGGTAGCGTACACCTACTTTACATTATATATAGTTATAATAGTTTATGGAGCGTGTAGAAGGTTGTCTGTCTGGAGCAAATGCGCATGTGTGCAACACATGCACGATACGCCAAACATCCCCATATTGTAAATGTCCCATCGTATTATATTCATTTAGTGCGGTTCAAAATACACTTTCTGAATACCTCATGTACACGATTCATCTAACATGTTGATTATTTCAGTTATGCATCCAACCATGTGCCTGCCTAATTTGATATACGTATTGAATGTGCACTGAATATTCCTTTATGAATTGTAACACTTCAGTGTACACCGGGTAACGTCTAAAGAGAACATGTTACACTTTAAGCAACTATGTTGGTAGAAGGTTTGTAAAGTTGACGTTCTCAGAAGACATCACCGTTTACATTTGGATATAGGAAGCCCATTGGAGACTGATCTCCTTTGAGCTAATCTCGTTTATACACGTGACTATGGAATTGGAGACTGATGATAGTTAGATAAGTGCTGATGCATCCACTGCTTAAGAGCTGGTCTCAATTAAGTGAACCGAGAGAAATATAGTCAGTAAATTGGTTGTAGCTTACAAATGCAGGGCTCCACGGGTTGACTAGACCTGTCTGAACGCAGCGTGTGACGTCGAGATGACTAGAGACTAGCCAAAGATAATGTCAGCCGACAAAACTGTGAGAGAGCGTAAATTTTGGTACTATATAGGAGCGAATGTATGAGGAATAAACACTATAGTTAATTTTTATATTAAAAAAAGCGTTTGTCCTTTATCCATTACTACATTATTCATTTGAATGACATCAAATTTTCTTGAAATTATTGCATGTATACCCGTGAAGACTATTGTAACAAAAACAAACTTACAAAAACGAAAATAGCAAAACGGGAATGAGTGGTGTGTGCATTTCCCGCGCCTTCGTAGCGGCGTGTACACTATTAATAATATTCGTCAGTTAATTCTATTTGAGTTTTATTTTTTATATAATCAAATATTTAAATATTATATTAATCGATGTATGTGTTTTTTTACATATTCAACCAATTACGATCAAATTTATTTGACTTATCGTGTGCATATCCGATATACTGCAAAAGCAAAAATTATCGAAATTGCTTTTATAAACCAAATACATGCTGCGTTCGGGTTCCATAAATATATGTTTATCTCAAATAAACAGAGATATTTTTCGGCAGGCGTAGCTTACTAGTCAAAGCTACGCCCGAACTAAACCAAAGGTCGTGAGTTCGATTCTCAACGGAAATTAAAAAAATTAAATCGATTTTAATTGATTACTATGCTCTATTAATTCACCCGATTGGTGTGAATTTGATCACTCACCCTTAAATTGCCAATCATAGCCTATTAATCAAAATTTGTGGTAGATGAAAATCGGCCCGTGAAGACCACCCATTCATAGTAAATTCCTGTAATAATAAGGATGATACGTAAATGTTGGGCTGTAGTCTATGACGTTGGCGTATCAACACTCCAAATGCAGCGCTTAGACATGTGTAGAAAGAATGGTAAGCGTTATATAATCCACATATGAAACTACAGAATCACTATCTGTTAGTAGCATTCTTTTATATATATTTACATAAAAAGATAATTCCTGATATTAAAAAGTTTAATAGCTGCATTGTGTTTATTGTATTATAGAAAGCAATCACTGTGCACCTCTCCCTAAAGAATGCACCTGTGTGGGCGTGTCGCTGTGTTGGTGTTCGTGAGGAGTGCATGGATGCGCGGGCCGGGTGCAATGATCGCTGGCTGTATGACCCAGTTAACCAGCAGCTCTCCTCCCTTAGCGCTTCCCGCCATTATGTTAATATCATATTCAAATCATACCAACACGCTGTACGGCGCGTTATTGCATTTTAAATGCAGTGTCTTACACTAACCGTTTCCCTTGGCGTTTGTTTAGCAGAAGCGCTTGGTTATTTTTTTATGTAAACTCGTACAGGAGAATACCGACAGATGGTGGTAGTACAATTCTGAAGTCTCATCAATGGAATTCTATGACGCTCACAATACTGTATATGGCTAAGCGCTGCATGTGTAGTGTTGATCCGCTAACATCATAAACTACAGGGCAAGATTCACGCATCATCCTTATTATTACAGGAATTTACTATGAATGGGTGGTCTTCACGGGACTACTTTCGTCTATCACCAATTTTAATTAACAGGCTATCAAATTCACTTTACAATTTTTCACGGGGGTACTTTAGAGCTCAGAAATAGATTGAAAATCTTTTTTTTTAATTCTTTGTCAGGGATCGAACCCACGACCTTTTGCTTGCAATGCAAACGCTTTCACCATTGAGCTATACCCACCAGTATGAAATGAAACATCACGAACTGTAATTTCGCATATTATTTACGGTATATAATTCGCATTTATGCCGGTAATAATTCAATTTGAATTATTACCGGCATCTTACAATGAGGGTTCACATTCACATCAACCATAGATATTTATAATTTCACGCGTTCTTTCTTTTAAGCACTTCTGTGCAGTGGCCACAATTGTTCACTCCCACTGGACTTATCAGTTGCTTACTGATCATATTCTGAATGAACGCACCATCAAGAAGACTCAACTGTCCTCATGTGTGATGCGGGTGTGAGGCGCCACTTGCATGTAATTTAGAAAACGTTTTGTGCCAATAATTAATTTAAAATATTAATTTATCTAATGACTAAATGAAAATTTCTAGACCTTTATTTTACAAGGAAAAAGTTATACTCTATGCTTGCGCAATTTTTTAATTGCATTTTCCATCATTGTGAATTTTTAATGTTTTGTAAACAGTTATGTAACAAGTGTATATTTGACAAATAAAAATTTAAAAAAAGGTTTTAAGCATTTTGTGTTCCGTGATATAAATATATTCAAGCTTTTAGTTGAATCGAAATTATGTCGGTGGAAGTGATGTAAAAGAATTCCCCGCAAAAACGGTTTTGTAGGCAGGAACTCAGCCATGTTTAAAATTTCGGATAAAAACGTCATTACACTCCGGCAGTTAAAATTGGACTGATGTTTGCAGCCTAGGGTTTTAGCTTTCAGGTAAAATGTATTTTAGCCCGATCGGATATTATGCGTCTCAAAACAAAACACTTGGATTTAATACGTCCAAAAATCCTCATTTTTGTTTCTATCAAGTTAAAATAAAAAAATAAAAATATTCATACTTTATTTAAAATGCAGTAAAATTTAGATGTTTTTTAGGTATTGATTTGAATTTGTATGAATTTGTGTTTCGAAAAAACCGGCGATGTCAAAATATATCTGAGAGGCTTGCCATCAGGTTATTATTGATAAACAGGTGTGTGGCGGTCGTAGCACTCGGCGTAAAGGGTCGCGGCCCGGCGTAGCAGTGGCCTAGTTGCGTTGCCACGGCAGCCGCGTCCCGGCGCGTCCCGGGCCCCAGCCCCGCTCCATTAGGGCCTCATTTGCGGAAGTGGGCCGAGCGAACAGCTGATCGCGGGGATCGAATCACTTCTTTTAATAAGCTTAAAGCGCATCTACTTCCCGGCCTATTTACCGCGAATCTCAATTTCTTATTAATTGAATTGTAAGCACACATAAGATTTCGTTTTCTTCTAATATCAACAACGTATGATAATCACGACTTGCCACCACTCAGTTCTCTCAGCTGCCTCATACATGTCTCATTCCAAGATATAGCTGTGTATACAACTTTCAGGACTGTATATATCGACCGAAAATTAACAGTTTCCTCCTAAATGCAAACTATAAGCTCTGCAATGCTCTTCAAGAATCTGTTTCCTACCCCATTTAATCAAGAGCTTTGAAAAAAACATATAAACATACGTATATATTTCTTGCAGAGATCTTAATCTCCCCAACCTGGACACAATCACACCACATCTTTCCCGCCTTTCAGTGCGAATGATGTGTTGTGTCCGGCTTTCCTATATGTACGTTACAGAGCCCATTCTTTTAGCAGGTTGTTCTCTCCTGCATTTTTTATAAGTAGTTTTTATTTAATAAATATATATAAATACATATATGGTTCCCGGCAGCTTTAGTATCCGAGAAATATCTTGAAACTGAGACAATTTGGTCCTAAAAGACTGCTCTAACTAACGGCACGTGAAAATCAATTGGCAGTTACCCATCCAAATTTGTAACCAAGTCTAATTTAGCTTAAGAAAATCGTTTCAACAAATGACACTAGTAGAATTAAAAAAAAACTTTTGCTTATCAAAAGTTGAACACGAAAACGCATGCATGATAGCCGAGCGCATTACCTTTGCGCCATACCCTTCCACAAATTTGATATTCTGGCTTAAAATAGCGTGGGATTTCACAAAAACGATAAGCTCAAATTGAATTCCGTAATAATTTCAGGTTAAATGATGGATCACTCTCTCAAGTGTATACAACCTTAATGCAGCGTGATTAATCTGACTAAACACTTAGTCAGGTTGGCAGCTCCGCATGGATAATGCTAATTTAGCGGATGAAGACGGATTATGGAAGGTATGGGGACCAACGACCATACAATGTTGAAAGCATCGGTTTGCGTCTTATACTCGTATGAGTATATTGGGCGTTGATCTTACTTGGATGGGTGGCCTCTTGGGAACACAGCGCATATTAGTTAGAACGAGTCGCTTCTAGAACCGAATGGTCCTTGGGCTTATCATATATTATCCCTAAGTGCCCGGAAGTTATTCATACAGCTTGTAAGGTTTTTTTTGTAAAATCAAAATGTAAAGTATATTGTTTGGAATGTGTTAATATTTAATCGTTAAAATCTTTATTTTGTTCTTTCATATCTGAAACATATGTTCATTAGAAATTACTGCCTTTTATTTATGTCAGTTTTTATTGTCCATGTTTTTCCCCAAGAGATATTTTCACCTTGGAACATACATGGTTCTCGACGAACTGCGGGTAAGAGGCCAGGTACTTAACAAGACGGTAGATGTAGTAGCCTAGGCATGTGTTGGGTGATTTATTGAACGGATCATTAACGAGATCGTTTGATTAGCCCTACGAATACCAAATAAATATTCAGAGTATCATTTATGCCGTCATTAATTTAAAAAAAAACGAATAAAAGTCTAGATAAATATAATTGTTAATTTTATGAGTACTACATATAAATATTAAAATATTGTCAATGTAAAATGATATAACAATATCTTTATATCTTTGTTTGTTTTAAATAATGAGTATATTTAAAAAAAATAATGTTATGTCAAATATTCAAAATAATTAAAGTTAATAATCTTAGTAGTTGGTTACAAACATCTATCAACCGCCTGAGATGTTGATTATTAAAAACTATATTTTTATTTCGTCGGCGATTTTAATTAGAATTGTCTTCACCCATAGCAAGCTGTGGTGCTCGAGTGACTAAAAATGATTAAACGAGCGTGAGGGATCAAATTCACACCAATCGGGGGTAATTTAAAGCTCAGAAATCGATTTATATATATTTTTTAATCTCTGTCAGGGATCGAACCCATGACCTTTGGCTTGCCAAGCAAACGCTTTGACCATTGAGCTATACCAGCCTGCAGATTATAGGATGAATTCTGTGATAGTTGTCATCTTTTGTTTTGAAGCGAGACGGGTAATTATTTTATTTGAAACTTTTGGTCATTTCTTGGTTGTCTTGTGCGTCTTGTTCTTAATCCATTTTAGGGGAATTCCATAATTTCACAGAAATATTAGTAAACCAAGGCATTGTTTTCAGAACACTTTCTCGTTATAAAAGTAACGGGCTTTGGTGAGCAACACCAAACGTGGTTGTAAAAGTTCGTAGTTCAGACGTTAAAAATCTTTTCCTATGTCTTAAATCTTATTTTTCATACTGGCAAACATCAACGTGATTACGGCTGCTATATTGACATTTGCCTTTTTATACCAACCACTGTTAGTTTTGCAGCTGAACAGGGCTAAAATGCATAAGACTATTGTAATATGAATTTAAAAGTACTTTTCCATTTCTTAAATCTCTTCTGTGTTCAAAGCCAAATAAGGTTACTTTCTTTACGTAATTTGTCTTCATAAAAATTACGTTAAATAGATTTAACATCGATGGCCTTTCTGCTGCCTAAAATAAGATTCCGAGACCAGCAGCTAGTCAGCCGCGTGAATGAGGATATTAAATTTGAAAGTCCGAAGTAACTTTCCCTGTTGCAGCGCTCAGCATCGGTTCAATATAACTGTCTTATGAACTTCGTTTTTTTTTCATATGCAAAGCTCCTCCTGACTTAATGAATAATTTTATTGGTATTTAAGTTTTTAATCTACGTCGAATTGTTATTTTTTCATAGCACGAAGTACGTTCAAGACCCGAGCGCATAATTTTCGTCAACTCAAGTGTCATCCACTGAACTACAGTGAATGATGCTACAGTCTACATCCGTAGTTCTGTTTTCCACTTGAAAGCTTTAACGAGCGGCGCTACGCCTTGCGGAGACCGTAGAGTTACTGTAGACATAAACCTACAGTACATAAGGTCTACAGATTTACTCAAATCACTTATGACATTTGTGGTTATTAGTAAATACGAACGTTTTATTATTTTTGGCTCACCTTTCGTTATTCAAATTGATAAATCTACACATTTGTTTATCTTTAAAATAGTGTTTTTCTCGTACATTTACTTCTTAAGATGTTTTTTTTTATTCTTTATCTTACATTATTCATTATGACGATATTCATCGTACATGGCGACATTTTTAACAGTGAGTTCAACAATTCTGAAATAGCCTTTTACATAGCTTTTGAAACCAGATTTTATTGCATTTCCTACCTTCAATTGATCATAAAAATGTATAATATCACAACCAATACGTCACTAGTGTATTTAAAACAGCTGTTTTACTCATAGTGTTTTATGTAAGATCTTGCAGAATAAGACAACCAGTTGAAACCAATGGCCTTTATGAAGCTCAGCCATGGCGGTTGGACCGCTGCGTTCGGAAAATAAGTTTAGTGTTTGTATACGAATTGGGTAAATTAAAAGTGAATATTGATATGTTTCTTGAAGGGATCCATGTATATGAAGAACGAAACAAAAATACTGGAGAGTATACTGCAGATTTTTTATAAATTTAAATCCCTTACAAATCGGTTGTATAAAACAGGATTAAAACCCGCAACCGCACGTTTGACAGTCGATCGCAATAACTGACGAATACAATTTCCCGGCAATATTTGTGTTCGACTAATGCGGCGAAACAAACATGTACACAGACTATTCGGTTCGATTTCCAACAGACTGGAAGCGATAAAAATAGAATCACCAGCGCTCGAGTTCACTGTGTTGTCCCGCACGGAGATACAGTCAAGACCCTTACTTTCGCGAACTTTGATGAAGAGTGTGCCCTCGACCTACAGCCATATAAGACTAACATCCATGTGCAGAGGCATTCCTTAAGGTAACCAAGTTAGCACTTATACAGAGACATTCCTGAAGGTAACCAACCTAGCCACCTATAACCTATAGCCACTTTGCTTCAGAATGATTAAAGTGAGGAAGCCTTAGCTCTCGAATCACCCCAAATCTTAAGAAAAGTCTCTGCTGATCTTTCAGTGTATTTGATGGGAGCTAAAATTTTGATTTCAGTGATGAGTTTGGGATCGTTAGGAGGTGTACATCTTAAATGTTAATGACTTTTGAAGGTGATAACGATATGGTTATAACCTGACAATTCTTGGTGAAGCAATTAAATCAATCAATAAAAAAAATGTCCTTATTTCCATTTATTTAAGGGTAATCATCACCTTTTTTGCTTATTTCGGGATTCCTTTTTGGCAGTATAAATAATTATACAACTGTGAATTTTTTACCATATGTTTATTGATATTTTAAATATAAAAATTGATGTTTATTGCTGAAATAAACGGTAATTTAGCCATCACCCGAGTGCCTAAGTCTTTATAAATCAAACGAACTACAGATTTGTTGTACATTTCTAACATATATAAATGAATACTGAATACCTCAGCTTAGTGACCAGATTGTCGTTATTCACACGTGTCGCGTAAGTTGAGGATATGACTGTACTGTACAAGTACACCAAACTACGGTACAATACACATTGGTGTATTGATCGCTCGTATACGTGTATTGGGAATATTGGAAATGACTCTTCGATGACATGGTCCAACGAGGTTTGTTCTTTTCAGAGCCATAATTCAAAAGGTTCCTTTTTTATACATGTAAAAATATACTTATTGTAATTATTTGTCTGTATTTATAGAATGTCAAAGCAATTTAAAAAAAAACTTTCGCTTCAACATATGATTTTAAAAATGATTTAGCGATAAAGTTTTCCTTACAATAGCAAAGGTTGTGGGCTAGTTTCCCAAAAAGTCGTCCCGTAAACACCACCCACTCACAGCAATTCCACGTAAAAATGGAAGATGCTTGAATCAACACTTTACATTTTACACTTTACACATCTGTTTCTTAGCTGGAGTGTATGACTTTGTAGGTTTATATATTTCTTAGGTTCAAGAAACAGTTTTTACGCATTTTTATGCGTTAACGGTTTTATTATTTTTGTCAGAAATATAAAAAATCATTTTACTGTGTTATTTACCTAACGATACTATCGATATAATATATATGTGGTCGTTGGGAGGTTACGATGTCCACCGTGTTTCTTTAACGTTTTCCCTCTGCTTGATCCTCTATATTTCTTTCTATAGTAGTTTCTGGTAAGTTTTTTTGTTTTTCAAAGCCTTGTATTTATATACTTCTCTTTTTTTACATTTCACTTTAAAACAACTCAGTAAAAGTGGCACCTCTAAATGCTTTAACTAAAAAATTGCAATATTATATTACGAGTATGTTTAGTTGAAACATGGTATTTAAGCGGGGTATTGAGTACATACTTGAATAAATAAGCACCGCAGTGTTTTGTGATGTAGAGTTGGGACATGCTCCCCGATGCTAATGCCCTATGCAGTATCGAGAAATGCGGGGAATCATTTTCATTTTTCGCAGCGGACAAAAAACGTATATCTGGAAATAAAACCGTCCGCAGGCGACATCTGCCGTCCGCTTTATTAAGGAAGTTTGGCGTAAACAGCCGCGCCAGCGTACAAGTACACAATATAGGGGAAGACACAGAGCAAGCAAACGATGGAAGGAGGCTATAATGTATTGATAACAAAAAAGGTAATTTCAATAGAAGCCACGGCACTAGAAGTTACTTTTGAAAAATTCAGGAAATAACTTCAAACTACGACATGCGTTAGTAAATTGTCTTTGAAGCTATTTCATGGACAATAAGAGTCCCAACCATTGTCAATAAGAGTCCCAACCATTGTCAACAGAGGTTGGCATTACACTGCCCAAACGTTGGGAATCAATTGAACACAACTGAAAAAAAAAACAATGATACTCGTAAACAAATGAATTCAAATTTTCTTGCAAATTTCAATCTAATTTCAATACATTTTGAAAATGTTTTAAATTCTTACATAATTAAGAAGATGCAAATTGATACATTTTTTTGTTTTGTTAATGCTTTGATAAAATTACTTATTCAATATTACGTCAAATATTTTTCAAGGCTTTTCGTTCCCTTTAGATCAGAGGATCGATGCTAACGTCAAACACATGATGTCTGGTAACAATATAAAATCATCATATTCCAGGTTTGATCCGTGAATTGAAACTGCTGTATTTGGTTACATCAGACTTAAATAAATATTCAACAGATTTAATATTCCATGCTTATACAACATTTTTTTATATCTCTTTCTATATCTGAAACAAATTATCAGATCAAATTTTCTTCACTGAGCTATCAGTCACTATTGTCTGTGTTAAGACATGTGCACTCGATGGCCAATCTGGGAATATACTCGTATATAGTCCCCGACATCCTAAACAGAAGCCCGGAAACTTGGAGAAACCGCAGCTTTTGTATTCAAGACTATTATTTTACTAATGTGAACTTTCATGAATGTTTTATCAAATCACACAGGATTGGCGAATCGCAAATCTATCTTCTTTCTCCATCTCCTTTTAATGTAGTAATGCGATACTAATCTCTTTCGCGTTCATTATGTTTAACACTAACGTAACCAAAATAGTTCCTTAGGTTCCCGCTGAATAAATAAGTTTCTAACGATATTAATCTTAAAGAGTGTATCACCAAAAATACTTTATTAACCGATATGATAAAGGTGTGACGCGAAAGAAGTCCTATTCAGCCAATAAATTTATTAAAATCGATTGTAATTAAAGCTTCACTACAAGCTTAAAACTATCTAGGCAACATCAGTATATAGCTGGTAATTGTAATGTCAGTCGTTCACTTTAATCTCTTTATATCGAAATTTAATGCTTAACGAAAAAATAACTGATGAAATTCAACCTAAGAAGCCTCTCCTATTCATTCAGTATCGCCCGGTATCAGAGGCGCATTGCCAAAGCATCGCATGCCAAATTTCCACATAAAATTACTTTTCTTTGTGCGCCGTGCAGAATTTGATGGAAACAATTTCTCGGCGAGAGATGAGGAAGATAACCACAATTGTGCCGGATGATTACGGTCAGCTGTACTGATTTGAAAAATTCCGCTATTCAAAATATTCACACAGTATTTAAGAAGCTTTTTATTTGGTGCCGAATATAGGTAAGGTTAATTCATTATCACTACTGTGCATTAGTCATAATTGTTTAACGGTGATACTCACTGAACAATAGTTGCTAACTGATCATAATATCAATGTATGCATTATCAAGGAGATTTCATTGTATTCCGGTATAATAAAGATATAACCCACATTTTGTGAAATTTTTGTGAGATTTTTACCTTCTTCGGCACCCAAGCCATTTGGAACACATAATTTGTATGAAAATATATATGTTTCTTTATATATTACTCGTATATATATTTCTCTGACTGAAATTTTTCATCTTTTTGTAAAAAAAAAAGTGCGAGTTTGCTACAAAATAATAACAGTAATATGTGAAGTTACATAAACGGCTTAGGCGACGTGAGAGAACATTATTTTTGTACAAAAAAAAATGCACACTCGCTACATTCGAGCACTACCCATATATGTAATGTACCTTCTGGCTTGTGGATTGTGAATTAATTAGCATGAAGCAATAATTACTACATCGGAACATAATTTAATGTGAAATTAAATAACAAAAACTAAATTATTTAAAAAAATACTTGTTTCTTTTTCTAAAATATTTTTTATTCCTAAGAAACTTCCAAGATCTTATTAATTATTTCATTCCATTCAGTAAAAGTTCCGTTGTAACTTTTCTTCGCATCTGCTGAAAAACAATAAATTTGTTCTTCCTCGCTGGGAAACCACTTTGAAGCATCTTATCGAGTTTTGTGCTGCATCGACAATACAGCAACTTTTTATTTTTATTCGATTTATTTATCTAGAAATATTTCGTAAAATCCAATATAATTAGAAGATGAATTTCATTGAAATCATTCATTCAAGAATACTTTAATATTTTAGTCGTGTTATTTAATTACCAGGCTACTTCAATAAATGTTCTTAAATCTACATTTCTTAAATCTAAGTGATATCAATTTGATTTATACAGGTACCCGTATATATTTTTTTCGATTTTGATGCTTTATATTTACTTTTATTTCACTTAATTTGTATTTTGTATTTGTTTGCAATTAATTTTTTACTGACACTCTGAACAACAGACTCCTCGTATAGCTAATTCATTTAAAGCGATCGTTGCATAGCATAAACATGCAGGGACTTGTGTATCAGATATACAATATATAGCGTATAGATTAAAATCTTCAGATAGATTGGATAGTACGGATAATTGATGCATGGTAGGTGGTGCAGTAATACCAGAGGCTGCTTGTCAGGATTACGGCCAGGTGGCTTAAGCAGCCTGATTCTACTCATCCTTAACACCATCTGCCTCTTGCCAGTGGTACGCAGAAAGCAGTGTCGCCCATGCTTTAAATTACGGCTGTGTTGTTCCTCTTTAAGAGAGGACATAAAAGAGCGCAACACTATCACACTACGGTGCCTAGCTACCATATACTGCTAGTATTGCTACGATACATACAGTATATGGTAGGTACAACACCAACCGCTATTTGCTAATGGTATGCAGCAAGCAGCTTTCTGTGACCTATGCTTTTAACTTGATATTGATAGAAATGGTTATGTTTCTTGTCTTTAAGAGAGGACACAAGCATGAGGTCACACTCGGTGCCTATCATCAGCCGCTGCTTGCCAGTGGTACGCAGTAAGCTGCCTTGTGCTTTGTCTTGATGTTGATAGTAACTGTTGTGTGTTTGTGTTCAGGAGCGGCGCTGGAGCAGCGGCTCGGCGCGGCGGGCGGTGATGTGACGGGGGCGGGCATGGGCGAGCGCACGGCGCGCTCCGTGGCGCTGGAGCGCGCCTACGTGCACGAGGTCTACCAGCAGCAGCAGGGCGCGGGGGCGCCGGCGCCGCCTGGCCGCGCGTGGCGCGCCTGCTGCAGGGGCTGGAGCCCGGCAGCCTGGTCTGCGACGTCGGTCAGTACCCCAACACATACAGGAGACAGATGGTGATAGTAATTGTGAAGTCTCATCTGTGGAATTCCATGACGGTTACCATGGTGCATATTGCTAATCGCTGCATGTAGAGTGTTGATCCGCCAACGTCATAGACTACAGCCCGAGATTCACGCATCATCCTTAATTGTTACAGGAATTTACTATGAATGGGTGGTCTTCACGGGACGACTTTCGTCTACCACCAATTTTAATTAATAGGCTATGACTGACATTTTATGGGTGATGGATCAAATTCACACCAACCGGGAGTATTTTAGAGCTTTGACGATTGAGCTATGACCGCCGGCATCATACCTTCTTGAATCCACATGTTTTTTCATGTATATTTTTTTCAATTTTTTATTTATTTATTTCATTCAGAAACATTACAAATTTTACACGGATTTAAATTTTTATTAGATTTTTTTATTTTATTTTCAATACTCTAATCTTATTTCATAGATCATTGACTATATTTCAATATTATTAGTAATTAAATATAAACATACAATTATACATCAAATTTTTATACGCATCAGTTCATTCAGAAAAATATTGGCAGAGGCGGGATGCAAGCCATGAGCCATGGAACCAACCTTTGCTCTTGTTCATTTACACCGCCCAGTCCACTCGACTATTTCTCTGCCTGAAGGAATGCGCGAAAGAAGTTGTATTTATACCATTGTTACCATCGTATAACGATAGATGTTTCTAAAATGTTTGTAAAATGCCATTCATAGCTAATTAATTAATATTGGTGGTACACAAAAGTTGTCCCGTGAACACCACCCATTCATAGTGAATTCCTGTAATAAATGGATGTCGCGTGAATGTCTATATGTAATCATGTATATGTTTGATATAAATAATGCGAAAAGGGGATTTTTTTAATACTTTATCATTGTTTAAAAGGAGATGGAACGAGCGAAGTAAATACAGGTATAAAGAATATAGCCTCCTTATCTGCATGCTCAATCAATGTCTTAACAAAGTTGTGAAATTAAATAAAACAAACTTTTATTTGTAGCATCATTGAGAAATTAAAAGTAAATTCTGAAAAGTCACGAAACCCAAAACTTTTAATGAAAGAAAATTAAACATCTACAAATTTATATCGCCGCATTAAAAAACGTCCAATTAAAAGCTCGAGAGCGCTGCATTTTTAATATTTAATTTCTCGCGACGTCGACACTTAAGTACCTACCCAAATATTATTATTGCGTTGGTACCTACTGCTCGGAGCACTCTCGAATCTCGAAACGTATACACATTAGTTCATGCGCGAGGGTGTGTGAGTGCAATGGTGTATGAACCGAATGTGTGTTTGATATCGTGGATGTGAATGTGCTTGGCGTCTGTGTGCGTTTTGTGTGGCTGTTGGAGGAAAACCGTGTGGGCGGAGATGACGTCAGAGAGAACGGGGCGGTAGGAAGGGGGTTTCACGCTACTATGGCACAACGCTTCTCAACATTTAAAATTGTTCGCATTTGGATCTACGAGCGTATAAAATAAAACAAAGATTTATGAATGACTGGACTCTTACTGTTTATACCAATGAACCAAAAAAATACTTTATTTTGCGAACAAAATTACTATTTACGAACAGGTCCACTTTTTAATTATGTTTATTTTATAAATTTAATCCTCTAAAATAAAAGTTAATAAAGTTAATATAAAATAAAACGGTTAATAATTAAGTTTCAACTTGTAAATTTAGCTTAGCTCGAACAACTTTTAATTCGGGGAAATATAATTTTCAGAGACTGATGTAAACCATTTCTTTCACAGTGGAGTGTGGTTCACTTTGCGGGAAAATATCACATAAACTTGTTCACATCTGCAAGTTTGTTGACTGTATTATAATAAAAATATTTTTTTTCAGTTTACGAATAGGTCTGTTCATAAACGAGTATATTTTGGAATAATGTAACCGAGTTTCCGTTGTATTGACAGATTTACTTTTATACTTTCGTTCTTAATAGATGTTGCTATTTGCAACTTATTCTTACATTTGGACTTAACAACGATTGTTTTCCTGCTCTGTTCTACAGTCACTAACTATTTTTCCATTAGATAAATATTATTAGTGGATATGGCTAATTACATTTTCTTTTTACACATTCGATCCAGTTAAGCATCAGAGTCCATGGAAGACCAAGGCCTCCTACCGGTTCTTTCTTAAATAAATATTCACTCCTAGTGAGCTCTTGTATTAATAGACGATGCTCGAATGCCGGGCTGTATTTACTGATATTTGTAGATCAAAATTATTCAGGCAAAGCTTCATCATCAGCCTGAGTCCGACCACTTTTAATCATAAGCGTTCCGCACAACTCTCCATTCTCTTCGATCCTTCGCATCCAGGCAGACCTTACTCATCCGTTAAATTCCGTGTATTATTATTAAAGGCCTAACTGGTTTAGGAATTTCTTGTGACGTCTGTATAACAATTTGAAATACAAAATAAAAATGTTTAAGAATCTATGTTTTCGTTCGGCGTAGCAAGCATTTCCTCCACCTTTCCTGTATCTCTCTCTCGCTCACGCCTCCTTGCTCGCCGTGCTCCGTCCCTCTCTCACCCTCTCTCTGCGCAGTTGGCCCGCGTGGGCGCGCGCCGGGTTTCAAATTTCAAATTTCGAACACCGTCGCGCATTTTATTAGGCTGTATATCGCCTTTCGTTCGCTGCCCGCAGTCAATGAGGCGGTAGGTATATAAATAAAATCCAACGATCATTTTATAGGTATTTTACAATAATGATTTGTTATTATTATTATTTAACGAAAAAGGATGAAAAAATACCAACTAATTTATAAGAGGTACAATGATTAACGACACAATATGCATCATATATAATATATATTTATAACAAACTTACTACGTTGTAATTTCTGCTGTGGAAGCAATGTAACAAACAAATTTAATTCATGTTGTTTCGGTTACTCACTGCAAAGGTTGTTTTTTGTTAACCGTTTGTCTTTTCAACTTTTTAACTTTTGAATAATTCAACTTGTAGACTTTACACAAAAAACCCGGCAAGTAAAATTCACAATTGTACCAGTAAACCAAAGAACAAAAATTTGGTGTTATCTTGACGCTTGCATCCGATTTTTTCCATAATTAAAATGAATTAATTTAAATTGATGGTAGACGAAAGTCTCGTGAACACCACTCATTCGGAGAGAATATATAAATTCCTGTAATAAATGGATGATACGTGAAAGTAGTCCCATGACAATGGCGGATCAACACTCCACATGCAGCCCTTATTCAAATCTAATATGGTAAGCTTCATAGAATACAAAGATAAGACTTCCACATTATAATTATCTATTGTAGTATGAGTTTATGTAAAAAAAAGAGAGACTGACGTTTGATGAAAAGTTAACTCTAAATTGCCTTTTTTTCAAATAATGTTCTCTAATTGCAGTATGTATAAAAACATGTACTTCAATGTGGCGATCATTTTCTCTACTTGTTGCCACTTAAACAGTCTTTAAAGCTTCTGTATTTTGGAGGGAATAATCTTCAGCAAAAAAATGATTGCATCTCAAGTAAAATTTTCCGGAGATAAAATAATCCCCCAATCGGATCTCCGGGTGGGGACTGCTCGAGACAAAACAACCAAGACAAATAAGAAAAACCTTCAGCCAACAAGATATGCCCACCTGGAATGTTCGAACATTACTGCAGAACGGCGCCCTATACGGGAGTATTTGCAGCAAGTATTCGAGGACATGAACTGTAGCGCTTATGCTGAGCTGAAAAGGGTTGCGGAGGACCGAGAGGAATGGAGATCGAGATGCAAGATTCTGTTGCTGCAAACCAATCCTCCGGATTGATACTACGAAGAAGAATCTTCAGTATTGAGTGTGTTAACATTTAAAAAATACAAAATTATAATTGAATAAATATTATCTGAAAATTCAATTGTTATTTTTAGTATTTCCGGCAAGGGAAAATGTTATTTTCATTATTATCAAATGAACAATATTTAAAAATGCAGATTAACGAAATGTTAAATACTGAAAGTCTCCGGGAAAATATATAGTTATTTTT
This sequence comes from Glossosoma conforme, assembly GCA_022606575.1. Taxonomy (NCBI): domain Eukaryota; kingdom Metazoa; phylum Arthropoda; class Insecta; order Trichoptera; family Glossosomatidae; genus Glossosoma; species Glossosoma conforme. The sequence continues at coordinate 1,860,633 of JAGTXR010000075.1, read as the reverse complement.
CTCTTTGTTCTGGCCATTGATATAAATAGGCACTTAAAGGCTATTTTGGTTGTTGTTTACTCAAATGTCGGTTTATAAAATTCCAGGGGCTCGAATTTTTTGTGTTATTATTTCAAAATTTTCCTTCGCGTTTGAATTTTATTATTATTATTACCCCACCAGCATTCGATATTGCCATTGGGGCAAAACTATTTTTAATATTTCCCTACACTATTTTTTTTCTTTAAAGCGTTTTGTTTTTCCCATATTTTTTTTTCTAACTCACAACTTAGATCATTGCTTGAAAATTGGTAAACAACATTTATTTTCTATTTATAACTGATATGGATGTTGGTCCGTTTTTAATTTTGTTTAACTTTTGTTCTCGTAGCATCGCCAAAGTTAAGCAACATTGGGCACGCACCAAAATTTGAATGGGTCATCGCCTGTTTCATCAAAAATTCCAATTCCGATAACGCGAAAATATAAACGCTTGGTGATATACAAGTAGCGGATAATACGAAGAAAAGTGTATGTAAAGAGAATTGCCTACAACACGGCGCTTTTACTTTGTCATTATCATCATAAGTCTGTATTCGTCCACTGTTGAACGTAAGCCTCCCGCATGAGTCTCCATCCTCTTCGATCATCCGCATCCAGACCTTTCTTTTACCTTGAGAAGGGGATAATCCAATATATACCTTCTAACATAAAATATAATGTGTGTCTGTCCCAAAAAGTCTACCAAAAACATGAGTAGGTGCGACGTGACATTTTCAATTGTCATTCATGAAGCCATTTCCATATCGATTGTATCGATACATATCAAACGCCGTTAAGTCCATTTGGTTTAAAAACTAATAGAATTACAAATTTTATCATATTTTGTAATGTTTGAATTAATACAATAGTATGAAGTTTCAACTAATAAATTTCAATCTAGCACTTTTTACAAATGGAGATTATTGAATAAAAAATATATAAATATTATATTTTAAGACATATTTTTTTGTAAGATTTCATACTTTTTTGCACACGATTCTCTGCATAATATTTATAGAATATTATTAATCTGTACGTGTGTAATACATTGAATTCGTCTTAAACGGCTGGACCAACAATAATGAATTTTTTGTGCGTGTTCAAGTAAATTCGAGAATATTTAAAAAATCCACCAAAATCAAATTTTACTTTAGTTTTATAATAACATATATTTTGTTTCCGTTCCTTCATTTCCTTCGCCGGTCGGAGGACCTCTGACGTCATGGTCCTCCCCACCTTCTTAATCCTTTCCCCCTTCCCCGGGCTACCGTCACGTAACTTACCTAGCGGGGCTGACCATTCAGGAAACTGGGAACCCTGACATTGACGAATCGTGTCGTAGGTGCTACATTTTACAGTTGGCAACCGTGTTTTAAAAAAATGCTTTTCAAATTAACTTTAAACAGTAACGACTCTGAATACAATCTTATAGGAATCATTGAGACAAATTAAACAGGCGTATAATAGAGAACATATTTTTTTAAAACTAAATTCTAAAAATACTGGACCTAGAATCAAATAACGTAAAACAATTAGTAAATAAATACGTTTACAGTTCTAAGAATAATTTTGCAAGTAAGAATTTAGATATTTATCTAAGTTCTAAGAATTCATTTTTAATAAATATTTATGTCAGTTCTAATAATTAATTTAAAATTATTTTGATTTTTTCGATCGATAATTATTGGTGGAATTCCATATTATATGGTGGGATAAATTCTTTTATTTATATCTGAAATTAATTCAAGAGCTAATTTATGTAAGTTCTTAGAATAATTTTGCCTTTGTATATATTTTAAATTTTTGTTAGATTTTTTTTTTTAAATATGTTAGTTCTAAGAATTAATGTCAGAGTTAATTTATGTAAGTTTAAGGAATATTTTTTCCTTTGTAAATTTTTTTAATTTTTGTTAGTCCATCTGTTTTGGAGACAACTCTCCTTCATTGGATAAACGTAAAACTGAGGGGTTATTTCTCTTTTGTGCAGTGGGCAAAATTGTTAGAAGAGACTCCCACTGGATTTATCACTTGCTAACTGATCGTAATCTGAAATAAAACGTAATGTTCCTTCAGTGTGATGTAGGTGTAAGGTGGGTAAAGTCCAGAATAGTCTAAAATTTATGTCCTGGAAGAACAGAAAATTTTGTCAAGCCTATTTCATTTCACATTCAAGGAAATTCGGTTAAAATGATGTGTGCGAAATTTGTAAATCCGGTTATGCTTAATAACACTGAGTACTGATGACGTCATGCAAATGTTAGTACGGTGTGATTATGTACATGCGACAGTGTGGCACGCACTTGATATACCGACTGAGCACTTTCATTCACTTTTATATTAAAAAATACTCCAGAACCGGATGTGGCCTGGGGGCATGTTTTGCTTGTGGTGAACTTTGCTTACTTTGCGTAATGTTTTATTGCTTATGAAAATAGTAATATTTTTTATTTAAAAACGACTTTCAATGAAAATACTAAATCTCTACAATCCCATTTTACTATATAAACTATTTTTTAAGTAAATATTTTTTTAAGTATTTTATTGATTTCGTCAAAAAATATTTTGATCGTCTTTCCAAAAAGATACTTGTGTTATAATTAGTGACTATGGCATGTTGTAAAAAAGGCTCGATTACCAAAATAAAGTTTATACGCGGAACGTACAAGGGTAAGTGTTTGAGGACATGAGTTGTAGCTCTTATGCTGAGCTGACGAGCACTGCAGAGGATCGAGAGGAGTGGAGATCAAGATGCAAGATTTTATTGCCGCAAACCAATCCACCGGATTGATAGTACGAAGAAGAAGTACATGGGTGTTGATCGTTTATATTCGTAGTATATTCGTACAGCGTGTCGTGAATTGGGTTAAGCCGCTACGTTAAAACTAAATAATTCAGGCTTAGGAAGCATCCAGGTAATTATTCCATCTCCTTAAAAATGTTGACAAAAAATGCCCAAGTACATATTTTCAAATATAGCTGATATGACATTGGCCAGTAGTATTAAGTTATCCTTAAAAATGAGATGCATAATACATTTCTCCATTACCCTCTATCGGTATTCTCCTGTGTGTGTTGACGTTTTTCCTTCTCCAAAATAATCTTAATAAGTAAAAGCAAACTATTGTTTACTTACTGTTTTGACTCTAATATATTGTGCAAAATAAAATATTGTAGAGCAAAGTATTTTTATGAATAAATATGCATCTTGCATAGTTTTTTTGTGTAATTGGTGTATTACTGTTGATGCTTTCTAGGTTGTGGCAATGGAAAGTACCTGAATGTGAGTCCGTCGGTGTTCACAGTGGGCGGAGATCGCTGCAGCCGCCTAGCTGACCTCGCCAGAGAGAAGGACAACCAGGTACAAATAATACCTTGAATTTCCTATCACTTATCAATCTTCTTCAATACTATACAACTCGGGTGCATTCAATTTGGTGAAATAAGATTTTTTTAAATCTTATTAACGACACTTTCTCTTAATTTTTTGACTAAAGGGCCAGAAAATTATAGTTTCGTAATAATTTATATTTTAAAAATTCCAAAAACAATATCGAACAAAAACGCAACACATTCTGGTCAATAAGTTTTTAATTTTATTGATGTAAAACTATAAAAAATGTATTATTTGCGTCTTTAAAATTCAATTTTCCATCTGGAACACAGACAATGCTGTTAACCTCACAGCGTCCGGACGGAGACTGTCGGCCGTGACAACCTCTACGGCCAAATATAGAACTAGCCGCTCCCGCGTGAACGACTGTCAAAACCAAATAAACACAATGGAGCATGCAAATGCCGCGTCTTATAACTACTTTAATCTTGAACTTAGACTTACATTTTTATATGTGAGTGTCAGACGAGCGAACAAAATTAAGAAACAATAAATCGCATGTCGTCGTTTTTAGGCACCAGGCTGAAAGGGCTATATCAAATTAGTATCAGATCTTCCTCTTCTTCGTGTCAGCGACGTCAAATTATTTCTGCCCAGTATCTGGCAATATCGATAGCCCGTGTGTTGCCTAGCATTAGGTCTTGAGGTGTGCAGCTTGTTGGGCACATGGAGCAGGATCTTAGGTGTGAGGCGGTCTGCAGGTCTCCGTAGTCGCACAATAGTGACTCTCCCCGCCGAAGAATTCCCCACCGCTCGAGGTTGTCCTTTGTTCTACCAACTCCGGTTCTTAATCTGTTCAGGGATTTCCAGTTCCGCCAGTCAAGGTTCTTGCCAGTTGGGAGGCCTTCCTTTGGAGTAATGATTGATGTTATGATGAGTATCAGATGATTATCTCATTTCGACGTGTGAACATGGGATTGGCTGGTGTTTGGTAGGTGGTGCTGTGCGACAACCTGGCGCTGCCCTTCCGCGACGAGACCTTCGACGCCGTACTGTCCATCGCCGTGGTCCACCACTTTGCCACGGCCGAGCGCCGGGTCCGCGCCCTCAGGGAGCTCGCCAGGGTGCTGAGGATCGGCGGCCGCCTCGTCATCTCCGTGTGGGCCATGGAGCAGCGCAACCGCAAGTTCGAGTCCCAGGTAAGGCGGAGCAGGCGACACTCCACGAGAACCCATCGAAACCGTTCAGGTCTTCAAGGATGTACAAAAGCCAAAGAAACGTTCGACAAAGAATATTCAATTCCTTGTTTTTTTATCTTTATAAACAATACAAACGTTATTTCAAAGCGTTTATAAATAAATTAATAATGAAAACAAACATCAACAAAAAAGAATGGGGCAAAGACATAAAATATTAGTGTTTGTACTCGTGATATTTTTTCTTCCGATGGTAAGTATTTACCACAACTCGACTCTAATAAAGAGATTCAAACCAAATTCGTAAAATATTTGCAATAAATGTCTTCAAATCGATTCACTGATTTTACTTCAGTCGATTCCGCGTAATTGGGACACCACTTAATTGGGACAGCCGCTTATTTGGGACAATTTTTTTTTTTTTTTATGTAAACGCATGCAGGAGAGCACAACCGGTCAAGACCAGTGCACTCTATGACGCTCAGCCAGGGAGGCTGGACGCTGCATGCAGGAAACGTGTGTTGTGTTCGTGTTTGTGTGTGGGTTGGGGAGATTGCAAGTGTATATTTATCTGTTTCTTGAAGAGATCCAGATTGTAGGAAGGAGGAAACACAGACGCTGGAAGAGCATTCCATAGCTTACCGGTGGCATTAAGGAAGGAACTTTGGAAGCTGCCAGTTCTTGGTCGACATATATTAACCGTGTATGGATGTTCGGCAAGTGTAAGACGAGTTTGTCGGCTGTGAGTGGGTGCAGAAGAAATCTCAAAGAACAGAAACCATACCAAGAAACCAATAGAAAAATTATATGTTTAATTGGGACAACATTCCGCTTAATTGGGACACTAAATTTAAGATCACAGCACATATTATGTTACACATATTCTCAAGAAAAAATATGTACAAAGAAGATAACAATTTACCATGTTACGGTGATAATGAAGACTGTGAGGATTCAATTGTAGAAGGTATTAAATCAAAAAATGACAAATTAGATGAAGATGACGATAGTGATGATGAGTCACCTATGCCTGTGTTACAGCGTTATTTTATGCAGGAAGGAAATGAAGGGATCCCTACATCCGCACTGAATATCTGTGCTGATTTTGTAGAAGTGAAATGTTACAAAAACAAAAGACAGACTACACTTGACTCATTTTTGCATTGAATTAACTTGTATTGTTGTGTATTAAATTGTACCCATTTATTATTTTAATTATATTTTTTATTTTCTTTTAAGTTTATATTACATATTTGTAATTTACATTATAATTACTGGTTAATGGCCTTAGTTGCCAAAACCAAATAAATGAATTTAAAAATATATGAAATTCGCTTAATTGGGACAGCCGCTTAATTTGGACAAAATGACCAAGTCCCGATGTGTCCCAATTAAGCGGAATCGACTGTATTCAGATAAACTTTGTATGTTAGAATAAGAATATCCCTTCGTTGCTTGTAATCACTTGTATAATATAATTGAGTGTGGAGTGTTTCTGATGTTGGTGTTGTGGCCAGGATGTGCTGGTACCATGGCATCGGCCGGAGACGCTGAGCACGCCATCACTGGAGCTGAACTCTACGGCCACCACCTCCGAGGACGACCTGATGCATGCGCCCTACAACGCCTACACACACAACTCTGACAGCGACTCCTGCAGGTCAGTCTAAACACAAGAGCACCGATTTACTTACGAACCCAAACATTCAGCTGATATAAATCCTGAACTATCAATCTTGCTCTTAAATCTTTAAAAATGAGTAATATATAGTAATTATCATGTTACAGAGGGAACCAATCGAAGAAAAAGAACAGGAACAAGAACAAAGGAAGGTCGATAGATCCTAACCGTCCCGCCAGCACCTCACCCAGCACCTCCAGCTTGTCCTCACCTAACGAGACCTGCTACAGTTTTGTGCGCCGCGCCATACAGAAGCTGGCCGGCGGCAAGCGTTCCGCCAAGCCCTGGTTCCTGGACTCTTGGAGCAACTACTCCAAGGACGCACCGGAGACCAGATACGACCCCGACGGCTGCGAGGACTACGACGCAGAGATCCAAGACCTCCCCATCGAATTAAGAAGACTAGAAGACGAAGAAATCCCGGTCAGGAGACAAACCTTTGCCTGCTCCGAAACCAGCACCTACAACGAACTCTGCATGAATCACAAATCTAAAAGCTTGAGCGATATTCTTGCAGCGCAACAGAGATCCATGGTCAGATCTAGATCGAGCGTTCCGAGCTTAACGGCGATCACAGTAGAACCTCAACCTGTCCCAGTCGAAGTCCCCGTCGAAGAAAAGGTAGTCGTCGTCGTTAAACCCAAACCGAGATTGGTAAAGCAGAAAAAATCTATCAACGAAGAAGACGCGGAAGAAGATCTTGACAAACCGACCGATATGAAGGATCTCGTTAAGCAGCTTCCCGAATTTAAAATATCAGCCCACGGCATGTCAAGAAGAGGAGGCGTACTCAAGCAAAGTTCGCTCAATGAAGAACTCATGTCGACGGAGAGGTTGAGGGAAAAGGAAAGGGTCAGGAAGAATATAACGAAACAGGCGTCCCTTAATGAGGATTACCTCTATAGGCGTCACAAGACGTTGGACTCGCTGAGGGACTCGTTCTTCTCAACGTCGGCGACGACGGCCAAAAAATTTCAATCGCTTAAAAATGGCCTCACGCACAAATTAAAGACGTCCACGACCCACATAGAAAAAGCCACAGTGAACAGCTTTGTTAGGATATTGCAAGGTTGGAAGAGCCACGAGATGCCTTCCTCCCCGACACACGGAGCCGGCGACGGAGCTCCACCCAACACCCCGCCAGCTGATTCTAGATCAGTCAGTTCGAGCAGCGACGAATCTAAGCCGCACGGAGAGAGAAGGCATTCTAAAGAAGACGGGTCGGACTCTTCCAAAGACAGCAGCTTACAAAGCGACACTAGCGTAGACTCTGAAGATAGTTTTGCTTCTGTGATATTTGTACCGAAATCTGATGCCAACGGGTTGCAGGATCCCCTCTCGCCGACACCTCTATCACCTGGACCCAGCTCACCGAGAATGAAGGTCTCTTCAGTGCCGACTTCTCCGAGGGTCAAGAACGCTCCTGGAGGATTGCCTTCTCCCAGATTGAAACAGCTCCCTCTGACAATGTTCCCGATCATAAAACCGCCGGGTTCCCCCAAAACTACTCAATCTCCTGTCCAGGTCAACAAGGTCCTCGCTTCACAGATGACTCTAAAGTCGCAAACGGCTGTCAATAAAGATGGCACCTATATACCTCCTCAAACAAGAAGTCAACCGAACTCGCCGCCTAAAAGCGAGTTAAAAGATATCGTGGCGAAGCTTGAAATCAAACCGTTCACTAGAACGCAGGTCGAAAGCTTAGAAGAACACATTCCTTACGACGTAACACCTGAAGAATACGCGAGATCGCCGACTGAACCTACAGAAGAAGAGATCGCATTGAAATCTAGAGAACTGCTCGCTGAAATAAGCAGAGATGTAGAAGAGATCAACAAACTGACGGCCGACACGAATGCCTTAAGGCCAAGAGTGCTGCAAGACACCAAGCCTTATCCGAAGATCACTTTGCAGACGGTGGCCGAGCTACCGGAGATTCCTCAGTTCAAGGGGAAAAAAGATGACGACAGGTCACTGTCCAATGAGAGTTTAAATTCTCGGCTGATGGACAGGAAGAAGTTGAAGCAGATCAGAGACCTGTTGCGACAGAGGCCGGGGTTCGCGGCCACCAACAGCAGGACAATATTCCCGATAGTCAGGCGGTGCTCCGCGGCTCCGGAAGGTAAGCCCGAGTTGCTGCCTAAGCCTCTGCCGCGCTTGCTGTCGCTGGAGCTCTTCAATCCGGAGACAGACGACATGGACAGTGACTCTAGCGGCGTCTCCTCGCCAGACTCGGTGGACAGCGTCATCAGCGTCAAGCAGGATGACAAGAACAAGACTTCCAAGACCGACAAAGGTGAGCCCGTTTTCTAAAATACTTAAATTTATTGCTAGGCCAACGCTGAGCTTGCCTTGTGATGTAGCAGCCAGCATGGCATATCATAGGTCAATATATATATGTTTGTTATGACAAATTGCTGTGTTAACAGTTCTTTAATAAATACTCCTTAAGAGCCTAGTTACAAGGCAACTGACCATCGTAAGTCTGTTTACATCGGATGCTAAATTTAAGCCCTCGCATGTGCCTCCAACACTCTCGATTCTTTTCATTCATTAAATTTAAAAATAGTGAAAACGCATAATCTTTTTAAAAAGTCTTATATTCATTCCTTTATTTTAAAGGCATTTGCTTAAATTTTTCAGAGCAACCTTCAACGGCCCCCGTTGTCGTTCCCGCCCCGCCAGTGATCTGTGAACCCTCGGGGGCGCCCCTGCTGGAGGCCGCAGCCTCACTGGCGCACAGCCTGGAGGACGCCTGCGAGGCGGCGCTGCGCCCCAGCAGCCGCGAGGAGCCCCCACCAGGCTCATCCGGCTCCGGCTCCAGCAGCTCATGGAGCCTCAACAAGCTCTCCCCCGGGGACCTGCGCCTCCTGGAGGAGCGCTCTCGCTCTCACTCTCACACGAGCTCCAGCGGGAGCACCTCCAGTCTCGAGCGCCTTTCCCCTGGAAGACGCTCGAAAGAACGCTCCCCCAAGCAGGGAAGCACGAGCAACTCCACCTGGAGCTTAAACAGACTCTCTCCGATCAAACACGAAGGAAGGTCTTTCGAAGACTGCTTCTCAAAATGCCGAAGAAGTCCAACCAAATTCCCGTACGACTCCGTATCCATGTCCAGCGTCGAATCAGACAAGAGCATCATCAAGTCCGACAGCTTCTCGAGGCTTCAAGCTAACGAAAGATTAGTAACGTGCAAGTCAGACATCATCCCTTGCAATGAAAGGGAAGAAGTCGACGATTCCGGTAAACACCATCTGACAGAGTTCGCAGAGAAACTGAGCGAAAAACTTCTTCAAGAGATCGATCAGTACTCGAAGAGAATGAACGATGATGATTTTGATGTTTGTTTAACGACAACGAAAACTGGCGAAAAGAAAGGAGGCAAGCGGAGAGGAAAGACCCAGAGCGTTGCAGACGAACTCGCGGGGAAGTCCAAGACGAGAGACAACGAGAGAAGGAAACATTCGACCGACAAGAAGTCGGACGAGCAACCCGTTCACAATGATTGCAGGATCGCTCCTCCGATCCGAGACACTGAAACGTGCGACAATAATGTACATAGAGATATCGACTTAGGTAAAAGGAATAGATTAGCTCGTTCGCGTAGTAAAACTATAACCGATGGGAACCTGAATAATCTGATCAACAACAACAGCGCGAGAAAGGAATCCAAGACGGAAACTCTCAGCGTGAACACGCCGAGTGAAACCGAACCGTCCGTGCCTGTCGTCAGCGTCACAGAGTCCAACGGGAACCCGGAAATCACCATAGGAGACGACTCCAATAACCAATCCCTGGAATCTGGTTACTCCATCGAGTCCGAGATGAGTGTGGATTCTTTTTGCGCCGAGAAGCGCTCGTCTCTCAAAGTCGGGCAGTCAACAGACTCGAGCGAAGTCGAGAAGATGGAGATCAGTCCAGAGTCCGTGACTCCGAGATCTTCGGCGAATACGGCGCCTCTGAAACCGGGATTCTCTGTGGAGTCCAGCGATGCGGGAGACATGTCGGGTTCGGGCAGCGACTGGAGCCGCAGAGACACCAGTGCCAGCAAGATGGACTGCGGAAGCACGGCATCTCTAGGCTGTCAGAGCACAGCTTCTTTAGCGTCGTGTAGCGACTGGTCCAAAGACAGGAAGCTGGCTGATGGAAGATCGTCGTCGGAAGAGACTGCTCCTGTGAGGAGTCCTCTCGTGAGGCAGAGAGCTGAAGCGCAAGACACTCGGCCACCAGCGGAAGCTCGCAGCTTGCAGCCGTCCCTGAGCGACACGTCTCAAGACAGCTTACCCTCCGACAACGGCGGCGGCGCCATCACCTTCCACCGCTACTATCACGTGTTCAAGGAGGGCGAGCTCGACCAGCTGATAGAGAAGTACGTGGAGAACCTTCACATCATCTCCTCGTACTACGACCACGCCAGCTGGTGCGTGGTGGCCGAGAAGGTGCAGGTGTGGACTATTTAAATCTCGCGCGTTTTATTTTTGTATGTTTAGTCGAATTGCTATAAAAATATATATTTAACCGCGCATGCGCCCAATCTATCGAGATATAAATAATACTTAGGGTTAAGCGAATGTTTAATTATTCTTAATGTAATCGCAACGATTATCTCTCGAAGGTTCAAAGCTGTCAACAAATATCATGTATAATCATGAGTTTACAGCTCGCAATAGTCATTATAACCTTAATGCAGTTACATACTCATACGTACTTGTATTATGTAATGGCAAATTTTTGAAATTATTTATTATGTGAAAAAAAATTGCTAAAATTCCAATAGCAAAATCGGAAAAAAAATCGAATGCAAACTTTTTTTCTTACTATTATTTTTTTTAAAACAATTTTTACCGATACTTTTGTTAAATGATATTAGATATATGATTTAAAAAGTGCTACAAAATTAGTTTCCATGAAGTTCCATTTTTATTTACTTTTTATTAATTCGTTGTCACATTGCCACACAGTCTGACCAAAACCATAAAGATTGTCAATCAATGAAGGAAACCTTAACAACAAGAAAAAGTGCCTGAATAATATATTTTTTTAATTTAATGTCACTTTTGTAAAACATTATTTTTGCTAGACACCAGCAAAGTTTTAATTCAGTATATTTAACTGTGTTGGCTGTTACGAGCTGTTAACTTATGGCAATGGATATACTTACATAATGTATTAATCTACTGATCATTTATAAGTTATTGTCAAAATGTGTTATGACATAAAATGATTGATTTATTAGTGACTTGTTTTTAATGAATGTTAACAAATCACAAGAGTGTAACTGTTCATTGGGTGTAATAACACACATACAAGGAGTGGCAAAAAAGCTGACGGTTTTAAATTAAAACAACGACGAAAACCGTCAGTTTTTTTTGCCGCTCCTGTATCTATTTAACATCTCGAGTACTTTTGTTACTGTCTGTAAATGCTTAAGATAGTTGAACCATGATGTTACTGTTCTGAAATATTTTGTTAAAGATTTTCAAACCACGGAGTGCACATACATAAAAAAAGGTCGCCTAAAGGCGTATGGGGTTCATTTAAAAATAAATCTTTAAAAAGTCATGTAAAGTTGTCTATTTTCGGCTTCTTTTCTCGGTTAATATAGAGGAAATATATTTTAAAATGCCTATTTATATCGTTGAAAAGCGCCTTCGAAGAAATACCTATTCATATAAATAATTTTAATTTCTTCAATTTGAGTCATCTAGATATTCAGTATTATCTACAACGCACCAAAATGGCAAAGAGAAAGTACAGTGGTACCTTGACGTACGAGTTTAATTCGTTCCGCAACCTTGCTCGTGTTTCAAATTACTCGTATCTCAAAGAAAATTTCCCCATTGAAATTAATTGAACATTAAAAATTGAAATTAATGACATCAAAGAGGCATTGACAGCGCGAGCACACTGATAACTGATTCCTTGACCGGGGGATTCACGTGGGAAAGCGTGACGCGCGGTTCCTGTACAACCGGCCGACACGCTAAGCCGATTGCTCGGATCTCAAATTTTGCTCGTATTTCAAAGCAAAAAATCGCTCGCTCGACGGCTCGTATTTAAAAAAAAACTCGTATGTTGGGGCACTGTACATCAAGGTACCAATGTATGCGATATGCCATACTATATTTTATCCAACTTTGTTCTTTATTTTTCCGAAAAATTTCACTCAGTTCACCTTTCACAATAAAAAATATTTCTTATCGATTAAAATTGTGACTGCTGGCAGCTCACGATGAAATTACATATTTATAACTTGAAAATACAGGGAGCGGCAAAAAGATCTAAAGGTTTTTAAATCAAAATAACAATAAAAACCCTCAAATATTTTTGCCTCTACCTTTATAATTAAAATTAAGTATTTAATTTTTTATCGATGAATAGTTTTCATGCTCATTGTTTTGTATTTCGTTGTAACATTATCAAACAGGTACAAGAATACTGAACACAGTGTGTGAATATAAATCATGGTCGTCTTCAGTTACGTGTGTGATAACAATTTCATTCAGTTATTTATTTCCTCTCTTTTTAACCAAGGCCTGCATCTCTTTGTTCAGTAACTAATTCAAGGTTTTGGCAGTAAGTCAAATCAATTGGCAGTAAGCAAATTTAATCGGCAGCAGACTAAATAAATTGGCAGTTCCACCGAGTCAGCATGAATGTGGTCAGGTATAAAATTAAAATGGCAGTAATATATTCAATATTTGTAAAAAATAATGTAAAATTAATAAATAATTGACTTTAAAATCGAAACCTAACCTAACCTATTATTATTTACCATTCATTAATTATTATTTCCTGGCAATTTATTATTTTTCTGCCGCCAAATGATTATTTTGTACTTACCTTTTAGGGTATTTATTTCTGACCGTTTGCTAAATAATTACTGCCCATTAATTGAATTAAATACTGCCAAAAAAATATTTGCATTTTAATAAATGTAGTCAGTGATCAGTTACTATCCTATTTACCCTACATTGTATTCAGTGGTCAGTCACTTGTATAATTTACATTAGTTTACCTTACATTATGTTTAAGTAGGCTTCTTATATGTTGCATACATTTGTAGGTTATGTATCCCCCCCCTAACTATGGAGCTTTAAATAATTAAAAACACATATTTCTATGGCTCAAATATTCTATATAATTAGTATATAATTATATGTAATCATGGTCACTTGAGAATACTAGTCAATATTTAAAAAACAGACATCATAATATAAATATAAATAAATATATAAAAAATGAAATACGTACGACGATCTCATAATAATAGTGATATTTATTAAATATAGTTTAGTTTTTTAATGTAACTTGTCGTTATTTTGATACTTTTCAAAAAAACCTTAATTTAAAAAATATATATTAACATTTATTGCAGCAGTCTTTGGATACTAAGAAATTATTATATTATTTTGGTGGAAGAAATGTATTTTTTTTTGTTTATTGTTTAAAGTAAGCATGTAATTCGAGAATGGGTAAATGACGAATAATTTATAAAATATGGTATTAAGTTCGGTTCCGCCGCCGCTGTCGTTCCCAGACAATTTGTTCAACGACTCGCCGCTAACGACGTGGAGCGCACTGGATGTCTGCTGCACGGGAAATTTAGTGCACTGGATGTCTCGCTAACCTAACCTAACCTAAGTTATTTCGTTAACGTAACATATGGATCTATGGACTCTTAAGATCAGTGGACAAATCCATAGGTTAGGTTAGCGAGACATCTAGTGCACCAAATTTCCCGTGCACCAGACGTCCAGTGCGCCCCACGTCGTTACCGATGAGCCGTTGAACAAATTGTCTGGGAACGATAGGTTGTGACACCATTAAATTCTCTAATGAATAAAAAAACATTTAAATTGTTGATTTTAATCAGGGATTAAAGAAAATTAATTGTTTTGTTTTGTCTTATCATTTTATTTGAATATTTGGTGCATACAGAATAACATAGTTTGACAAAACCATGGTATTACATATCTAAGTCACGTTTCATTCGTTCTGAGATATTTAAAGGTTTGTGTTTTGATGTTGGTTGAAAACCAAAGAAAGTGACAACTTTGTGTTGCTTAAAATGCTAAATTCAGATTTTTTAAATTCATATTGGATGAAGATTATATGACTTCACAACAATATGAACTGAAATAAATGAATAACTAATTTTTCTCAATTCTTGACTTACACCACTTTTATAATTATGGTCACATTTATATTCAGAAATGTAATAATTAATTTCTTTAGTCTTTGAATATGATAAACTGTTTATGGTGAATGTTGCCAGAAGTTGAGACAACAAATGTTCGGAATGCAGGTCACAATATTATTAAATAATTATATTAAATTAATATAATAGCTTTAATTTTTTTAGTATTCATATTTAAATATATATATTTAACACAAAAATGTTAAGAAATAAAATTGAAATTAAATAATAAATATTCCCATTATTAACACATATTATATTGTAAATTCTGTACTACGAAAAAAACCAGTACGTTGATAGTTTCAGCTAAAATAGTCAAAAGGCTTCAATTGTATGTATACCTATTACACAAACCTTCAAAAATTATATGAATATATATATATATATATATAAAGTTATTAAATATAGAGATAATAAACATTTTAAATGTATATAATGTCAGGGGATCATCATTAAGTTGTAACTTATGCCTTTAATAAAAGTGTTAAAAATTAAAATCATTTAAAGCCTTCCCTTGAATCATCGGCTAATATTATTCATAAAATATCAATATTTAATGTTTAAATGCATGAAATGTATTAAAATCGTATTGGATGGGAATGAGACTTGTGATGTTAAATAAAGGGAGGCTTAAGGAGAAAAAAAGGGAAGAGCTTGTTCAGAAACATTATACAGAGCAGCTGGAGTGTGATGTCGTCCTTGTATTCGCTTCAGGAACTGATCTTTTGAATTATACACTCTCAGAAATAAGTAAAAGAAAACAATATTCTATTACAAAAAAATATCATTAAAGAAAAACAAAAAGTCTAAGTTATAAATGTTTTATTATGAAAATGATGGAATTTGTGACAACACTTTACGGACACGCCACGTAGCACGAGGGCTAACACCAGTTAGTCTCCAGAACCCGGCACGTCAGGACACGCTATAGTCCTTGATACCTAAAGGCCCCACAAACCACTGACAAATCTCGACGTTACATTATGTGTGCCGTGTCTGTATAGTGTTGCCATAAATTATTTATATTTTAATTAAAATTCTTGTATTATCGCAATTTATTTTTATCCATATGGCCACCACTACCACAACCGTTGCCAGGAACCTCTAGCAGCTGCCAAATCGTTAGAAAATAAAAATTGAGTTTAAAAAGTAATGTTATTATTGTGAAACAATAAACTGTTGCCACAATCGACCCTTATTAAATGAAAATACGTTATTTTTTATAATTTAAAACTGAGCCATTGAAGAAAATGAATGCGTCCAATTGTTTCTAAAGAATAAAGTGTTGAGTCATCGAATGACAAAGGTTTGAGGTTATGATAACCGCGAGGCAGCTTTGTAAAAAAGATGGAATTCTATTTAATTTGTAAAAAAATACATCCAAAGGATATTTAGCAACTAATAACTATATTAAAAAGTAAACTAATACAATGTACATGTAATTATTATAATATATTATAACATTATTACGAGTTTAACTCAAATACTCCTAAATTATACTTAATAAACTGTATAGTAAATAAAATATGCTGGATATAGGTTAGTCATTTCTTTAAAGGATCCAAAACACAAAAAAAATGATGTACATCGGAAATATTTTTTATTAAAAAAATGGTCCAATAGTTTAAAAAGTAATTAAATCAATTTAAATTAATTATTGTCTGATGATTTTAAATTCACAGGAATTACAAAAATTAAATATAAACAATGTTTTGTTTGACTAAGCAAAATGAAATACAGCTCTTAACCACAGTATTATAAATCAAGGAAAATGTTGTATAATGTTGCACAGAAAAAAAAAATAAAAAAAAAATTGAATTGGAAAGTATCAAAACGTATCAGAAATTTGCCTGCTTTTAAAAAGATGTATCCGGTTGTCAAAAAAAAATAATTAAATACAATGCAAACACTTTCAAATTCCGATTTGTAAAAATGTTTTGGACACTTTAAAGAAATGACCAAATCTCCACAATATCATGTTCTAAAAATGTTTAGTGTTGTTTGTTTCATAATTTCTCATTTCAAAGCGATTTTTTACTGAAAACATAATCGACAATGTGTATTTCTCACCAAATGATAATAGCTGTAAAATGTAATATTTTATCTTGGATTCAATACTATAGTAGAATTTCACATACTTGTAAGCACACAATAGATTCAGCAACATCATTTATCTTTTGTGACTGAATGATTACAAATTACTAAACATTATTGATGAAATATGTTGTAAAAAGATTATTTAGGTAGTTAGGATTTTTCCATAAAATCATGGAAGATTTCAATTGTACAGGGTTATACTCACTACCAAAGAAAAATTTAAGTGCCATATTTTTCATTGAAAATCTGTATTTGTTTCCTAACCACTTAATGTTACTTACTGGTGGTGCTTTGATATTATTTGTGATTCCAGGTAGCATTTAAATGAGTTGATCTTTGGTAGTGTAATCGTAAATAGCCCGTACAAATCCTAATATAATCACAATGGACAATATTAAAATGATTTCAATCACCGGTACGCAATCCAGTATAAATATCCATGGAGTAGTTTTTATTATTTTTTTTACATTCTCATTGAATTGAAATATTTTTTCGTATTTGCTCAAATCCAAACCCAACATTTCAAATTATAAATCGAAGATTTTATTTTGGTTTCAGTTGAGATGAAATAAAAATTGGTTGATTATAATTTACAAATTTATAAGCAAAATCAGTTTAAAAAGTAATCTTAGGGACTCTGCAAGACATCAGCTCAAGAGATAAGTCAAAAGGTCTTGTGCTGCAGAATATCAAATAGTATTTTAGAAACTGATCACATTTTTTTAAAGGCGTATGAAGGCTGGTTTAAACACGGGGGGCCAAGTGATTGTGTTATCAGTTGGGGATCTTTAGTGAACTTCTTCTAGGTAACTTTTCTATTTCAATCCCATCGATAATGACTGAGCATTGTAGCACCAAAGATATATACTTACAAGTCTCTTTTAATCCACTTTGTCGGTGCAAAAACTGTGTGATCACTTTCCAAAAGTAGTCTATTGACTCGTTTGGCCAGTGAGTATTTCTTTAATGATCTAATTGTCTGTATTTAATATCTTGCCGGCGGGTATAGGTCAATGGTCAAAGTATTTGCTTGACATGCCAAAAGTCATGGATTCGATCCCCGACGGAGATTAAAAACAATAAGATTTTTAATCCATTTCTGATCACTAAAATACCCCCGGTTGGTGTGAATTTGACACCTCACTCGTAAAATGCCAGTTATTAAGCCTATTAATAAAAATTGGTGGCAGACGAAAGTCATCCCGTGAAGACCACCCATTCATAGTAAATTCCTGTAATAATAAGGATGATGCGTGAATGTCGGGCTCTAGTCTATGACGTTGGCGGATTAACACTCCACATGCAGTGCTTAATGTAACATGGTAAGCGCCATAGAATCCACAGGTGAGACTTCAGCATTACTATCACCATTTGTCGGTATTCTCCTGAATGCATTTACATAAAAAAGAAAAAAATATATAGCAGATTTGTATGGTGTCCTACGAAACTAAAAAAAAGGTTTTTTTTTAATAAACTTGAATTTAGAAATTATTTGTTTTTCAGCTAAATTTTTTAAAGTTCTGATAGTCTTATTTAAGTATGGATTGTATTATTATCGATCTCTCATTTTATTATTTTTTAACTTTATCAATAACTCTAGATATCTTAACGGTCAATGTAACCTCTACATGAGCATTAGTGGCTTCATCACTGCCATGATGTCTTTTATAAATTATTGTAAAAATGTGTATTTTGATTTTGAATTGATTTTCCTGTAAATTGGGATATTTTGAGCAAATGCGACATTCGAGTCAGTTAAATAAAAAAAAACCATGAGAGAAAATACCAATACATTATTATCATGCTGTTGGTTACGCTGTTACGGGATAGAATACCAGTACTTTAACTAATAGTGTTTTATATGATGAATAATAAACATCAAGATTGAATTCGTTGTAGAAAAATCTATGGCGTTATTGAATGTTGCCAGGCGCGTCTTATCACAGTAAGGTTCAATATGAAATAATACTATTGTACTTTTCATGATTATGTTTGCCTTGAAATCAGAATCTAAATTAGTCGGTTAACTGAATTTTATACTATTGTAAAGGCGAGTTTACTAGTAGACCAGAATTCTTGTTAAATAAAAAAAAACCATTGAATATTTTAACCTATGATTTATTTGTTTTTCTGTTGTTTGTTATTTATAATAAAAAGAGTGTTGAACACTGACAACCCACAGCATTTTTATTTGTGAGCAATCCCAGGTTTGTACCACTACTTTTATTTCATTTTTCATTGGTTTGTACCACTACTTTTATTTTATTTCATCACAAGGGATTTAATTTCTAATAAATAATTATTTATCACCATGTCCGATCCCCTAACTGAAGTATATGGTCACCACGTAGCTCTGTCAACTGCCATGGTCCTCTTCTCATCCCATTTCAACTCTGCCTCCCGTAGGTATGCCGAGAACATTCTTATTATAATAAATCAAAGGGGTTTTTTGTTTTGTTTTTAACACTTTTTTCATTCAAAGCATATTAATAATACAGATCTTTACTATAAATAAATAATAAATTAGCTGTCCTGGCCGGTAGGTATAATAATGTTGATAAGCATTGTTTATTTCCATTCATTTGAAAAAAACATGTTTTTAATAAAAAGTAATTTCATTCCAATATAGGTCTGCACATTGATTAGCTTGCCTCATTGATTAGCTTGCCTCATTGATTAGCTTGCCTCATTGATTAGCTTGCCTCATTGATTAGCTTGCCTCATTGATTAGCTTGCCTCATTGATTAGCTTGCCTCATTGATTTTTATAATTCAAAAATATTAATATACATTAATTTCACATTTCCTTGAATAATAAAACATCTTTCATCAACACATTCCTTAAATAATAAATATCATTCAGTAAAAATATAGAAAATGATGATGCATAAAAAATATGCAAACATTATTCTTTAATATTTCATTCTGTCTATAAATAAAACTTTTTTGTTATTTCATTAGTTACAATTGTTACCTTTGTTTTAAAATGAATCATGTTGCATTTAGATGAATGGAACAATGACCTCATTTATATTTTTAAAATATTTGATTAATTCATACTAAATCAAGTTCAATTAAATAACTAATTCATTGAATGTTCAATTGATAATTAAAATAATTTGGTAAATTTTCATATTATGAAATAGAATACATAAAACATGCTTCAAACTAAGAAGCAGTTGCCTCCTGTGAACATAGGATAACAAAAAAAAACAAGCCCAGTATGATTTTAAAATGCTAGTTATTTTTGGTATCACAGGTGATGCCACTGAAACCACACTGGAAAGATTTAAACTGGTTTTCAAAATTAATACTTATTTTGATTATTTGCAAGTAAAATCATGATATATATTTCAAGTAATTTTATAGTCAATAGTATTCTATTGACTATAAAATTACTTATTCTTATTAGAGACAAACTGCAGTGATCGGTAGAGCTGCAACAGGGATATTCTTAGCTGTTTGAGTGAAGACCTACAGTCCAAATCACATTCAATAATAATAATATTGCTTTCTTTTATTTGTACCTAACTAGCTTCATCGTGAACTAATTGTCATCAGTATATCCATACCTTTACTTTACGAAACCTAGAGCCTGATGATATTAAAGATTAAAAACATTGTGATTGAAAAACAGAAAATGGGCACCGCCTACATTTATTTCCTTTTATACCACATTTTTAGATTAAATGTTTCATGAAAAAAAACTTTTATGATCAAAATTGTAAGCATTTTAACTGTTAAAAATATTATTGAGGTTATTCTATGCGCAAAAGTTCATTCTTACCAAAAAAAAATGACAACAGAAGTGGATAAAATAGCATAAGATGATCTCTCACATATGTGACTAGCTGCTCCTCACAAGACCTAATGCTACATGATGCAATAAACAAGCCATTAATGTATCCAGATTCTGGGCGGATTCTATTTTAATTTTGTTTATATTAAAAAAAAAAGTATCATAAATTGTCAACAGTACACATTCAATAATATTTATGCAGTTCTTAAACAACACGATCCACAACAGACAAGTAACATTAATGCAAGAAATAACATTGGGATAAAATCCCTTTTTTCTGGATTAAATTTTCAGTAACATCCGTCACATATCATAAATACCTAACAAATGAAAAAGCTAGTTTGATGACTTCATTCACCTTATGATTATTTAAAAACATAGAATAATGTTTCACTGTTCATTTTTAGTTTTAAGTTAATTAAGTGATAACAATAATATTGCAAAAAAAAAATTCTTAATGTAGCTTCAATTTGTCTGATAGGCCTATAAATTTTGACAAGTAGTGACACTCATGATTTCAATAGAAGGGGTTAGAATTTCTTTTATTTCATTGTTCATGTTATCTGTGGAACGTATTGTCTGCCTAAAAACAGAACAAAGTGCACTGTGTGGGGTGATATATTGCAGTTGCAGTTCTCAGACGAAGTAGGCGGCCAGTTGCGCCATCTTGTCCTTTGGCGGCTTGGCCTTGTGCTTGTGTCGGCCGCGGCCCCGGGAGCCTCCGCGGCCACGGCTGGGCGCAGAGCCGAGGCGAGCTACCACTGCTCTCTGCATCTCCACCTGGAAATAAAACAATATTTCAAAAATGGAACCAAACATTTCTTTTATGCAGGAGATCTCTGCTAGCCGGTGATGTGTCATCTTTTGAATCTATGTCATGACATTTTGACTTAACGCTCTATGGGTTGTTGATTGGTCATTATATAATGTCACTTGTGCTGATATTGTGGCTTACGAGAAAATTCACCACACACGGCTAAACCCAAAAGCCACAATACCAAATCTGGCCGTGAAAACCCAAGAAGTCACTTATGCTGGTTTTTTTTCTTTCTTTTTGGGAAGAATCATCAAACACGACAGTACAAATATAGCAAACCGGTGCATGTAGGCTTCATAGATCTTACTTTTCATATTAAATATTAAATATTTTCATATTATATTAACATATTAACCAGTCGCTTAAAGGTACAGTGAGACCCCACTGTTTCGTTTAGCGCTGTTTCGGTTTAGCGCTCTTTTATTTCAACCCGGGGATTCCCCGAAATTCAGAACTCACCAGGGGAGCGAAGGCCGGTTCACAGAAGACACAGCCCGTCATCTCAGCAGCGGCCTTGGGCAGCTTGGTGCGGTCTTGCTTGTACTCCACAGACAGCAGCTGAGCTCCGCACACACAGGCCGCGTCCTCCACGCCCACGCGGGTTGCATCCTCAAACACCTGGATGATCACGTCACATCTGCAATTGTGAAAACCAGCATTTTAGAATCCATTTACGTTAGAATTTGTTCAATAAAATTTTAAAAGACAGCCTCTCTGTGCAGGCCATCGCTATCAGTGACATGTATGCCGAGATGTATGAAACTCATTACCTTTGCAATAGTAGACCTCCCTGTTGCATAGCAAGCAACTGGATTTTCTGTGCATTATTTATTTTTATAATTAATAAACTGTCTTAAATAAATAAAAATAGTATTTTTATAAAACATTTTTTTAGGAATAAAATGTAATTGTACATTAGATTTATTTGTTGGTGATACTATACAACACCGGGGCAAACTCATTACCGGCATCACCTGGACCACCTGATTGCTGTAGCCTTCTGCCCGTCTTGCCTCGAGGGTAAATGAGGGACGGACAGCGGTATTTGAGTGCATCCAAATAATAAGAAAACAATTCTTGGAGAATGCACCAAATAACCACAGGCAAATATATACAATATGTATGCATGCATATACAGTGGTACCTCGACATACGAGTTTAATTTGTTCTGAAACCTTGCTCGTATTTCAAATTACTCATATCTCAAAGCAAATTTCCCCATTGAAATTAATTGAACAAAAAGATGCTTTGACAGCGAGGGCACACTGATAACTGATTCTCTGACCGTGGCCGGGGGATTCACACGGGAAAGCTTGACGTGTAGTTCGTGTGCAACTGGCCGACTTGCTAAGCCGATTGCTCGTATCTTAAATTTTACACGTATTTCAGCAAGAAATCGCTGACTCAACGGCTCGTATCTCAAAAAACTCGTATGTCAAGGTACCATTGTACTCATGTCTAAAACTCAATTGTAGAAATGTTAGGGCAATGATAAATACATATTGCTACCTTTCACTAACATATTTTGATCAAGTTATAAGAATATATAAGTTATTGAGCTGCAGTTGGATGATCGGACAGTCGACTTTAAAATTCCACTGAAAAGGTGGCAAATGAAGGATTGCTGTGGTTACCGGTTGCAGCCGAGCTTCCACTTGGGCGCGGCCCCGGGGTCGTGCGCCAGCACGCCGGCCTCGCACTTGACGCAGGAAGACACGCCCAGGGAGTTGGGGCAAATGAAGGATTGCTGTGGTTACCGGTTGCAGCCGAGCTTCCACTTAGGCGCAGCGCTGGGGTCGAGCGCCAACACGCCGGCTTCGCCCTAGACGCGGGAAGACACGCCCAGGGAGTTGGGGCAAATGAAGGATTGCTGTGGTTTACCGGTTGCAGCCGAGCTTCCACTTGGGTGCGGCGCTGGGGTCGAGCGCCAACACGCCGGCCTCGCACTTGACGCAGGAAGACACGCCCAGGGAGTTGACGCTGTGCACACAGGTCGGGTGCGTGCACGAGTTGCAGCCAAAGCCTTTCTTCATGTCTCTGAAATGAGCAAATTAATGTTAAACTTATTATTTTATTTGTATTGCATAACTATTTTTAAAGATACAAATCTGAAAGAAGAAGAGTTTCACTAGAGAGTAAAAAGATAACTTCGGTAGAGTTTGGGAGGGGGGTTGTGGGTGTGGTCTATGCAAGTTAATCATAGTTGCGACTTACTCTAATGAAACTCATTCTTTATTAGTAACTATTCATCTACATGTCAGTACGTTTGTGCATATTGGAACTGATGAAGCTTTCATAGATCGTGTAACTACAGTCTTCCATCCAGTGAATCAGTACTCAGTGTGATCCATACTAAAACAAGGTATGAAATTTTTATCTATATAATATTATAATGGATTTCAAAGTGAATGCTAAAATTATAAATAACCAATAAAGTAACATAATTTGTTCACACATTACAGTGTATATGTAAAATGAATTATGTCTCAAATTCTAGAGCTAGACATATGTCGACGTGATTATCACGGCCGCTAAACATTGTTTACTTGCAGCGGCACTTAAATTTAAACATGTACAATATTAACAAGACGTTTTTATATTTTTTACATTTGACAATTTTTTTTTGTCCCCATATATCCAAAGTTGTCTAAATAGAAGTCTGTTATGTGGAGGTGTTACTGCGTGTATATAATGATGAAGCAGGCATTACCTGAAGGGCGGGTGGTTGTAGCAGTAAGGACAGAAGGGAAAGCTGCGCCCCTTGGTGCCGGCCGACCAGGAGAGCAACTCAAAGTCATCCAGCGGACACTTCAGCTCCTTGTAGATGCGCACCGTGCCGTTCTGCGACAAACTGTACGTCTCGTTACAGTTGGAGCAATGCAGGCGAGCCGGCTTGGCCTGAAACATATCATCAATACATGACAGACTAAAGTCACAAACAAACTTACAATGAATAGACTGAAAACATTCTCAAAGACTTATGCCAATTCTCAGAAGATAATTCATTCTCTGCAAATGTGATGGGAATAAAACAAAACTCTATTATTGCAGTCCGAAAAATTGGTAAATAAAAAAATAAGTGACGAAAATCCACCTCTTGTTAGGGTAAAGTGATTGTTGGGGTAATCTGTCATAAAATCAAAAAATTTGTTGGTTTTCTCGGAGGAGTGTTTACATAAAAATAGCATCTGTCAGGGTTTCTAACCAGAGCTTCCAGGATAAAAATGTCTTTTTGAAAACTTTTTTTAAATTGGTGTATTTAACCCTTCAATTGAAGTAATTCTCTGACCTGGATGTACTTCATGTACCGCCTGCACTTGCCGCAGCGCGAGTGCGCCTTGCCGCTGGAGCTGAGCGAGGAGAAGGAAACCTCAAACAGCTGATCCATGGCCTCGATGCTGAGCACAAAGTGCTGGAACTTGCGGCGGAAGATCTCAGTCGTGTGGCGCAGCACGGCGCGGTAGTCGGCGCGGCCGTGGGAGATCAGGTTCAGCTGCTCCTCCACGGCCGAGCGCATGGTTGGCAGCACCAGGTCGGGGTCAATCTGGGGACAATCATTCACTGTCTTTAATCTGCAGGTAGAAATGCATTTCTTTTAAAAACATGTTGACCGCGGCGACGTTTTGGTGGATTTTTTATCGATATAGACAACCATAGATTGTAATATATTTTATAGTAAACAAATATGTCAGTTGATATACATGTAGTTTTCCACTGAAATAAACTCTTACATTTTGTGATATATTTAGCTATTTTTTAATATTACACAGTAATCTTTGTAAGCGCATGATTTGAAAGCCATATGTAAAAACTAAACAATATATTAACCTTTAAACCCCAGTGGTCCCATGCAGAACCGCAAATTTGCGTCGTTCAATGCCCTAGCAGGTCAACGTTTGTAATGTTTAGTCGCACAATAGATTATTCCGTGAACTTACTTTAATGCTATTATTACAAATTAATGTAATCCGATCGTGATGTATGGGACCGTGGGGCAGTGAACGACGCAAATCCGCGTTTCCGTAAGGAAACCACTGAACGTTTAAAGGTTAAAATGTATAATAATATATATAAAAATCAATTGCTGTTCGTTAGTCTGGCTAAAACTCGAGAACGGCTGAACGGATTTATCTTATCTTGGTCTTGAAATGTTCGTGGAGGTCTAAGGAAGGTTTAAAAGGTGAGAAAAATTATAATAATTGCCGGGAAAACCCTAAAAACAGCCCTTTTTTTTCCCATATAAAAGTCCCATATAAACAAGATCTATACACAATATCATCTTTCATATGCTTTATTCATTTCACGCACGGCGTGTTATTATGAAGCGAAGTGTGTATAATATTTACCGCGCGGTTGACATGGCAGCTTTGTGAGCGAATAACGTTCGCGTCGCATAGTGTTTACCGCACACTTGACACAGCTTATCGGTGCGTATTATCTATATATTTATCTATATCTATATATCAATATTATTTCTATTCAATATAGTTCATATTAAATTATAATCACTCACTGTTGTCTAAGAAATGTAGGTGTGTTTCCTAACTTCGAAGAGTCAATTTGCAATTTATTACCGCTGTACAAAGTTCAAATAAAATCATATCTATCAAAATAGTCTTGGCGTGCGGCGTTGGAGGATCTATTGTCGTGTTCCGAAACTCAAAAAGTGATAATATCGCGAATGCGACCAAATGGTATAGTCACAAAATGTAATAGATCATCAGTAGTACTGATTTTCAATTTGGTCGGCTTCGCGAAACTTAGTTTAGCCAACTTCAGTTGTTAATCTATCAGATTATTTTGTTTTATAAATATTAAGTTTTGTCACAAATTAAATTTCTGAGCATAACAATAATATTTGACATTAGATTTGACAACCAACTAATATGTCAATCCATCCTGTCGCACACGGAAAAAAAGTATTACGATATTGTGTTCACGATATCTATGAGTCTTGTGAGAACTTTCTTTACTTTGGTGATCTGTAGTATATGGCAACATCATCGGTTGGTACCTCTGCGAAATGGAACCGCCAAAGCAGTGAGTGAACTGTCAGACAGTGACGCAAAAAATAGTCGTTGTTGTTGATATTTTGTGATAGTGACACTTTACTGCTAAGTGAGTGAGAATTTTTCTCACTTTGATTAATTCACGATGCCGAGGGAAGACGACCTGACTTAGGTCGTCGCAGTCAATCAAATGTGCAAAGAGCTACCTCACGTGCTAACCTCACTGATGACCAGAGAGAGACAGATCAAAGAAAATAGTCGATAAAGTACATATGTAAATATGTTAACAAAGGTAGCGATATGGCTGTCTTCGCTGTAACCAATGCAAATGATGAAATATCACAGTACCAGATGGGTCGCAATGTAAGTAGCAACAAAGCAATTTGGCGTATCTTTTCATTTGCGATCCATGAAAGACACCCTACAGTAGTCCATTTGGCAGTCCATTTAGAAAATGGTCAACGAGTTTATTTTAATGAATCGAGAATATTGAGACAGGCGGCAATCCACTGTTAAAAAACATTAACAAGTTTCTTCACAGTCTGTCAAACTGATGATTTTGCTCGCACTTTGCTGAATGTTGACATGCCACGCTATTACACATGGAATGCATCATCAAAATCGTTCAGCGTCGAAAACAAGGAACACCAGTTGAAGGACATCCAAATGTATTTGCTTCAGGCGGCTCTGGGTCACATCAACACAGTACATCCAAATAACGATTAATGTTATTATTTGCGGTTGTTGTTGGTGAATGTTCGTGGTCCGACATCGTTTAAGCAACTGAGAACAGTTAATGGACAGCTGTGTGTGACTTACCGTGAGGCATGTCAACTATTACATTTACTTGAGAACGTTTAGCACTGGGATGATACGGTCAAGGATTCCGTAATATCTTCATCGCCGCATCAAATTCGTACACTATTTGCGATTATCACATCGAAATGTTTCCCCTCGAATCCAAAAGATTTGTGGGTTAAGTATAGAGATGACATGTCTGAGGATGTTTTGCATCGTGTGCGCCGTCAAACTTTGAATCCTACACTACAAATGACTGCAGAAATTTACAATGAGACATTGATCATGATAGAAGATATGTGTTTATTGATGGAAAATAAAGTATTGTCGTGTTTGGGAATGACAGCACCAAATGGTCATATGCACGATGCATTAAACCACGAGTTGCAAAGAGAACAACAGTACGACATTGAAGCATTGGCCGAAACAGTTCGTACAAACGTTCCACTAAATTCCACCAATTAAATCAACAACAAAGAATTGCGTACAGCACTTTTATAGAAGCTGTGAACAGTGGATCTGATGGAATTTATTTCGTTGATGCTCCCGGAGGAACCGGAAAAACATTCTTAATTTCATTGCTTTTGGCGAGGATTAGATCGCGAAATGATGTTGCTCTAGCGTTGGCTTCATCTGGAATAGCTGCGACTCTGCTAGAAGGCGGGCGAACTGCACATTCTGCCTTGAAATTACCATTAAACATGAAAATCACCGAAACACCAATTTGCAACATCGCCAAAAATAGCGCAATGGCCAAGATCCTACAGGTATGCAAATTGATTGTTTGGGATGAATG
The DNA here is from genome assembly GCA_022606575.1 of Glossosoma conforme. Classification (NCBI taxonomy): domain Eukaryota; kingdom Metazoa; phylum Arthropoda; class Insecta; order Trichoptera; family Glossosomatidae; genus Glossosoma; species Glossosoma conforme. The sequence continues at coordinate 1,832,892 of JAGTXR010000075.1, read as the reverse complement.
CACAATAAGAGGTCACTGGAGGCACTGGACAGAACGTTGAAAGATCTTCGTGACAACTAAAATATTTTTGGTGGGGCCATGATTCTGTTGTCAGATGATTTTCGTCAGACTCTTCCAGTTATTCCCCGATCAAATGTTGCTGATGAACTAAATGCATGCCTAAAATCATCGAATTTGTGGCAGTATGTAAAGACACTCCAATTAACAACTAACATGCGAGTATTTTTGCAACAAGATGAAACTGCAAATGTGTTTGAGAAGCAATTGTTAGACATTGGAAATAATAAAGTTGTAGTGGACACCTTGACCGGATTCATCACATTACCCACAGATTTCTGTCACATCACAAACTCAAAAAGAGGAGCTTATTCGGCGTGTTTTCCCAGATATAGCGCAAAAGTTTAATAACCATAATTGGCTGGGTGAGCGAGCAATATTGGCGGCGAAAAATAAAGATGTCGAGGATCTCAATGCGACCATTCAGAATTTTCTTCCAGGACAGTTGGTTTCCTTTAAATCAGTCGACACCGTTATGAACCAGGATGGCGTAGTCAACTATCCCACGGAGTTTTTAAATTCACTGGAATTGTCTGGATTACCACCTCACAATTTGCAGTTAAAAGTAGGATCAGTTGTCATCATGCTGCGTAACATTAATCAAACTCGACTGTGCAATGGAACAAGACTGGCTGTGAAAAAAACTAATGAATAACGTCATTGAGGCAACAATCATAAAAGGAAAATACAAAGGAGAGGATGTCTTGATCCCGCGGATACCGATGATTCTAACGGATTAATCATTCGATTTAAACGCTTACAATTTCCAGGACGTATGGCCTTTGCGATGACCATAAATAAATCGCAAGGACAGTCGTTAGAAGTTTACAGTATCAACTTGGAGTTTCCCTGTATCATGCATGGACAATTATACCGTCTTCTTTGTTTATTTACGCACCACAAAACAAAACAAAAAATAAAGTTTCTAAGAAAGCTTTAAATTGATTAACAGACTGTATCATAACAGTGTGTGTCTGTCAATATCAAGTTTAAGCCTTATAAATAGCCAGTATTTCAGGAAAACTCTGTTTTGTAAGTAAGCAACATGATATGTCAAAAATAATAATAAAACTTCATGCTTCATTCAAAAAATCTTTTTTTATTATATACGGATTCGTTTTGTTTGTTTTAAGACTATTTAATACAAATGCTTAGGTCTTTTATTTATCGATTGAGGCAGTACGAAGTCTGCCGGGTCAGCTAGTGTATAATATATATATTGTCTAAAAATCGATTCACAAAACCACGAAAAAGGTACCAGAGTCAGAAGGTCAATATCTCTATTTACATCATTGATTAATTAATGGTTCAGATTTTAAAATAGAATTTGCTTTTTGAAATGAAAAATAAAAAATAAATACACTAATGAAAACAAATAATTGCATATTTAGAGAAAATTGTCTGCAAATTAAACATTACAAATTTACTATGATTTAAATAACTTCTTAGGTTTTCACGGCCAGATTTAAATGCAATGGCGGTCGAAATATTGGTTGAAAAAAGTTCACCACACACGACTCAACCCAAAAGCCACAACCTCATTACTATGATTTATTTTCTTTTAAATTTTGCGGACACAGGTTTAAAAAGTCTGTAGTAAATATATAGGTAAGTAAAAATAAGTTAATTTCGGGCATAACTCTCACCGTATGAAATTTTGGCTACACCTACTATAAGCTATTAACACTATCCAGTCCGATTACACAATATGTGTGTAATCGCCAGGTCGAACGTCAAAGGCTGGTCACACAACATGTGTGTGATCGTTCCGAGAACGCTTATAAGACTATACACCCTTGTGTTATGTTTTTTCAAATGTTAGTGGCCCATCACACAACATATGTAATGTTTTTACTTTCGACCATAATTCAAAGATTTCAAACCTTTTCAGTGAGGGTCATATTTAATTTTATAACACAAGACGATAAAAAATTTAACAAGCAAAAAACTTTTGGCCTTCGGCGTAAGTTTAATCGCGTACCACGCGGGAGGATAGTGTTAAGAGATAGTCACCTCCTGATAGCCGTGCACCAGCACGATGCCCAGCGTGGTGGGGACCAGCTTGCGGCCGCCCGCCACTGTCACGTAGTTGCGCTGGGAGATGTTGTTGATATGCACCGGGATGGAAGCGTCCGTGCCAATGCCGTGCTTCTCCATCAGAGTGATCAGCTCGGACTCCGTGAGGTGATCCGGGGGGGACGTCTGGCACTCTACGAGGCGGCTGTCGTGGATCGGGATCGTGTCCCCCGTGTTCAGGTCCGGGAGGAACTCGTTCTTTCCGAGAGCCTGAAATGCAAGAATTCACAACATATACATCGATGTCGAGTCGTGGCCATCTTACTTCATGATCTCGTTGGCAAAAGCTAACCAATAGCACCCCTGCTAACCGGTGGTCAACGAGAGAACCATGTGGTTCCCTGTGTCGCTGTGGGTGACAGGACAGGCGATGTAGCGCCAATCAAGGACATAGCGGCCAAGCATGGTACAGTCTGAGGTCTACCTGTATATATATATATCTTCAAGCAGTAGATTCAGATATTTTCCTGTGTGTTAATTTAACAAAAATGTATAATTTTAAGGTTTGACAGGGATTGAATCCGCAACCTCAAACATGCTAGATAAGCCGGCATATTGGTGCGGTAATGTTGTAACATCAATCTCTTTAATTTAGTTGAATTTATTGCCAGAACTTTTATTCTGATAAAACACGTATCTAATTGAAATTAAAATAGGCTCAACTCATGTTAAGAGTTGAACATAACATTAGAGCAGCGGTCGGGGAACCGGGGGAAATTACCCCAAATGGGGTAAATTACCCCAAATGGGGTAAATTACCCCAAATGGGGTAAAAATATGTTTTTTGGGGTAAAAAGGATTTTTTTCTAGTTGCTATTTCATAAAACTAACTATTTTCATGGCACTTTTTTGTTATTTTCCGTGTAAATTAATTCAATAAATAATGTTTATTTAAATAAACATTGATTGTCTTCTTTTCGAAATGAGGGGAAGGGGTAATATCGACTTACGCAAACATATTTTGGGGTAATTTCGACTTACGCAAAAATATTTTGGGGTAACGGTTAAAAAAGTTCCCCGACTGCTGCATTAGAGCATGTAAGTACCTGCCAGTGCATGACGCCCGTGTAGCCGGCGTTGAGCAACGTGTTGCCCGTGTAGCTGAACACCTCGGAGCCGACCAGGAAGCTGAGCGTGGTGGACAAATGCGTGCAGTCCATGGACAGCGTGGCGATGAAGTGCCGGCTGATGTAGTCGTACAGCCGCCAGGTGTCCACATCCATCTCAGACTCACCTAGAATACGTGTTTGATTATATTACTAACTTTCCTCACCTCGACTAACTAAAATATGTCCATACTCCTGAGCGGAACTCTTCAGCTACCATCTTGCCAGTACCATTATCTAGGCTATGAATGGATAGTTGCCACTACAGTTGCTTTCTCACTTCCATACAGCTGTAGTGCGCAGTTGTATGAAAGTAACAAAGTGACTGCAATTACGCTAACGTGTAACAAGTAAAATAAAGAACATGTCATTAGTGAACATCTCAGCAAACGTGGATAGTGTAGATAACCTTATGGGTAGTGCAAATATATATAAACCTTGAAACGCCCAGTGGTCCCATACGGGACTGCAAATTTGCGTCGTTCAATGCCCTAGCAGGCCAATGTTTGTAATGTTTCGTCGCACAATAGATTCTTCCATGAACTTACTTTAATACTATTATTACAAATTAATGTAATCCGATTGTGAAATGAACCATAAGCCCTCCTGTATGAAACCGTAGGGCATTGAACGACGCAAATCTGTGGTCCCGTAAGGAAACCACTGGGCGTTTAAAGGTTAATTAAATGAATTTAAGATGTTTCAAATATTTAAAAATGAAAAATGTCCTAGATTTCTTAAATATTAATGTAAACTTAACCTAAATATATTAATCAAATTTTTCAAATGATTATAAAGTAAAACAATGTTTTACAGCACTTCTTAAATATTAAATAATTATTATTAGCCGAGGAGTTTAGCCAAGAACCAATATGTTTATCATATGTATAAATTTATTCTCAATATAAAATTTAAAAAAAAACTATTTCTATATTCTCAATTGTTAACAAATATTTTAAAATATGAGGTCAGTGTGAGATCGATTCATCAAAAATATGAGGTCAGTGTGAGATCGATTCATCAAAAATATGAGGTCAGTGTGAGATCGATTCATCAAAAATATGAGGTCAGTGTGAGATCGATTCATCAAAAATATGAGGTCAGTGTGAGATCGATTCATCAAAAATATGAGGTCAGTGTGAGATCGATTCATCAAAAATCCCCATCATATTTTGATTGATAATTGACAGTAGTTTTTTATAAACAAGCTTCTTTTTGCATTAGATCATTGATCTGCTATTTACGATTAACTTCCTCTTGGGAATTGGAGCTCAAATGTCTTTCCATATCTTGGGCTGACTTCATGGCAAACGACGCGCTCTTAGTATATTGTGTCATTCAAGAAAATAGTCAGTGAACTGTGAAAATGTATTCCAAACAAGTATGCTGTATAGTGTTTAAAAATATTGATCATTTCAATTTAATTAAAAATGTTTAAACTGACTTGCTGGTTTCATGGGGGTTATGGGAGGATGGTCCCCTGCGTCATGTCCCTTCTTGGGCTTGTTGATCCCATCGGCCAGCAGCTGGCGCACCTCGGCGCCCCACTTGGAGGAGTGCTCTTGCTGCTTCAGCGTTCCTCTGCAACAACATGCTAACATTAGATTGACCCTAAATGAACATTATCAGCCTGTGATCATCCAATGTTGAACTTAGACCTCCTGCCTGAGTTGCATTGGTTGAACGCTTTAGTTTTAAGACATTGTGGAATTTTTGTTTTAAAAATGTACATAACTTCTTCAAACCCAGCCCACACCAGGTGTATAATAAATGATCATTTAAATTGCCATTAATATTATTTTTCCAGAGCAAAAACAATAAATAACACCTGTCACCCCTTTTACAATCAATCATATTGCGTGTTATTAAAGAATGTTCAAAGTTTTAGAAATAGAAATTTGAATATAGTGTGCATGATTATTGTATGCCGGTCTGACAAATACAAAAACATTGAAAATAAATATTATGTTAATTTTATAGTTATATTATCGCTTACTTTTAATGCACCTTTAAAATAATCTAAAAAATATTATTTATTTAATGGTTATTTAAAACTTACATCAGATCAAAGTTTTCAGGGTAGCTGGTGGTCTCCGTGCGCGGGTAGGAGATGTATCCCTGGATGTAGAGGCGCTCGGCTATCTGCATGGCATGATGGGGGCCCATGCCCAGCCCAGAGGAGGCAACTCGCATGAGCTCCACGGTGTTCAGCGCCGTCGGCCGAGCCTTGACCTTCTCCTTGGAGGTGATGTCCATGATGCTGTAATCAGACGCATCATTTATTAGAGGAACTCATCATAATTACGTACCTGCTCACTAGTCAGAGTACAGGGAAGAAAAATATCTTCAGACCTATCGAAGGGTTTGACTTTCAAGAATATAGAACTGAGGACCGTGTAGGGGGTTGTAACTTACTCAGCCACAATGTCCTTGATTGGCGCTACGTCAACCATCCAGTCACCCACAGCCACACCTGGGTACCAACCGGTTCTTTTATCCATGAAAAAAGATGATGATAACCGATATCGATAGTAATCACCATTATTATTCCATATCCTCTCTCTATAGTTGTAGCAAACTGCTGCTACAAAGCTGGCAGCTGGCATAAGTCTCACGTCATCATGTCAGTTTAACTTTCCAGAGTTCAACCTAATACATTATATGTATAATTTTCAACGACGAAGTTTTCCAGATGTTGAGACTCTAGGGTCCTGAAGAAAACTTACCTGTATTTTAAGCTCTCCAGCAGCATTCTAATAATATTTTGACAACAGTATGATGGTCAAAGTCTAACCATCCCACCGCTAATATTCCTGATTTAAAAAAAACCATTAAATTCATTGAACCTTTCACAATGCAGTAAGTGTTGCACAATTAATCTCCAAGTACACTCACATGGCCTCCGTGTGCTCCTTGACCCCGGCCAGGAACATGCTGGTGACGTCTTTCTCAAAGCAGCGCACTCTCTTCCACTCCAGCGGCAGCTCCCGGCCCTCGCTGGTGCGCACGGTGACGCCCACCACCCAGTACAGCTCGGGCTTGAAGGTCTGGATCTCATCGTGGCGCTGCACGCAGAAGCCCAGGGTCGGCGTCTGACATGGGCCATAAGAGATCAGCGATACGTCCAAATCACCGTAACGTCCTAAAATATATATTAAATCAATAAAAAAAACATCACAATTGATTCACATACAAATCCAAAGCTAAATACCATAGTTGGAAGTTAAATACCATCTTATCTAGCATCAATTAATCAGAGAAAAAAATATAACGTGAGGATTCAACCGTTGACCATATACCCGTATTTAGTTCCATTCAATCACTTTTCCGATGGACTCTTTTCAGTTGGTCAATTTTTATGTGTCAAACTCAACATAATTTACACCTATATACATCCAATTGATTGTATTCAATACATGCTTCATATGTGAAAAAAATAAATATATATTTAACATTCAATTTTGACACCAATTTCCGGTGGATATAGCTTAGAGGTTAAAGTATTTGCTTACCAAAATGAAGCTCGTGGTTTCGATCCCCGACAGAGATTTAATAATAAAAGAAAAAAGCCACTTATAGCCTATTAATTAAAATTGGTGGTAGACAAAAGTTGTCCCATAAACACCACCATTCAAAGTGAACTTCTGTAATAAATGGATGATGCGTGAATATCGGGCTCCGTAGTATGACTTCGGCAGATCAACAGGCCACATGCAGCGCTTAGCCTTATATAGCATGGTAAGCATCATAGAATCTACAGGTGAGACATCAGCATCACTATCACCATCTGTCGATATTCTCCAGTATGTGTTTAAAATAAAAAAAGTAAAAAAAGTAAATTCAAATAGATAATCTTTAACATTCTTGCTCCCTATATATAAATTCTAAAGCTACCTTGGAAGAACTTGGTCTGGAAGCGAGTGAAGGCACAGCCGATGCGCAGGTCGAGCTCCTGGCGAGCGTCCACGCTCTTGGCCTCGTTCTCGTTGGGGCGGATCAGCTGCGTCATGGCCGCCTTGATGTCCTTCTCCGTGATGGCCGAGAACTTGGCGCGGTAAGTCACGGTGGCCGAGTACACGTCCCCGGTGATGGAGCCCTCCACCGCTGACATCACCTGGACATGAAACAACAAAAACCTTATAAAATTAACAAGAATTCCATACCTTGTTTTATTATTATATTAGTATTTGTATAGCGCTCTTTTATGACCGAATGATCATTCCAAAAGCGCTTCTTTGCCTCTCTGAGTAAAAAGATGAGTCTCGAGTCTGCTTCTGAAGGATGCCTTCGCTTTAAGCTCTCTTATGCTTTCCGGTAGCGAGTTTCAGGCCATTGATGCCGCGTAGCTGAAAGCACGATTGCCAAATACCGAGCTAGGACTAACTCTCGTCAGCTGCAGGGTGCTTCTGTTCGCTCTGGCTGATCTGAGTGTCTCTCCACGCGCACTTATTTCTGAAGGCTTGATAAGTTCTGTCAAATAGCCCGGTGCAGTTCTTTTGAGTGCCTTATAAGCTATTTTAATATGGATTACACTGAGAGCTGTTTTACTTGATGGAAGACAGCAGTTTCGCAATCTGTGAAAGCTTGATCAGTTTTAATGCACTAACGTACTGACCTGTACATGAATATTTACTGTTAAATAAAAAGTTTCACTAGAGACAAATTTTACCTCAAAGCATATGTTCTCTCCTTCCTTGTCACAGTCGAGCCAGAGGATGAGGAAGCTGCAGCCACGCGCCTCCTGCGCCAGGAAGGCCGGCATGCGCATCTTGGGCGCGGCCTCCCTCTTCTCTGTGGGGCACACGAACAGCTCGGCCGGGTCCACTCGGTCCCAGCTGTTGTACTTGCCGGGGAAGTCCAGGCTGAGCACGTGGCCGCAGACGGAGGTCATCTTAAAGCGGACGGCCTCGCCCTTGAACTGGCCGCTCCACTCGTGCACCGCACACGACGAGCTTAATCCTAAAACAGGTTCATTTCCATTCAAATTACAATCAGAGCATTTTGTCTAATAAATAATGACCCCGACGTCTTAACTCCAATTCTCGGAACAAAGATTGTTTAACCATTCACTACATACATAGCGGTAATAAGCTATACGATTTATAGCCTCACATTACATTTTCATTCTATTGTTGTAATGTTCAAAATTAGCTGAATATATTACTGAATATAAAATCTATTGGATTCCCGTCCAAGACTATGTGTAATAAGCAATATATTTGTTTACTGGACAATATAGTACTACTTATTTTAATCGTCTAAAAATAGATTAACAAATCCACAAAGGCGCTGGAGTAAAAATGATAAGCTTAGCACACTAGGTCTTTTCTACCATTATTATCATGGTCGCTGGTTATTTCAACTTAGAATTAAGAGAATTAATCCCACCTGCACCCAAGATTTCTTTGGCATGAAAATTGGAAAAGGCAAAGCGATAGAAGCAGACAACGGGAAAATACTGTTTGAAGATACACAAATAGGGGAGAGATGGAAACAGTACCTGGAAACACTATACAACAGAAGTAATGATACCAGCTTTGAGAGTGTGATAGAAAACGAAACTGACGTAGTCGCCGATGATTTGGGAGACCCAATTATCCGAGAAGAATTTGACTTCGCATTAAAAAAGCTCAAAGATGGAAAAACACCAGGGATTGATGACCTACCAGCTGAACTAATAAAGTCGGCAGGAACCGGAACTCTAAATGCTCTGTTCACAATGACTCAGATGATCTACAATACAGGAATAACGCCAGAAGACTTCAAAAAGTGTCTAATTGTAACTCTGCCGAAGAAGCCCGGAACAACAAAATGTGAACAACACCGAACACTCAGTATTCTATCCCATGCATCCAAAATACTGACCAACATAATCCTACATAGAATTGAACCAAAATAGAAAAGACTCTCACTAGCGATCAATTTGGATTCAGAAAAAGAATGGGAACCAGAGAAGCAATCTTATCCCTGCGTATGATCTTGGAGAAGAGGATAAATGTGGACCAAGATACATATATTGCCTTCGTGGACATTGAAAAAGCATTTGATAAAGTAGATTGGGAGAGGCTCTTCGATATTATGAAAGAAATTGGAGTCAAATACAAGGAACGAAGACTCATATTTTCACTTTACAAAGAAGAAGCTGCCATAATATCACTTGGAAATGTCCAAAACAAAGCAAAAATACGCCAAGGGGTGAGACAAGGATGCTCTCTGTCGCCTGTACTCTTCAACGTATACATACAAAATGCAATTAATAACATCAGGGAAAAAATGAGCCATAGAGAGGGGGTTAAAATACATGGCCCAAAGATTGATATGATAAGGTTTGCTGACGACATTGCTCTGATTGCTGAAACTGAAGATGAACTCACGGAAGCGCTGACATCCATGGAAAACATATTTAATTCCAACTACAATATGAAGATAAACAGCACAAAAACCAAAGTCATGAGAGTAAGCCGCAATGAGCAGCAGAAAATTAACATATCAATGCTAGGAGTACCCCTAAAAGATGCAAAAGAATTTGTATACCTTGGAAGTACAATCACCTGGGATGGCAGAACAAAAAGAGAAGTCAACAGTCGAATACATCAAGCAAGGCTAGCTTTCAATAAAAAAGCCAAAATTCTTGAGTCAAAGAATATTTCTTTAGGGCTCCGCAAGCAACTTGCCAAAACACTTGTTTGGAGCATCTTAATGTACGGCTGTGAGACATGGTGCTTATCTGAAAGTGATAAAAAAGACTAGAGGCCTTTGAGATGTGGTCGTACAGAAGAATTCTCGGAATTTCCTGGAGAGACCACGTCACGAACAATGAGGTTCTCAGAATAATCAAGGAAGATAGGCAACTAATAAGAACCATCTCAGAGAGGCGAGCCCGATGGATTGGTCACATCATGCGCCACGATGGTCTCCTTCACGATATTGTGGAGGGGATGGTTGAGGGTAGAAACTGTAGAGGGCGCCCTAGACGGGAGTATTTGCAGCAAGTATTCGAGGACATGAATTGTAGCGCTTATGCTGAGCTGAAAAGGGTTGCGGAGGACCGAGAAGAATGGAGATCGAGATGCAAGATTCTGTTGCTGCAAACCAATCCATCGGATTGATACTACGAAGAAAGAAGCACCCAACCTCAACCGACAGGCTAATCACGTACTAAAACAAAATATCTAATGGTGACATAAAGTACGTTTAAATACGTAATTTTTCTAATAAAAAAATCGTTGCTTTAGTTAGGTTAGGTTCATTGAAATTAGTCTAGCAACTGTTTTCCCAAAATTAATCATTGATTTTAAATATTATCGTTGATAATGATAACTTGTAGCTGACTAAATGTCAAAAGTGGAAAGGAAATTGTAAAAAATTGAATTTTTACTCATGAAATAGTAAACGTAACAATGGACCACAATCGGACAGTTATATCGATATTTTGATTAAACAAAGCATATTTATGAAGATATTAAATTTTATTTGAATACTAGTATACTTATTTGACATTTATTACGCCAATTGTTTATAATTTTTTTATTAAATATATCAAAAATGAATTATGAAGTTTAGTGGGAAGTAAAGTCTTCACCTTTATTTGTTGTGTTCCGGCCGTTGCTTAGTATCGTCGCCAGCGAGGCGGCCAGCGAAGGCTTCTCGGCCACCATCAGCGCAGTCTTCATCTTGAGAGATCGTTATTCCGACCTTTAAGGACAACCTCCGATAATAAGTCAGGTATTATTCTCAGCTCGCCGGCTAATGACAAACACACGTCCAGCCGCCATTAATCGTGGGCGAATTATGTTGTCATAATGAAAATGATTTCTTACCATGTGAAGGCTCATTTATGTTTTTTGCGATTATTTTTTGGCGGTTGAACCCTTTATTTGCTGAATTATAAAATAATGTATTTACATTTCTGATTCTTCTTATACGAATAAGTGTTGATAGTATATAGAGATAAATACAGAAAAAACCTTTTTTTTCTAAAATAAACATTTATTTCATAGTTTTATAAATCTGATTTATAAGTCCCGCCAGGGCACAACTGCAGCAAAATTCACGATCAATTTTGGATTTTGTGGTATGCAAATTTTCTTTAACGTACGTACAACGCCAATTTTTTAATTATTTTTTGCTTTTTTTTTATTACCAGGGGCTGTTTGTTTTTTACTGAATCAATTTTGGGAATTATTTAACGCTTTCGCATCGTTGTCGGCATATGCCGTCATAAGATTCCCCGATCGTTGACATCGGTTGACGTGATATATCGCTTTGCTACTTTCTTAGAATAGTTTTTTATGCATCATCTGATAGTCAAAGGATACAAGAACCAATGTGATGTATGAAAATAGACCAGATAAGTACATTTATGCTTCAAATACTAGTTTTATAATTGACAGTATAATTTGTATTCAAGCCGAGCGTAATGAAAGGGCAATATTTTTTCCCTTTTATAGTTACTTAGAAGGTATTTTGAGTGGAGAACTTTGAAAATCGAAAACTGATCGTGTGTTATGATATTCTTTTAGTTTTTAGCTTAATGAAATTACCTGATCAGATTGAATTTTACAAAATACTAACGTTATTTAGGATTATTTCTTAAATTTTGGTGCTCGACAAAATTCATACCCATAGACAAGTATTAAAATCAAGGTCAACTTGAATACATTTGTGAAGTTCGTCAAGTCTCTTTATTATTGATCTGCTTTCGCTGTCAATCGGATCAAAACTATACGGCTCAAGAAAAGTCAACACGAAATGGACAGAAACGACGCCACCGAGATGGTGAATATGACCAAACCACTACTTATTAAATACTAAAATCGTCTGCGATATTTGCATCCATAATTTCAATGGCAACGCCTTGTATATCAATTTGTCTCGTATATCCAGATACTCATTTGTTGTTTTCATTTTATTTATTATTCATTTAAATTATATTGTGAGTATTTTTAATCAATACCGTAACGTAAAAGGTGAAAAAACACCACCATAAAAATAGATCTATTGATTTTTCATAGTGACATTTCAAAATTGCACCCGTTCTTAAAAACATAATAGTGTTTTATGACGGCTGTAAAAGTTAAAAATAAAATCATTCATATTATTCATTTTATTTAATTTTTTCTTGAATAATTTGAAATCTTCATTATAAGTTATTACTTTCATCATTTTTTAACCCCACCTTTGAATATTTACTTTCATTAAATAATGGAATTTTACAATAAATTCAAAATTCGTTTCCCATGAACTTCATCCTGTAGAAAAATTAGTCACTTATTGGATTAGTCAGTGTTTTTTTTATAAATAATGTATGTTTGTATTTGTTCAAAACGTTATTTGAACATAATGAATTTATATATATTGTACGTCAAAAGTCTTTAAAGTATTATTAGTAAAATTATAATCAAATTGTCTGTCTTAGCTCAAATTTGTCGATGACACCATTACTCGTGTCGCTGTACTCACATAAAATAATAATATCAGTAACATGAGGAATGCACATTACGTTACCAATTCTCAGTCTCGTATGACACGAGGCACTGTCATCACAATACTCTGCGAATCTTTTTACATTTAAAGAATCAAAGTCCAAAGAAATATATACTGAGAAATTTGTTTTGTATGAAAATCATTCCATTTAAAATTAATTTAAAAAAATATGTAATGCTTACTCATGTAATACAACACATGCTTAAAACACCAATAAATTACCAAATAAATCAATATCAACTCGACTCTTTATTTTTTTATGTAAACACATACATTAGAATACCTACAGATGGTGATAGTGATTCTGAAGTTTTATCTGTGGATTCTATGATGCTTACCATTCAACACATGGCTAAGCGCTGGATGTGGAGTGTTTATCCGCCAACGTAATATACTGGAATCCGTGGTACTCCGACATCACCAGTGAGCTAACGCCTTCATTTCGGGACCGAGACATTGGTTCCGGAACAGTCTTTATGTTAAATAACTTCTTAGGTTTTCACGGCCAGATTTGATATTGTGGCTTTTGGGTTTAGCCGTGTGTGGCGAATTTCTTCTCTCCGATATTTCGACGGCCATTGCAGGGGTCTTCTTCAGGGTCAAAGTCATCAACCCTGAAGAAGACCCCTGCAATGGCGGTCGAAATATCGGAGAGAAGATATTCGCCACAATATCAGTCTTTATGTTATTATTATGTTTGTGACACCAAGCCTTCGAATAAATATTAGATTGTATAATTGTTGTATCACTGTTGTGTATCAAGCTTTACGAAATCAACAATTAGCATGACAATGGTTCCTTTAACCAATTCATCATTCACATAATTTTGTAGATCAAAGTTGAATTTGAGGCAAATGTAATGTTTATTTGTGTGTATTCCAGATAATGCCAGCGATGGTGATTGCGTCGGGCATGACGGGGCCCCCGGTGCCCCCGTTTACAACGCACCTGCAAGTGTGCGTTCCCCCGCCCGGCATACATCATGCGGATCTAGTTTCCCGAACCCGCGCCAATATGGTTTCGGAGTACCTGCAGATGTCTGGTACACATTTATTATTATTCATTTGGTGAATATATTTAATTGGTGGTGAACGAAATTTGCCTTTTAAACTCCATCCAATGATTCCACAAAAAATGTATGATTTGTGAATGCCGTTTAGTAGTAGAGGCGGATCAACACTCCGCATGCAGCGCTTAATCATACTTAATAATAGCGCAAAGTCATAGAATCTATAGATGAAATTTCTCCATCATTATCTGTTGGAATTCTCCTGAATGTGTCAACAAATACTGCATTGCCACATTATTTTCTTGTTTAGCATCCTTTTTTGGAGCCTTAAAACCCTATTTGCCAGTCACTTATTACCAGCTCTTCTTAAGAGCACTTATCAAGTCATTCTTTACTGATGAACTATTGTTATCTGAATATCGGGCTTTGGCGAGCAACACCAAACTTGGGTGTTAAAGTAATGGAGTGTCTAAAGTCATTAAAAATTATACATAAGATATGATAGTCTGCCTCTCTAGGAACGGTAAACCCGATACTGGATTATAAAAAGTGGGTTGATAATTTTGTAGATGGAGACGCCATCCCACCGCCTAAGGCTGACTTCTCGGCTCCCCCGCCCTACGACCTGGTGGCCAGCGGCTACAGCAAGCTGCCCACTTACGAAGAAGTGCAGCGCGAGAAGAACCTGCATGGGGAACCCCAAACCAACACCGTAAGATACCAGACTATCATTATTTAATTACTGATAAAATTGTGAAATTTCAATTCACTTATTGAAGTTACAAAAATCTGCCAAGAATTATTGTTAAATTCTTTTTATTGCTCATTTGATTTTGATGTTTTGATTTCCAGACAACGATACCGCAGCCTCCGCCCCCTCTCGCAGCATTCCTCGCCATGGAGTCTGTTGAGGCCCAACCGGAGTTTGATCCTGAGAACGGTCTTCTGGGCACTGACTTCATGTTCTTCACAGCGTTCATTAGTAAGTTGCCTAGTACGCAACAACAAAGGGAAACTGTCTACAGAACCTAAATTAGTCCAGTTATTAATTATGGTAGCTGCACGTTTGGATAGGTCGAATTACTTGTTACTTTTAATTTCCAATTTAACACAGATATTCGGTTCACTAAACCTTTTTTACCGATACTATTAAGGCTCATCCAAAGTTTTTTCGACTTATCCTTTCTGCACTTATTTATCAATGTTAAACCTTTTTCCGAGCATCCCTACACAGTTGACATATGTCGACTAAGACAAACAGTATCTCCAGCTCATTATTTAACACCACAGGCAAGTTTTATAATGTTCTCTTAAAACCTGTGTTTCGTTACACATGCAATGTGTATATCTTCGAGAAGCAGATTAATAAACACTTACCATCCCCTCAAATACTTGCTCAATACTTCACATCCTTCCCAGCTGACCCAGTTGAGTGTCATAGAGTCCGTGAAGAACTGAGACCCACTGCAGGTACTCTCCTGTGTGTGTTAATAATAATGTAGTGCGTTTGATAATATAGTCTCGAGTATAGTGTTTCTTTTTTATTTACAGTTTCATTTCTGTTCAACTGGATTGGATTCCTGCTCCTGATGTGCTTCTGCCACACGATCGCGTCTCGCTACGGAGCTCTCTCCGGCTTTGGTCTCTCTCTCGCCAAGTGGACACTCATTGTGAAGCACTCCACAGAGCTGGCCAGCCACGACAACTCCTGGCTCTGCTGGCTCATCATGGCCTTCGGTGAGTCCATTCTTGTCTTGTGATACATGCTTATACCATCGACAATGGCAATGTTCAACATGCATGCCGTGATACACACGTTCAACATGACTCAAGGTCATTTCACAATCCATGCTCATTCCACGATACATACTTATGACATGATGCATATATGTACCTTGTGATATAAACCTGTGCACATGTTACTTGCTCATTTTATGATGAATTCTTATCCCAATAACTTGCCTCTATTAATGACAAGAATATTAACAGATTCGCATCAGGAAAGGTATTAATACCCGTTACCTTGACTGACGGTTAATTACGGGAAGGGTATTTTTACCTTTTACGCACTCTGATCTTTAAAGTCGGGTAGGGTATTTATACTTGTTTTTTTCTACAAGCATTTGACTTTTTCTTACTTATAAGGTTCGACATTATCAATTTTACAAAAGTAAACGCATATTTAAGACACAGGGTCACTAAAAATTTGTTTCAATTTTTAGAATAAATAGTGTTTGTTTATTTTGTAAAATCAACATATATTTTTAATTTTATTGTATAATTGCTAGTATTTTATGTATATTTTTTGTGATAATACCCTTTATAAGGGTTATTATTACCATGAATATCATACTCTTCTTCTCTACTCTTCTAAGTCTTAAAAAATATTTATAACTCTAAAAAACGTACCCTTAAAAGTTGTAATGTGTATTTTCAAGTTGTGGACATAATTTAAAATTATTGTTAGATGTTCTACAACTTTTCGATGATTTTGCTGGTGTTGCTATAATTGGTGAGTATCATATTGAAAAAAAAATATAGTTATGTTGGATATTTTAAAAGTTATGGCAGTTTATGTAGAAACATTTTTTTTATGCGCGACATCGATTTATCGCCCGTATTATAGTATCAGCCGAGCGCGAATGTCACCCGATGCGAATGTGTTAATAAGGTAGATGTTGTAATATTGACAATTACTATATTGTACAATTTTATTTTGATGATACACGTTTCGCCTTTGCTGAGAATCTATTTCCAAGTAAATTAGATAAGAAGTGAACTAGTTTTAATAATATAGTAGGTGTGTGTATGGTTTGAATAACTATATAAAAATATATTCAAAAAAATATAAAGTTACCTCCCAGCTCACTAACACCTTGCATTATAGTAACGAGGTCACTTCTTATTTATTGCATTTGAAAATAACTTGTCGACAAAGGAAATATCATGTTGAAATAACATATTGCATGTAAAAAAAAATATGGAATAAAAAATTACTACATTAACCTTATTGATATTATGAAAATTCACCAACTGTCAGTAGAAAAAATCATAAAATTAAATAAATAAAAATATTGTTATTTTTGGTGTTTCCAGGTATGCTCATATGCGTCCGCGCCATCATTCAGTACTTGAACATCAAGCGGGGCTGGAAGCTCCTGTCGGGCACCGCCCAGGAAAGACTACTCTTTTTTCACTAAGATGCCATTAGCATGACACCGTGAAAATGTAGAAGATTTTTATATTATTTTATTGAAACTTGATACAGAGTAAAAGGGGGGAATTTGTTTGCATACATGTTATAGCTTGTATTCAGTGTAAAGCTGATAGAAACGTTGGTTGTTAGAAAGAATGTTGTGAGAATATGACTCCCTTTCTCTATCTCACCGTTGTAAAGATATGCTTTATTGTCTACAGTAAATATATTTTTTAAACACCGTGTGTGAAGTTATACAACCAACCTCCTTAACTTTATTGTGCTAAAACTATGCACTTTCTTCTTTTTCTACTATACAATGTGTGAAGCTATTGATCCAGCCCCCTCAAGTTGATTTAATAATAAAAGTAAAAGATGTGTATTGGACCAGTCGCTGGGCTCGTGTCGTGAAAGGGTGTTTTACCAATGCATCAGGCAGCTGACACACTGGGAGGTTTTTTTATTTATTTATTATTTACAACTCTCAGCTTCTTAAATTATTTGATATAATATTAAAACATTATTATAGGCTGCTGCCTATATATTTTGTCATCGTGTGGTTTGAGAATTACTTTGATCTAATTCTCATATTTCATTATGGTTTTTACAATTCTCATATTTCAGTATGCTTTTTTTTTTACCCTATAATGAAGCTACTAATATTTTAGCACAATGTTTACATATAGCAACAATTCCAATATTGTTTTGATGAGTACCACACTTGTAATGTGTATTATGTATCGTGGGTAATGTTATCTATTCATAGCAAATCATCTAAGCATAGACATCATTATTCATAGTCATATTATCTATTTATCATGGACACTGATTAGAAAGATCGCTGACAGTCCTCTAATATGCACCTAAAGTACGGCAGGCCTTAACTTGGTCTGTACATCTATAAATATCTGATCTTATTTTATACACTATGTATTGAAAAAACTATAAAATTTTGAAATTTAAAAAAAAATTAACATACTTAAACAAACCTCTTAAAAAACTAATTATTTCGGAAGTATAGCGGTGGCTATCTGTTTTAAAAGTTGCTTTTGGAATTAAATTTATGTTTAATAATGTTCAATATTTTTTCACAAATTAATTTCATAGTTTCATTGTTAACGGTATGTCTCGGCTCCAACAGTAAGTCATGATCAAGTGTGTTCTGTATAGCCATAATATTTTGTATAAAATATAACTAAAATTTATTCTAAAAGTAAAAATCTGAAATGTACATCATTGATATAATGAAATTCCAGCAAGAGTTTTATATCTAACTTTGTAGAGAATTGTTAATTAGATTTTTATTTCAAATTTAGCGACTGCTTGTTTTATGTAAACACATTTGAAAAAATGCATTTTACTGCATTACAGTTGATCTCCTTACCATTACGCCACATCCAGGGGTATTTATGCAAAGTTCCAATGAATGTGAATGTCCATGTGTAAAATAGTAGGAAAGAATAAAATTGAATGTTTTCCTATGGGAAAAGTTAATTATTACCATTATTTTGAATGTAATGAACTTTTACATTTAGTGTGGAAGAAAAAAATATATATTAGTTAAATTATATTATTTTAACTGGGACATATTGTTTTACTCGCACATGTATTAATGTAGAGACTTAATAGAAAGATAACAAAAAAAAAGTTACTTAATGCAAATTTAAAAACATTAAATTACTGCTGAGTTTTATTTAGGCTTCTGGGAAAATATCTGATACCTGACACGGGTTCTCAGCAATGACTAATGGTGGTGACATAGTCCTTTTTTAGAGTGACTATTTTCAAGCCTCCATATTACAGCTGTATTGTATTGATGTAACATTCAAAATTTGCTGAATATATTGAATTTAAGTCGAAAATAGTAGGAAACAACTGACATTTGTTCACTATAAATATATTACATTTTATATTAATAATAGTCTAAAAACCGAAAAACAAAATCCACTAAATGCACTGCGGCCAAAAAAATCCTAACTATTGTTTTTTTTAGTAAATCAAAAACTGTGGGATTTTTATGTTGTTAATGTTATATTCTTAGAAGTTTGCTTTAAAATATGTTTTTTATTTAAATATATGTTGTAGAATAAAGTATTACCTCGTATTTGGTATGAATCACTTATGTTTGGTGTTATACAACACTAGTATTACGTGACCTTTATCTGACAAGCAACTTGTAACTTAATGGCCTGCTCTGTATTCTGTATCTGTAAACATGGCTGTTCAAAAATATATAATACATGGTTATATTTGGAATAATATTGTGAACGATTACAGCAAAAATATGTTACACAAATAATACTTGTTTTTTGTTAATGATAAATTTGAGATTTTTATTTGATGACTTTTATATTAAATTTTAGGATTGTATATAATTATAACACTATTACAATATAGCAATGTACAGATACAAAAAAAAACTTACTTGTACATAAATTTTTGACAAATGATGAAGAGGCATTGTTACACCTAATTAATCGGTAATGAAATGGTATCCAAAATATAACACATTGTCAAATTGATTATGAAGAATGTGATAAAAAATATATTTATCTATTGAATAATTAAATTGCAGTAATTAATTATCATGGACTTATGTATAAATTATTATTTAAATAATTTAGTATCCTTTGTTGTCATCTGTGGATTGTTTGGATACCTATTCTATCGCCATGTCATATTCTAATCGCATTGTGGTGTGAAAGAAAAACCTAGCTTAATCATGGCTTTATATGTCTAAACGTATGTCGATTAGTTTAAAAATAATGATACAAATGTTATGTACCTTTTTTCATTGTCAATAATAAATATATTTAAAATATTCCAAAGAAACAAAGACTTTTCAATTCTTTACATATTTATTTTTTGCTTCAACATTCATCCTTTTTACACAAATTTATACTTAATAATTTTACACAATTAAATTTAAACAATATCAACATAATGAATTATTTCACTTTAATGAATTTGTGTTCCAGGTCATAGATTCCGACAGACGTGCTGTTCTTCTCATCAAACTCCACCCATTCCTTTTCGGTCAAATCGACATCCGTAAACTTGGTACCTTGAATCAAATATTTTTTAATTAAATATTTTTATGTGTGACTTTACTCATCATACACCTGAAGACAATACATTACACCTGAAGACAATGAAGTTAGTAATTCTGTAATGAAAAAATCACAAAATTTATAATTGCAATACCATAGCTATATTTTTTTTATTGCATGATTCTTATAACTGTGGTACTCTTTTCTTTTGAAGGGATGAGGGAACTTAAAAAAAAATGTTTGTATCGATATCAGCTCGATATAGCCCTTGGAGGCTGGTGCCGAAAACCTCGATATACAATCTTTCGTCTCTTATTTCTGTTTGCTTGTCGGACGCTTGTGTCGCCATTTTGATTGTTTGGACAGAAGATATTTCGTCAAAGGGCCGACAGGCGATGGAAGGGCGCTGCGGTGTTACGAAGCGCTCCGAATCAGTTTGGCTCTCAACGGAGGTAGATAGTTCATTGTCCGTGACCTGAGCCGAATACCAAAGTTTGTAAATTTTAACTTGTAATTAAATATACGTCAATGTGCTTCTAAAAGAGTCTTTATATTGCTCATCTGCTCCTCATTCTTCCACCTCGCCTTCTTAACCTGTTAACCGGGGAATTTAGAAGTGTCTTGACGGAATATACACTTGCTTTCTTGGAATGACGAAATATTACGTCATACCCGGTTAACAGGTTAATAACGATCCCGGCGACGTGAAGTCGTTTTTTTCTTCAGTAAAGGGGATGTTAGTATCTCTTTATAGGTTTTAGATATTTTAAATTAGTGTAAGTTACCATTATCAGCACTCTCCACCAGCCATCCTGTCCTCGGCGAGAAGTCAACAGGCTCCACTCCCCGGCATTCAAAAGCAACAATTGTTTTGAATTTCTCGTTGTCATCTTCTGTGTACGGAGCTGAAATAATATTCTCAATATTAACATCATACAACCACAAATTGCCCGAATTGTTTTTGTCAGTTGACATTGTTCAAGACATTCTATACACTAGGAGGTCCACCTGGGAACATACGAGGGTTGTTCATAAAATAAGGTTCGCTACAGTCCTGAAAAGCGCTGTTATGGTGGATCCCGCGATTCTGTAGTGTACCTTGGTTCCCCCACTCCAAATCCCTTCCCCATCAAGCTGCCTGCGGAGCTCAGTCTTGGCTTGGCAGCCTTACGTGATGAATCTCCCCCTCGCTTCGCTCGTCAGGTGTGAGCTGCGCTCGGTGATCCGTTTCCTGTCTGCAAAATACATTGCGTCGGTAGAAATCCATTCCCAGCTATGCGAAATCTATGGAAATAAGTGTATGAGCGTACAACACATGCGCAAATGGTACAGAGAGTTCAAGAACGGGCGTACTGATGTCCATGATGAGGAGCGTTCCGGACAGCCATCTGTTTCTGACGAAACAATCGCAAAAGTGAAGGCAGCGATGCTCTCAGATCGAAGAGTGACTGTTTGTAAGCTCTCCGAAATGATCCCTAATGTCAGCAAAACCTCTATTGACAAGATTTTGACAGAGCATCTAGGGTATGCTAAGGTTTGCGCACCGCTAACGCCACGAACGAGCTCATCGCAAAATTTGGATGGGGTATTCTCAAACCCCCATCCTACAGCCCGGACTTAGCCCCAAGTGACTACCATCTCTTCCCTGACATGAAGAAGCACCTGGGTGGAACGCATTTCGGCGATAGAGAAGAACTGGAAGAAACAGTTCTCAGGTATCTACGTGGCTTGGCAGCAATTTTTTTGACTCGGGCATTCAAAAGCTCATATAACGCATTCAAAATTACATTGACCTCAGTGTCGACTTTGTAGAAAAATAGGTAAAAGTCTGAACTTTCCAAAAATGTACACATTCATAGAATTAAACATGTATTACACTGTGAAAAATCACTGGGAAACTTATTATGTGGATAACCCTCGTATATAGTTTCCCATTACCTCCAAAGTGTGAGATTGGTTGATAAGACCCACAAAAACCGATTGAAAATGTTAAGCGTAAATTAATATTTTGTGAAAAAAAAAATGTTGAGTTAGTATAATTGAATCCTAACCTAATCCAAAGTAACTCAAATAACTGTTTTCTTAGTAAACACACATTTAATTTAAAAAAAGTTAATCAGTAGATATAGTTTGCTAACAACGTTGTCCTTTAATATGTAAAAAGACATTATTATATGTATATTAATAATCTAATGCCACTCAATGTCACTACAGGGAATTTGCAATATACTTTTGATTTTATAATTAAAAAAGAAGACCTCCAGTGTTCAATTTGTCACTGCACCCGTTGCTGTATCACTTTACTCACCATTACTCCCTTCCACGATGTCCATGCTGTTCTCCCTGGAGCAGAGCTTGCACTTCATGAGGAAGTGAGTGTCGGAGCGGTTGTGGCGGCAGGGGACCTTCTCCGACTCAGTGACGTCATGCCATTTGTCGGACACCTCGCCACAGCTGCCGCACTTCATCTTCAGGAACCAAGGGAACTCAGGGTGGCATGTGCTCAGCTTGGACACTAACTCGACGTTCGCTTTTATCTGCAGAGCTATCTTCACCATTTTATATGAAACTTGTATACAAATTACACAAACAATCTCAAATATTTCATCAACTAGCGGCTTTTCGATGTTGCTTTTTGGTTTTGCAGGTTAGGTTAAATTTGACAGTCTCAACCCTTTCGTTACGGCTCGGTGGAATACAAATTATACTGTCAATATGGCGTGAATTTGTCAAACATTATTTTTTGTACATAAATGTACTTGTTTGGTCTATTTTCATATATCACATTGGTTCTTGTATCATTTAGCTATCAAATGATGCATAAAAAACTATTCTATGTATTAACAAACGTTTACAATTCACAATATTCCAAAACATGTTGCGTCACTTATCACGCGTCATACTAAATACAAAAGATTTATAGTCTATTCACGGAGACAACAAAAAAATATTTATAATTTTTTCACGCACTTCACAAAACAAAAACAGTTTATTTGCCCAAAATGTTTCTAATTTATAATAAAATGCATTAAATGTTTAGTAATTTAACAAAGTGTGATACTCCTCGAAGCATGGCTCTACACATAGCGGAATTTCGCACACAGAACACCAAAACCTTGTTTCTTTTCTAGGTTTCTTGGGACGCATTGTTGTTTTGGAACAAACATGGCAGCGTCTGT
Organism: Glossosoma conforme; assembly: GCA_022606575.1. Taxonomy (NCBI): domain Eukaryota; kingdom Metazoa; phylum Arthropoda; class Insecta; order Trichoptera; family Glossosomatidae; genus Glossosoma; species Glossosoma conforme. Next base: position 1,809,733 of record JAGTXR010000075.1, on the reverse strand, counting down.
ACGAATCTTTTTTCGCTTTTGTTTCTGGAATTTTACGGGGGAAATGGCGGCCTGTTAATCTCAAAGGATGGTCACTGGAAGTTGTGGGACGAGCTGCTCGTTGATATTCCATCGACGGATATTTTTGTAACATTTGTCTGATGATCTGCAGCTGAAAATCCGCAATTGGTGGCTTTTTTCCCGTGATAGTCGAAAACATAGAATGTGCATTGAGCAACATTACGTCAACTAAGTGGAATGCCAGTTTTTTGTACCACTTACTGGTCTTTCTCACACATTCTACCGAACTTAGAAGCATTTCTGTCTTATCCTCAGCTTCCATATTTTCATTGCATTGGACAATGGAGGTCGGTTTTTTTATTGGCTGTTTACTTTTTATGTCATTTTTTCCCGTATTAACCATTACGTCTTTGTGAAATGTGGACAGCATATTTACTTCTCGTCTATCATTCCACTTCACTGCCAATAATTTTTCGGTGTGATGATTGTGTCTTAGAGATGATTTACATTTTAGTCTGAAATGGTCTATAAGTTTCCGTACTTTGAATAGTTTGTCATCATTTTTCTCATTGTCGTTATTACAAAAATGCAGCATACTTAGTATAACCAGATATTTGTCCCTTGACATGTATTGTGAAAATATGGGGGAATTTAAAATGGGATTTGTAGACCAATATTCTACGAGTTTGAGTTTTTTGTTACGTGCCATGGCCATGGTCAATGCAAAAAATAAATAAATATTATCAGATGTTACATCTTTCCATTTACTAATCAATGAATTGGGTCCAAAAGTAAGCTTCTCTACAACTTGCTTTTGATATCTATTTGTTTCATTCGCTATAAAATCTACAATATCTTTGGATAGAAAATGCTCGAATACTTCCAGTTCAGTTATAGATTCACTGAAATTTACATTTACTCCCGAACTTGCGGAGTCGACGTCATGAACTACCGGTTCAAATTCATCTCCATCCCAATTTGGTGGCTCGTATTGTTCAGAAGTCTGTGTTATAATAATATCTGGATTATAAATATCAGACTCAGGCTCATCTTCTGGTTCCAAATCACTATCATTTTCTATAAACTCGTCTGCTGAATCAGCATCTACAACTAACAGCAACATGTAGTCTTCATTTTCATGCAGGTTTTGCTGGGATGTAGACATAGTAACGGTATTTTAAATATTTAAAAAATCAGAATCACTTCACAAAATATTATCACTAAAAAGAAAATAAAGAGTCCAAATTATCATATCAAATCATCGCCAAAAAACACTTTCGCACTAATATTGTTTTGGGTATCACAAAAAATTATGTAAATTAAATAAATGCGCGAATATAAACACGTCTCATGAACAGCGTATAACTCTATGCACGTGGTGGCGGTTGACAATGTAGTTTACTGAAAAATCACTCCTGCGACGAAGCCTTGCGATATTTATTTACATGCTTTACAGATTCCTGTAAAGAATACATGTAGGTTGATAAAAGGAATGACTGCAGTTCCAATTTCCTACCGTATATGTCACAATGAGTACTAAAAGTAGTAAAACGTCAATTCACGGCTTCCGATGTCAACGGTAGGGGAATCTTACACGGCATATATCGGCTACTGATGCGAACTGGTTAAATGTCATAATAAAGTATTGCCATAAAACAATATTTATGTTTTGACATCACACTGTTCACAAGGTCTCTTAAGAGGGATGAAAATTACAATTTTAAAAGTTTCGGGCTTGGAGGTAAGTTACGAAGTTTTATGAGCATGGGCATATTATAGACGTATATCTGTAATTAAGGCTAACCATAAAAGGCACATAACCATAAATTTGAATAAGAAAAGTAATTCGTTTAATATGTTAAAGGTTTTATTTAATTTAAGCAGTTCTGGTTTTAGGGGGCGGCGAAGTGGGTCGGTGCCCCAGGGCGTCGAATAAGCTAGGGGCGCCGAGTGGAACCAATCTTGCCCCAACATTTTTTAAAATGTAAGCAATATGGGGCGCCAGAAAAAAAATGCCCTAGGGCACCGCAGAATCTAAAGCCGGTAATGAATTTAAGGATATATTTTAGGCATGTGCCTTTCTTTCGTTCTTTAATAATTATACGTCTCTATCTTTACTTTTTGGTTACTATAAATTTTCTTAGCGAAGTTGCGGAAAAAACGAAGCAATTTTAGAGCATTTTAAGTCTTTTAAAAAATTGTCAATTTTTTTTACGCTAGATTATAAAAATTAAAACAATGTTTATTCCAAGCAGTTCATACTTCAGATTAAGCAAATAAAAATTCAAACAATAATAATTATATTTGCACATAAAAAAATATAATCATCAAAAAATAAAATATCCAAACTCAAATTTTGATTTTGAGACCTTATATGATGTAAATAATAAATCTTTATTACTGTTAACTTGTGCTTAGATGGGCGTCGAATATTCGACGCTTCTTCTTTTTCGCACGAGAATCGACCGTCGAATATTCGACGCTTAGTAACCAAAGGATCCAATTTAGCCATTCGTTATTTATGATGACTTTCTAACAACACGAAAAAAAGCTTGAAGTATGGATACGTAGGATATGTTTCAAACTAATATTTTTTAAATATCTAAGGTCCAAACCTTTTTTATGGAATACCAAAAAAAAATCCATACGTGGTTGATATATAAACCTTAAAAAAAATGTTTAGATGAGCGTCGAATATTCGACGATTCGTCTTTTCGCCCGAGAATCGACCGTCGAATATTCGACGCTTAGTAACCAAGTGTTAGATGGATTTTTGCAGCTTAATATTTTGCTTAACCCCTTGGGCACGAAAGCTACTATTGTCGCCCGAATTTTTTTCCTCTTCGACGCGGAAATCTAAAATGTCCATGGCTTGTAAAAAAACGTTACCCTTGTACGCGGTAGTCGAATTTTGTCGCCTCGCATTTAAGACATCGTCTGTTATATACAGACCTTTTTTTGTTGCGCATTTATTGTGCAGGGTGTGGGAAAGACAGTCCAAATATGTCTCTCTTTCTTTTCATCATTATCGAGGGTAATATTAATTTTTATTATATGTTTGACACATGTGTTGACGCTGAACATTCAGAACTCACATTTGATCGAATCGATCGAATCATCGATCGAATCATCGATCATCATTTCAGACATATACTCGATGTTATATTTTTCAGTTTTTTCTGTTAATTTTTATAATATTTCTATAAAAGATTTTTATACATCAGTATAAAAGTTTGTTATAGTATATTTTAGTAAATAAATATAATTGTGATAGTAATAAATGTAATATTTATTACAAACAATATTAATTAATAATAATAGTGTTTTTTTTCAATTATTTTTTTTACCTTTTCATCCTTCATCTTTTTTGTCAGCCCTGTTATGACATAAACATAGCTAGGGGTACGTATTATAACTTTTCCTCCATTCTAAAATTATAAATAATGACTAATAATTGTATAATCACTATCGATTTTGTAGTTTTTTTTTTTTGATATTTAAATTCATTTTTTGAGCCCCCTCCCCCCAAAATATAATATGACGACTATTTTTTGGTGTATTTAATCATGGTGTTCTCAAAAAAACAGGTAAAAGAATTTTATAAAATACTTTATTTGAATTTTACAGCTCAACATTTTTTTTCGCTTATCGCGTTGAAAGGGTTAATGAAATATTGTTATTCCAATTTTGTCAGATTGCTTTTACAAGTAATTTTCACATTATATTATTTTTTCAGTCATTAGATATAGCATAAATCTACAAATTTATTAGAAAATATTGTGAAAGGTTCATAAAGGGGTTAGCTTAAATCCTTAACCCTGTCATTACGGCTCGGTTTGAATACAAATTAAACTGTTAATTATAAAACTAGTATTTAAAGCATAAATGTACTTATCTGGTCTATTTTCATTTATCAGATTGGTTCTTGTATCCTTTAGCTATCAGATGCATAAAAAACTATTCTAAGAAAGTAGCAAAACGATATATCACGTCAACCGATGTCAACGGTCGGGGAATCTTATGACGGCATATGCCAACAACCGATGCGAAGGGTTAAGGATTGAATATTCAACAAAGCTAGAACAGTATTAGTTTTATTTTTGCAGACCACATGCCCGTGGATCTTCACTGCTTGTATCACCATCAAAATAAGAAGAAGAAAAATTGGTTTCGAGTGACGACTGTCAAAATAAAACATCCTTGAAGAATATCTGCGTATTATTCATAATAACTCTTCCGAGATGAATTCGCTTTGTATTATCCTGTTGGTCATCTCCATGTTCGGAGTCAGCTTCGCCGAGGCCTCGCAGGGCTTCGACTTCGGTGACTTCGTGGCGCTTTTCTTGGGGCTGGGCATGACCGCCGGTGGGATCCTCGCCTGTTTGGGCGCCTACTCTAGAAGCCTGACCAGCGACGATTTAATATATTCGTAAGTATATACTTCTAACGATAGAGGCCAAAAAGCTAAAACTTCACTGAAGTGTGATATGAGCTTTAAAACATTTAAAGTTAATACATACTTCATACAACCAAAACTACGATATAATTGACGGATAATAAGACTTTCTATTATTTCTCACAGTTAGAAGTACTAGTTCACGAGTAATAATACTATTTTTCACATTATCCCAGCCACTTTTGACAGAAGTAATATCTACTGATGTTTTAACGGAAACGAAAGTTTTCGGAAAATCAGGCATCAAGCTGGTTTGATTGAACCTGATATAACCTAAACCAATACATTTTGGATTAGAAAACAACCGTTTATCACGAAAATTTGTTAGTTATTGTGTAATACTTATCAAGCCTTCAGAAATAAGCGCGCGTGGAGAGACACTCAGATCGGCTAGAGCAAATAGAAGCACCCTGCAGCTGACGGGAGGTAGTCCTAGCACGGTCTTTGGCAATCGGGCTTTCAGCTACGCTGCACCAATGGCCTGGAACTCACTACCGGAAAGCATAAGAGAGCTTAAAGTGGAGGCATCCTTCAGAAGCAGACTCAAGACCCACCTTTTTACTCAGAGAGGCAAAGAAGCGCTTTTGGAATGATCATTCGGTCATAAAAGAGCGCTATACAAATACTAATATAATAATAACTTTTCATTTAATTGGTTAATTTCAATGAGTGGAAATACTCGAGTTTTATTTCTGTCATTTGTTCCTCACCAAGTAATCATATGTGTGATTATATCATTTGTGTACATTTGTTTGATCAATATCATCAAACCTAAAAACTTTCTCATTTGAATTAGATTTATGTCTTACCACTTCAATGACTTTTTGTACTTTGAATCGTGCTGCATTTTGGGCCTGATATCTGTTAGACTCTTTCACCATGAACTCTATAAACTTGTCTCTAGTGAACAATTCCACTGAATCAACGATATTATTTATAGTGTATTGAGGGCTAATCCAGCTGACCCTAAAAATTGTTGGAGAATCGGTGGATGGTCACTAGATATGAGTTGCCGTGGAAATTGTGGTGGTCATCTCAGACAAATTAATATTTCCTCACTATCACATGATTCACTTTCCTCATTCAATTCCAATAGTCTCTCAGTGTCACTATCACACAAATAATTAGATAAATTATCAGATTTATTTTCATCGGGTGAAAACATTTTAGGGTAAAAACAATTTTTTAGTAAATACCGAACGACCAAACTTTCACACGTACATCTAGATTCCAGACACTGAAATGAAATAATAAGTTTCAGATGTCGCAATGACCTTTACTTGGATCGTACCCCAGGCTAAGTTTCATCAGAGTTTGTTTTGTTTTGTCATCCCGGGTCATCCCTTTTTTTACATCGAGTAGAAAGCAATTTCACAGCAGGTGCCCCACACACTGCCAGTGTTAGAAACAGGAGATATTTGGGATAATGGGACGATTTCAAGGACTCCAAATCAAGTAACAAGCATATTTAAAGCATTTATAGTTTGTTATTTAACTTTTATGTGTCATGTTTTTAAAAAATATTTTTGTACAATACATTTGGTGGAATTGTAATAAATGCGAAGATGAATAAAAATGTCTTTATTCAACATCAGAGCAGTGACATCTAGCTCCAGAAACTATAAAATAAGTATACTTCAAATTTTACTGCTAAACACGTGAGCCGACTTCTAGCAACAGACTGCAAAACATGGATTTTTACGGGTCACGCAATCCAGTAGCAGTTCCGTATAAACGGAAAAATCCGTGTCCCGACAACAATGTGTTAAGATTTGGATTTGGAACAAAATTAGTTTTTTTTCGAAGATCTTTATTTTTTCAGTTGCGTTCAATTGTTTGCCAACAATTTTTATAGATTCTAGATACACAAGTGTATTTTTTTTTAATTAACTTCTTCTCACTCATTTTTATCAAGTAATCTATAACAGGCGCAAATCATTCTAGATAGAGGTATTTATAAGCTTAAAAAAATATTTTAGTTTTCTTGTTTTTTTTAATGAGTCATGTTTACAGGACTATCAACATATGTTAATTTTATTTCAAAGCAACATTAATATTATTAATAATTATAAATTCATATATTTATTTTCAGATGAAATGGGCCCAAGATTTTATTTAAATTATACTGAGGATAATGCAGCACTGGAACTTATATATTTTAAAAATGTACCTTAGTCTTAAGAACTTATATGTAGTATATATTTAATTTTATCTTTGTAAAACTTTTAGATGAATTATGTAAAATACATGTATGTATTCATTTTTTCAAAAATTATTCATGAAATAATGTCTTATTTATTAACAGTATCTTAATGTTTTTGTATTATAAAATTAAAAATATATATTTTGTATCTAAATTAAAATAAAAAACATACTCCCTCAAAATTCTGAAGAATTATTCCAATTAATTGGTACACACGCATGCAAATGATATATCCTTATTGTTGTAGTTACCTGCTGTTGGATTAAAAATGACTTAAGCAGCACTCGGCCCAAAGAATGACTTTCCTTCAGGTGCGCTGATTATGTAATCTATTTGTAAAGTCTTTAGGGTGCAGAGGACTTCACGCGATGCAGGGGATCAAATAGCTGACAAGACATTCCTCGCCACAGTTGTAATGGGATATTCAAATCAGAATCTGATGAGGCTTAAATTTCATAGACAATAGCAAATGAAAACTGGATGAAGAAGGCGTAGGATATGAAAATAATGGAGAATCAGAGTCTAAAGTCCAACATTGGAAAGACATAGACTGATGATAGTAATAGAAACTCTGGATTCACTGCAGTTATATTATTTATTGGCAAAATTGCTTTCCATTACACAATAATACATTTTAAAAATAAAATATTTCTTGGTTTTTTAAACAAATTATAGAACAAATTTGCATCATATGTTTTCGCATAGGATCATCACTTATTAAAATGTATTACTTATGTAAAATATAATGAGGATATTCTGTGAAACAACTAGTAAATCTTTTAAAAATAAGTAATGTTCCCTTAAAAAAATATCACGTATAATACAAATTGCATAAAAAGAAGTCAAGTAAAATTATAAGATGGGTGTATCGTATTTCCTCAATAATATGATGAATAAAATTAAAAAACGTACCATTATTTTTAAATATCGACTAATAATATAAAGTAAGTGTCATACTTATGAAGCACCTTCAGTTCACGAATACCATGATGGGCGTAAAAACACTGTCAATTAAATGCATGACATCAAACCATTTTGTCGATAATTAATAGAAGTCTAAAAGATAAAATTTTACTTTTATTTATTTATTGAACCTTTTTGTGACTATTTTTATAATATTTTTTTACTTTCAAAACATACATTGTAGCGTTGTTTGTATATTTAATTGAAAGTGGTAAGTAGTAAAATTGCATCCCGTATGCTTTTCTAAACATAAATGATTTATGAGGTAAATAACTTCTTTAACATATAAAAAACCTAATTGGAAATTAAAAATATATTTTTTGTTTCATGCCTTTGCAAAAGAATATCAATGTTTTGATTTATTGGTGTGTCATTTGAGGCTGTTAATATATTGAAATATATTTTCTTCAATTTTTTTATTAAAAAAATATTAGAAATGTATATATTTTCCAATGTTGTTTAGTAAAGTAATGCGATCTTATTGTTGTGAAAATATACTGTCTTCCCATAGACAGTTCTTGTTTTCTGCCCGGCTAGGAGATGCTGGGCGACACACGAGCTATCGATGTTGCCAGATATTGGGAAAAAATAATTTGACGTCGCTGACACGAAGAAGAAGAAGAAGCCCGGCTAGGAGGTCGTCTGTCTTAACATCCTGGAGCAAGTTGGCAAGGGCAACACTGGCAGTGTGGGGGGCACCTGCAACACCACATGACGCTGAGGGCATGAGGGGAGGACTCTTCTGCACAAAAATTAAACAAAAACAAATTAAATTACAAGATTTCAAAATTATGCAGTTTTTTTTATTATTAGAAAAATAAGAGTATATATTTTATGAAAAATACGAAAACATTATTATAAATCTAATTTAAAAGTGATTATGCGTTGATGTAAAACAAAAAAAATGTGGGGTTTAGTGAGGGATTTTTAGATGTCTTGATACTCAATGGTCTCTGCTCTATATAGGCAAGCAGAAGAGACTTAAGCAATTATGAAAAATGAATTTTATTTACTTCAATAGATTATTTATAAATATGAGTAAAATTACATGATATAAAGATAGATTGAAAATTACAAAAAAAAGTTGCAAAATATTTTTTTGAGTCAATGGATCTCTTAACACATTCGCATCGGGAAAGGTATTAATACCCGTTACCTCGACTGACGGTTAATTACGGGAAGGGTATTTTTACCTTTTACGCACTCTGATCTTTAAAGTCGGGTAGGGTATTTATAAAGGGTCCGCCATCTAACGTTTTTTTTTTCAACTATTGCTTATTTCGTGAATGGTAACACTTAGGTTGTGTCTGATTTGACAGATAATTAGTTTTATCCTTCCGCTGAACGAATATGGTTGTGTATATGCTCAAACAACGCTGGGAAATATTGAGACATTATTTTGAAAATCATGGTAATGTTGCAGAATGTGTGCGAAAATTGCGTACGGATTTTGGAAGAAGAGAATCACCGTTAGCTCCGTATGTCGTTATCTTGTGAAAAAAGTGAAAGAAACTGGCATCCTCATCGATAAACCAAAGCGTGAAAAGCCAAAAACAGTGCGTACACCCGAGAATATTGCTGCTGTGGCAGAAAGTGTGCGTGAAGCGCCATCAACATCAATTCACCGTCGTTCTCAACAATTGAACATTTCGGAGACATCATTTAGACGAATTTCGCATAAAGACCTTGGTATGACGCCATACAAAGTCCAATTGGTTCAGGAGTTGAAGCCAACTGACCATCCAATGCGTTTTCGCTTTGCTAAGTGGGCCTGCGATCGACTTACAAAAGATGCCGATTTTGCCAAAAATTTTTTTTTTCAGATGAAGCCCATTTTGATCTTGGCGGGTATGTAAACAAGCAAAATTGTCGCAATTGGGGCACAGAAAACCCGCACGCATACATTGAAAAGACGTTGCACCCAAAACGAGTCACTGTTTGGTGCGGATTTTGGTCCAGAGGCATAATTGGGCTATTTTTCTTCGAAAATAAGCAAGGAGTGGCCGTTACAGTCAATGGCGATCGTTATCGGACTATGTTGAACGAATTTTTGTTCACAAAAATTGAAGAGGAGGATATTGGCAACATTTGGTTTCAACAGGACGGCGCTACGTGCCACACAAATAACAAGTATAGGCGGACCCTATACTTGTTATTTTCTACAAGCATTTGACTTTTTCTTACTTATAAGGTTCGAAATTATCAATTTTACATAAGTAAACGCATATTTAAGACACAGGGTCACTACAAATTCGTTTCAATTTTTAGAATAAATAATGTTTGTTTATTTTGTAAAATTAACATATATTTTAAATTTTATGTATATTTATTATGATAAAACCCTTTATAAGGGTTATTATTACCGTGAATATCAAACTCTAAATCTGAAAAAATATTTATAACTCTAAAAAACGTACCCTTAAAAGTTTGAATGTGTATTTTCAAGTTTTAGACATAATTTAAAATTATTCTTAGATGTTCTACAACTTTTCGATGATTTTGCTGGTGGTGCTATAATTGGTGAGTATCATATTGAAAAAAAAATAAAGTTATGTTGGATATTTTAAAAGTTATGGCAGTTTATGTAGAACATATTTTTTTTCGCGCGACATCGATTTATCGCCCGTATTAGAGTATCAGCCGAGCGCGAATGTCACCTGATGCGAATGTGTTAACAGGAAAAAACATCTTAAAATTGAAACAATTACTTGTCAAGCATAATCGCACGGATAATCTATGGCTTTAAAATCACCGTCGGCTGTGCTTTTTTTGATCTATGGTCAATGATGAATGTGCAAAATCATTCTTCAAATATTGCACTGACGTTTACAATGACCAAATAAAAAAATAAAAATCACATCTCCAGAGATATATGAATGTTTAGCTTAAAGATACTGTCCGAAATAAGGATATGGGATGAACAACTCGAGTAGTGGACTGGACTGAAAGAATCGGTACACAAGAGCAGCTTCCTGAAGCGATAACAGTCACTTGAAATGGATAATGTTGGGAATGGATAGCAGCTAGCTTCTAATAGATGGATCATTACAATATGGTACAAATAATAGATGACTGAATGATAAGGCAGAGGATCAAGAGTGGCGAAGGAGAGGATGGACACAAGAGATAATAATTCAGAGTTTAATAGCTTTTAAACTTTATATACTTTATTTATAAATAATATGACTTACGTTTTGTTGGTGCAGTAGAAACGTTTGATGTACTTTTTGCAATTTGTGTTTACAACCTGGAAATATATGAAAATATTAGAAAAACAAACGATTAACATTGCATAAATTTGCCATTATTCCATTTGATTATTGTCCACTTATGATACTTGTGTCATTTTTGCTTCAAATAGATCCACAATTTAGGATTAAGACACTCTTCAGTACAAAAAATATGTCTCGAGAATGATGAGCTAATTCCTTGATATTCTTAAAAAATACATAAAAAATGCCCACGTATATGCCAGACAATAGAACTGCCTATTAACAAGTCACATCTTGTTCCGTTCCAAGACGAGGACCTCTATCAGCTTCCAGATCACAATCATCATCCATCTGATCATATCTGAATCGCAACTTTTCAGAGCATTCATGAATAGGAGACTGGTTATTTTCATAACAAAAATACAACTCTACCTAAATAATTAATACCTGGGTGGAACAATTTGGCTACCAAAAGTAAATCTGTTTTTTGTGCCCACTAATCCAAATCTTTTTAGATCCCAGGGGAATTAATGTAGTTTTTATCGTAAAACTTAAACCTGATTTTTTTCAATTACCTTATTTGTGCACTTTTCCCAGTTTCCCAAGACAGCGATGGATATTCGATCGTGATGTGCCGACCTTCTTGGATAATTTATCAATGGTTATCAGATTATCTTCAATTTCCGCCTATTAAAGCGGAAATTGTAGCTTTTTTGTTTGTTTTTTGTTGCTTCATCTTCTACATTGCGCCGTCCACTTCAAGACCCGTCCTTTAAAGCGAGATTGCCCGTTTTATTTCACCTAAGTTGTCATTTTCATGTGTCCAGTGTACATTGTAAATTGGATGAATGGATTCCGCTGCTTCTGTCGCAGTTTTTTATGAAACAAACAGAGGTTTTTTTATGAAACAACAGCATACAGCTTCTTATATGTATTTCCGAAGGACAAGTCTCTGCCATTGTTTATAGATGGGGTAGAATAGTTTTTTTTGTTTAAAAGAAAATTCAAAGGCTCGCAAAAAAGTCAAAATTGCAGCACAAGTTAACGCGTACAATATTAAGCTAATGTTGCCTATTAAAAAAAATACTAATTCTGCGATGACAATATGGTCAGTCTACAAGTGTTTGTAGGTAGGCAAATGGTTGTGGTGCAGAGATGTCTTGGGCTATGGACAATGACAACTGACAGAACTGAGAGGCAGCAATTTTCGGTGACCATATGTTTCAAATATGGATCGGATATGTAAAGAAAATAATGGTTGTAGTTAGGCATTTATTTTTTACACGTACCTAAAAAGAATTGTTATTGCAAGTAAATATAAATTTCTTTCACATCTCGTGAATGAAGCTCTTATGCATTATTATCAACTGAAAAATATTAACTGTAATTCCGAAGACTTTGTTTTGTTTTTACAAAGCTTTTTCATTAATGGTTTGTAATTTTTTGAATTACAAATTCAAAATCTTTAATTATGTTTTAATATTTTATATTTTGAACATAAATTTATAAATACGCGTATGCTAATTCTAGTAAGATAGAATCAATATTTTAACAACATTTTTTTTTAAATATTATGATGTATATTTTTAGCCATCTATCAAAAAAATATGTAAGTTTTTTTGATTCCCGAAAAAAAAATCTTCTGAGTTTAAAACTGTCCGTGTTGTGGCTGCCATTGCTGTGACATTTGTTGATGTTTTGAGCGGTTTTTGTTATCGCGAATTCGCCGCTGACTTTTTCTGCCTTGTCGCTTGTTGCTCTCGAGTTCCTTCTTCTGCTGTACTCGGCGCTCTTCTCCGGCGGACACGATGGCGAGCTCTTGCGGCGCTCCTCCTCCTGACGAGCTGACGGAGCTCCAGCTGGGCGCGGGGGAGCCCGAGGCGGCTCATGGACTCTTGACAGGACAGGATGGTAAGGAACAACACATCACAAAAGGTACGGCCGAGAGTTTACTTTAAGCTCGACTGTCATTTAGCCGCCTCCTACCATTAAATGGTCCACTCTACGGGAGTGTCAGGATAATTACCCGATTACTTGTATCTCAAAGCAAATTTCCTGTAAATATACAAAATTCACTAAATGCGAGCAAAACTTATCAATGATGCCCTGATGCGAGAGCACATTCCGACGGTTCGTGTGCAACCGGCCGACCCGCTAACCCGATTACTCGTATCTCAAATTTTGATCATATTTCAAAGCAAGAAATTGTTCGCTCGACGGCTCGTATCTCAAAAAACTCTTTTTTTGGGGCACTCGTATATCATGGTACCACTGTATTTCTTTTAGGTTCAACTTTTGTTCTCTAATCGGTTAATCTTGTATTCTTCTAATAGCGGATAAGAAGAAACGGCAAACCCGACAATTATTTCTATTTGATTGATTGACAATATAAAATGTCAATAATAATAATAATTATAAACAGAAAAAATAAATAAAACAAAATAAAATGTATTAAAAAAAGTTTTCTTTTGTTGAAAAAAAAAACAATTATATGTCATGGGTCAAGAAATGTATCTTTTATTAATTTTTTGCTTTCTAAGTAAAATAAATACCTTTTTATTTGTTACGTTACGTGTAAGGTTGGAAAATTGCACGTCAAATAATTTTAACATTATATGGCTATATCATATTGAATTGTTGGTGAATACATAAACTATGAGCAAAATACCGTTATACAAATGAGGTACTCAATGAAAGATTTCTCTCAGGAGACGAGGCAGCCGTGGGAGCCGCGGCCCCGGCCTCCGACCAGGCCTCGCGTCAGTCCAACCTTCAGCGCATCCAACTGCGCAAGCAACAAGTCTACAACTGGCCGCACAGCAAGAAGCTGCTGAAGCTCGCCATCTACTCCGCCTGCCAGGTCAGTCACTAATTAATAAATAAACTAATGTGGTCCGTAAAATTTCTTCACCAGTAAAATGGTGGTAGACAAAACTCCTTGTGTTAACACCACGCATTCATAGTGAGTCCCCATAAAAATGGATGAATGCTAAATGACAGGCTGTGATGTTGGAGAATCAACAATTCACATGCGCTTAGCCATATTTAAAAATAGCTAGCATCAAAAATGGGATAATTTCTACATTACCACCTTAACCAAATCACTCAAATGGCATAGACTTTGTCTGTGGTGTGGGAAGTTCTAAATGATGTTAACTTTGTTATAAATGATGTTATTCTCACTATAAGAATATCTATTATAAAATAAACATTCTTATTAAGAATTTTTATGAGAGATGTTCATATAATAAAAGTTAAATTGGGCCTAATTTTACATAGTATATGTTGATATGTATCTAAAATATCATTGCACGTTTCTTGGTGATGAGAAAAGAAAGACTGACCACTAATAACAGTTTGTGCCCTTACTCACAGGTAATAGTTAGGAATTTATTTATTTATTATATAAACAGCATGCAATGCCTTTTACAAATTATAATGTTTGTAAATGATAGAATCAACATTTGAATTAAAATAAATTTATAAAATAAAAGTTAAAAAAAAACCACAGAAAATTAAAAACACCATGTTTGTAAAACTTATTCAAATAATGTAAATAGTTACAAAATATGAATATATGAAGTAAGAAAAGGTTATCCAAGAATTGAAAAAAAAATATATATTTGAATTTGGGATAAGGAGGAACAAGTCTCATGATTTGATAGGACACAATGTCAGGATTGGTGCTTATTGTAATATATGTTTCCAGACTCCGGAGTGTATCTGTAACGGCTGGAAGACGCCAGCCCCCCCGGCCAGCAAGGGGCAGCGCGCCGACGCCGGGCAGCCGCTCGCCACCTTCACTGACCCCTGCCGCAACTGTCAGCACAGCCTGGGTGAGCGCCACCGACACTGACTTGACATCACTGTATCAATGCCATTCCTAGCTGGGGTCAGCACTGAGTGTGTGTGTTACAGAGCGGCACGTGTCCCACCTGGCTGCGTGCTCGGCTGCGGAAGTGAGCCGACTCTTGGGGATGGTGGTGGACGTGGAAAACATCTTCATGAGCATGCACCGGGAGGACGACCAGGACACCAAGCGGGTCTACTACTATCTCTTCAAAGTATGTATGCAATTATACTATATAGTATAATCCCTAAAACTATGACTATTCATAATAAGAACCTCGATTATTCTGACCCTGATTATCCGGATCGCTCATCTTGTTTCTAAAGCTTATGATATTGGTCCTACACATATTGGTTCTACACATATTGGTCCTACACATATTGGTTCTACACATTTTAGTCCTACACATATTGGTTCTACACATTTTGAAGTGTTTCGAGAGTCAAGAAGAGGCAACTCAGGGCAACTTAACAGTATGATTGATTTGCTAGAATCAAGAATAAAAACAGAAAAGAAAATTGGTATTTATTTTGTAATACATTGCAATATTAAATTCACACTGTCTTCCTATGCATGTCAGTAAAATTTAGAAGAACTTTGAATTTGAGTTATTTTGTATTTATTGTGATGTGAGATGTATAAACTTAGGCCATAAGGCCTAAATACACTTTGGACACTTCTCTTTGAATCAAGAAGTTCTGGCGCATGCCTCTCTGACAATATTATTTTGAACACATAATTCTTCCTTTTGAGACGAACCACTTTAAGCTAAATTTTATTAGTGATAGCCAATAAAATAACCAGGCACCTTGTTATTTAAGACACTGATTGTGTATTTTATTTAAAAATACAAATGATGTTGTAGCTGCTGCGCAAGTGCATTGTGACGCTGGGCAAGGCTCGCATCGAGGGCCCCCTAGGTCAGCCGCCCTTCGAGCGCCCCTCCATCGCCAAGGCCATCACCAACTTTGTGCTGTACAAGTTCAACCAGCTGGCGCAGAGAGAGTGGCAGACCATGTACGACCTGGCCAAGATGTTCCTCCACTGCTTCAACCACTGGAACTTTGAGTCTCCCAGCGTGCGCAAGAATGTGAGTACTTTTAAAGTGAAACTCCATCAGGTGTGGAATGGCAAATTGGACTGAATCGGATAAAAACTGAAACTCTCTGTTGTGTATGTCATTGTAAGTGCATATGTCAAGTGTACTATGTTAATGTAAAGGAACCCAATCAAATTCCAATTAACCTTTAAACGCCCAGTGGTCCCATACGGGACCGCAAATTTGCGTCGTTCAATGCCCTAGCAGGCCAATGTTTGTAATGTTTGGTCGCACAATAGATTCTTCCATGAACTTACTTTAATTACAAATGAATGTAATTCGATTGTGAAATGAACCATAAGCACTCCCGTGTGGGACCGTAGGGCATTGAACGACGCAAATCTGCGGTCCCGTAAGGAAAGCACTGGGACTTATTTATTACTTGTATGTAATATATAACTGTAAAAATATACTTTATTCACTGTAAGACTAGTGTAACTTGATACTTGTGTTAACTTTATTCTTCTTCATTTTTCAGCAAGTTTCAAATCCTGAAGATATCTCGGCTTACCAAATTAATTATACAAGGTAATATTCTAATCTGCATATAATTATATAATAACAATTTTGTCGAAATAATACACAATTAATAGTAATACTCATAATGCATTGCTTAGTCTTTGAAAATAGCTATTGGTATCAACCGTAATTAGTGTCATCACTAATAAATGTTTTATTTGTATTATTTATAATGTATATTATAATAAAAACATTTTTATTTAAATCAAACCTATAGTAACTCATATACAACTGGGATGGGCAGCATTTGGAAAACTAAAGTACATTTTAAGTGAAAATTCCATAATGTCTTAAAACTAAGGCGTTAAACCAATGCATCCTCCCTGTATTAACTTATGGTGCAGAGACGTGGAATCAACAGCAAATCTTATTCATAAAATAAAGGTCACCCAGCGTGCCATGGAGAGATCCATGCTCGGAGTGTCGCTAAAAGATAAAATCCGAAACGAGGATATCCGCAGAAGAACTCAAGTAGTGGATGCTACCCAACACACAAGCACACTCAAGTGGCAATGGGCAGGACATATCTGTCGAAGAGACCAAGGTTGACGGGGAAGAATAGTATTTAAAGTAGAGTGGCGCCCAAGAACTGGCAAATGAAGATTTGCCAACCCCCTGCAAGATGGACTGACGACATAGAAAAACACTGAAAAATAGAGGGAGTGACCTGGATGCGGAAGGCGAAAGATCGAAGAGGATGGAGACTCATGCGGGAGGCTTACGTTTAGCAGTAGACGGATACAGGCTGATGATGATGTTACTTAAGTATTTTGGACATTATGGATATTAATGTAATATTCCGTGCAACCCTGGTGCTGATCATGCAGTATATCTATACTAGGGATGACATTCTCACTGTGCGTACTTGTTTGTTCCCAGGTGGCTGGTGTTCTGCCATGTGCCGGCCTTTTGTGACTCTCTGCCGCATTACGAGACCACTCTGGTGTTTGGTCGCACGCTTCTGCGCGCCGTCTTCAAGTCCGTCTGCCGTCAGCTGATGGATAAATGCCACTCGGAGAGAGATCGTATGCCGCCGGAGAAGAGGGTAACCTATTGGAAGGAAATAATTCGCCACACATAGCTAAACCCACAAGCCACGATACCAAATCTGGCCTTGAAAACCTAAGAAGTTATTTAGGGTAACCTAACCTCAGCACACTTTGCTACTGCGCTAAACATAAAATAATTTCTATGACTGTTCAATATTTTCTGACATCAAAATCTTGTAAAGATGTTTAGCGGTTTTATTAATTTAATGAATGTTTATAAAAGCTTCGCTCTTAATTAATATCATGTCAAAAAGTAACATTAGTGACAAATTAATAACATATACAAATTCAAAGCAGAAATCATCTTGTATGACATTTCTCTCATCAACAAATTAGAGAAAAATAAACAGCGGACGCTTGGATTCGCAAATATTGGAATATTGAAATATATTTTAAAACCAACAATGAATACCATAATATTTGATTCATTCTTATTTGAAAGTGTATAATTTTGTTGATGCTTGTGCTGCAGGTGTTGGTGTTGACTCACTTCCCTCGCTTCCTGGCGCTGCTGGAGGAGGAAATCTTCAGTGCCACGTCCCCCATCTGGGACCCTGACTACAAGCAAGTGCCGCCCAGCCATCTGCAGGCCATCCTTGACAGCAAAGGTACAAGACCTACGCCGCAGGATACCATAAACTACAGCTGTTTTTTTCTACACTATTGTTCACACCATCCTGGAAGGCCTTCGGTTACTATAAAAATATTTACTAGATGAAGCTCAGAAAGAAACTGATGTCTATTGATACTAGTCGTTGCCATCTTGCGTTGATCGGCATTGTTCAGGATCTCGTTTACAAAATGCAAGCACTAATTATCAGTGGCAGACGAGAGAACTTTGCAGTTCCCTGTGGCGCTGCTGACGACAGCGGTCGACGAAAGAAACATTGTTCTCCAGTAATACCACTCCCCACGTGCTCGTAGTCTGAGGCCTATGGTGCATGGAGCGGGTCAAGGTTGTGTCCCGCTTTTAGGACCGCTCTTTCAGGCTGTATCTAAATCTCTCGTCATTTATTTTAACATCTGCTATAGTTTTAAGTACAATTCTGTATTTTTGTTTTATATTAATTTGAGTAATCTCAAAGTTTTAGTCAATTTACCCTTTAGTATCACTATGTGTAGCTCAGCTATAAATAAATATGCTATCGTGACTTCATTTTTAACGACATTATTTTTACAATATAAATATCAATAAATTAATTGTGTCATTTGTTGATTGTTCATACTATTTTTAGGTGGCAAGGCCGGTGGAAGCGTAGGAGCGCGTCCGGGGGCGCCAGGTGCGGCGGCCGAGGCTCCTGGTGGTAAGCGGCGGCGCCTCGCCGAGCTGGGGGAGTCTCTGGAGGACCTCACCGATGACACGGTCACCGACATTGTCAACACCATTAGCGACCCCAACTACATGGCCGGCCCTGATGTGAGATACCTTTCCTTAAGTTTTACTTGCACCAGCAATAAAAATTGCAAGACTGACCCATGCAAACATAACCTATATAGTGATTATATAACTTTTGTCTAAACATGTATTCTAAAATGTGTATAGAAAGACTCTAAGGTACTGTTGGTGTTACCAACCTAATAAAAGGTTTAAAAAGGATGCTAGGTATTTTTATATATAGACAGAAAAGAATCACATTTAATCCTTTCGCTATGGCTCGGTAGAATACAAATTATACTGTCAATACGGAGTGAATTTTTCATACCATTTTTTTGCTTGAAACTAGTATTTGAAGCATAAATGTACTTATCTGACCAATTTTAATATATCAAATTGATTCTTCTATCCTTAAGCTATCAGATGATGCATAAAAAACTATTATATCTAACAAAGGTTCATTATGTATCTCCATACATGTGGTGGCATTCACACATGTGGTTTACAAAAAAATCGCTTCTGTGACGAAACCTAACGATATTTATTTACATGCCTTACAGATTCCTGTAAATAATACATGTAGGTTGATAAAGGGCATAACTGCACTTCCATATTCCTACCGTAGATGTCACAATGAGTACTGAAAGTAGCAAAACGATATATCACGTCAACCAATATCAACGGTCGGGGAATCTTTGACGGCATATGCCTACAACCGATGCGAAAGGGTTAGTAAAATGGTTGTTTCATTGTGAGTTACTCAGAAGCAGAGCGGTTCAACTATAAGTTTTTTTGCTATGGTAAATTTTATAAATCATACAAAGTTAGTTTAAATTTTTATTTGCTTAAAATTTACTTACTATGGATAGTGCAATTTTTTATAAAATACATAGTCAGATCGATCATTCATTAACTCAATTGTGAGAGGTGATATGCTAATGAAAGTTATAATGTTGTTGTACCCCAGGCCCTGTTCCAAGTGAGCGCTCCACGGGACGAGGCGGCCAAACTAGAGGAAGCCAGGAAGCTCATCGAGTTCCACGTCATCGGCAACACCCTCACTGGGCCAGTCAACAAGCAGACCATGCTGTGGCTCATCGGTAAGAAGAGCTGAATCTACATCTAATGTCGCTCCCATCTTGGGAGCACTATAGTCTATACTGGATGCTCAATATTTGGGTCTTGTAGGTATATTCAATCAAAATGAAATGCCGCATATGCAACGTCTATTTCAATGTTTTTTCTCACCAAAAACCAACTGCTTTAAAATTGGATACTCTCCCGAGAAGCAAGGTTTGACACTGGATAATTATCTTCAGGACATTACTATGTTGAGTACTGTCCAGTAATTATTAATATTATAAAGAGTAGTATAATAATGTTTGCTCCCTATTGGTCTGTTGCAGGTCTACACAACGTGTTTTCCCATCAGCTGCCAGAGATGACCAAAGAATACATTTCTCAACTCGTCTTCGACCCGTAAGTTCACATTTCTGTATCAGAAATATATGACAGAGAGTGGGAAGCATTTACTTGCAAACCTATAAAAAAAAAAATAATAATGGCAAAAAAAACCCTTTTTTTTTTAAGTATAGCTTGTTTTGAGAAACACTACCGAGTCTACTGGCTACTAAACCTGCTATGAAAATGGATAGGAGGAAAAATATATTTAATCAGATCAAGTCGCTTCCAAATGGAAATGTACAGGATTATCATTTGTAAGGTAGTGAACTTTTTTGATGCTATTCTAGGAAGCACAAGACTCTTGCGCTCATCAAAGAGGGCCGTCCCATCGGCGGCATCTGCTTCCGAACCTTCCACACTCAGGTGAGCAACTTACACTATTCATATTTCAAGGCTATAATGTTATAACAAATGTTTAATTGGTATCTTTCATAGAAGGTTTTTCACACTGCTGTGTTTTTGTGCAGGGTTTCAGTGAAATTGTGTTCTGCGCCGTGACTTCCAATGAGCAGGTCAAGGGCTACGGCACACATCTCATGAACCATCTCAAAGACTATCACATCAGGAACAATATCCTGCACTTCCTGACCTTCGCTGATGAGTTTGCAATAGGTATAACATTAATAATTAAATATACATATACTATACATAAAATTCTTTTTTCAACGCGTCAATCCAAACACAAAAATAACGGCAGAAGCGGGATGCGAACCGCGGACCTTGGAAACCAACTATGCCCAGGTATTCATACCGCTCAGCCGACTGGGCTATTACTGTGCCTGGACCGACTCACGTTGAAACTAGTATTCATGTCATTGTTATCATCGTATGATAGATGTCGCTATAGCATATATTCAAAGTACGTATATTTTTATTTTTTATTATTCAATCAGTCTTCATTTATTCACAAGCTTAATATTATTACTTTCCGACAGTCTATTTATTTTAGTAAGTACCACTCGGGTCTCGAACCAAACTATAGACTGAATGGATGAGAAACGACTACTTATAGTTCCGACTTGGACTTTATAATCAATCATTTACCTGTGTTACTGATTAATAATTTTACCTTCTTGATATTGTCTCAAGGAGACATTATTATATGGATTTTTTAAATTTTTATTACAATATTATTTTATTATTTCAATATTCTAATCTACTTTTTATAGATCATTTTACTATATTATAATATTATTAATAATTAAATATACATATACTATACATAAACTTCTTGGTTTCAAGGTCCGTCAATCCAAACACATCCCGCTTCTGCCGTTATTTTGTGTTTGGTCATTGACGCGTTGAAAAAGAATTTTATGTATAGTATATGTATATTTAATTATTAATAATATTATAATATAGTAAAATGATCTATAAAAGTAGATTAGAATATTGAAATAATAAAATAATATTCTAATAAAAATTAAAAAAAAATCCATATAGGTATAACATTATTTATATTTTTAATATTCACTTTGTGATCCATTTAATATTAAATAGATAAGAATTTTATACCTCGCTTTAACGTGGATCACACTGAGCACTGTTTCACATGATGGAAGACTGCAGTTTCACACACCCACACACTGCCAAACCCACAACCCTCACTCATAAACTCCACCACATGTATGAAATTCTTATCTATTTAATATGTATAATATTATTGATAAATACATTATCACTTATAAAAGTAATATATTTTATATTAAAAATACTCTCCCTTTATTTTGACTGGATATATTTCACTCAGTAAGAGAGCACGTTTTGAATGTTTGTCAAGTGAATATTTTTTAATACCAAAGGAAATGTTTCCAGGTTACTTTAAGAAGCAGGGCTTTTCTAAGGAAATCAAGCTTCCACGCGCCATGTACCAGGGCTACATTAAGGACTACGAGGCGGCCACTCTCATGCACTGCGAACTGAACCCAAAGATTGTCTACACGCAGTTCACGGGCATCATCCGCAAGCAGAAGGAGGTCAGGCACAATATACAACCACACGGACCTTTTTTAAAAAAAAAAATAATGGTATAAAATGAACATGTCCTTGTATTTATATTTACAGATTGTGAAGAAGCTGATAGAGATGCGGCAGAGAGAGGTTCGCAAAGTTCATCCTGGGCTGACTTGCTTCAAGGAAGGGGTAACTATTAACATGAAGAAATAATTTATAAATTATTGTTTATTTCAGTCGATATACATATTTATTGGACGCAGTAAAGAATACATTGTTAAGTATTTTATATACCTGTACCTTTAAAATATATTTAAAATAATAGAATATGATTTTTCATTTCATTTTATTTACGTAGTTACATTTTATGATGAAGATGAAAGATTTTTAGGATTGTCATGTGAAATAAGAATTTTTATTAGTAATTAAATATACACATACAATAACACATCAAATTTTATAAGCATCAGTTCATTCAGAAAAATATCAGCAGGGGGGATTCGAACCACGAGCCTTGGAACCAACCTTTGCTCTTGTTCATTTGCACCGCCCTAGTCCACTCGACTATTTCCTGCCTGAACGGTTGAGCGAAAAAAGTTGTATTTATACCATTGTTACCATCGTATAACGATAGATGTCTCTATAGTATATATTCAGAGTATGTATATTTTTATTTTTTATTATTCAATCAGTCAACATTTATGCACAAGCTTTTATATATTAATATTGCTTTCCGTGTTATTGTATGTATATATTTAATTACTAATAATATTGAAATGTAGTCAATGATCTATAAAATAAGATTAGAATATTGAAAAATATTCTAATAAAAATTTAAATCCATGCAATACTTTTTATCTTCAAACATTTTATGCATCCTTAAATGGCAGGCCTTTTGTGAAGCATGCCAATAAATTATTATTCCTTTCAGCTGTCAATATAGGGCCGTATTAGTAAGTCGAGTCTCCAAAATGTTAACAACAAATATTTACGATCATCACTGGTGTGCAGGTTCGGAGTATTCCTGTGGAGTCTATCCCAGGGCTGCGCGAGGCTGGTTGGAGGGCGGCAGCACGACAAACGAGAGTGGCTCGCCTCGCCGAGGAGACCGCGGACCCCGACACTCTGGCCGGGGCACTCAGGGCCACCCTCACTGCGGTAACACACACCACAACTAACCTTAACACCAGCTATATTTAATTGTTTGCTAGGCGCCCTCCACAGGAGACGTGTTTTTTGTTGTTGCCTGGGAGCCACTGCCATTTCTTGGGAAGATCTTTCTGAACTGCTGCTTAGTTTTCACGGTCCCTTGCTGTTGAACTACATCAAGGATATCGTTAGAATTACGCATGTTTGTCACTTTGCATGATCTAACCTTGTGTGTAACTTACAGGGTACCACTCGCAACCATTTCGTTTTCTACATTTTAATGTTTAAAAAAAAAAATCTCTGATGATATCATAGCTTCTATTATAAAAAAATTGCCGATATACAAAGCTACACCAAGTAAAGAGAACTGCGTTGATATCTATGCAGACAGTCTAGTTGTACCATCTGATGAACGGTGATCTGAAGAATTCTGCATTGGCTGATCATGGTTAGTTAAAAATACAATATAATCATAATTTGGTTTCTAGGTAAAGAACCACACAGCGGCATGGCCATTCCTTAAACCGGTGGATCGCCATGAAGTGCCCGACTACTACGACCACATCAAGTATCCCATGGGTGAGTTCACAGCTGTAGTAATCATTTAAATAAATACATAATAATGTCAACCTTCAGATTGGTTTGTGAAACAGGAAAGATTTTACCTGCTCTATCTTCTTTCTGTTGTATGTAATTAGCTATAGGTACAAGCGTGAGTTGTAACCTGTTATAATATTAAATTAATTTTAATTAAAAAATTAACAAATTAAAATATTTAGTTTTGATTCATATTTGTTTTAAACGATTACATGTTATTATATAATTATTAAAGATGGAAACATGTAATCGTTCAAAATAAATGTGAATCAAAAAAGTAAATATTTTTAATTTGTTCATTTCTTAATTAAAATTAATTTAAAATTATAATTATGCAGTTTCACCAAGTATTGTCAGTTGATAACCTTAATGTTATTATAACTTGTTTGTAATAATTATTTTATTACTCCTAAAAAGTCTTGCGATTTGTTGAAAACCATGGATAAAATTATTATTATCTTAGGTTTCTGCTGGTAGCAAGTAATACGATTAATTTTCGTTTTGTAATATGTACTGTTTTTTTTTATGGCTATATACTTTAAACCAGAACCTGATGATTTTTAAAATAACATCCTTATAAAATTTTTTTTGAATAAATTGGTTAAAAATATATACATAGTTTTTTTTACTTCGTGTTAAAATTTTTAGTTTTACCATGTGTTGATTTTATTATCTAATTTAATCTGTGTGTTGACCAGACCTGCGCACAGTGGGCGAGCGCCTCAAGGCTCGCTATTACGTGGCTCGAAGACACTTCATCGCTGACATGACGCGCATATTCACCAACTGCCGCCTCTACAACTCTCCCGAGACCGAATACTTCAAGTGAGCAAAACCAATAACATCAACTGCTGTGCTGCTTCCCTCAACCTCAATGGACTGTGTCCAGACACAATTCACAAAACCTACTTTTGAGAACCTTTAAGTTAAACCTTTCTTTTAAGGTGCTAAAATATAAATGGTTTTTGTTGTTGCAAGTCCAACTATTGGCATATATCCATTTTGGTTTCAAGATTTTTATTTGATGTTATGAAATTCAACCAAGATTTTTTTTCTTTATTAAATTTGTTTATTTTTGTATTAATTCACATTTTACATTTTTGATAGTTGGTTCATTGCAGAAAAAGACTATTCAATTCAGTTGTAACTGTGTTTTATATGGTGTATACTGATTAACTAAATAAACTATCAATTGCTTTTTCCTCCAGTAATAACTGTATTTTGTTTTTGGCAGGTGCGCCAACGTTCTGGAGAAGTACTTCCAGACTCGAATGAAGGAAGTCGGCCTGTGGGACAAATGATCTGAGTTCAACTTTGATGACTTCTTCCTGTCCGAGCTGAAGCGCTGGCCGGGGGTCGGGGCCACGGCCGGGCCGGGGGCGCCGCAGTCTCCGGGGGCGCCACGGCGGCACGTCAAGCCCTCGGGCAAGACTCCAGCTCCCAATCAAGAACTGGTCTAGCCTCGGACAGAGGCAATTTAATGTTTCATTTTAACCCTTCAAAGACCATTGTATTTGTTGTCCATTGTTAGACCATCATTATTGACACAAACATCTTGACTGCTTTATCACTACATGTACATCATCGTAAAATGAAAAATACGATATCAATATTCGTTCTGTGCAATGGCATATTGATCAATATTTTTCATGGTGTGTTCTACCTAAGCTGTCAAAGATGAGATTTTCAGTTAATTTTAATTTAAAAATTAACCAATTTAAAAATATTTAGTTTTGATTCACATTTATTTTTAATGATTACATGTTTCGGATTCCCTGGAGACCATATCCAGGGAGTCCGAAACTGTAATCATTAAAAGTAAATGTGAATCAAAACTATATATTTTTAACTTGTTAATTTTTTACTTTAAATTAATTTACAATTATAATTATTGAGATTTCAGCTCAATAACATAAAGTATGTATAAACAGTTTAATAAATGTGATATTTTTTTTTACTATTCATTTATCAAACTACAGTGATGTATGTAGTTCGCAACAAAAGAAATATTTAAAACGTAGCATGATCACTGTGACATTTGAAATGCTTTGTCTTAAAGGGATGGCGATTTAATTTATTAATGAAATCTTGATTTCAATATTACTATTAATTTTGTTACGTTTAATGAATGGATATATAAATTATTAAATCAAAACATGACTTATCAATAATATTTAATTCTAGTCAATGGTAGACTAATCTAATGTTTAAATTTATAAATATTATAATAAATTGATCAATATTTGGTAATAATTAACAAGATGTTAAAATTTGTTATAATTGAAGTTGTACTGTATTTAGCTAAATCATATGCTCTTTGGGATCAAATGCCCCAAGCTTTGGGAGTTTCAGGCTAATCATCCGATCAGGAACCATATTATATTCCCAGGTGGACATTCTGTTGCAGATATGTCATGGGATCATATGGCATGAAAATAAAATATGAAAATAAAAAAGGAAAAACAAAAATAGAATCCAAGCTCTTATGAAAGTTGATCAAATATATTAATTCAAACTGAATATCATTTCAAGGGGCAAATTTGTTACAATATGTCACAGGGTTTGTGCTACATAGTCTTGAGAATAATAAGGTATAGTTATAATACAATGATTTCTGGAATTAATAATTTCAATTGTGTAATTTTTAGTAATGAAAAAAATAGGCATTGCTCGTATTGTTGACACAATCATATTTTAACAAAAAAATATAACAATTCTTTGACTTATAAAATTAAAACTAAATTGTGCAACATCGGTTTGAGGTTTATAACTTTTTTTGGACACAACTCTGCATATTATTTTTTATGTTAGAGTTTAACAGTTTTCGTTTTTTTTTTATTGTAATTGACAACGGTAGAGAAGATGAAGTTTTTATGTGAAAGTGGAAGTTTGTGTGAGTTCAGGGCTGCAGGCGGCCATCGGTGTATGTTATGTTACGCACCGAGAAGAAGTAAGTATTTTAGAATATTGAATTGAATCTTTTCATATGAATACTGTAAGTTTTGCTCAGTTTTTATTGTAATAAATATCATCTCTCGATCCTCGTCCCATATTGGAACTGAGGAGAAGTTAATGTATTACATGTTGCAAGTAACTATAAATGCTAGGATACTGCGGAGAGTGACGCTAGGTTGTAAAACTGATGAACGGGAGTTGGTGTTGAACTATTGAAAAGGCTGGTAGCGAGCGGCACTTAGCTAGAGTATACTTAATACATATATATTTTTAAAATCCATTATTTATTTCAAACGATTTCAAAATATAAGTATTTCCAAATAACACACTTCTTTTATTTAAAAAAAAACCTGCGATTTCTCTCCATGTTTTCGTTATTATATTTTATGAGAATTTCTGTGCTATCATAATATATAAATATATAATATATTGATTATTCAATACAATATATTGAAAATGAGCGTTTTGTATTGAGACTCATAATTCGGTAGGTATATATCCGATCGGGCTGAAATAAATTTTACCTGAAAGCTAAAACCCTAGGCTGTTAACAACAGTCCAATTTCAACTGCTGGAGTGTAAAGACGTTTTTATCTGATAATTTTAAACATGGCTGAGTTTGTGGCAACAAAACCGTTTTTGCGGGGAATTCTTTTACATTTCCACCCAAAGACAATAGCAGCTGAGGCGCATAGAATATTAGTAGAAACATACGGCAACAATGCTCTTTCTGAACAAACATGCAAAAAATGGTTTCAACAATTCCAGGGTGGCGATTTTGACCTCGAAGATGAAGAACATAGTGCTGAGAAAAAGTTTGAAGATACTGAATTGTAGGCATTAATTGATGAAGATCCATGCCAGACACAGGAAAAGCTTGCAGAAACATTGGGAGTCGATCAATCAACAGTTTCTAGGCGCTTGAAACAACTGGGAATGATTCAAAAGCAAGAAAATTGGGTGCTTCTTATGATGATACCAAAATATGGGTCGACAACTGGATTACCTCAAAAGACCAAGACTTTTTCCAGTGTGGAATCCGCACGCCACCTGAAAGATGGGAGAAGGTCGTAGCTGCCGATAGCAGTATTTTGAATGATCTGAGTCTGATAGTCTTCTCAAAATAAACTGTTGTTTTTTTAAAATAAACGCTCATTTTCAACCCATACTTCCAGATATTCATAAATCAGCGAAGTATCATAAATGACGAAAAGGAAAAATATTTAAATGTAGAATTCATATTTAAAATCACAATTTATCATTAATTCCATTTGGTCACTGCTTTTGGTAGATTCTATTCATTGCGTGAAATAAAGATTGAAAAAAAGATGTTTATGTATCTTAATTTTATTATAAAGAAAATCTTAACAAAAAAACATTCACTATCACTTATAGGTATCGGAGTCCCTTCCAAATGCCACTATGTATACACATGATGGAGTGTAAGGAAAATTGCAAAAATATATAATTTTATTTTTAAATTATTATATCAATGTCCAGTTTATTTCCATGTAGATAATTCATAAATTAATAACTCGGAATATCAAAATATTTTTAATACACATGGATGAGAAAACTCTGCAGTTAAAACTTTATCAGAGGATTTTAAGTCATTTCCTATCTTGAAATAGCTTCATGCAATATATAACCGATTATACTTAACACATTCATCGCCATGTCAAAAACCAGTGGCTGACACGACAAACATAAATTTGACTTTTCGTCTTGCGCTGTCAGCCACGCGCTCCATACAATCTGCTAATCAGAATGTCCGACGCGGCCCTAACACCTAATACCTCAAAAACATTTTCAGTCACTTTTCAAAAAACGGTGTTTTCGATGAACATGTTAAGGCCTGACATTTGAGGAGGAAAAGTAACAATCTTTTTACTTCTTTTCCAGACCTTTGGTTATGTATGTTTTATATAAGTTACATTTAAAAAAATATATGTATATCTTTGAATAATAAATTAACAATCACTCAACAGTTTGTGAAGGATTCTTTTGTATTGAGGACACTAGTGACTCAAATGATAATATTAAACTTAATATCGTCGAAATTGTTTTTTGAACTTTTCGTAATGATAGTCATCGGTGGCTCGCTCTCCCTTGTCCTTCTTGGGCGGGCGCCCCCCTGTCCCCGCGGCCCCGTCTGCTGCGCCCCTGGGCGGCTGCTCCGGTGGAGGCTCCTGCCCCGGACCAGGTCTCTTGCGGCGCGCCACCTGAAAATATAAAAGGAAAGCTTATACCTGTTAGTTGAGTTTTTTTAACTATGAAAGATTTCAATTTTTATTGCTAATATCAGTAGTTTCTAATCTGAGCTGCAGTTCAGTTACATATAGTTATTAAATATAAGTATATACTAATAATATTTACTCAAAAAATCGTTCCAGATTAGTTTTGTGATCCTCATCGTGCACACTAATAGTACACTCTAATTTCAGAACACCATGTACAAGCAGCTTATAATTAGGACAATTTCTGAGAGAAACTTCTCAAAATATTGGATTCCGTAGTTCATAAAATAAGTAAAAAAAGATCTCTAAGAACCAATCGCTTTTCATCATCCCTCGCCCTAAAAAAACACATAAAAGCATAAAAATCAGCCTCTAAAGTGGGTCTTAAGGGATGCCTATTCATGCATCTCCAAGTTTTTGTTAAATTACTATATACACTTGTTTTTTAACAGATATGGAATAAGTCTCAACCACAAGTAATATTTATCGATATCTGTGAACCATTTAGTGTCTACAAAATTATGTAAATTCATACTTCTGTGGGATGCTATACAGTTGGGTATTTAAATGAATCAGTAATCTATAACTTTTCATGATATATATGTATAACTATGTACTCACATCAGGGTCGATGTTGAAACGGTCGTGCTGCACAAAGTTGACTGCCATGTTGGTTGGCACGAAGGGTGAAGGTCCCTCCCGGAGCCGCCGGCCCGCCCAGACCAGCCGCAGCTTGGCGTCCTCCGTGGCCTCGATGTTGCGGATCTTAGCATGGATGCCGAGATCCACCTCGGGGATGCCGCTCAGCATTTGGTTGGAGAGCATTTCCTCAGAACGCGGCGCCGCGGCCTGCCGCAAGTGTGCGGGCAACGCTTGCAGCGCAGCCTCCTCAGGCGCCAGATAGCGCGTCCCCACCTCGATCTCTGCCTCTTCAGGACCGCCCTTGCGCCGCAGCAGCTGCTCATCGATGTATTTCATCATTTCCTCATCTTCATCTCTTTTATTGGTCTCTGCAGAAAATTGCGTGCCGATGCCTGTATCGTATGCGTCGTCGACGCGTTCAGCTTTTCGCGCTTTGGCGAGATCCAGCAAACCTCCGCTTTTGGTCTTAAAGGGGTCGTCATCTTTGTCTTTATCTTTGTGGAAGGTGGGGGTAGCCAGCTCTGCCGCGCTGACGCCGTTGGGGCGGCGCCGCAGCTGCTGCAGCTGTTTTGCCGAGCCGAGGCGCGCCCCCGGGCTGTCGGAGCCCGAGCCTTCGGAGCTCGAACTGCGCCTCCTGGCCGGGCGGCGGGCCGCGCGTTTAAAGGTGATCCGTGTGGAGCCTTCATCCTGGTGCTCCATGTTGCAGCAACGCTAACAACTTCGAATCATAATAACTGCAAAGAAGTAAACACAATTCTCCTCGTTGACATCGTCGGTGTTGCCATAACCCTAGTATTTCTTCTTCTGTGATATAACGATGTCGATACAATAAAAATATATTAGGTAGGTATAGTACATGGGCTTTATATAAATTGAACGATGCCCAGTTTTATATCATGGTTTGATCCCCCTATTTTGTCTTGTTGGGTTATCAAACTTATAAAGTTCAATTTTTAGTAAAGTTTTTGTAATATCCAATTGTTTTTCTATGAATTTTTATCAGGTATCCCAGATTAGAATATGTAGTACATATTGTATACTATTTATGATTAACCGTGTTTCAGGAAGTCATTTAAATTTAATTGCATAATTATTCTTTAGCAACGACGTAGCCATTCCAAAAAATAAAAAAATTGGAAGCAGTTATAAATAATCTTTTATTTTAATTAGATACACATTATAGAATTCCATTAAAATATCGATTGAAAAAATCGAAAAGACATTATATTACAATTTGTGTACTTAATTTAATATTTACTTGTTTACCAAAATAAGGAAATATTAAATTAAAATAACAAATTTTGAAAGACTTATCATAGGGCGCCAAATTTAAACCGAGAAAAACATTTCACTGATTACGTGATGCATATTATTTAGAATTCATTAGTATATATGCGAAACATTTTGTTGTATTTCAATAATTGATTTATGAATTGTAAATTGTATCAATGCAAGTTTGTTATTTTATATTCTCGGGTAGCGCATATTATAATCCTCTCGTTATACTTATATATTAGTATTATCATTTAAATTCCGACCAAAGTCTTTGACCCCGCGGGTCGTACTATAACAACGTTCACTTCACGTCGCTGATAAGCTGAACAAATTTATTTCAGTATTTATATTAGCATTCGTCAACCAGGTCGAGTCATTTATACAACATCAACTATAATTACTTTAACGAATCAATAAAATAGTGACAACAATATTTAAAGAGTTTTTAATTACATTGTGATCTATTTTTAGAATCAATGCTGTTGCAGTAAGTGTTGTATTTGTTTACGACCTCGTTTTATTAATAATCAAACTACTCTGTCTTAAGAGTCTCACAAATTTGAATCACTAAAATTTTCATGGAAATCATAAACTATTTAATTTAATTTAATGAATACAAGCTTACGACGAAGTGTTTATTGAACGTATTCTTATGAAAGAATAATATTAAAAATATGTTATCACTTATCTATATTTAATACTTGTTGATTATATTTAAATACATGTGTTTCTTTGCAAATTATATATGAATTTCGTCTTGACGAGTGTTTATATATACATATACGTAATCTTTTCAATCTCTACACGCACACATCCACTACAAATCCTTACAAACGCAGCGTCAATCCAGCTCGATTGAAAGCCATGAATGATTTTTTAAATACGCTTTGTCCGTGTAAGACTATAATCAATGAAACACTTACTTTTGGCGGCCCTGCAACAGGTGTTTCGAGTAAGCACTAGGGCTCCCCGGGAAACACATTGTAGGGGACAGCATTTAGTTTGTCTATATTTTATATATATGTATATATTTTTGGAGGTAAAAAAGTTAGGCGAGTTTTCTGGCGGGGAATCGGGCGACAAAAATCCTAGTCACGACAGGTCAAGTAAGTATTTAAATATGAATGTTTACAGAATGGGCTCCTCAGTGGACGTCGTGGTGTTGGTGGGGCCCCCAGCTGGGCTGGAGGCCGCGCAGCAAGAGCTGCTCAGTGAGGGGGCGCTGCTCTTCCTGCGGGAGTTGGTGCAGGAGTTTGACACTGAGGTGGAAGAGCTGTTTGCCTCTCGGCTGCGAAGCCGAGCTCGCTACAGAGCTGGTAAGGCGCTGCCCGAGATGATGGATTCTCCCGAACGTCGCGACCCAACTTGGCGAATTGCTCCTTTGCCGCCCAGGCTCAGGTGAGGTTCCATCTAAGACTGTGACAACAGTTGCACCTCTTTAAATCAAATTTATGAACATCATAGAAGAAAATTTAGTATTGAGTAAAAGCAATTAATTTGTCGCTGAAAATTTCTGTTTCTTGCAGCCGAGTATCGTAGTAGGAAAATAATAGTCGAATATCAGTGCTCTGCGATGCAACGGTTTGAACTGTTATGGATATTAAAAATAAGATTTGATAATAGACTTAGCACCTTGACACGTCTTCCGTTCAACGTCAGTAGCTATTTCTAAGAATACGATGTGTGGTTTCAGATTTTTGAAATGAAGCTAGAAGAAAAAGATAAAACAACATTTTATGCACCATAAATCGATTTGCCTATTATTTATTTTCCAAGATGGTCTATTTGAACTGGACTGAACTTCACCCGTCTCACACCGGAAGACAACTATTCTTAACGATGCGCTCATTCAGATTATCATAAGTAAGTAACTGGTAAGTCCAGTGGGTACTTTGAGCCATTATGGCCACTGCGCCAAGATTCTTTCCATGCAAGTGTATCGAAAAGGACACCAAGAGGAACTTACAGTTTCAGATGATGTGTTCCGAGGTCTAGAAGGGAACGCCACAGGGGCAGCTAGAGTGCGAAATTAAATCAAATAAGATGGCTACAAATGATCATATTTTCAATGACTTAGATGCCGTCACATCGACATTGGTGACGTGTCCCCTGCCAGCGCGGCTCACCTGGCCGAGGCGCTCCGCTGCGGGGCCCAGGGCGTGCAGGTGGACCTGGATGACGGGCACTGCGCTTCCTGGCGCAACCAGGTGCAGGGGCTCCACAACATCCTGCTGGCCGTGCAGGGGCGCCTGCTTGGGGCGCCCGCCTTGCCCGCCTGCCCACTGCTCATGCTGCGCCCCCGCGCTTGGAACATTATCGAACACAACATCCTTGTAAGTGCCTGATAAGAACTCGTGATATTACATAACCCATTCTTTAGACATTATCTAGAATAAAATTAGGTCTAGGGCTTCAAAAGTCTAGCGATATAAAGCGGATTGACTATTATTTTGACTCCGAAGTGCATCGTCAGTGTTATAAGCTACACCTCCATATTTGAAGGGCAGCAGTTATCTTCGAACAAAATATTCCAAGCCATTGAGGAAGCTACACAATTGAAAGGCATCATTTAGAGATATTACGAGATACGCGAACGTTACCATGTATGATAAAAAATTAGTAAGTTTGGAAAATCGTTTTTGTAACGCGTAAAGATTTTCAGGGATCTTGTTAAGGTGAATCTTTGCCAAAACCATACACCATCACGCGTTGTTGAAAGCAGCTCAAACGCCAAGAAGTAAGAAGTATTCAAGAACACATTAGCACAAAACATGAGTTTTTATTGATAAATTTGATTCTAGAGTGGTAAAACATACTCCATTAAAATGTCCACGACCGGCTTGTTGCAGGTAAACGGCAAGGCGGTGCCCGGGGCGTTGGTGGACTTCGCGCTGTTGATGTTCCACTGTGCGGGGGCGCTGGCCGCTCAGGGGGCGGGCCCCTTCCTGTACCTGTCAAAACTTGAGGGCGCCGCCGAGGCTCGGCTGTGGGACTCGCTGTTCCGCGCGGTTCAGCGCCGGCTCGACATCCCCCTCGGCACCATCAAGGCCTGCGTGCTCATCGAGAACGCCCTCGCCGTCTTTGAGACGCACGAGATCCTTTACGCACTACGCGAACATTCGCTCGGGCTCAACTGCGGCATCTGGGACTACATAGCTTCTATGATCAGTAACTTCGGTGTGTATTATGCAACTAAGGTAGACCCGTGGCCAAGCCGTCCTAATACTTTTACTATCAACACGTTCTCTGCAATAACGGCATTATATTGAGTTTATGTGTTCGGCAATCAATAATAATGTAATTTAATATTTAAAAAGAACACCATGATGGACGCATCCAAAACATTTAATATGTACAGAGCTTAAATACAAAAGCCTTGTCTCTCTCTAAGTCCGCTTAAACCTGTATTAGTCACACACGACACCTATTTTTCCTGTTTTTCTTTTAAATCTGTTCTTTCTGTAAAACATTCTTATCACCTTAAGTAACCGCTGAAATTTTCTGTGAAGTCCCATAATTCAAATGGTCCTAAGTTACCAGCTCTGTATTCAGAATCTGAGATATTTTAATGAATTGCGCAGGTGACCGCCCGGACTTTCTCCTTCCGGACCGCCAGAAGTACCTGAGTCCCCAGAATGAGTTCCTGCAGGAATACCTACGCACGGTGGTGAGCGCCTGCCGCGCGCGGGGGGCGCCAGCCACGGGGGGCATGGCAGCCGCGCTCTTGCCGCCCCAGCAAGGGGAAGAGTGAGTACAAAATATACTCAATTAAAGAATAACGAAAAAATCACCCCCCATTCAGTTGTGTGATTGAATGGGGGGTGATTTTATCGAAAAGACAATTTTTGCGCGGTTGGAAACCGTGCTGATCGACTGCAAGGAGCTCATGTATAAGGTGGAGATAGCCGTGCGGTTTAAGGTTAGCGTGTACGCTATGTGACTTATGCATATATAATAGCTTTGTCCAGTCGATCCGCGTTGAAGAAAACCGCCTCGTTTGAACAAGATTTTTTGTTACCTATCGTGTTGTTCAGTATAGAAATGCCTCACAATCATTTTTCAATAAAAACATCTCATTATTTTCAATTACATTACCACTGTTGATTGTTTAATGTTTTCAGGTGCACGCAGATTATAAATAAAGTGATCGAAGCCAAGAGTAAAGAGATCCAAGCCGGGGTGGATGGATTCCTGATTTATGACATTCGGCTCGTTCCGCACATCTCTGAGGTAGGCCCAAACATAAATCGTTGACGTTGTCATTTCGGTTCCGGAACAACAGGACAGGGAGGGTATTACATGTCACAAATTATAAAGCTGTAAGGCGTATTATTTATTCCTTTTGTAGCTGTGGAAGCAGAGCGGGGCGTGCGGAGTCTCGCCCTCAGGCTTGTGCGCCCCCCGCGCTGCCGCCCTGCTACGTATGCCCCCCGGGGGACACACGCTGGCGGGACTGCGCCACAGCGCGGCCGTGAGCGTGCTGTACGTGTTCCACTGGCTCGGGGGGCGCGGGCACTTCTTCCACGGTGGCTGCGTCGAGGACTCCGCAACGGCAGAAATCTCGCGCTGGCAAGTATGGCAGTGCATCCGACACCAGGTGAGACAAATCAGCGATCTCTAAATATGTACCTACGACACATAGAGTAACGAAAGACGTTCGCAAACACGTATTTTGACAAATCGTCCTTCAATCGCGATAAAGGTCCCTTGCCATAAACAGGCTTTGGATCCAACCAAATTAGACTGCCTTCTCTGTGAAGAATCGCGGTTAAGCACCGAGTTGACAACCGTGAATTAAGCGCAATGATAGGTTTTTGAAACTATTTTATAGATATAATTCTTACCTGTGTTGTATTGTGATGTTGCGCAGGTGGTGCTGGAGGACGGTCCCCAGGTGACCTTCTCATTGGTGGAGCGCCTGACCCAAGAATTCTGTTCCCGTTCTGAGCGTAGTCTATGTCGATCCACCGCCGAGAGCAAACGCCTGCGGACGGCCAAGACAGTCAGCTTACAGATCTTCAGCGCGCGACATCCGCCGGACTTCCTAACCACGCATCTTGGCACCGAGCTGCGATGGGTGCATCAGCACAGCCGCCTTTAGATCATCTGCCATTCGTATCAGCAGTTGATTTCTGCTGTGATTAGGTACAATCCTAAT
Organism: Glossosoma conforme; assembly: GCA_022606575.1. Lineage (NCBI taxonomy): Eukaryota > Metazoa > Arthropoda > Insecta > Trichoptera > Glossosomatidae > Glossosoma > Glossosoma conforme. The sequence goes on along the minus strand of JAGTXR010000075.1, from coordinate 1,773,577 downwards.
AGGTACCTACATAATTATTAAGCCCATGCGACAAATATAACTTTTCTACAGCGTGACGGCATTACACTTTTTTTTATAAAAAATAATTTTATAGTTAATTTACTATATTTTAATAATAATTGAAGTATTTTATGCATGCGATGTTGGTTGTTAAGTAACAGCCTTGTAAAAATCATAATTGTGTTGTGGCAACATTGAAGACAACAAAAGAATAAATATGTATTTTTAAAAGGTTCGATAAAATTGGAAAATACATTTCATATTTCATTTAAAAATATGTGTATATATATTTAAAACGTTGATATTATTATATTATTTACCTTTTAATGTCATTAACTAATCTAGTAAATATCAAGGCATATATGCATATTAACCTGTTTAAAAATACCAAAAGATTTACATTATTGCCATTGTATTAAATAAACTTTTATAAAACACATATAAACTGAGGTCTCGGTCCCGAAATGACGGCGTCAGCTAAATGATGACGTCAGAATACCACAGGTTCCGGCACTGAGCATAAGTCCAAAGACCGGAGTCGAATTGGTATTGATTTATTTGATAACATATTCCTTTTTATACATTAGTATATAACATGAGTAAGCATTCTGTATTTTGTAAAATTAATATTAATGAAATGATTTTCATACACCTCAAATTCCTCGATACCTGTTGTTTTGGACCTTGATCCCTTCAATTTATATAGAGTGGTAGAATATTGTGATGGTCAATGCCCTGTGTCGTACCCGACTGTATGAATCGACAAATTGGAGCGAAGATTGTGAATTTGAGTATAATTTGACAATTACTAATTTAAAGACTTTTGGATGCTTTAAATAAAAAAATTATGTTCAAATAACGTTTTGAACAAACTCCTTTTCTTTAAAAATAAAATTAATAACCTAGATGGTCATCACTTCATTTTTACCTTCAATAACAAAATCCATTTTATAAAAAACTTAAAATTCTACACTTTAAAGACAAAGTCTGTTGCTTCCACATTACAAATGAGAAATCGAATTATTTTATCCGTCCAAAAGAGACTCTATTTTTGATAACTAAGCCTTGATGGAAAATACATGGAAATCGTTAAACAAGTTAAGAACCGAATTTAGATACGCATATGATATTCTGAACCGCAGGGGAGTCCTGCAACAGAGAGTTATTGAAGTTTAACTGCAGAGACCTTCAGATGCCATCACATCTATGAGACTACTATTCTGTCAGATTAGTTGCTTCTCCTAAGACTATATGACGGGCAACATACGGATCAACGATATTGGGAGTCAACATACAGTGGTACCTCGACATACGAGTTTAATTCGTTCCGTAACCTTGCTCGTATTTCAAATTACTCATATCTCAAAGCAAATTTCCCCATTGAAATTAATTGTACAAAAAGATGCTTTGACAGCGAGAGCACACTAATAAATGATTCTCTGACTGTGGCATTCACGTGGGAAAGCGTGATCGGCTGGTTCATGTGCAACCAGCCGATCCTCTACGCAGTCTAAGCCTATTGCTCGTATCTCAGATTTTACTTGTACACATTTCAAAGCAAAAAATTGCTCGCTCGACGGCTCGTATCTCAAAAAACTCATATGTTTCGGCACTCGTATGTCAAGGTATCAATGTACTTGGTATTCCTGAAACAAATTAGAAGCTCCCTTATATATAATATTGTATGGTTATTTTGTAGGTTTCTAATACTTATTGATGTTTTTACTGATGGCGTTTGTTTTCTCTTTTTGATCATAACAATATATTTCATTTTCATTTGTGTACAATTTTAAAATATGTATAAATGAAAAAAAAAAACACCAGTTGATTTTGAAATAATAAATTCAATATAATATATGAAAATACTTACAAAAATATGTCTTCTTACAATAACTTTGTGGAATAAATTCAAATAATTTATATTATTTACATACATTGAAAAAAATAAGGTAAACCATTTAGAAATGGATAGGGGTGTTGCCACGTGCAATACATAAAAATATTGTCTGCAGTAATTACCTGTAGAGTGAAAGAGACAGGATAAATTATGGGAAGTATTATAATATTTTGCAGTTTTGCTTAGTATAATACAGTGTTGTTATGAAGAGCAATACCGCAATATATTACAATACTTCAAATATTACTACTCATAAAAATGAAATTGAACTATAGAGACAATTATATTTTAATATTTCAGTAACTTTTTTAAAAGTTGAGCAATCATACAATTCCTATTGCTTATGTGAGTAGCCCTTAAGCTCGCAGGTTGGCCATAATCCAATTATAGTTTTTTTTTTAAATATGCATATTTATTTATATTCAGTGTTTATCAGAAATGAAAAAAAAAGCATAAGCGTTATTTGAATATTTTTGACATTCATTTCATTAAATTGATGGAAAAATTGCACTTACAAATCATTTTAAGCTTATAGATACGTTATCAAGTTAGTTATCCACCTTGTGAATAGATTTTGGAATTGTTAGGCAGCGCAGCAGCCAGTCGCGAAGATCGTAATACTAACTAATAGGTATTACTAATGATAAATACAAGGTAAGTCATACCGTGAACACCACCCATGCGCATTGAGTCTTTTATGAACAAATCGCTGTTGTTTTTGGAGGAGCCGTAAATATCTGACTCTAGTCTAAAGACTTTGGAAAGTAAGCACTCGCTAGATGTCTACCTTTAAAATAACACGCAGTATATTATGATCCATAACTGTGATCTCTTTATCAAATAAACTTTAGAATACTTAAACTTAAACAACTGATTTGATAAGCATATTTAGATATGCGAAAAAAAATGTCTTAAAGAATAAATATGACATATCAAACATAACAAGTTGATATTACACTGAATTTAATCCTAACATAAAGATAATTACAAAATTACTGCTTTATGCAGTGTTTGTGCACGTTACCTTTTATCAAGAATTTTATTAAAAAATTATAAAATGGATGCTAAATGAAACTACTATAACATTGCAAAAGAGACTTTTTCCCTAGGAACACATTACACAATTAAATATGTAATTAATATAATTTATTTATGATAATAATTATTTTCAGTTTGAGAGGTATTTTGAGCAACCTATTTTTAGTTTATCATGCTGGCGACATTTTATTAATTCTGTCAGAATAACAAAATGTCAAAATGCTATGAATCTATTTCAATGGAGACTTTTATACTGAATGGTTATTATAACTGCTAACAGGTGTTCCAGGTTAGATTTTACTGTTCAGTATTGAACCACAAACCAGCAGGGGGTGAAGCCCCTAATTCAATTTATATTGCTAGTAAAAATTACAAAATACATTGGTAAGAATGAAAAATGGATCTATAAAAATTAAGTAAATCAAGAACTAATGGTCTTCAATTCATGCCATGTATAATTTTCAAATAATATTTAAACAGTTTTCAAACATGACCACTATAAGTTATCATAGTTTTATCATCTTCATTGTGAAAACTATATCAAGCTAAACAAGGCAGACAGTTTCTTGTTTAGCGTTTGTTTCAATATTTCCAATTTAACAACAATTATGTACAAAATTTTTTGGAATAAAAATGTTCATCATTAAAAATGAACTGTGCGATTATGCAATGGTGCCATAAAAACATTAATCAAATATACACAATACAATAAATTAAAAATAAACTTTGGCCCCGGGTATTTATGATTGAAAATAGTAAAGAAAGAGATATGTGCTTAACCATATTAAAGAGCCGTTCATGTCGTGACGTCTTCCTCTCTCTGTTACTTTAAATGTCTTAAGGATGGACACATAAAAAATGAAAAATAATAGAGACTCATAGCATATTCTATATTAGAAGTAATTTATATAACTACTTACAAGTCCATAGGAGATAATGTAAAAGGTTAGGAGGGAATGGATATACATATGTTATCAGTTTCTATAAGGAAATTGCATGGTTTAACAATTTTAATTAAATTGGAATTTACGGTGTTTGGCGTCTTGTGCAGTGAACACATCATACCCGCTGCACCGACAATTAAAGTATCCGAACAGAATGAGATTCATTGGACATGGACTAAAGACATGAATTTTAAAATTGGCTAGGAAGCTTATAAAACATCGCTGTGCTAGTTGAATACTGTAACTACTAAAAAGCTTACTTTAATTATTGATTTCAGTTATCCATTCCCCACGAATATGCATCACATAGAAAAAAAAATGTACTCTTACTTCTAAATTCAATTACACATACGTCCTGCTTAACAAAATTAAATTGGAACATAAAAAATCGTTTCTAGTTTTATAATTCATAAAAGACTTCAGATTATTTTTTACGACATATGCTTCTTGAATTATTTTTCAATGATTTCATGTAATGATATACTTATACCTATATGATTATTCTCTTTGATATTTACATAAGTATGTAATATCCTTGTCAATTAAATTGTTTAGATATTTAATATTTCTTGTATTTTTTTTGTGTATTCTTATATTTTACTTAGAACTTTGTTTCTTTCAACAAATAAACATCGGCATCTCAAACTTCAAAAATGTGATAGAATAAAAAAAAAAAAAAATGGAAGACAATCCTAGGTTTTGTCTAAATAAATAGTTCATGCCATTATTATTTAAAAAATATATCTTTTCAATAATAGTTTCCAAATGACAGCGGAGCTTTTAAGGTTCAACCTTTTCTAATGGAAAGCTCAAGACTCCATTTTTGTTTATTGGCATATTGAACTAGCACAGTTTTATAAAGTTTTTGATAGTTTTATGAGTGCATCATTGAGGTTAGGTTAGGTCAGGTTAGGTTAGGTCAGGTAATCTGAAGTCTCAGATCTGAAGAAGAGCTACAGTAGTGTTGGTGTTCTGTTGTGAGCGTCTCTGTTGCTAGGAGACGGAGCACTTCCCATTGTGTTGTTCTCCTCCAGCTCTCTGGCTCAGCGGCTGTCGCTGCTCCTGCTGCATAGACAGCTGTAGTGCGCGAGCCAGGGCCTCATCTTCAGACTGCAACACAAATACCAGTCACACGTTAGTGCTGTAATATGTTTCTTATAAGTGCAGTGTTTACCAAATTTTAGATCCTCATCGATCACTAAAAACATAATTTTAAAAGATCCGTAGACCAATATAGGATTTTAATGGAGAGTAAGGCAAAACATATACATGAACATATTCAAATGCAGCAAGATTGATATGAATTAGTAACACCATTTATTTATGCGAGTTAAGTATTTTTTGGCGTAAATTTCATTAGAAAATAAAAATAAAGTCTACATTGCAGAGTGGCAAAACTTTCTTGTGAACCATTGTTTTGTAAAAAATATTTTCTGTTAATAACATTTTATTTGAATATGCCATGCCAAACATGCTGGGACTAAAACGGTCAACAATCTAAATGCTTATACTTATTATTTTTATTTATAAGCTGTGGTTATAGATAAAAAATAATCATATTTTTTAATGTGTGTTTAAATTAGTAACAAAGATATATACATACAAATCTACAGCAAATATCATCATCAATGATATTTCTCTCCTCTCATGCTCTCTCATTGAAGATGATATTTGTTTGTGTATATTTTTAACAAATTGATGTAAAAAATTATTTTTATAGATCTTTAATTATATATTAGAATATTGAACTATATTATATTTAAACCAAAAAACAATTTAATCTTTTAATTCCCTCACCATCTGCCCCTGCACTTGCGCTTGCAGAGTTACCGCCCGGGTCTGAGCCTGCGCCTGGCGAGCTCGCAGCATGGCGGCCTCCCTACAACGTACAAGAATAAATATCATTAAATTATGTATAAGTTCAATCTAACAGAAATATATATTATTAACTAATCCCAGTCTGCAATAATATGTTGTGGTACTGACTCGGCTTGTCTTCGCTTGGCTTCCAAGTTTGCCTTGGCAGGAGTGGGCGTCACTGTAGCGATGTCTGAGGCAGAAGTTGAGGCCGCACTCTGCACAGACGACCTCTATCATTTCTCTCGCCCGGCAGCCGCGGTGTGAGCAGCGCTTGGTGTACACCTGAAACCGCAACACGGATAACATATTTCTTCTATATATATAGCACTACAACTCTTGATAGATCTTGGTTGCTGGAAGGTTTCGTAGAGATTTTTTTTATTTAACTCCTTGAAGAGTGAGTTAATTTTATTGCATACATAGCGTGAGAGTGAGTTGAGATGCTTCTTCCTCTTCCGAATCTTCTTCCGTAGAATCATTCATATGAAACACCAAATCATCGAGATCTTCTATAACCTCCTCATCCTCACTTTTCACAAATATATTATGTATTTCTTCTTCACTTGTATATTATTTATTTTGAATGGTTTGTTCGCAATACACTATAAAAATCTAAATAAGTTCTCAATTATGTATATTTTGCACGGTTGTTTAAATTTTTTTTTTCGCAATGTTTACTTATTTTTATTTATTTAAAAATATATGATAAAATTCTAATGATTTTCACTTACCATTGATAAATCTATGTAGAATTTATAAAAAAAAACGTAATCAAATTTTATTTGAAATTGAAAGCGTGGGATTTAGAATAATTTGCCAGGGTGTGTGAACGTACCGGTACGTGCATACCGCTCAAAAGGTTAAAAGGCTGAGTTTTTGGTTATTTGTTCAACTAGGAATTTCTTCCACTACTTAGAGGTCTACAGTTTTTTTTAGGGCTTTAATTCCCTAAGTTCATTTTCTCTAGTCTTATGGTTCCAAAACTTTATGTAGGAGGAAAGAGATAACCCGTGGAGTTGCTGATGGGCCGTAATTAGTCATAAGGCAGTAATTTGTAGATGCCCTTATTACAGCAAATCTGTACCACAGCAAACATAACCATTTGAGAGGCATGCATGTGTCGGTAGACATCAGTGCGTATAGGAAGCAGTTTGAACAAAAAGCACTTCCTGAAGAAGATGTAGAAGAATATGAAGCGATCAGTATAGGCACCATGAGTTTAGAAAGCCAATGACTTACTTATTCAGTTAGTCACCAAGAGATAAGCAGGAGAGTTAACCACCCTACCTCTGGGTTATTTTCCAAGAAATGGGTAAAAAAATCAGTTTTTTTTTCTTTGTATTGGTGAAAGAATGTATGAATTATCCTAACCTAACAAAATTTTGCCATAAAAGATACATTTACAATATGTAAGTGCATGGGCACCACACCAGGGGTTACAAACAAGTAGTCATTTTGTTATTATTGTTTACAAATATTCTTTTTTACGTAATCGCATGCAGGAGAGCACAACCGGTCAAGACCAGCGCACTCTATGACGTTCAGCCAGGATGGCTGGAGTTATTATTATTGCTTACTTATCCACCTTGATTTTTCCATAACACAAATGCATTCCAGTGTTTGTTCCAGCAAATGGAAGCACATGTTTTTATAATACTTTTTACCCTGTTTTCGCGCAACAGGACGGATTGCCAATTGCTGATCAACGAGGTCAACACCTCCCATGGAAAAAGTTATAGTCATTTGCCCCAGTAGGACGTTGCTTTCCCTGGTTTATATCTATAATAAGAGGAGTATAAATTGTGGAGAGAAAGAAGATGTATTTTTTGTCACCCAATCTCATCATCTTTCCTTTTCTTTAGGCTAAAGTGTACCCTCTAGTTACCTTCATGGGAAATGAAATATTTTTTGGTACACCTTTATGCCTAAATTTAAGAGTCCCATATGTGTCAGTTTTATTGGAAATAAAACGCAAAAATCACTACACTGCACTGTAAACAAAATATACAAGCAAAAAAACCATGAAAAATTGCACACTAAAAACTGTATATTTTCTACCCCTGACTTAGTATGAGATATGTATGAGAATTACAAAAAAAACGGCTGACATGCGCATCGTTGGCTGTCCTTGACAAACTAAAATGGGATGTTGTTTGTAGGTATGTATATACCCTTAGCGCATCATGTTCGTTTTGTAGATAAGGGGTAAATATGTTTTTCGTCGAGTGCGTACGTGATATGCTCGTTCGCGATTGGGTAACATCGCCGCCTGCGTATGTAGTACGTTCGTGTGGGTAGGGCGGTTAATGAATTATTGTTTTGGTTATTGTTACCTTGCTGCGGTCTGCCTTGCAGTCGCTGTCTATGTGCGCAGAGACGGCCACGTCAGGAGCTTCACCGCGGCGCCCCGGCACCGGTGCTCCACACAGCGGGCATGCAGGCACCTGCACATCACGCTCCGCCGCAACAACGCAGCCGTGCTGTGCATATTTGAAGTGTTCATTGCTGGAAATAACAACATGTGTTGATTGATATCAAACCTTGTTAAGTTAAACTGAGAAATGGTAGTGATACTGAAGATCACTATTCGTTGCTTTGAAGTAAACTAATATTCTGAGAAAATTAGTTAGTTGGCTTAATAGAACCTAACCTAACTCGAAACGATTAACTTTAAATAAGTATTTTATTTCTTTTAATTCTTAATTTCAAATTAAATTCCTTAAATTAATCTTACTTAAATTAAACATATCATAATAGGTATTTTGTCATTGGTTTAAGTGAGAAAGTTAGTAAAAAAATGTCAAAAACAGCATTCTCAACCGTCTGATAGTGAAGAATGCTACTAAGGAACATTATCCATCCATCCATATATAATATGTTATTACTGAGTTTAAAAATATATACTCTAAAGCAGTGCTCCGCAACCGGTGTGCCGCGGCACACTGGTGTGCCGTGAGCTGGATCCAGTGTTTTAGTATAAAATAATAATAATTATTATTATATAATTTTTCAATGTTCCTCCAGCGCCTGGTGCAAATTGTTGAAAACTGTGCAGTATGCTTTGTACACACCATGACCGCACCAAACTAGTCATAAACAAAGAAAAATGACCCTTATGCGCATCGCTGAAGACTCATGCCCGTGCGCATGCGTTATAACGCATTTGCACTAGTGACGGGCGAAGCGGCTCAGTTCACGTGCACTCGTCTGCCATTACTGTCGTGTGCAGAGCTATCACTATTTTTACAACACAAAGTTAAGTAAACAAGTTTCCACCACTTACGATAATTACCATTAATTGTAGGTGGTTAGCCTTCTTCGTGTGATACATATTTAGTTTTATACCCCTTTAAATATGGATATTTTTTTACGCGGAAAAGATCCGAATGAAGAATCCAGCACAAGTTTTACAAGAAAACTAAAAAAGATTGTTAAAAGAAAGTACGACGAAGACTATATTAAATATGGATTCTCGTGGTGTGGTGACGAAACGGCTCCAAAGCCACAGTGCATCATTTGCAGCGAACAGCTATCAAACAAGTCAATGGTACCCAGTAAATTAAATCGCCATTCAGTCTACATCCAAACCATCCCAGCCACGCCAACGAAGACAGACAATATTTTAAGAGGTACTTAGAACAAAATAAAAAACAGAAGATATTTATGAAATCGGCCGTATGGTTTCTGATAAGGCCTTAGAAGCTAGCTACCATGTTGCAAAATTAATTGCACGTCAAAAGAAACCACATACGATTGGCGAAACACTTATTAAACCAGCATGCATGGAAATTGTTCGACTTATGCTTGGGCCCAATGAAGTTAAGGAAGTGAATAAAATTTCGTTGTCTGCCGATACTGTTAAAAGACGTATTCACGATATGTCAAGCGATATCTTAGGAACACTGATTAGAAATCTGTTATTGGCTGAAAAATTTGCGCTTCAGATTGATGAAACAACCGATATTGAAAATAAAGCACAGCTGATAGCTATTGTACGTTTCGTTGACGAGGACTTGATTAAAGAACATTATTTATTTTGTGAGGAGGTTCCAGAGCGAACTACCGGTGAAGAAATTTTTCAAGTGACCGATGATTTCTTCAAAATATTTAATATTCAATGGAGCAATTGCATTACTGTTTGCACGGATGGCGCTGTGGCAATGACGGGTAGTGAGAAGGGTTTTGTCTCTTTTGTAAAACAAAAAAATACCGACGTTACAATTTATACACTGCTGCATACATCGAGACGCATTCATGGTCAAAAATTTGCCGGAGGAACTTTTGAACACGATGAATGAAAGCATTAAAATTGTAAGCATAATTAAATCGAGAGCCCTAAACTTGCGAATCTTTGGAATGCTCTGTGCCAAAATGGGAGCCGAATATGAATCCTTATTGTTTTATACTGAAATTCGTTGGCTATCCGGAGGCAAAGTTTTGGTTAGATTGTTTGAGCTTCGTCACGAGGTGCGTGAGTTCCTTTTAAATCAAAATATGCCCGAACTATATCAGCACCTTGATGATGATTACTGGATAGCCAAACTTGCATACATGGTTGATATATTCGAGCATTTGAATGATTATAGAAACTTAATAAAAAAATGCAAGGTCCAAATGAGAATATATTGACGAGCTTCGACAAATTACAAGGGTTGAAAAAAAACTAGAACTTTGGCAGAAAGAGTTGCAAAAAGGATGTTTGGAAATGTACCAAAGGACCAACTATAGTACAATTGAAAACAAACAATTAATTGTGGATCTGTCCAACAACACTTAAGTACGCTTCAGCAGAAATTTGATCAGTATTTTTATTTCATTAATACGTAACAATACGGTTGGATTCGAAATCCTTTTGCAACCGATGCAATAATTTCTACGGAAGCACTGCCTCTGCAAATTCGAGAGGAATTTACAGATTTAAGTAATGACATGACTCTAAAACTTCACTTTTTCGAAGTTCAATTAAATCTTTTCTGGATTTACGTTAAAAAAGAATATCCTCGTATTTCCGACACAGCAATCTTAACACTATTTCCATTTCCGACAGCATATTTAGGTGAGCAAAGTTTTTCAACGCTTGTATTAATCAAAAATGATAAGCGGTCATGCTTAAAAGGTCTTGACCAAGAACTTCGGGTTGCGCTGTCAAAAATCGAGCCAAATGTAAAACTTTTGTGTTCATTGAAACAAGCGCAGGTATAACATTAGTTTAGTTAGCTTCTGATTTAATAATAAGACTTAACACCCAATTCGCGCCTCCGCCAGGGATACAGTAAAGACGACGATCTGATCTGTACCCGCCCTACTGGGACCAGAAGCCGCCTTACACAGTCAACAGCCCACTCCCGTTTATCCAACGACTTCCCGAACGCCAGCCCTCATATGACGAAGCCTCAACGGGCGGCAACCCTTCAAATACACTTGAAATACATATGTGGGCATATCGACAAGCGAGCTTAAGATCATTTATCGCGGTTTTCTGTCTCTGAAGGGAGGGCAGTTGACATCAGCATGATGTAGTCCTTGCTTACTGTTACCGAAAACCTCAACAGACAATCTTTCGTCTTGTATTTTTGTCGCTCGTCACACCTTTATGTATGTGGCCACACTGGGGCGAGTTACATAGTTTGGCCACCGGCAGCGCTGCTAACCGCGCGCACGCCACGGAAGTGCGGACACAGTCAGTGGGTCCCCAGCCTTAAGCGTAACAAGGTTCGCGTTGCGACCGCCCGGCATCATACCGCGTGGTCACAAAGTTTGTAATGTTTTTATCGTGAAAAATATAATCTGTGCTTCAAAAAAGACAGTCTTTGTCTGCTGCTCTGCTCCTCATCCTGCCTCACGCGACGTAATAACGCCCCTCTTCTTTTGAGAGGAGGATGTTTGTATGAATACTTTTCAAATAAAAAACTAAAAATTATTGTAAAATTTTGTATCAATTTAATACCTATATATCTTAGCTTTTGGTGTGCCGCGGAATTCTAGGAAGAATTTTGGTGTGCCGTAGGTGAGAAAAGGTTGCGGAGCACTGCTCTAAAGCACGGGTCATCAAGCTGGTCCATACCACCGACTAGTGGGCGATACGGGCTTCCGTGGTGGGCGGTGGGCGATTTTTGTAGATTTTCAAATCTCCTACATTCCTTCTAGATTTTTTTCCACCCAAATACTGAATTGAAATATAGCGAGGTTGGTGGGCGGTAGGGAAATTTTACCATGAAAAATAGGCAAAAGTGGGCGCTAGGCATAAAAAGGTTGACGACCACTGCTCTAAAGTGAAGTAATACATATGTCCATCATAGATATGAAAGTAGCACAAAGCTGACGAAATGAGTTGTGTAATTTTTAACAGAAGACATTGACAGAAAAAATTTAACCTAAAATATTTATCCTTGAACGTATTATTGCGAAGAGAAGATCTTAGTACATTTATAAATATATACATTGGTTGAACACATGTGATTGTAGGATAATAACTGATCCTGCAATTTTAGTCCACGGAAATGTTAATACCCCTCTTATATATTTACGACGCAGTGCCCTTTGTTATCACTGAATAACTAATGTTTTTTTTACCAGAAATTGTTTTTGCAGACGTCACATTTCATAGGAAGAAAATCTGAAACGACAAGAAGCCCTTTTAAATATTTTACAGGTGGGATGAAGTATTTGTAACAATAACAGACGATTTAAACATTTTATCCTACCCAGTTTGTTGCAATGTTTATCTGAGCAGTTTTTTCCAAGGTCGGGGAACTCCATTGTGAAGACTAAAGAAGACCACTGTGTTCGTGAGGTAGATGATAACTAGTTTAGTTGTTAAGGATTAGTCATTTATATCTTATTATCATTCCTTCTAGAGAGGTCTCTGACATTTAATGTGAATGATTTGACAGTTCGCAACAGATGTCACACACACACGCACACAGAGAAAGTAATGTTGGCATCGGCAAAAAAACAAAGATTATTTTCTCGATGGATAGGTAGGTACATTTAAAAAATAATTCCTAGTATTTAAAAAAAAAACACACTATTAGTTAAATATTAATGTTAACTTGGAGTACTGTGGCATCCAGTCTAAAAAAGTCCAAGAAATAAGAAGTTTTTGGCTCAGGTATATAAAGATTCAACCAAATGCTTGATTGATTCAACAAATGATGAATTAACCAAAGCGGTTTGTCTCTTTTATATAATTATCATATGGCGTTTTAAATTAGATACTGCATGCAATTGTAACATCGCTAATTCTCACATAAGGTCAAATTTTTGAAACCAGATTAAGGATCGAAGGGTCGTTTGAGATCACACTCTCAAAAAACACGAAAAAGCATAAAAATTTAGTGTTTTAATGTAAAATATGCATAGTCAATAATTGTAATATGTATTATAATTTTAATTGGTTGGATTGTTTTTCAAATGTTTGCTTAAACGTACATATCTATTGATAATATGCATTTCTTCCGACTGTTGCGTGGCGTGTTCGGGAATCCTGAAATTTTGATGAATATCGGTTTGTGTGTCCCCGATAGATATCTGAGAATAAGGAAGCATAGATTGTTCGCTCTCCCTAAGAGTAACACTAACCTGCCAGAGACTATGCCTCTTGGGAGAGGGATCAGACTGTTTAACCAAATCGCCTCGGATGTTGATATATTTCACGTAAGAGAGGCCCAATTCAGACAAGAACTCCAAGAGTTTCTTTGGAGGGATAATTGGTTGGCTTCGTCTGTCTGATAACCATAGGGACCTTCTGTTGCTTGTCTTTATTGCTTTGTTCATAGTACTTAATCATAAGTACCTAATTTTGTATATATTGTATTTTTTATTTGTATTTTTATTGTACTTCAGAAATGCATTGAGTTAAATAATTTGTAATGTTTCTGAAAGGCAAAATAAACAAAATTGAAATTGAAATTGAAATTGAAATAATGTATTATTCTTTCTCCCACAGATGTCGGTAGCTCTTATAAATACGTAGGTAAGAATAATTTGATAAATAATTTCACATTTTTTAATACATACTATTGGAATTCGAGTAAAATTTAACAATCAACAATCGCAAAAATCTTGTTTAAAGGAGCACGTGATTTTGGCACCCTATTTTCTGATTTCCGTAACCTATGTAACACAGTCGGTTTAATTCTACTATCACGCACACTGCTATTACCATATTTTTCAATTGATCTCACCTACATATATATTCATCAATGTTCGTAAAAACCCTATCAAGCATTTCTACACGGTTGATATGTTCGTATATTAACTCACAGAAGCCTGAAAATCAGTTCATCATGGTAGGTTTTGGAATGATCTCTAAAGTCCATACAAGCACATATTCTTCTATAACACAGCATCAAATTAATACATTGATCGTCATAGACTCCCTAAAGGACATTTTTTTACTGATTTATATAAAAATATAAAACTTATTTAACTTTTAAACGCCCAGTGGTCCCATACGGCAGAGCTCCGCAACCTTTTCTCATCTACGGCACACCAAAGTACTTCTTTGGATTCTACGGCACACCAAAGTTCTCACCTTGAATACCGCGGCACACCGAAAGCCAAAAATAGATATTAATTTGATCAATTTCACTTTTTTTTTAAGTTCATTTAGAACTTAATAAAGCAAGTACCTCGTTTTATGTCTACATAAATAGGCGATAGGCGCTGGAAGCTTGAGGACCGTTGTAAAATTATTTATTTATAATATTGCCTTATTTGATCGCGGCACACCTGTATCGTAAATTTGCGTCGTTCAATGCCCTAACAGGCCAATATTTGTAATGTTTCGTCGCAAAATAGATTCTTCTATGAACTTACTTTAATTCTATTATTACAAATTAATGTAATCCGATTGTGAAATGAACCATAACCACTTGTCTTGTATGACTGGAGGCATTGAAGGACGCAAATCTGCGGTCCCGTAAGGAAACCACTGGGCGTTTAAAGGTTAATATTTATAAATAATGTAATGCTGTTATCTATCTATCTATGCTCGTATTTATAATATTACATAATATTAATTTCGTAATTTAATTTAAGAGTGAAAAGCACTACATATAATACACTAGCCTGTTGTGAATTCGCTGATTTCATTACGATCTAAAGTTTTTTTTTTGAACGGCTCATGATTTTCCGATCGCAGCATTTAGTCGCACTGTCGATTGCGGATAATTATTTTGTTCCCAGCTTCTCACACACAATCCCCATACACATCTGCACATCATCGAATCACAATTGAACCGCAGTGTTGCCATTCGGTAGCTAACAATTACCGCCATCGCGTGTTTTGCAAAATTGCAACTAAAAGCCGCTTTGTAAATCTATTCCAATTAATAAACGCTGTCGACATATTTAAATCAATTTATTTCTATAAATTAATGAAAAGATTGATATTTTGACTCGCACTGAAATATATAATTACATTATCAATTAAAATATCATAAATATAGCAATCCGAAATAGGTTTTTTTTATACATACAAGCAGTGCATTCTGTTATTTTTTTTCGGATTATATTTGCATCATTTTGTAATGGGCTTGTAATGAAACTACCAAGAATGTAATTTATTCTAACTATAATGTAGCGTAAAATGATAACCATGCATTTTATTATTAGAAACCTTCGTGGTTTTAAATGCTTTAAAAAAACTGAATATTTATAATATTTTTAGAAATAATATTGAAAAAATGTTCTCGAAAGGATTTTATAACGTTCAACGCAGTCGGTTGAAATGATTTTTAATATGATTATTGAAGAGATCCAGATTGTGTGATACGAAAGGCAGATGCAGGAAGAGCACTTGAAAACCTGTCTGTGGTGTTAAAGAAGAAGATGAAGAAGGAGTTCATCCGAGTCGAATTATTACAACCGTGTAGAGATGTTATGTGAAGATACACACATATACATGTACAAAATCTATGTAAGAACGTTTATTTTCAAACAAAGCGTAGTCGCCACATGATACGCGTAATTAATTGTATATACGTTAATTGTTTGTTAAAGCGAAAATTCCGCAATGTCTAAAAACTAAGGCGTTTAACCAATGCATCCTCCCTGTAGTAACTTATGGCGCAGAGACGTGGAATCTGACAGCAAGTCTCACCCATAAAATAAAGGTCACCCAGCGTGCTATGGAGAGATCCATGCTCGGAGTGTCGCTAAAAGATATAATCCGAAACGAGGAAATACGCAGAAGAACTCAAGTCGTAGATGCTACCCAACGAATATGCACACTCAAGTGGCAATGGGTAGGACATATCTGTCAAAGAGACGACGGTCGATGGGGAAGAAAATAATTGGAGTGGCGCTCAAAAACTGGCAAACGAAACACCGATCCCCTGCAAGATGTACTGACGACATAATAAAATATTCGGGAGTGACCTGGATGCGGAAGGCGGAGGATCGAAGAGGATGGAGATTCATGCAAGAGGCTTACGTTCAACAGTGGACAGATACAGGCTGATGATGATGATAACGTTAATTGCAAATTGCCAAGCTAGAATGGAGCTATTTTTATATTTTACGGAGAGTTTACGAATTTAAAAAAAATATATAATTAGCTTCGCAATAAAGCATGGGTTGCCGTATTAAAAATAAATCACCCGCAGGTGTGTTGTTTGTCCGCTTTATTTCGGTTCGATTATCTGCATTTGATTTCCACCCGGGAGTTTTTCGATCGCATTGTGCTGGGAAATATATGACGAGTTGGACCGCCGACTGGTCCATACTCCATGGCCATCTCTAGTACATTACCCTCCACACACGCGAGCTGTTCACTTTTGCACATGTTCTGAACAGGTAAATTGTGAGTAAAGAGAGTCGTTTTTTTCATACTAACACGCAGGAGAGTAAGTTTAGTAAGAGCGTTAGTAAATTCGACGACTTTCTGGTGGGTAAGTTAAAATTTTCGTGCTGAAAGAATATAAAACGGTTTTGTGGATTGAAGGTATTGAAATTGTTCATTCATTTTATTCGTAAAGTTATCCATATTGTATGAAAAAGGAAACACATATTCTGGGAGGACATTCTAATGCATACTATATTATGTTAAAAGATGAGTGGCACATACTTGTTATTTGTCGTTGTGTGTAAATTGTGTAGATATGCTCGAGAATAGTTTCATGGCTATATGCAGGTGGGATCAATTAAGAATGCTCGGAAAAACAGGGTTTATGACAGTAAGCAGCATAAAAGAACGCTAGAGAAGAGACTGAACATATTTGTTCCGTAGATTAGAAAGCAGACGTTAGGGTGCTATTATGTACCAAGCTTATGTTTTGGATTGAATACATTGAATTTAACAAGTAAATTTGGATTCCGATTCAAAAATGGCTGCCGTTTTCATAAACTACACACATGCAGCGCTTAAGCATATCTAATATAATAAGCGACATAAAATCCACAGAAGAGATTTCTATATTACCATCACAATCTGTCGATATTCTCCTGTATGTGTTTACGTAAAAAAAAAAAGAATTTAGCCACTACCTAAGTTGGACGTCAGTGAAAAAACCTTATTAAATAAATGATTAATGCAATGATATTTGTTTTAATATACTATTCTATGTTAATTAAAAAATTATATTTGATTACAAATATTGTTTGTTTTTTAAATATATTGAAAAATATTCTAAATTTTTTGAAAGTCGTTAGTGTTGCCATATGAATTATTTGTATTGTCAGCGTCACTATTTGCAGATATTTGTATGAAGCCCATTACGCCCATCAGCTGAGAGCTTCGTTGCATATTTTATAAAGCAGACAAATGACTGGGTTCAATTTAAATTTCAAACAAACTCGCAACTAAAACAATGGCCATTTTTATGCAAACATTTGTGCGGGGCATTATTATTTCAAAAACTGAAAGTTGAATTTATTTTCACTATTTTAGCATATTTTCAATTAATATTGTTATATAAGTTGGTTTATTTTTTACAATGAATTTTAATTAATCTGAAAATAATGGGATTAATCCGTTGCCACGTTTTGATTTAAAAATATATTAAATTTACATACATTATAACAATATTTTACGTATCTTCTGTCTTTTTGTTACATGTTTAATTATATTACTCGTAATTTATATTTTTTTCTATTATTTGTAATTTTATTTTGATTTCCACGTTTGTTATGTCATATTATTTTTATCAGCTGTACTGTTTTTTTTTCTGAAACATCTATTGTGTTTTTATGTGTCGTTTAAAAAAAATTAAAACATATGATGGAAAAGCATTACATACCGTACCAGAGGCGATTAGGAAGGATTTTTTAAAGTGTCATGCTTTTCGTCTATATAACCGTGTATAGGTTCAGTGTTAACGTTTGACGAGTCTGTTGGTTGTGGTGAATAGCAGGAAAGATTAATTTTAATTATTATGATGAAATAAGCGCTTTGGTCGATTATTATTGACAATAACATCCTCCTCTCTCTCAAAAAGGTGTTACTCCGTCGCGTAATGGCAGGATTAGGAGCAGATTGGTATGAGAGACTTTTTCAGAAACACATTGACATATATTTACGATAAGTTTTACAAGCTTCCAGCCAGGCGGAATGACATGCCGCCGGCTGTAGTGCGACTTTCTCGGTCATCAACACATAACTGACTCGAGCGGCTCGTGGTCAGTCACCAGCGCCGTCGGTGGCAAAACTGTATAACTAGTCCCAATATGGCGGACACATAAATGTACCGCAAACGACAAAAATAAGAGACGAAAGATTGTTTAACGAGGTTTTCGGTACTAGTCAGCAAGGACTACATCATGCTGATATCAACAAATTTGTTGGAAGGTCCACTGATTGAAGTTTGTCGTGGATATAAGCTCCAATCAACTTTGATTAAATGTACTAATACTATAGAATATAAACTCATATTTAATATGACATGTAGCTTTTGTATTTTACATTTGAATAAAGTATTTGAATGCATCAACTGATAATGCTTCATTTATGACAGATTGTGTTGTAGTGGGTTGGGCTATATCGAATTAGGTTAGGTTAGGTTAAGGTTGTATCGAGTTTTTCCCGCGGTATCGGCTTTTCGCAGAACAAGCATCTGACGCAGGAATTAATTAAATTAAATACAGTGCCGTGTGACTCATTCCACGAGGTAAACGATTCGCAGAGAAAACACCGCAAAGGATGAAAAACTACAATATTTATATACACACTCGTAGTTATGCTTATAACATTTTAAATGGGCTCGTAATATCAATGGAAAGATCATTCACGTATGTACACCACTTTATTTTCAGTGTTATTTATTAACACTACCCAGTCCGATTACACAATATGTGTGTAATGGCCAGGCCGATCTTTAAAAGCCGGTCACACAGCATGTGTGTGATCGTTCCGCCAAAGCTTAGTGGCCGACTATACACAGCTTGTGATGTTTTTTCTAACGTTAGTGGCCGATCACACAACATATGTGTTGTTTTTACTTTCGACCATAAGTCAAAGATCTCAAACCTTTTCAGTGAGGGTCATATTTAATTTTATTTGAACACGTAACGATAGATTTAGCAATTCTTTAAAAAACAGTCAGCCTCCAGCGTAAGCTTAATCGCGTAACGCGCGGACTGTATAGTGTTAAAACTTTTTTTTGATATTTCAATAGGTGGAAAAGGCCTCTCACTATAAAACAATAGCTCGTCACAAATCCATCATCAGGTATCATAATAAAATCACAAACAAAAACATGTAACAATTCACGATACTTACTTCTTACAAGCTACATATTGTAGATGAAAACTTAGTGCTTCTTTTAATGCAAAAAACATGTAAGAGAACACAAACAGAGTACTTCAGTAGAATCAATGGCGTTCAGCTATACTCCATGTGGAAATGATGCATAGTCGCTGTGTGTCTGGGAGGATTGAAGAGACTCCAATTGTTAATTAATCTGTCTCTTCAAAAGGTTCATATTGTGGAGAAAATGTTTCTAGTGATGGGTTTTGGGTGCCAAAAAAATGACAAACAGAGATATATCCATTAATCCAAAAAAGAAATGTATTAATTATACTGTGTGCGTTTTATAGTGAAGCAGTTTGTTTAGCAGTCCAGTTTCCGGTGGTTCTCTTCCCTTCCCACCCTCCGCGGCCCACCAACCCTGTGGGTCAATTCTCGTTTTTGCCGGGGACAAAAAATAACACACATTATTGATTGGATTCCCATTTACTTTGATGAAATTAATTGTTTCGTAAATTAACAATACATGGCAACACCAAATGCAATTAATCCAGTATATGTGCGATATCTGCTTTCAAATCGAGGCTTGATAAAAAGGAGGCATTCGTTTTGTTCTATCATATATATATATATATATATATATATATATTATCGTGTCGGAAACAACAGGGTCAGATCCTGTCTGCCCAGAAGTGGGCGAGGTCGATGGCGTTACTCCCGGCCATCATCAGGTCTTCCTGGGTGCAGCTATTCAACGAAGGTGTGACAGGGTCTGCTCAATGCCGCAGTCACATTCAGTCGGTCCACTGTAGAAATGCCAGGCTTTCATTTGTGTCCTCGTCTTGCATACTCCGAAGTCTGTTAAGGGACCTCCATATATTCTACTCCTGGTCATGCCCAGGGGCTAGGTCCTCTTTCGGGGCAATCCAAGTATTCCCATCAGTTGCGTTTCTCCCCTTGTTCAGCCGCAGGGTGGCCTCAGGTATCACCAGTTCCGTTGTCGACTGTAGGAAACTTTTTCTTGATTTGAGCCGTGTGGTTATCTTTTGATACTCAAACATAGGGTGGAGTGCGTCGTGGGTTGCTTTGCATTGTTACTGAGGATGACTGAGTGTTAAGTCAAGCTCCTTAGGACCAAATAGTACAAGCCTAGGGAGCGTTGTGCAAATCAATCGATCTTCAAAGAAATGCTGATTAACAAACATCCCGCATTGCCCACGGCATCTATGTACATATTACGAGTATTTTAAGTCTTCCGTCAAACTTCGAATTCAGGGATGACTTAAATCAGAGCTCCGCAACCTTTTCTCATCTACGGCACACAAAGTACTTCTTTGGATTCTACGGCACACCAAAGTTCTCACCTTGAATACCGCGGCACACCAAAAGCCAAAAATAGATATTGATTTGATCAATTTCACTTTTGTTTAAGTTCATTTAGAACTAAATAAAGCAAGTACCTCGTTGTATGTCTACATAAATAGGTGATAGGCGCTGGAAGCTTGAGGACCGTTGTAAAATTATTTATTTATAATATTGCCTTATTTGATCGCGGCACACCTGTATCGGCTTACGGCACACCGGATAATCAAGGAAGATAGGCACCTAATAAGAACCATCTCAGAGAGGCGAGCTCGATGGATCGGTCACATCATGCACCACGATGGTCTTCTTTACGACATTGTGGAGGGGATGGTTGAGGGTAGAAACTATAGAGGGTGCCCTAGACGGGAGTATTTGCAGCAAGTTTTCGAGGACATGAGTTGTAACTCTTATGCTGAGCTGAAGAGGGTTGCGGAGGACCGAGAGGAATGGAGATCGAGTTCCAAGATTCTGTTGCTGGAAACCGATCCACCGGATTGATACAACGAAGAAGATTAAAGTAATATACTAAGTTCAAAGCTGTGTTATCGTAATATTAAACTATGAGAAGTATCTTGTATGTGAATAAAATCACAAGCATATTATTTTTGAAAAGATAAATGTTTTGAATAATGAGAAAAATGTACATTTCTAGAGAAAATTATATATGAGAAAATAAATACGTACATTTTTATAAGCAATTAAATATACATATACTATATATAAAAATCCTTAAACGAGTCAATTCATTCAGAAAAATATCGGCAGGCGCCAGGATGCGAACCGCGGACCTTTGTATAGGGCATTTTGCCCAGGTAATTATACCGCTCGGCCACCCTTGACAATTTCTTCCACCTGAGCCGACTCGTCTCTGATCTTCTATATAAGTTATCATCGTATGATAGATGTCGCTATTAGTATATATTAAAAGTATGTATATTTTTATTTTTTTTTTATTATTCAATCAGAATGCATTTATTCACAAGCTTAATATTATTATTTCCGACAGTCTATTTATTTTAGTAAGTACCACGCGGTCTCGAACCGAAACTATAGATCGAATGGATGAGAATAACTTCTTGTAAGTACGTCGCGCACATTGCAATTAGTTATTTAAAAGTGTTACTGTGAATAATTTTAAACATGTGATATTGTCTCAAAGGTAACATTAAAATAAATACGTACATTTTTATTTCAAATAACAAAATAAACATCTTTATTAACAAAATTAACAAAAAATAAAACGTTTGTGGTATATTTGCGTTCGCGCCAAAATGAGTGAGTAAAAATATGTTCCGATACATCAATGATAATATAATTTGAATGTAACACAATATGAACATCAAATGAAACGTAAATTTGATCCACACCTGCGTGAGCGGCTCTTTTACTTTGTACGTAATAATCCCCTTTGAAAAAATGCATTTAAATACTGGAAATTCAGCCTTTGACGCGCTTTTTTTGCTATTTAATGTTAATTGAATTGCATCGCATAAAGCGAATGGAATATGAGAAGCTGTTTTAAAACAAGATGTGAGGTTCTTGTACAGGCGCCATGAGAAGAGAAGCCAAATCTTTTGAGGAACTCTCTAAATATTCCGTGTTTAGTGAACGTCTGTGATTCATTAAGTGGTGATGAGATTCTAGAGTGCGATTGTTAATACGCGAAACTTAAAATTAAACACTGAAAGAAAATAAAAAGCTTATAAAAACGGATTTAGTGCTTTGTGTGTAACAGTAAAACCCTGTAAGCTATCAAATTGACGACGTTGCAATTTATCCGACATTTTTAATCTGGCCAGCTGTAAGAAGGTGGAAGGGGAGGCAGGAGAGGCTTGTCGCAGTAGTTTGTCGCTTCTAATTCTCTTAACGGCCGCCTTTAATTAGGGCGCCGCAAACCTCTTCCGACAAATAACCGCGCTTTACTTTTTTCGGCTGAAGGAACTTTCAGCGCTGAAACTTACGAGGGAACGACGTACCTGAAGGGAGCAGTGGCTTAGCGCGGCAAAAGTATTCCTAACACGTTGGATATTCAATGGAAAATGACGTGAACAACTGAAGCACGATGCTTAAAAATCACATCAAATACAACATAGATATATTGATATTTTGTATGCAAAAACACACAGGACAATACTGATAATACTGACAGACGGTGGTAAACAAATCGTGTTTGTGGAATCAATGACGCTGTAATGTTATGATTTGCAAATGTCCGGTATTCACATATTAACATATTTTTTTCAGGGATATACTTACGCATGGAAGGACTTATATTTAACATCAATGTCGATTAATAGGCTATGATTGGAATTTCCGATTTCAAACCTACCGGGGGTATTTACGAGTATGAGTATATTATATCATAGTTGTTGCTCAGTTTCTATTTAATGTATTGATAGACATAAACTTCATGAATCTCAATAAATTTTCAATTGAAGTAAAACATCATACATTAAATTATAAAAAATAATTACCTCTAAATTATATTAATTTACGTTGTATTCTTATTGAAATGAAATCACAAATGTTAAATTGACTAAAATTTCTGCTATGAAATATTGAACTTCTTTCATCCCTATTGGATTTATATATTTTAAATAATTTACTTTTCATTTAATAGATATTTACAAATCATCAACGTTAAAATAAAAAGAGATAAACGTATGCTTAAAAATTGATTATTTGATCCTGTATTTACTAACCAATGTTTTTATGAAGTAAATATGTGGCGTTTTGTTCAATAAATTTAGTATAAATTAAGTCACAGTTCTAATTATATTTTAAATATTTAAGTCTGCAGTGTGAACTATGCTTTATTTTACACCAGACTATCTATTGGAATCTGTAGTATAAACTTTGGTTTATTTTATATCCGAAATATAAATATCATAGGTTATAGTGATTTGCTTGGTGGCTTAAAGTAAAGGAAATTCGCTATTGCTTATTTGAGTCATTTTTGCGGTCTCCTTAATTAACTTTGAAGCTGTTGGATGAACCAATCAGCGGTCGAGCTGAGCCACAAAAAAAAGCTTCACCAAAGGAACAACTTTTAAAAATAACTTTGCATATTTCGTAATGTTTTCAGGACTGCGAGCTGCAGGATCTAATGTAGAATTAAAAAAATATATTTTAAGTTATACATTCGCAGTTCGTCTACGCCGTAGACCGTAGACTCTATTATTTTTCGTCTTTTATTTTTATAAAAAACTACAAAACATTAGGCTTTTACTTATATCAGACGCATCAAAAACATTTCAGTAAATGTTTCGTTTCTTCAGCTACGATGAGTATCTACAAAGCAGAGTTTCCAGCACGAGGTAAGTCCCCAGAGTGGGTATTCCTATAAAAAAAAGTTGATCATTTTTCGTTTTAATTTTGTAACATTTAATCCTGTTTATGTATATTTGAAAGTATAGCTACTCTAGATTTTACTACATATGTTTTTATCAAAATCTAGATTATGTTTCTTAATAAAGTATGAAACGTCATTATTCAACGTTTTCTTATTACGTTACGCAATATTCAATATTAATAAATAAGGTTGTTCATAAAACGGGTAGTCGGTTTCTCAAGTATTCTTAAATTAATCAAGTTACATTTTCTGCCTAGCTAGAAAACCTGCGCTGTTTTATAAACATAATAAAATAATAACCTAAAATATTTCATTTTGAACTGCGCCCTCTGTATTCCTTTATAGAAAGTAATGTTAATTTAATAAGGAACAATACAAATTAATTTGGTAAGCAGGGAACGGTGAAATTAATTATATTACGAATATTAATATAATACAACAATACTATCGAAACGGAAAACATACGGAAATCTAACATACTGGATGTGTAACTTAGTGTCATTATGCCCAAAAATATAAATATGTACTAATTACATTGACCATAGACGAATATAAACAAAATTATGCACTGTTTTGAATTTTATGAATTTTGAATTATACTTCTTAATTTAGTTAAGGTTGTAAACTGTCAATTAAATCCTAGTTTGATTATAATTTTAAAATATTGAATTGTACTTCATTTCCATGAAAAACGATGGAAATAATATTTTTTAATTTTACGTTACATTGTATTAATTTAATTATCGATTTATGATGTATTTTTTATCCAATTAACAATTTTTAAACTAACATTTCTGCCTAAATGATTACTCTGAACCATTATTTTATGCGGATGTTACCACTGTTACGAATATTTCTATTTTAATACCTTGTATATCCCAACGAACTTAATCGTGAATAGGTTTTATTTTTATTTGAGGCTTAATAAATATATGACTATCGACAATAGCAAATTGTAAGCTCGGCTGTCGTTTGATCACCAAATTTAAGCAACATAGAACGCGGATGAAAATTTAGTTGGGTTACCGCTTGTTGCTTTTGCGTTTAGTTGGTTAGGTTGAGCCGTTTCTTAGGACCAAATAGTCTGGCTATTTATCTGATTTTATTTAATATTCTGATTACAAAAAACCGATTTGGAAAACGATGAAGATCATAGCACCTGGTTATTTTCATGACAGAAATTTATTACTAACAAATGCTTATATGGAAGTAACTATTACGATGAAAAATGACCATTAACTTTGATTCTGAAACGGCTTAAATACTGAATGATTTATGTCGTGCTGTGGGGTGTGATGTCCCTTTGGGCCCAGAGTGGCCGTAATGCGATGACAATAAGAGCCCCCCTGCGGCGGGTGCTGCATATCTTGCAGCGCAGGCGCCCCCGGGCCCTCATCATCATATCGGATTTATTCCGCAATTTCCGATTTAGGGAAATGTCAATTCGAGTGCGGCCAACCGGGCTGCGGCAAGCGCGCTGGACTCGACACAAAATCCGAGGACTCGGCTGATTCGGTGACAATATTATTATTTTAATTACAACTATCACTGACTGATGCGTTTGTTGAATGATAAGCCTTTTAGGGATCAAGCATTTTAATTGAGACTCGAAAATCCAATATTATAATTTTTTTACGAATAACAAGTATGGTTTTCTGTTCCGGCCCTCGATGATTGTTTAGTATAACAACTTTTGTCACCTTTTTAAAATTGTCACTTTATCTTTCAAACGTGTTATTTTTTTTGTATGATTTGCGTACTAAATTGGGTTGATTATGTGCTTAGTGATGGCTTTTTTTTGAAGAGGAGGAAGAACAAGAACGCTTAGAAGAAGAAACAAAAAAAGAAACATATTATTTATTTGATATATTTTTTCTTTTGTAAAGAATGAAAGGCTTTTTATAGAAAATTAAACGGAATATTTAATTTTAAATTAATATTGTGTTTGTTTTTCGTGAAGCTGAGAAGGAAGATCGTTGGTCCTCAGAGCTTGTTCGGATAATGTAATGTCATTTCTTCTACGAGGATACATATTACAGTGAATTTATTTCAAGATATAGTATTTTATTATTTATAAGTGTGAATTACTAAATTTGAATAAGCGTGTCGACGAACCAAAATGTTCTAAACGAAAAATGGCATAAGCATTTGATAAATCCCACAACCCTTGATCGAACTTCTTCGAAGACATACTTTCTGAAAACTTTGTATCGGAAAACCGTATTGCTAAGGTCTTGCGGTCAGGCAGTGGAACCCTTGGACAAGGGACGGTCAAGGCGAAGCAGAGTTTTCAAAATACAAAAATGTACACAATAATGCTAAAATATGGAAATGAAAAAAATATCTTGAGAATCTGTGATTCTTGTGTTTGAAGATTGTTAAAGAAAGCTTTGGTTTAATAAAAAACACGAATTTTGAACATATTCGCGAGTGAAGAATGGATCGTTGTTATTTGAGGGCAATGTGCATTACAGTTGTTTTATATTTATAATATTTATATCATGCTTATTGATTACTTTTGTATGGCGGTGATTTTCTAGCACCTTATAAAAAACCGATGATGCCGAATAATAGTTTTTAGCATAGGTGAGTGAGTAGAACATTAGGAGGGTAATGGTTTGACTTTGTAAGTAATGACAGTTTAAGGAAGCAAAAACGGCACCCTTTCTTCCCACAGTTTGTAAAGAGACG
Organism: Glossosoma conforme; assembly: GCA_022606575.1. Lineage (NCBI taxonomy): Eukaryota > Metazoa > Arthropoda > Insecta > Trichoptera > Glossosomatidae > Glossosoma > Glossosoma conforme. The sequence goes on along the minus strand of JAGTXR010000075.1, from coordinate 1,746,743 downwards.
AAGATAGACGTCATATTACCGCCATTCAGTTCTGTCAGTTTTCATTGTCCCTTGTTCGTCCTAAAATACCTCTGCGCCCGAAGTATTACAACTTTTGGTACTATATGATTCTCCTAGGTACTATATGACTCTCGAACACCAAGAGAACAGAAGGCTTTGAAGGGGCGGCAGCTGTTGTATTCAGGGCATATTTTTTTGTGATTTATAAATCTGATTTTGTTAAGAAGATTAAATGATTCGATTACTAGCTATCTTTTTATTTGGTCACCGGAATTTCGGCATTCTGGTAGGTACATAGAATGTAATCGGCAATATATTTTCCATTCAGGATGTAGTACTGACATAGCACGACGTAACTATCATGTTGGCCGACTGATTTTTATGGCACCATTTTGTGTAGACTAAATACTGTAACTGGAGTATGGATATTAAGGAAATTGAAGCATAGATAGGCGCAATAAATCACGTTGTGAGGATTTGACATGAAACTATACGAAGAAGAAAAATAAAGGGGATAAGTCTCACACCATCTTTCCGTATTTATACATATTTTAAAGCTTATTATTATTAAATCGAACTCGCGAATGAAAGTCGAGCGTTTTAGCCAATCGTTCATAGTACTTGGTAAGTGGAGAGCTTTCTATTTCAATATACTCTAAGGATCGGCTGAAGGACGTTTCTCGCCTGGAGTATTTCAAGTGCACTTCCAAAGATTAGTTGCATATCGATCATCTCTATTCAGAGTGAAGGGACATTTTGAATTGAAAAGTTTCTTTCAGACCAAAGAAATATTTATTAGTTTATTTCGGACATTTAGAGCTATGAAAATTAATGACTATTGAAGAGAAATTAAATGCGAATAGTTACATACTGGACGAGAGCAAAGTTTTTTGTTAATCAACATTTTTCAGCAGGAGGTGATTTACATAGACGGTAGTTTTAGCACAAAGACGTATTTTTGGAATTATTTTTATCGAATTTTTTAACCCTTTCGCATCGGTTATCGGTATATGCCATAATAAGATTCCCCGACCGTTGACATCATTTGACGTGATATATCGTTTTGCTAGTTACTTAGAATAGTTTTTTATGCATCATCTGATATTGAGGGATACAAAAATTAATGTGATGTATGAAAATAGACCAGATAAGTACATTTATGTTTCAAATACTAGTTTTATAATTGACAGTATAATTTGTATTCAAACCGAGCCGTAATGAAAGGGTTAAGTAGATCGGAAGAACAAAAAAGTCGTCCCAACTAACAACACGCGGAAACCCGTCAAAGTGATGTTAGACGTTGACGTATAATGTTTGTTAATTTCGCTGATCTAACAAGGGTCGTGATTCAATGTGCTTTTGTCATTGGTCTTCTGTGCACTTTTATCAATGTGCAGGTAATATAAGGCCATCAAAATGCCTCAACAAAATTAAATATTTAGTCATCTAGTTTTGTTTTGTAGTATATGTACAAAGTCGACTTTTTCTAATATTAGAAAACCATTCTCAATTTGAAAATTTTTATCTTTAAAATTCTGTAACCAACATGTATGAAACATGTCTGTGGTGAAGAAAATGCGTATTTTAGTCCACTATCTATTAGAAAAGCGAGTGTTTTAAATACTTATTACTGTGGGCAAAAAATACGGGAGACTTTTCATATTTAAATTTCGCGGGCTAAGCGATTCGATTTTTTTATATTTTTATGTTGGCACTACTGTCACTGACATCTGTGCCATATCACACGTCAAATATTCATTGTTGCTTAAGATACCCGTCCATTTGGAAACAGCAAAAAGTGTTCGTTTTTTATAATGTCTGAACCTATTCAACAACGCAGTTCCAATTAATTTTGTGTGCGGAGTAGTTACAAGGACATGTCTGTTCCATTTGCTGGCATTTATTTAACCGATAGTTTAGGCTCGTGGTGTCCCTTGGTTTGATCCTCTCCAACCTGGTGTGCAGCGTGCTCCCTAATGGGTTCTGCAGAAGATTACCAGCGCCAGCACTGTCCATCATCCGGCCTAACTCAGCCACATTACTTCAGTGCAGCAGGCTTAAATGAATAAGAGGAATCGAATGGAGACTCCATTAGAACGTCAGATTAACTGTTACATGTCAACACATATATAGACAATAAACTCGGTGACGTACGGATACACAAAGCATGCTAGTATAATTTATTTATGCTTAAATGTAGTGCAAGACAGGCGTATACAACTGGGATGGGCAGAATTTGGAAAACGTACATTTTTAAAGCGAAAATTCCGCAATGTCTAAAAGGCGTTTAACCAATGCATCCTACCTGTATTATTACTTATAGTGCAGAGACGTGGAATCTGACAGCAAGTTTTACCCATCAAATAAAGGTCACCCATCGTGCTATGGACAGATCCATGCTCGGAATGTCAGGCGGAAAGATTGTTTATCGAGGTTTTCGGTACCAGTCAGCAAGGACTACATCATGCTGATGTCAGTAAGTTAGTGTAAGAAATGTCTCTGTAAACGGGTTTTAAGTAAGTTAACTTAAGTCAAGGAAAGAATCTGCATAAGGGTGCATGTTTTGGGAAAAGGCAATGAGAGCGAACAACTGTGTGGGAGTGTTTTATAATAAATTTCATAAAAAAAGAAATACAAGATTTTCAAATTCCGCGTAATGACTTATTTCACTGTTTATTTGTGGAGCTATTACAAGTTCATTAAATCGCAAAACACACAGAAACACTGTGCTCTCGCGCCCTCTTCATCTCTTCTTCTTCTTCTCTCCCTGCATTAGCGGTGATTTGTTCGCGGCGATCTCGGCCGCAAATAATTTCCCGGCCGCGCTGGGGTGCATTAAAAACCCATTACAACGACGTGCTCAGCGCCCCGCCGCCCCGCCGCCTGCACGCCGCTAACTGCGCCCAAATTATCAAGGATCCCGCGAAGACGCGAGGTAACCAGATTTACAGCCACTTTACGGGATGGCTAAGCATTTACATTATGTGACTACGAGACAAAGCGAAAGAAATGACGTAGAATCTTATAACAGATTTTTCAAGTACATACTCGGTCTTGGAGGTTGTCGGGAATCATACATTGAATAGATAAGAATTTTATACCTTGTTTTAACACTATCAAGTCCGCGCGGTACGCGATTAAACTTACACTGGAGGCCGACTGTTTTTTTTTTAAATTGCTTACAAAAAAATTCGCATATATTTATTTGTTTATATGTATCCAACCCCCTTCATCGTCGCTGTCTTCGATCTCCTCGGCGTCATCGGGAATATCGAACAAAGCATCAGCGTATATAAGGAGACTAATTCTAACCAAAAATATATTTCATTAAAATATAAAATTAAATAAAAAAACAGTTTATATTTCGGGAAATACTTATTTTGCTAAGAAACATATAAAATTTAAATGCATACAATCGAAATATTCATCGAGAAAAACTGTAAATGTTTTCCCAATTTAAAAAATATAATTATAACACGCGAGATAGAGAAGTCTGATCTCACATTTTTTTTTTTTTTACAAAAATGCTCTTGTAAATTTTTTATTGTCATGTGTTCAAATAAAATTAAATATGACCCTCACTGAAAAGGTTTGAGATCTTTGAATTATAGTCGAACGTAAAAACAACACATATGTTGTGTGATCGGCCACTAAAGTTTGTAAAAACTTAAAACAAGCTGTGTATAGTCGGCCACTAAACTTTAGCGGAACGATCACACACAAGTTGTGTGACCCGCCTTTAACGTTCGGCCTGGCGATTACACATATATTGTGTAATCGGACTGGATAGTGTTAACATGGATCACACTGAGCAGTGTTTCACTTGGAAGTCTGCAGTTTCGCGATCTGTGAAAGATTCATCAGTTACAATGTGCACAAACGTGAGGCATACCTGTATATATTCCCATTTAGACCTTCAGAAGCAGAAGCAGATATGTCCTAGAACGAGGAACGGACTAGAAAAGAACTGAAACAACTAAGTGGGAAAACATGGTGACCATATGTTCCAGATATGGTATGAATATAGGAAGACAACCTAGGAGTGGCTTAACCCAATGACTTGTACGCCAATATATCTAAAACTCTCCACCCTATTAACATCCCCGTTACTAAAATAAATGATTTCACGCCACCGGGATATTTATCTGAATGCGTGGTAGTGGGATGAGGATCTAATGAGCAACACAGAGAACTTCTTAAAAAGCACATTAAAATATGTTTAAGATAAAGATTGAAAAACTTTCAGTCATCTGTCCGAGAGAGAGCTTACTGCTTCAGGCTTCGGATAGATCACAACTGACGACTGGCCACTGAACTTCCGTAGTGCTAGACACCCCAGCGCCGCAATTATTAAAGTGGTGATCTACAGAACTAGACCTGTCAAACAAACAATATGGCAATACGTGCGTGTCCGACGAGCGAACAAAAAAATACGAATTATTGTAAATCGAGGCTTTTCGGAACCAGCCTGCAAGAGTTACATCGAGCTGATATCACTAACTAAATACAGCTCGGTGGAATACAAATTATACTGTCAATTATAAAACTAGTATTTGAAGCCTAAATGTACTTATCTAGTATATATTCATATATCACATCGGTTCTTGTATCCTTTAGCTATCAGATGATGCAAAAAAGATATTCTAAGAGAGTAGCAAAACGATAAATCACGGCTACCGATGTCAACGGTAGGGTGGGAATCTTAGACGGTATATATCGGCAAAAGGGTTAAAATGCTGATTAGCAAAAATACCTCGAATACTACAGTTATCGTTTTTTAAGTCCCTGGCGGAGGCCTTCGGGAACCATATACGAATATGGTCCCAAGTAAACCTTCTATAACCTATGCAGAGTCATTCCTTGACTTAAGGTTACCAACTTAACATCTGTTTGCAGAGACGTTTCTTAAGATTTGAGGTAAGTCGAGGGCTGAGGTTTCCTCACTTTAATCATTCTAAAGTAAGTTCATAAAAAAGACATTTAATTCTTTCTTGTATTGACGTAAATTCAAGTAAAGATGGTCGCCCTGATGAGGCGCTACGCGGCCCAAACAAGGAACGTTTAAGATTGCCGCAGATTTATTGTGTTGTTCGCTCGCTGTAATTTTATTTAGCCTCCTCCGAGCTTGTCGGCGCTCCTCCCCCCGACGCCCTCTCTCGGCAGCGCGACGCTAATTCAATTCGCTTTGTGGCGCTGACACGGCCGACACACAAAAATAATGGGAAACGTTTTCGTATTTAAAAGTCTACAATTGTTGTAGTCGTTAGGAGGGCAACACTTCTGCCAGCTGTTCGCTGTGGACCGAGCTGAGTTATTTGGTTGTTTGTTTTTTATTCTCGTTTAAAATTAAGCCAAGGGAAGGATGTTTAAATTTTTTGTGTTGTGTTGTGGTACTTCGTTGTTAAAGCACCTTACTAACAAATATACTACAGCTGGCTTGTTTTCAAGGCAACAAACAATACATGGAATATACTCGGCGGACTAGTACCCCTAAAATAAGTAAAAGAGTTTGAATACCTTGGAAGTACGATGACCTGGGATGGCATAACAAAAAAGAAGTCATCAGTCGCATACATCAAGCAAGGCTAGCGTTCAATAAAAAAACAAAAATTCTTGAGTCAAAAAATATTAATTTAAAGCTCCGCAAGCAACTTGCCAAAATATTTGTTTGGAGCATCTTGATGTACGGCTGTGAGACATGGTGCTTATCTGAAAGTGATAAAAAAAAAACTGGAGGCCTTTGAGATGTGGTCATACAGAAGAATTTTTGGAGTTTCCTGGAGAGACCACGTCACGAACAATGAGGTTCTCAGGATAATTAAGGAAGATAGGCACCTAGTAAGAACCATCTCAGACAGGCGATCGGTCACATCATGCGCCATGATGATCTTCTTCACGACATTGTGGAGGGGATGGTTGAGGGTAGAAACTGTAGAGGGTGCCCTAGACGGGAATATTTGCAGCAAGTTTTCGAGGACATGTGTTGTAACTCTTGTGCTGAGCTGAAGAGGGTTGCGGAGGACCGAAAAGAATGGAAATTGAGATTCGAGATTTTGTTGCTGCAAACCGATACCGGATTGATACTACGAAGAAAACTAACAAATAAACTACAGCTGGATTGTTTTCAAGGCAACAATACATGGACTGTACTCGGTGGAGCTGCGGGAGGTAGAGATGACATGGGATACGACTGACAGAGCTTTGTGACGGCGGTTCGTGAATGCCATATGCTCCAGTTAGGGGAGTGAACATGGTAATGATGATGATGATGATGATGCAATAACAAATAGTTAAATCATACAAATTCCTTCTACTCAATAATGTCAATCGTCATCGTCCATGTTATGTCCCAAATCATCGGTACACTTTAAGGTATGGTTCCCGTTGACCTCCAGGGCAGGAGCTCGGAAGCTCCATGAGATGGCAGCTGTTTTTTTTAAATAGTATCTAAGGCATATAATTGTGGCATTTGGGTTGAGACGTGTGCGATGTTTTTTTTCTTATTTCCCACATTTTGACCGCTATTGCAAGGGTTATCCTTGATGATTTGTGTTGGAAAATCATTAAATCTGATGATCCCCTGCAATGGCAGGCGATATATCGGAGATAAGAAGAAATTCGCCACACACGGCTCAACCCAAAAGCCACGAATCCAAAACTGGCCATGATAACCAAAAATAAAAATTCTAACTACACATTTTTTGATTTTTTGCATTTTTTTACCGCTGGATACCATAAACAACGTTAGTTTATTTCGATTTTCAAATGTAACCTATTAACATTACTTATTGTACATTATGTAAGTGATCAATAAATGAAATTTAAAAAAATAATTCCCCGAGCTCTTGGATTCCATTAGACAATCGGTCACACCGTATTTACGTTATGAAATTGACTTATCACATGGGAAAATATTGTGCTTAGAGGATCTACGTTTTTGTGGTAGCTGTGTGCTCTGATTTGGAAGTAGATACGGCAGAGAAGAAACTGTTCGAGATGCTTCAGTATAAGTAATGCGACAAATTTAATTTAAACAAATTTGAAATGGTTGGAAAAATATTTTCCCTCGAATTATATTTGCAAACTATTTTCGCGAGCAAACGTGGTAAATAATCGAGTGTGCGCATGTTTACACTATTGAAAAATTCAATTTTATATTTACCTAATACCGCTCCCGGAGAATAACATTTCCCATCTCGCTGAAGAGTCGCAACTCGCGACATTTCACACAAGAGAGAGCATACAATGTGAGCTTTCGCATCTCCAGAGGCGACCCTCGATAGACGTCGGTCTATTGTGAGCACCAGCACGGTGGAGGAGACATGTGTGTACATTGTCACGACAAAGCAGCTACGGTCGTAGTGCCTTCTGACAAACGGCGCACGACATAACGTACAACCTTCAATATTTTTACGGACAATCAGTGATTAGTAAGAAATATATGTAATATTTATCATTGGAAATATTTTACATTGTGTCGACAATATTTTTTTTCCATATTTGCGTCCTTGCTATAGCATATTCAATTTCTAAATTATCTCTGTACCCAGAGCACTGCTGAATACATTTTGTGTAGAGTTTGCGTCTTGATTTCAGAACGATAGCTCGAAAACTTGAAAAAGAAGCATTTGGTTTATCCTATAAATTTAGCAGAATTTTGGATTACACCATATGTTGCAGCCAAGAAGTTGGTTGATAAAACGAATTTATTATGATTATACTGCGAAATTCATGTTATAAACTGGCAAGGGCCTTGACTGGTGGACCTGGAAATCCCTGAACAGATTAAGAACCGGAATTGGCAGAACAAAGGTCAACGTCGAGCGGTGGGGAATGCTTCGCCAGTAAGAGTCAATATTGTGTGACTGCGGAGACCTGCAGACTGCCTCACAACTAAGATCCTGCTCCATGTGCCCAACAAGCTGCACATCTCAGGACCTAATGCTGGGCAACACACGAGCTATCGATGTTGCCAGATACTGGGCAAACATAATTTGACATCGCTGACACGAAATAGAAGATGTTATAGGCTTAAGATTTGATGCTTTGGCATTCGTCATTCGACCATTACAGAGTGCGGACGTACATTACAGTAGCTCCAATAAATTCGGAGTAGTGACGTGTGTGCAACAATAATAATAATAATAATAAAAAAAACTGATTTAATAATAATTTCTAGTGAACATCAAAGTGTGATTAAATGAATCAAGATAGAATGCGATGGAGATGGAAGAATTAATAATTAATACTAAAGAGCTGATCAATAAGATCAGCTCAGCAAAAGATAATAAATTAAAAATTCAACTGGAAAAAAATATTCAAGAAATTGAAGAAATTACAAAAAAGCAAAAAATTGACTTACAAGGAAAAATAATTGATTTACAAAACGAATTAATTAATAACAACAAGAAACAAATGAAAAAGATTGAAGAAATTATCTCTAAATCGAACATATCTTATGCAACAATCACAAAGAGTTCACCAAAAGAACCAACTAAATTTACAACGAAACAAGACTAAAAAACACTCAATCATAATAGAGTCAAAAAAGAATGCTAGTGCTGAAATAGTTAAAACTAAAATACCAAAAATGTGAACCTAAACAAAATGAAAATGGGAATAATTAGTTTCAAAAAAATCGGAGAAAAAAAGAATCTAATAATCTGCGCAACAAAAGAGGAAGCTAAATTACTGTGCAATGAAATAAATAAGAGAATCGGAGACGAGGTTACCGCTGAAGAAATTAAAAAGAAACAACCAAACTTAATTATTAAGAGACTACAAAAAGGCATTAGTGAAGAAGAATTAATCAGTAACATAGTCAACCAAAACGGGCTAAATGAAGAGGACGAGACTAAAATTAAATTAATCAAAGAAATTAAAATCAAGAAAAGCAACGATGGAAAAGAGTGGGATACCACAAACTATATTATACAGACAACTCCTTCGATTAGAAGACATCTGATAGAAAGAAAAAAAATCAACATTGGATACAAGAGAGTCAACATTGAGGACTGCAACCCACTAATGCAGTGTTACCATTTTCAAAAATTTGGATGTCGATGTCTGGCCAAGGATCAACCACCAACCTGCTTGCACTGTTCACAAAATCACAACCACATAAACTGTAAATTTAAAGAGACACCAATTTGCATCAATTGTACCAATTCAAACAAATTTCACAAATTAAATATACCCACTAACCACAACGTCAATAGCCACCAGTGCATGATAAGAGAGAAAATGCTTAAAATCGCAAACAGCCGGATTGATTTCGGTTGAATTCTGTATTTATTATCGAGGTTAATAATTTAAAGCATACCTACATCATTTACAATTTATGTAATGTATTTACTATCGAGGTTAATAATATAAAGTATACCTACATCATTTACAATTTCAAAATTAATGCTTACCAATGAATGACTTTACATGCAACAATATTAACAATAAAATTCAAATAAAAGAACTCATACATGATTCGATCAAAGATCTCAACCAATTAGTACAAAATTTTGAAAACACACTTACAACTTACCATATGAATAAATTTTAATGATATTATTTTATATTCTAAAAAATGTATATATGCAACACTTAAATCAAAGATGAATCCCACGCCACACACAAGATCTACCTTTAAGTGGCGTCGAAAGCGAATTTCCAAAAAAATAAACAATAAAAAAAAAATGAATGTAATACTGTCAATAAAATCTTAAATGTATCCTATTATATTTGATTAAATAAATAAAAAAAAAAAAATATGTGAGATCCTCCCGAGAACATACTTGTATATGAATACGGCTGCAGTATACGAAACATATTTGGATGTTTGTTAATCAACATATAACGGGTTCGCCAAATAACTTTTTTTTTTGAAAATGGGGCGCAAAACATCGAGTGTAGCTTCGCCTGTGTGGCACGTAGCGCCGTCCTGTTGAAAGCAAATGTTGCCAATATCCTCCTCTTTAATTTTTGTGAACAAAAATGGCCCGATAACGATCGCCATTGACTGTAACAGCCACTCCTTGCTCATTTTTGAAGAAAAATGGCCTGATTTTCAAAGTAATGTCGCAATATTTCCCAGCATTGTTCAAGCGTATACACAACCATATTCGTTCAGCGGAAGGATAAAACTAATTATCTGTCAAATCAGACAAGAGCTAAATGTTACCATTCACGAAATAAGCACTAGTTGAAAAAAATAAACGTTAGATGGCGGACCCTATATGTAGCAGCACATCGATAATTTGGTATAATAGTAATGTATTGGATACTCAAAGAACATTTTTGGTTGACTTTCTAACAATTGTATTTTTTTTGCGTAAAGAAAAGATGCAAACGCGTAAAGTTGCGACGCACGAATATAAAATAATCTTGCGATGGTTTGGGCGATTCTTGGCACGTCCAAATATATACAGAAACAATCGAAGGTTAGAGTTGTTTTAACATAATATTGTTAATATAAAATCAATTATGGACCGGTCGACGATTTTGTCCGTCCCGTGGAATTGAGGCTGCGATGCATAATACATAAGTGCGGCCCTGGAAGGTTCTAGAATTGGGATTGGAAAAAAATATACCCAACGACAATAGCAAGTTGTGAGCGCGGTTTTTGTTATATCGTAGTAACATCCTCCTCTCTCTCAAAAGGGGTGTTATTCCGTCGCGTGAGAGCAGGATGAGGAGCAGGTCAGCAAACAAAGACTTTCTTTTAGAAGCACATTGATTATATTTACGTTAAAACTTTACAAGCTTCCTGGTCAAGCTGGTTGACACGCCGCTGTGGCCGTAATACGACCTTCTCGATCGTCAGCACATAACTGACGCGTTCGTCGGCGCTTAGGCTGTCGCCCAGCGCTCAAGTGATGATGTCTGTAACTAACACACACGTGAGCGGACAAGCGAACAGGAAGAGACGAATGATTGCATATCGAGGTTTTCGGTACCAGTCGGCAAGAGCTACATCGTGAACCAATACCAACTGCGTATCATTAGTTGGTTCGAGTCACATCTTAGAGTTAGAGTTTATTAGACCAAACGAATATTCGTATATTCAATCCCCTCTAATTTTACTCGTTTTAAACGAAAAATACGTCTGGAATTGTGCCTTAACCTTGTGCGGCGAGTTTATCAATCTCTCCGATATTTTTACCGCCGTTGTATGGGTTGATGAAAACAAAAAAAGTCACAAAGAGCCAAGTTGAGATTGTAAGGGAGCTGGGGGACCATCGGGGTGTGGCTAGTATATGATAAATACGGTCCACTCAGAAAGCAATGCGGATTTTCTGGAAAAATAGATTTATATATAGGATCTGTACAAATGCTTATATTTATATTAAATATTAGGTGGCCATCCGATCGATTTTACTGCGCTGCCTTATATAGTCTCGACACAATAAAATCATTCCCATTACTTTAATAATGACCGTCATTTATTATGAAAGTATTCCGTCCTTCATCGATACCAAATTCCTCATCCAGAGGACCACACTGTAGTTATACAGCCTTCTTGCAGTCCCAACTTGGATCCTTGTGACTTTTGTTTTGTTTCTGGGACTGAAGAGTGAGCTGAATGGAAAGCATTACTGTGAAAATCATCCAAAAGCATGTTTCAATGTTTCTCAGGGACATTCTCGTTCGTGGAAGACGCGTCTCTCCCAAGTATATTGATGCAGGAGGAGTGTATTAAGGAATTTAAATAATATTTACAGGTCTGTCGGAATGTGGTCCAAAAGGTCTTTCTCCTTATATAGGGCCCGCTATCTCACACAAGTGTGATAGCGGGGCTACGTGTGATTGGTAAGATATATATGATAGCGAATGTAACGACATTTATAGGACGTATAAGACGAACATTAACCCTTTCGCATCGGTTGTCGGTATATGCCGTCAAAGATTTCCCAACCGTTGACATCGGTTGACGTGATATATCGTTTTGCTACTTTCATTACTCATTGTGACATCTACGGTAGGAAATTGGAAGTGCAGTCATTCCCTTTATTAATCTAAATGTATTTTTTTCAGGAATCTATAAAGCATGTAAATAAATATCCTTAGGTTTCCTCACAGGAGCGATTTTTCTGTAAACCAAAATGTGTCAATGCCACCACATGTATGGAGTTACATAATGAACGTTTGTTAAATATAATAGTTTTTTATGCATCATCTGATAGGTAAAGGATAGAAAAACCAATGTGATGTATGAAAGTACGTCAGATAAATACATTTATGCTTCAAATAATAGTTTAAGCACAAAAAATGGTTTAAAAAATTCATGCCGTATTGACAGTATAATTTGTATTCTACGGAGCCGTAACGAAAGGGTTAATAGACAAATATTGATAACAGAAAGTGTATAATTGATCAATCCGCCACAGGTCTGGCCAATATTTTTTTCATTGCAAATTTAAGTGCACATAACTTCTGTGATGAATTATGTGAGAGTCTCATGCTGCAAATATCGTTTTTAACAAAAAATCGCACTGTCCTTCTAAAATTGACGTCTGGAAACCCTGTTTGGAAAATACGAGTACGCCATGTTTAGGCTTGTTATGCTGTGTTGTGTTTATGCTGTTAGTGCGGCTCAGTGCTTTCTGCGAATGCGACAAACTCCCCTAACAACACCTGCGAGGAGAAGGAAGTTGATTTGGGGTAATTTAGTTACAGAAAAACATCGGATCTTTGATGTGATTTCCTGAATTTCGGGATTATTTTCACTCAAGCTCTTTTAACTAGATACATTTTAAAAAGTCGGTGTTATTTATAAAGTTGTTATAAATTTAAGCTGTATTCTAAACTCTAAACTAAAAATAATTGTTGTATTTGAATTGATAGTACATATAATATGATAGAATATATGAATTAGAATTTAGATCAACACCAGATTACAAAAAACAGCGTTAAAGTATAGTAAGAAAAAGTCGATGGATAACTCTTGTTGGAAGATTTTTTAGATTTAAATCCACGATTTGAGTTTTCAAACGTAATGTTTCTTGATAATTTATAATTATTTCTTTCACTATAACATAAACGAGGAAATTGATTTTTTCACAATATATTTGGACGAACCCCATGGAGGTGTATTTTTTTATACTCAACGAGATCATTGGCATCACAAGTGTTAATGTGACTGCGAAAGACAAAAATATACCGAGTTATTAGGAAAATATTAGTTTTGGTTGGAAACATGGCATTATTGCCAAGACGCTCAGAATGAGTGTCATTTAAATGGAATATAATTATATAGATTACAGTAGAATACTTTATTAAATGGTATTACATATTATTTTATGGAAGTATTGTTATTTTAGCAGATAAAACTATTTTCAAACAAAATGTATTTTTACAAACGTGATATATTTTGAAATCCCGTCAGCAAAAGTCTCTCATCCGAATGGAAATGAAAAGCGGAATTTTTCCATAAAAACCAGAAAAATAACAATATTATCACGTAATGGATAAACGGATCGGCAAATTAACCGATGGTGCCCCAGGGGCAGAAGTTACTTTGCTGCAACGCCGCACAGTGGAGACAAACTAGTACTATGTAAAAAAATTAATTATTTAGGTAGGCTATTATGAACATGAGCAACATTGGTCGGGGACCAAAACGTGGATGGATTACCGCCTGTAGTTTACCCGTATGTCGTTGGTTGAGTTTAACCGCTTTTAAGGATCAAATGCTTCAGAACTCTAAAGCATCGAGCTTATCATTATATCTATTTTTAAAAGTTCTGTTAATAAATCTTTCTCGAACACTAACGTACAATTCATTGGCTCGTAGCATACTTGAGAGCGGATCTATTATTTGGGCTCCCCACGAGTATAAATATGACCTCATGCTGGAGAGAGTTCAGAAGAAATTTTTGAGGTTTCTTTACATGAGGATGTATGGATATTATCCGTGGCTGTACCCATCTAACTTTATACGGGATATGTTGGGTTACAATGAGTTGAGAACTAGAAGAGATGTGTGTTTGAGTATGTATTTCTTTTGCGCGGCGTGTTCAGAAATTCTGATATTTTGTTTGAAATTGGTTTGTTTGTTCCTGACAATTATTTAATGATAAGAAGGCACAGATTGTTTGTTCTTCCTAGAAGTAATACTAACCTGCCAGGGTCTATGCCTCTTGGGAGAGTGATCAGAATGTTCATCGATATCGCCTCGAATATTGATATATTCCACTTGAGAGAAGCCCAGTTTCGACATGAGCTCCACGAATTTATTTATCAAAGTAATTTCATGGAGTCTTCTGTTTAGCGAGCTCCGGGACTTTTTAAATTATTGTATTATTATTGTATTATTTTTAAATTGTTCTATTATATCTTGTTTCACAATCGCATTAAATATTTATATTTGTAATATTTCTGGAAGAAATAAATAAATAAAACAAATTAAAAAAAAAAAAAAAGTTCTCCGGAGACATCTAGTATTTATGCTTAGTACTGAGATAGATAGTGCTTAATTTTATGCAGGTGTAAATTAATTTAATTTTAAATAAAATGTATAGATTTGTTGATAAAACGGTCCTACTCTGCGTAGCTTTAAATGTTGGATGAATTGAACAGCCAAGAGTTTGTACCACGAGCTCCATCTGCTAACGTCCCATGGGGAACTCACGGAGCTTTATTATGACTGATCGAAATAAATCATAAACATATTTCTTGAGAATAACTTAATATGATTTTCAAATACGGATTATGTGATGCTTAGAATTGTAAAGATGACTAACTGTCTCAGTTAATCAAATAATACTTTTACATTTAAAATAGGAAACCTATTTGAAACACCGATTTCCGCCCAATCAGTGTAGATAAGAAATATTGGGCTTGGAGCGTATTTGAATGGGTAAAGGCCTCTTACCACGGACGTTAAGTTTTGCAGGATCACGTTAAGTAGTATACATGCTACTATGGTAACATTCACATGTGCATCATATACTACTAAACGTGATCCTGCAAAACTGGATGTCCGTGGAAAAGGGCCATAATCGCTTGAAAGCACTGCGTTGGTTGGGATAAGAAGTCTTTAAGGGCCAAATGTTTCAGTCATCGGGAACATTGACCTAATCGTGGGGCCGCTTTAAAAATGCTGATTCCCAATAGCACAAATACGTCTCAGATGTAAAGTTGTATTTTATTGAATTTCAGGAGCTATGCATATACTTATATACTTGGCGGATCTTCAGGTGTAGATATGACTTTGGACGATTTATTTTGATTTTATATTTTTATTTAGGTTGAAAATGAAACGCGTGCAATCGCTTAAATCAGAAAGTTTTATAAAACTGAACTATGATATTATTGCTTATTAATTACAACTTTAATTTAAAATAAATTTACTATTTTAATTATGCAGTTCCACCAAAAATTGTCAGTTGATAACATTACCGTTGAAACTTAAACTATCATTATGTTGTTTTTTAAATATTCAAGTAAGTGTTGATTTATGTTGAATTGTACATTATGTAAGTGCACGATTTCATAAACTATATAAATTTTCGTACCTAAACGAAAATGCCGTGAAACAGAGATTCTTAAACAATTTATGAAAATCCTATATTTTTCGTTACGTTCGACACTTTTCTCCATCTTCAAATATATAGTGTTTCAAGTTTTCTTACAAAATGGTTACAAATGTTTATTGAATCTAATGAATCACACATAATTGATGAAGGCGATAGATTATTTCTTTCTATATTCTGACTTGCCCGAAATAGATCCCACATACAATCTCAAATTAAATATAATAATTCGATAAACACATATACTGTATATTAAGTATTGATCCGGAAATAGATTGGCAAATGTTAATTTTACGTTACTAATGTTAGTTGATATGGATTTGATAAAAGTCAAAGAAAGGCCTTAGAGATTGAAAAATATGCGGCATTATTAGTTACTCTGTGTTAACTGCATGCTACTAAGATCATATTTTAACCAATATTTGGAAAACATATCTCAGTTAGGTCAATTGCTTCTGAGAATATTGTGGTAGGTACATAATAAATATTTGATTAAATAGGCTGTCTCTTTAAGCAGAAGCTACGTAAAATATTTACACGAGTAAATGTTTGCTTTCCGAATTCCGTTTATTTTTTAAAAGTTTGAGAGTTGAGTTTCTCATTTGGCGGCAGGAAATGATTCCGATATCTGACGCTGGGCGCTGCCGGCGGGTGTCATGGCGGCCGGCGCCATCTTGTCGTGCTGCAACCGCCAAATGGCCGCCCACCGCCAAACTGCTTCCGATAAAGAGCGCTATCGCAACTACATTTTGAAAATACACATGTGAGTTTTGTAAATGCACAACATGCGAGTTTTAACACTCGTTCGAGTATTTTCACTGTAGTTTATTACTAATAAAGTACTATACCTAGATAAGTGCTCTGAAAATTGTCTAGCATTTACAAGCTTCATTGAATATATATCAATTGACATCAGCATGATGAATTCCTTGCTTACTGTTACCGAAAACATCGATTTACGATCTTTCGTCTCTTATTTCGGGTCGCTTGTCGTGCATTTAGGTGCGCCGTGCTATAATTTTGGACGGTTTCGCTAACGGGGGTGTGTTGTTAGTTAAAAATACCACCGCTCGTGGCGCTAGCGGAAGCTGGGACAGCGCGGAGATCGGCAGTCGGTCCCCACCTTTTGGCTAGGCAAGGTTGCATTGCGGCCGTGCGGCATATCATCCCGCGTGGTCGAAAGCTTGTTATGTTTTTAACCTAAATATAATCCACATCCTTCAAAAAGAAAGTGTTTGTCTGTTGACCTGCTCCTTATACGCGACGTAATAACTCCCTTTTTTGAGAAACGAGGATGTTACAATATATTTTCGTCTAGTGCTGACTACAGTAGTCTCTGTTCTACTTATTAACTGATGTTAATCTATCTGCTATGCGGTCGGTTTACACCTTGTTTACCATTACCAGTTCTTGAGGAACACACCGAAACATTCATTTATATAGACATTTGTGTTTGAGTGCTCCGATTCATTTAATACCGTTAATTACTAAGTTTCTTCTACGGAGATTCACGATATGAAAATGTATGTAAATTAATCCTTGTCTAATCACTGATAAGTTTTACTAACTTTTATCACAAAAGTTACGATTTTTCATGAAATAATCGTAAAGAATTATCTGTTTATTAAATATTCAGCTAATATTAAAATTGTGGTCGCTTTGACTAATACTTTGATAAGTCTTTCGCAACGAGATTAGTATATCAAAAAATACTTTTTTTTGAAATGAAAACCCACCGAACTGTCGAAACGCCCTCTTCATCAGTTCCCCCAGAGTAAAAAGATGGAAAGAAGGAAGAAATCTCATTAACATGGAGATCAGGTGTGGTGATGAGGGAGAGGATTGGAGGCGAAGCGTGACGTCTCTTATTCTAAGGAGGTCAGCCGACACTAACAAACATTGCACTCAATATAACCATGATTAAATAATTGAATCAATTTATTACGACATTTTTCTTCACACTTTAGCCGCGTTATTTGGTCGCTACAAACTGTCGCTATTAAGTTCTGTCACTGGTTATTGGCATTGTCATTTGCCAGCGGGTATAGCTCAATGGTCAAAGCGTTTCCTTTGCAAGCCAAAGGTCGTGGGTTCGATCCCCGACAGAAATTAAAATAAAAAGGATTTTTAATTAATTTCTGAGCTAATTTCTAAAATATCCCCGGTTGGCGCAAATTTGATCCCTCACCCGTAAAATGCCAGTCATAGCCTATTAATTAAAATTGGTGCTAGATGAAAGTCGTCCCGTGAACACCACACATTCATAGTAAATTCCTGTAATAATAAGGATGATGCGTGAATGTCGGGCTGTAGTCTATGACGTTGGCGGACCAAAACTCCACATGCAGCGCTTAGCCATCACATGGTAAGCGTCATTGAATTCCACAGATGAGACTTTAGAATCACTTTCACCACCTGTCGGTAATCTCCTGTATGTGTTGACATAAAAAAAGAGTTAAGTAGGTATATTATTATATGTAGCTAAGGGTTTCGATTGTCGAATTGAGTTATATTTGTTAGTAAATCTTATTTTTAAAACGATTATTAAAAGTGGTAACAGTAAGTTGTTATTTCATTTTCAAAGTACAAAGATGTATACAAATATTTAAAAGCGAAATTAAGATCATTAAAATGACTGTTTACGTTTATTTAATATCGGTATTGATAATTAGTGAATTCTGAAATGAATATGTTTGGCTTGGATCTTGGCTTTATTAAAAGATAATTATTTTTAATTACAAGTCCGGGCACTGCTCAGGTAACAACCCAGCTAAATGCAAATCAGAAGAACTCTCCCCCAGGTTCCAGGACAGTGCCCAGCACCCCACATCCCGTTCTTCCCATTTTCATTTTCCTATTCCAAGATAAAAGCGATGTAACTAGGAAAAAAATATATATTTTTAAAATCCATTTATATTTAATTTAACATGTTTCTGTAAATAAGAGAATACCAAAATAACTTCTTAGGTTTTCACGGTCAGATTTGATATTGTGGCTTTTGGGTTTAAGTCGTGTGGCGAATTTATTTTTACCAATATTTCGACGGCAATTGCAGGGGTCTTCTTCAGGATTGATGACTTAGTTGTGAGTTGGTGTCAGATTATTATTTTATTATTTTAATTTTTTCACGAGCGTTGTTGCTGTCTTGTGGCTCGAACGCAATGAAAATATGCACGCCTAGTAAAGGAAGCAATTGAGATCAAAAGACATTCCATCAACATCAACAGGGATGCCGGCTTGATTTTAAAAACAGCATGGCTTCCATCTCTAGCACATACTCGAAAACCTGTACAGACAAGCAAGGTTAAGCAATTCTTAGAACATATCTACCGTACACGATTCTCCGGACCAATGAAACTTGAGTATGTAGTTGCCACGGAGACAACAATAAAGCTCCTGAAAAAAAAATCTGACACCAATTCACAACTAAATCGGTCGAAATATTGGTAAAAAGAAATTCGCCAGACACGGCTAATCTCAAAAGCCACAATATCAAGAGAATACCAGTACACAGCGATTGAGAAGTCGTATATAAGAATTGTATGAAGTTGGCCATTTTCAGATTGTTTGATGAGAAAAACGCCGTATAAGATGGTGTTTGTTGTAATTTTGTAAGTGTATCAATTGTTGAATATAAGTATAAATCATCGTTAGTTTAAAAACTATAAAGATCATTGATAAAATATATATTTCACTGAAGAATAATAATGCAGATTATATTTTTATAATTTTAAAATAAGTTATGTCGCCATATCTGCTTTGGTCTGATTTGGAATTCCAGAGTTGAATCAAAGAAACACAAGAAATCTCATTAACGACCCCCCAATGCGGGGTGACCATGTTTTTACTTTTAAAAATAAAGCACGAGAAACCAAATTTTACGGCTTAATGCAGTTTTTTTTAAAATTAAGTTTTTATTTTATTTTATGTAAACACATACAGGAGATTACCGACAGATGGTGATAGCAATTTTTTGAAGTCTCATCTGTGGAATTCTATGACGCTTACCATGGTGTATATGGCTAAACGCTGCATGTGGAGTGTTGATCGGCCAACGTCATATAGACTACAGCCCAAGATTCACGCATCATCCTTTATTATTATAGGAATCTACTATGAATGGGTGGTCTTCACGGGACGACTTTCGTCTACCACCAATTTTAATTGATAGGCTATGACTGACATTTTACGGGTGATGGATCAAATTCACACCGACCGGGGTATTTTAGAGCTCAGAAATCGATTAAAAATCCTTTTTTTTTTAATCTCCGTCGGGGATCGAACCCACGACCTTTGGCTTGCAAAGCAAACGCTTTACCATTGAGCTATGACCGCCGGTCTGACTGTTGAAAACTTTTATATAGTTTAAATTAAAACTATACTAGGAACTTTTATTTTCACTGACCGTAGTCAGAAGATTTCATTTTAGGTGAAGAGTGGAAGGACTGTTATACCATAGTTTTTATTCGAAATTTCAAAATGAAAACCGAAAATTTGAACGTTATAAATTGTATTGAATGGCAGCTCTACATATTGTTTCCATTTAATCATTTTTAGGTAAAGTTAAAATAAATAAATTAAGAATGTAATAACTAAATCAGAGTTATAAATTTAATTATATTTACTAAATAGCTTCATATTTACACTAATTTGTTTTCACAACGCGTTTTTCTCATTATTTTTTCTGTCGCTGGGTTGTAAGGATCGGCCCTAGGAGGAGGTTAGAAACTCCTTTTCCAGGGGGCACAGCGTTGAGGTTTCTTTTCATGTTCCTCAGTTCAAATCCCTGAACAGATTATGAACTGGAGTTTGAAGAACAAAAGGCAGCCTCGAGCGGTGGAGATTGCTTCGGTACGGAGAGTCACTGTTGTGCGACTGTGGAGAACTGCAGACCGCCTCATACCTAAGATACTGCCTCATGTGCTCAACTAGTTGCACATCCCAATATTTAATGCTGGGCAACACACGGGCCATCGATGTTATTAGATATTGGGCTGAAACAATTTGTCGTCGCTGAGACGAAGAAGAAGAAAAAGTATGCGCTTTTACGAGATCATGCTTTTGAACGATAGAGTATAATAAAATGTTCACACTTCAAATGGATTATCAAAATTTATTATAAAATGATAGAAATGATTTCTGTTTTCTTTATTATGTCACGTTAATGCATTTTTTGCTCGATTACTTATGTTGTGTTTTACTTATATCGAGCTAATAATGACTTGAGTGCTTCTAAATTTATACTTAACTAACTCTACGTACTCACTTCAGCATATAGTCACCATAAATAGTCGTCCTAAAGTTGTCGACTCACTGTCTGGTCCCTCGAGTCAACAGTATTTATTGCATAGTTCTTTCCAATATGAGATCTCTTGGCATTAAAAAGCAGATGTAGAATAGGATGGAATTATAAAAGTATTCCCTTATCACAATAAGCAGAGGATCACATAAAAACTATCTTTTCGTAGTGAAACTGCATGAATAAAACGTTTTGGAACATATTAAGGTTTTGAAAGCATCTTAAAGTAGATATTTTCGTATTTAATTTATGTTAGATGGGTATTTTAAATACATCATATTGGTCACCCTGGGAGCACGCGCGTGATGTGGAAGCCGACAAACATCTCCTCCTCTTCTTTCTTCCACTTTTCTCTTTTCTCTCTCTTTTCACCTCATAAATGTTGTTTTTCTGAAACCTCTGTAGGGAGTCGGCTGCATTCCAATTATTACTTTCTGTTGACGTCCTGTAAATACCTCTCGATACGAATTAAATTACAAAAAAAATGGTTTGCGTATTTAATTTGAATAAAAAAATGATTTCGTTCTTTTATGCACTGTTTAAAATGAATGCTGTTTTAGAGCGAAATCAAGATTGATTTGATGTATAGGGTTTCCCATTAAGAACGATAGATTTAAAATTGTGCATGTAAGTCATTTATATCAACATCCTCCTCTCTCAAAAAGAGGGGAGTTATTCCGTTGCGTGAGGCAGGATGAGGAGCAGGACAGCAGACAAACACTTTCTTTTAGAAGCACAGATTATATTTTCACAATAAAAACATTACAAGCTTTGTGACCACGCGGTATGACTTCCCGCGCGGCCGCGACGCGACCTTGCTTCGCCAAAGCGAAAAGACCGACTGCGGCCGTCCACACTTCTGCGGCCCGTGTCAGTCGCCAGCGCTGCCGGTGGCGAAACTAGCCCCAATGTGGCCACATACATAAAGGTATGGCAAGCGATAAAAATACAAGACGAAAAATTGTTTATCGAGGTTTTCGGTACCAGTTAGCAAGGGCTACATGGTGCTGATGTCAACATATATATAGTACAGTTGTCAGGTAATGATAATATCTTAAATTTAAAATTAAACCTTTACTCTAGCAAAGTAAAACTAAGATATGAAGTTTATTTGTACATATACAGGTATATTTTCTGATTGGATTACTTTTTGTTAGAGTGATTATTTTAACTATATATAACATATTTTTTGAACATAACACAAAAAAAAAATAACTGCTAGGAGTCTGGTTTTACAGCAACGCCTGAGCCCCGGTCTACCGTAAGCAGGTAAATAATATGAAAAGTCATTCATTTCAAAACTTTCCAAAAATGTCATAATAAGGAGATGCTCACAAAAATACTGTCAAATTATTGAAAATTGTTAATGCAATATCGTCAGTTTACCATGTAGATGTCTTCAATTATGTATTATATGTAAGCGTTAAAATGTATTGGAAGCATCATTATTCTGAAGACTATATATGTATAGCTCAACGGTCAAAGCGTTTGCTTTGCAATCCAAAGGTCGTGGGATCAATCCCCGGAAATAAAAAAAAAAGATTTCTCATCGATTTATGAGCTCTAAAATACCCCCGGTTTGGTTTGAATTTGATCCCTTACCCGTAAAGTTCCAGTCATAGCCTATTTATTCAAATTGGTGGTAGACGAAGGTCGTCCCCTGAAGACCACCCATTCAAAGTAAATTCCTGTAATAATAAGGATGATTCGTGAATCTCGGGCTGTAGTCTAAGATGTTGGCGGATCAACACTCCACATGCAGCGCTTAGCTACATGCAGCATGGTCAGCGTCATATAATTTCACACATGAGACTTCAGAATTACTATCACCATCTGTCGGTAATGTCCTGTATGTGTTTACATAAAAAAACTGACTGATGGCAGAAATGAATAAACAACGGTCGCTTCTCTCTCGGTCAAGCGATAATGGACCTGGTTGGGACATGTAGTACGAATGCCGCAGGAGAGCAATAATTTCAGCTGCATTTTCTTCAACTCCCTAACTCACAACGTCCTGAAAGGCTATCTGGCATTATTAATAGAATGTACTCGGCGGAGCTATGGGAGGCAGAGCTCACATGCGATGAGGCGAAGATCAAGACGGCTGATAGAGGCTTTTATCGATTTTCAATCAACAAAAAACAAACATTTAAATATCTTAAAACGAATGAAACACACTTAACCCCAATTTCATAATCATGGGCACACATTTAAGAAGCAGCTGTAATAAGGTTCTAACATCCTCCTCTCTCTTAAAAGGTGTGTTAATACGTCGCATGAGGGCAGGATGAGGAGCAGGTCAGCAAAAAAATACTTTCTTTTAGAAGCACATTGATTATATTTACGTTAAAACTTTACAAGCTTCCGGCCAAGCGGAAACATACCGCTGGCCGTAACGCAACCTTGTCTCGCTAAAGAGTGGGGACCGACTACCGATCTCCACGCTCGGTCTCGGCTTTCGACCGCACCACGAGCAGTGGTGTTCATAACTAACACACCCGTTAGTGGACCCGTCAAAAATGACAACATGTCGCACATACATGCACGACAAGCGACCAGTAATAAGAGACGAAAGATTGTATATTGAGGTTTTCTGTAACAGTCGGCAAGGACTACATTATGTTGATGTCAGTTCATATAATATTTCGTAAAGTATAGATCAACGTTTCCTTGTCTTTTGACCCTCGTTACTTGGGTGGGCGGGTTGCGGTGGGCGAAGGGCGCGGGGGTTATTTCACGCTTTAAAGAAAGTTCGCGCCGAGAATAAGTGTTTCAGAGTAAATAGCTTCTGAAATTACTGAAAAAATATTCCGTCCGACTCGGAATGAAGCGCCGAGGAAATTCATAACTTTGTTTGTCTTCTCCGCTTTCCAACTAAATTAACAACTCGCCGAAAGTCGGGAATAAAAGTTTTAAATTCGCGACTCCAGGTGGTAGACGAAGATCATCCCGCAAACACCACCCATTCACATTGAGTCATCAACCGATGGGTGAAAAGACACAGGTTAATCAATTTTTCTTCAATGATGAAGGATCGCTTGGTAAAAACCCTGCCTGATCCTTCTTGTTTTTGGAGACCCGTTACTGGGCGCACGCAAAAAGCTACTCGTTATTGAATTTTCATTTGCAATATCTGGGACTGGGCAGTTTTACTTTATCAAAACAAAGTGCCGACTATACAGTGCTGTGAATCTCGGCATCTAACCAAAAGCAAATGCAGCCGTTGAATGGTGTGATTGGTTGCGTTGTTGTATATGATTGGCTAGCTCCCCAGTTTGGTTCTGAATGCCCAGATTCTTTAATGGTTTGAGAGACTAAATTCGAAATGCTGAACTTCATTTCGATAATAAAACCCGTGTTTGAAATGTAATAATAAAGCTAATAATGAATGCGAAATCCACGAAGTCTTTCTTCGGGGCGTTGAAATGTTTTAAAGATTTACTTAGCGAAAGTTCCTTCCCGCCATTCGTCATTTGAAATACGGAAAATAATAAATGGGGCCGTCCCACGCTCACCTTATGGTTCAAAAGCGGGGTACCATTGTACCCCAAAATAATATTTTTTTGACAGGAGAAATTTTGTAAATATGTTTCTTTTGTTGGTGCTTAACTCAAATATATCTCACGGTTTTAAGCGTCCAATTAAGTTATGATTACAAGTTACTACTGTGAGCCAAAAATACCGGAATATTTAAATTTAAAATTTTAACATTAGACATTATAAAAACGAAAAAAACATACAATGGACGGGTATCTCAAACACTAATGAATATTTTGAAGTGCAATTTAACTGAGATATAAGTACTAGTAATGTAAATATAAAAATAAAAAGACGAATTCGAATTACTTAACCAGAAATTTTTTAATTAAAATTTCCCGGTATTTTTTGCTTACATTAATATTAAAATAATAAAACGTTTTTATGATAAAAATTAATCTGAAAAAATGCACTTTTAAATATACTATACGCGTATATTTCCATTATAAAAGATAATTACATGCTTTTCTCAAGAAAAATGTATTTTTAAGAGTTCCCCCATTTGTTCCTTGTTTATCAGACGCACTGCTCTCTTTTGAATCGAATTCAACTAGCAATCTTGGGCTGTTATCAAAAGGTGGCTGCCATCATATTCATAAAATCAGTCAGGTATAATAATGCCCCTTTCGGTCTACGATCCAATTTTCTAAGTGTGGATACTCGACGGTTAACTTCGTTTGAAAGGTGTGAAAAACACAAACTTAAGTTTAAATGAGACATTTATCTGAGAGTTTTAAAAGTTGCCATCCAGCTCTCTAATTAGCTGGGCTCTTGAGAACTTTAGTGGAGGCTGGAACAAGACAAAGAGATACAAACTTTCTGCGTGTGGGTAACACTGGAGAATACCCCGGCAACGAAGAGATTTTTATTATAAATTGTATGACGCAAACCGTTTTGAGAATAGATAATTAATATATTTTATAAAAAAAAGTTTCGGGATATTTATGACTTATATTAAATATGATTGATAACGGTCTCACAGTCTACATGTTTGACAATATGCGCCTGTTTGGTTTGTGCGCTTTTGAATTGTGGTGGACATATACGCTCAATAGCGAAGCGATTCGTCTGCAGAGTAAATCAAAACTGCTGCATCTTTATTCTTATTCAATTGTTCATGCCCGCTTCCGCAACTGAAAAATATAGACATCGTGAGCCGCCGCTTGGGTCTCGCCTCATTCCATGTCAGCTCCGCTTCTCGTAGCTCCGCCAAGTACATTACAATTACATATCCGATGAGCGAACAAAAAGAAACGAAAGATCGCATATCGAGGTTTAAGTATTTTCTACCGTGCGGTTTGCGGGCGGATAATAAATTATCGGTTAAGAGCCGACATTTTGCCTCTATTGGCAACACCGTCGAGAATTTTTTTCATTGGCTCTTGAAATGCTTCCCATTGAAGTTATAATTTTGAAAGTAATTCTAATTAAAAAAAATATAAATTAAAAATATTCAGTTTTGATTCACAATTTGTTTTAAGCGATTACATGTTTCGGCCTTCCTGAAGACCATCTTCAATAATAAAATAATAAAAACAGGCATTGGCTTATATAGGTATGGACAATTAATTAGTAAAATATTCCCAATAAAGGAGCGTTGAGTGTGAGAATAGTTGATGTCATAACTCGGTTCGGTGTGAGGATAGCTAGAAAGTTGGAATTCCAGGATAAGACTTCGGGCCTCTACGGGGAAGTTTTCAACTTTAATGCACTTTGATTCAAATGGTTTTAATGCAATTATCCGAACTGCCACACTATTGCAAACTGCAACGAGACACGTGCCCACACAAACTATTTGCTTAATTGTTATTAAAATACTTATATTAATACATACACAAGAGCGGCTTTGCTTATACCAGATTGATATTACACAATTATGTTTGAAGTTATAATGATTGAATTAGTTTAATCTTTGCTTAAAATGTGAGCTTATGTAACAAAATAAATTATAAGATTTAGCAGGTGTTGTTTCACAAGAATATACGAGTAATATGAATTAGTTGGCAGGTATGTCTTAGTGTTAAAGCGTTTGCTTACCATAACGAAGGTCGTGTGTTCGATCCTCGAAAAAAATTCAATCGATTTCTAAGCTCTATAACTAGCCCCAGTTGACGTGAAATCGATCTCTCGCCCTTATACAACAAATTTTAATTAATAGACTTTGACGGTCATTTAACGGAAAAGAGATCAGCTTGACCACATTTAGAGAGAATAAAAAAATATATTTAAGAATTTTTCTGGGATCAATCAGACAACTTTTGCGTGGTAAACAAACGCTTTGCTACTAAGCCACACTCGGTGGTTTAATCGTGCCTATAATTATTGAAATGGATTAAGTCAAGAAGTACTGAAAAATGAATTAATCATTAATTTCAGTTCATTTTATGAATATAATCTTCTTCTTAATCGTAGTATTAATCCGATGGATAGGTATGCAGCAACAAAATCTAGCATCTCGATCTCTACTCCTCTCGGTCCTCTCGGTCCTCCGCAATCCTCTTCAGCTCAGCATAAGAGCTACAACTCACGTCCTCGAACACTTGCTGCAAATACTCCCGTCTAGGGCACCCTAATAATCTTCATGCAACATAAATTTAAAAAATGTAAATACAGCATTTTCCACAACACGAAATTGTCACATTCATCGGTTTTCAACCAACATCATAATGCAAGCCTTTAAAAATCTCAAAACGAAAGAAATTTTACTTATAAAATTGTGATCTTGCAATTCGTAACGCTCTTGTGAGTAATCTTTTAGTTGCCTGTGTGTTGCTCAGCAAATAAAGGTCACATCTGAAGGTCTCTCACTTTGCGGGCGCTGTGCAGTTGCGTTTTACGCAGAGTTAATGTCACCGAGAAGTGTATGATGCAATTTGTCGGGTTCCGGGGGAGTGCGCCCCCATGGGGGTTCCCGCCTCGGCCTCTGCCCCGGGAACAAACTTTTAATTAAGTTCATGAGACAGGCCGCGGGAAGGGCGCCAGACTCACTGAAATGCCCAGTCACAGGTAAAGAAAAAAATGATGATTACTCTTTTAATATTTGCATTACCGTCTCTTCATATTTTATTCACTGTATATATATATATACTCGTATCGGAAACAACAGGTTCAGATCCTGTCTACCCAAAAGTGAGCGACGTCGATGGCATTATATTCACTATAATTATTATCGTATATTCAATCGTATAAGTATTGAGATCCCTCGTCTAGTTAAAGCGACTCCAGACAGCAGGATTGTCATGCGGGAGTTAAAAGACGCTCAGCACTCAAAACATCATCGCCTCTCGTAAGCGGTTAAATCTATACGATTTTTTCATTATTTTTAGCATTCATTTTGCGATCCATTATTAAATGTAAATATTTATTTATTTACCTTTTTTTAACTCGTAGTTTTCCTCAATCCATCACTTGTCAAGAGACAACTGAGCTGCATAGTACTTCATAAGTGGTCGAACCCATTTTATGTAAGAGAGGGGTTAGGGGTGTGTCTATCAGGGAATGATAAGAGAGGGAGACAGCTAGGGTTGCAGTGATGAAGAAAATAATGATTTAGGTATTATTTTTTCATAAAATGCGTTCGACCACTTATGAAGTACTGTGCAGCTCAGTTGTCTCTTGACAAATGATGGATCGATGAATGCTAAGAGTCAGTTGAAAGTGCAGTCTCCTAAAACAGAGACCATGTTTTACGTGATCCATGTAAATACACCGTAAATAAATAATTATTTATTAAATCTATATGATTTTATTTTGTTCATTGAAGTTTAACTAAAAGCAGTGAAATTCTCTTCTATGCCGGGATACTGTGGTACTGCCTCTATGGCGACTGCTCTGAATACGAGATCAGTAAGGCGTCAAACTAAATGCACCGGTTCAGGTAAAGGCCTTCAGGAATGCAGGGCCATGTGCAATTTTCCTTTGCTGGGACTTCTCCAAGCTCCGGGAATTCAATAGACTTGGGTTGCGGTAAAATTGGCTCGTGAATTTTTATTTTTATTACACCTTTCTATCGACGGTAATCGCCATGGTGTAGGGGGGAGACGATCAAATATTGCTCAAAATAACGTGACTAAGTTTTCAAATCACATTAATAATATGCTGGATATACTGACTAGGAATGCAGTCCAAAATAAAAGCTCTATACTACTACACGAAAAATCGTGGGTTCGATTCCACATGGAGCTTTTTTTACTTATACATACTCGCATATCGAACCCACGAGCTTTGATTTGGGAAGCAAACGCTTTATCTCTAAACCATACCTGTCAGCAATTATGTATTTATAAATATGTTTTTAAATATTAAAATTTTCTTATCTTCCCACATCCAGCGCATAAAGTATTTGCTTGGCAAGCCGAAGGTCGTGGCTTCGATCCCCGATGGAGATTAAGAAAAAAAAGATTTTTGATGTATAAAGTAAAGACGGTTGGTGTGAATTTGATCTTTTGTCCGTAAAATACCTGTCATAGCCTTTTAACCAACATTGGTGGTAGGTGAAGACCACCCATTCGTAGTAAATTCCTGTAATAATAAGGATTATGCGTGAATGTCGGGCTGTAGTCTATGACATTGGCGGATCAACACTCCACATGAAGCGCTTAGCTATATGCAGCATGTTAAGCGTCATAGAATTCCACGGACGAGACTTTAGATTTACTATCACTATCTGTCAATATTCTCATATATGTGTTTACATAAAAAAAACTCGGATCGTCACTATGAATTGCCGCCACTCAGTTGTATCAGCAACCATTTATCCATTCTTCATCCCAAATAATCTCTGCCCCTAAAGGCTTACCTGGAAATATATATATGGCTTCCTACAGCCTCTAGGGCAGAAGCCTTGAAGAAAACTTAAAAAGGCTGCAGTAGTAGTATCCGAAGCATACTTTTGGCTTATTAAGTTTTACAAAATTTAGGATATTGGATGGATAAGCCCGATACTCCAGAAGACTGCAAGGACCAATAAAACCGGAGGATAATCAAGTAACCTTGATGATGCGCCTATTCATATTATGATCAGTTAGCAACTGATATGTTCAGTAGCAGTCCCCTTTAAAAAATCCGGCCTCTTACTCTATAAGCTCTTGAAAGATTTGTGTAATTTGTAGTTGACAAAATTCCGTGCTTAAATATGAGTTGAGATACGGCAAAGATAGTAACTGACTGAACTGTGTGGTAGAAAATTGTGGCGATTTTATGCTCCAGAAGAAATGGATCATTAAAAACTAGTTATGTTTCGTGCTGCACTATAGACCTATTGAGATGTGTTTTTTAAATCGGAATGACTGCATAATACCGCCATTTCTTTAATCCCATTTCTTCAATTTCGATTCAAGTAAAGGGTCCGCCAAATAATTTTTTTTTTTGAAAATAGAGCTCAAAACATCGAGTGTAGCTTCGGCTGTGTGGCACGTAGCGCCGTCTTGTTGAAACCAAATGTTGCCAATGTCCTCTTCTTCAATTTTTGTGAACAAAAATGGCCCGATAACGATTGCCATTGACTGTAACGGCAACTCCTGGCTCATTTTCGAAGAAAAATAGCCTGAGTTTCAAAGTAATGTCGCAATATTTCTCAGCGTTGTTCAAGCGTATACACAACCATATTCGTTCAGCGGAAGGATAAAACTAATTATTTGTCAAATCAGACATGAGCTAAGTGTTACTATTCACGAAATAAGCACTAGTTAAAAAAAAACTTTAGATAGTTGACCCTTTATTTGAAGGAACAAGGGACTAATGAATAGTTATTATGAATGACAGAAGGTGGTGAATTGTGAGGGCCATACTGTTTTAAAGCTAAGTGAAAACACCAGACAGAGAAATATTGAAACATAATCTTGTATGCTTAAAGTATCGTTGTGCTTAAGTTTTTTTTTTGTATCGTGGAGATAGCCACTTTAGATATTCTAACACTACAGGAATGTTGCACGGGAAGAGAAGAAAGGAGGAGGGGGCAGTAAGTGGAGTTTTTTCCATTTAATAACGCCGAAGGATTTCGGTTCAAATTTCACGGGAAATCATTTTCCCGCTGCACTATCGCCAAGTATTTCCAAGAACTAGAGAGTTTCATTAAAAAAGGGATATCAAACCAAGATCAGTTTCTGTTTCTTGATTCGCATTAACTCTAGGAAATGATGGCTTCTATAAGGTCCGCCATCTAAGGTTTTTTTTTTTAACTAGAACTTATTTCGTGAACGGTAACACTTAGCTCATGTCTGATTTAACAGATAATTAGTTTTATCCTTCCACTAAACGAATATGGTTAAATATACGCTTGAACAACACTGGGAAATATTGCGACATTACTTTGAAAATCATGGTAATGTTGCAGAATGTGTGCGAAAATTGCGTACGGATTTTGGAAGAAGAAAATCACCGTCAGCTCCGTATGTTTGTTATCTTGTGAAAAAAGTGAAAGAAACTGGCATCCTCATCGATAAACCAAAGCGTGAAAAGCCAAAAACAGTGCGTACACCCGAGAATATTGCTGTTGTGGCAGAAAGTGTGCGTGAAGCGCCATCAATGGCGCTTCCATGCGGCGCAGCCATGTTGAACGAATTTTTGTTCACAAAAATTGAAGAGGAGGATATTGGCAACATTTGGTTTCAACAGGACGGCGCTACGTGCCACACAGCCGAAGCTACACTCGATGTTTTGCGCCCTGTTTAAAAAAAAAAGTTATTTGGCGGACCCTTTATTAGCTTGTTTATTCTTTACTACATTGACTCTTAAAACGGAAAATACGAATGTGACAGCTACTGGAAGTCAAAATTAAGAGTTCTTTAGATAAACGAATTATAATAAAAAGTGAAATGTTGTCCCAAGGTAATAAAAAATTTGAATTATGCTCTCATTTGAGATTGCAGTAGTCATAGGCTGTTGTAGTGGAAATGAAATCATCATTCTTAAATGAGCATGATGATTAAAATGTCGATCAAAAGTGATCATATAAGTTGCATTCATATTCGAGTGAGATGGAAGTATATGCATGATGTTACGCTAGTGAGACAAAGCGATAGTGTTGTGTAACTGTAGGTTTTGTAACTGCAGTTGTATGGTTTTCAACAGAAAACGTTTAATACATTTAAGTGCACCTCTTCGTTGTTTCGGGAATAATAATATCAATAAAGCAATGCTTTAGAAATACGGATATATTAATATTTGTGTGAAAGGGATGTATATGAATTGATGCTACCCGAGTGAGACAGAGTGATGGTGTCGTGCAGTTGTAATTATTGTTGTTGCAGTTATGTGGAATACAACACGGACCATAATAAATTTCAGTTTACTACTTTGTTGTATCAGGAACAATCACATTGGTGTTCAAGTAATAGGGATATTGGTTGAATTAATATTTGAGTGAGATGGATGTATAGAGTCCGCAATCTAACGTTTTTTTTCAACTAGTGCTTATTTCGTGAATGGTAACACTTAGCTCATGTCTCATTTGACAGATAATTAGTAATATCCTTCCGCTAAACGAATATGGTTGTGTGTACGCTTGAACAACGCTAAGAAATATTGCGACATTACTTTGAAAATCAGGCCATTTTTCTTCAAAAATGAGCAAGGATTGGCCGTTACAGTCAATAGCGATCGTTATCGGGCCATTTTTGTTCACAAAAATTAAAGAGGAGAATATTGGCAACATTTAATTTCAACAAGACGACGTTACGTGCCACACAGCCGAAGCTACACTCGATGTTTTGCGCCCCATTTTCAAAAAAAAAAGTTATTTGGCGGACCCGTTATATGAATTGATGTTGAGCAAGCGAGACAGAGCGATAGTGTCGAGTTGCTGTAGTTATTGTCGCTGCATTTATATGGGATGCAGCGCGGGCCATATTGGATTTCAGCGAGCTCCTTCATTGCACCGGGAACAATATTAAAATAAATAGAAAGCATAAGACAATATCAGCGCAGTTCACTTGACTCATTTTGAAAAGAACTCTTAGCAATACAATGTATATAAAATTTCATATTGGAAAGCACTCTGTAATATTATATGCAATACGTTATATTCCATTAATATTTTCAGCTGTATGTATATCTTCTTTATTTTTACGCCATATCTATCTATATATAAACAAGGATTGCTTTTAAAAAATCGCTTATCTCTTATTTTATTTTTAAAATATTTATCAACTATCTTTATTTTAAAAATTTCTATCAATTAGATCTTCAAACTAAAACATCCAACTTAAGTCGCCAAGCAGCTTTCTGAGATCCACACAGCCTCTCACATCCGGCCCTGAAAACGAGAGACTCCGACTCAAATCGCATCAAAAGGTTTGATTACCCCAAAAAAAAAGCCTCCCAACTGGCGAGAACCGGATTTGGTAGAACAACGGGCAACCTCGAGCGGTGGCGAATGCTTCGGCTGGAGAAGTAACTGTTGTGCGACTGTGGAAACGTGCAGACCGCCTCATACCTAAGATCCTGCACCATGTGCCCAACTGGCACATCCCAAGACCAAATGCTGGTCAACAGACGGGCCATCGATGTCGCCAGATATTGGGCGGAAACAATTTGACGTTGCCGAGACGAAGAAGACAAACTAAAACATCACAGACCTATTACTCGTATGTTGTCAACAGTCCTCCAGGAAAACGGAAGACTTGAGCTTAAAAAATAAAGATGATTTATCCTGTTACATTAAGTTTTAAGTTTATATCCCTATAATGTACACGATTATTTATTTATCAGTCAATGTTATTCGAGTTTTAATATTTCCATTCTACGACACAATCTAGTAAAATAACAAAGTTTTTTTTTTTTTAGAGTTTTTTATTTTTTCTTAAATGACATTACAAAATAGGTAAAATTTCAATGCGTCATTAAAGTATATGCAACCATAAGTGTGGCGATGTAAATTTATTGACACATTTAGTGTCAATGACCTCACACTCAGAACTAGCGTCAGGAGACTCGAGATAAATAGTTTGTACTTGTAACAGCAAAAACCCCGTCATAAGTATATCATGATTGACACACAAATAACAAGGCATTATTGTCACAAAATCAAACGTCCAACATTTTGCATCTATCAACGCCAGCACTGAATCTGAAGTAATATTACACCAAATATGTCAATATCTTCACTTAAGCTGGTTTCAACCACTGTTCACTGCGATTCTTTCGTCTTACACGTATCCAGGGTTTAACGATGGTCTTTTCAGGCCACACTTCAGGCTCCATG
The DNA here is from genome assembly GCA_022606575.1 of Glossosoma conforme. NCBI lineage: Eukaryota > Metazoa > Arthropoda > Insecta > Trichoptera > Glossosomatidae > Glossosoma > Glossosoma conforme. The sequence goes on along the minus strand of JAGTXR010000075.1, from coordinate 1,713,178 downwards.
AGAGACTCCAGTGAAGTCGCGATGACCCCGACTTTGAAAGAAGTTGACAGCGTTATCATCTTATTATCTTATTATCTTTTAATGTATGCGTCTTAAAGATAGCCAAGAGTCTTAAAGATCTATTGTCTTGTTATTATAATAATGTATTATATAAATCATGTAGTGATCCGTGCAAAAATGACGATAGAACGTTTTCTGCTTGATAGTGCATTTTATGATGCGTAGCAACGTGCGCCCAGAAACGCTAATTTTATATAAATAATAATTTTAATAATTCTTTAATAAAATTTTAATTTAAAAAGCACTTAAAATTTAAAATGATATGTATAATAATGTGTACAATGTGGAGATAACGAGTCCTTATAGAGGAAATATTTGATTTTATTTTTTTCGCATATGAGAATCGTTTTGAAAAGCGTATCGCAAAATGTTTTCATTTCGAAACGAAAGCTTAAAAATAACATAACCCCTCGCTGAAAAATTCGATATTAGTATTTGTTTACCGAACGGTAAACATCTCTCCGAATGAATAATAAAATTTCAGGAAATGAAAAATTCAGCGCGTGAAAGCTCAAAATCAACGGCCGGATGTATTACTTCGCGGATCGCCGATACGCTGCATACTGCACTTTCCCGTACACAACAGGCCTGGAGCAACTGGACGCAACCGAATGCTTAATGATGCTGAAAAACTCCCATTTGAAATATGTTTATTATGATAAGTTTTTACATTTAAACATATATTTTAGTGTTTGGTGAGCGGTACCTTGCAATTAACACACAAAACGTTTCATTATACGAAAAAATCGCAAATAAATAGTCTAATTTATAAAAGGATACTTAATATGCTTGTTATCCTGATGATGCCTTTAGTGCAGTGCTCCGCAACCGGTGTGCCGCGGCACACTGGTGTGCCGTAAGCCGATACAGGTGTGTCGCGATCAAATAAGGCAATATTATAAATAAATAATTTTACAACGGTCCTCAAGCTCCCAGCGCATATCGCCTATTTATGTAGACATACAATGAGGTACTTGCTTTATTAAGTTCTAAATGAAATAAAAAAACAGTGAAATTGATCAAATTAATATATATTTTTGGCTTTTGGTGTGCCGCGGTATTCAAGGTGAGAACTTTGATGTGCCGTAGAATCCAAAGAAGTACTTTGGTGTGCCGTAGATGAGAAAAGGTTGCGGAGCTCTGCTTTAGTGTATTAATAATTTAAAGCGTGATATCTGTATTTAACCCAAGTTTATTGTTACTTATTAGATTATTTAATGTTTTACGTGTTTTATATTGCTTCAAATAACTAATTGACCAAATTTCAGTGATTTTAAATATTTAAATAACATTTTTAAAAATAAAATTAACCTTTTAAAAAAGTCAGGACTTTTACAAAATATTTTTTACCTAGTTAAATAGTCAGGGAGCAAGCTAATTTTTTTCGCATATAGTTCAACAACAAAGTATCGTCATAATTAAGTAAAGTATGGTGAATATAAAATATACTAAAATATAAATATACTATTGATTATGACAGTAGCACATTGTAAAGGCGGTGCTTGTTTAACCTCCAAAGTTAAGCAATATTGCAATCGAATCAAACTTGCATGGGTTACTGCGTTTTGCCTATCGTGTGTTGTTGGCAAAGTTAAGCCGTCTCTTGACTTGAAAGACCAAATGGTCTAGGGCCTAAGCTGGTGAGCGTCAGAATAATAATTCGATAATCTTTAAAATCCTAACTCATAAATATGAAAAATATTCTGATGATACTCTTTATATGTATTTTTTTTAGAAACTCTATGTGCAGAGACGTTTTGGTTAAAGTCACGTGGCATAGATTCCTAACGTAGTTTACTATACGGTAATAAAATATTTTTCAAATAAATTTAAAAGCTCTTTAATTATCCCCTGGTTGGTGTGAAATTATTTTTTAACCCGTAAAAAGCATATTTATATCATGTTTATCGAAATCTATGGTAGACGAACGTGGTCTCAAAAGTACCTAGTAGTAGTTTGCGTAAACATAGACGATGCGTGAATGCCCGACTGTAATGTGATAACGTTGGCGATCCTACAATCCACACACAGTGCTTAAGAATTTTTGAAATAAAGATTTTCTTAGAATCTACGGACGGTTTTCTAAATCACTGTTTGCCGATATATATTTTATTGTATACGTAGAAGTTTAAAAAAAAACTTGAAATCATAGCAATCAGTTATGCAATCCTTTTTACTAGCGACCCTAGAGTTTGTATGCCACAGCTGCGGCGCCAGTGCATTTATATTGCTTCACCATACTTTACTTCCACGCTGTGCAGTCGTGGGTCGGTTCAGGTGCATTTCATTCAATTACACTGCTGGTGTTTGTGCTGTTGGGACTTTTCTATTTCCGCGACGCCTTTTGTGACATTCCAAAGAAACGAAATAAGGCACTTAATAACACATTTTCACTCTTTATTATTTTGCACAGACGGTATTGATTTTATATTTGTAAAAAAAAAACAATATAACCAACCGATAATACAGTATTTCAATTATTTACTTAACGTCTAAGGTTTAGTTATTTAGACCGTTGTAAGTAGCTCAGTTTGAGCGTCTATAAGGCCCACTGATCATCAAATGTTATTTTTACATCATTATTATTTTACAATATTTTTCGCTTCTCTAAGTAGATGTCGCTTGATGTTCCGTCCTGTTTTTGGAGACACAGATGGAGACCCGTTACTAGACGCACGCAAAAAGCTACTTGTTAGAGAGTGTCTGAAGGCCTTCCCGTGATTCTAGATGCATCAGTTAGATGTCAAATAGACCTCAGTCTAAAGCTGCGAAGTTAGTCTTATTAGATCATACGGTGGTCACGAACTGCTGTTAAAGTCAAGCTCTATAAGCCGCCATATTCATCTTTTCATCCCTTATTAGTTCTGACTCCCGGAGCTTCACCGTGCATATTCTGTATCTTATATAATAAAGTTCTCGATGGCGTTCCATAAAAACACGAGCCTGGAGGCTTGAAAAAAATCAGCTGTAGTAAATAATCGTCTGCTGCATCAGAAACGTATGTCCTAACCAAGTCCACCTTCTTCTTTTGATCGATGGTAGTATGTAAAGCTGCTTTGCCCACTCTCTCACCTTGCCATTTTTCACAAAGTCAAGCAATCGTACTCCAAGTATTTTACGCAGGCATCTGCTTTCGAAAGTCGTTATAATTATTTATTTTACTAACCGGTTATATGCCACAAGCGTCTATAGACGCTCTACAATCCCGTGCACGGGAGGCCGCCCTTACAAAAATCGCGCCCAAAGACGCTCAACTTTAACACTTAATATCTAACCAATTTTGCCTATTTTTAATATTTAAATGTTTTGAGCGTACAGTGACATCTTTTGTTGCCATGTTGAAATAATTGGCTACTACGTATTGTCAAGAATTATCGACAATACATCGATTTTAAAAAAAGCTTTTGATTTTTCAAAAAAAATGACGGCCCTCGGGGTCTCCTCCCCATACGAAAACCGCTTGGTATAGAAAACGTTAAGTATGTGCTTTATAATAACTGCGACACTTTGATCGTACGTGAAAATAAATTAAATTATGCACATTATTTTTTTATTAATGATATTTAGTGTTTTATCTATTGGTTTCGTATTTTTTGTCAATTTGACAGTAGCCGTCGCCGTTGAGTAGATAATGCTTTTGAAGGTGGGCGGTAGAGCTGTGAGCGGATTGTCCGGGTCCGCCTATCAATTATTACCCCCCTTCGGTAACCCCCCACAATAGGCCGCACTAATATGACGAGTGATTGATAAAGGGGCCTCAACAATAAATCATTATTTTTTTTTATAAATAAATAATCGCGATTTCTAAATAATCGACTTAATATTTCAGCATTTTCTCCAATAAATAATGAAGTTTTTTCTTCTTCTGAAATTGAGGCACTTTGGTTTATTAAAAACATATAAAGGTCAATGAAATATTTAATTATAAATTCTCAATATTTCGTTATTTACGAACTATGTACCCTTTGTTTTATTTTATACACAGCAAGGTCCACTAAAATTATTTCTTTCACCTAATGAGAAACGAATGTATCAATAATACAGAAATGTCCAAATCTTTCGACTCAAAAGGTGCAATAATTGATCTTAGTGGACCACACCTCTGTATAGAATAAAATTAAGGGTGCATAGTTTGCGATTCGATTCCTAGCTTCTTTATCCTAGCCATTTTCCATCATCTGGGCTCAGCTCTCTTTGTTCACATTCACCATGTCTGTCTGTCCTGTGTTGCATTTTAGGTCTAGCTCAGGTTTTTAAGATCCTTGTTTACAGTTGCAGTCCAGGTTGCCTGTGGTCCTTCCAGGTCTTCTTCTCAGCGTAGGCATGTTGAGAGCACTTTTCACCATGCGGTCCTCATCTTTCCGTGTCACATGTCCATACCATCTTAGACGGTTTTCCCTTATCTTTTCAGGTATGTGGGCCACCCGAAATGAACCCCGAATATGCTCATTTCAAACTCTGTCCACTCTTAGTCACACCGCCCGCCCACCTCAGCATCTTCATCTCTGCCACATGAATCTTATCCAAGTCACGTTTCAGTGGGGTCCAACACTCCGATCCGTAGAGCATAGCTGGCCTCACAGCAGTTTTGTAAATTTTACCTTTGATTCTAACTGGAATCTTGCTGTCACACAAAACCCCAGAGAGAGACCTCCATATCAGTCATCCTGTATTTATTCTATCTCCTGTGTTTGTTCTATGGTTCGAATCCCAGCGTCTTTTATTTTTCTCTGAAATTTACAAAAAGAAGTGTCAAAAAAATATGATATTTGATGTAGATTGGTTTGTGTGTATCAATTTGTAAAAGTAATAAATGTTTACCGGTGATATACCAACGTGTTGTGTATAAAGAATCCCGAGGTTGAACTTGTCGATTATTCATGTTTTCGTATACGTTTCTACAGCTGCGGTGAGTTTCTGCCGCTCCTCTCTTAGCCCGGCACTCCTGGCTCAGCGGATTGATTACCCACCGGATATTTGTTTATTGACGCCGACCCGCGCGGAAGCTTTCAAGCGACCTTTATTTCATTGTGTATGTCCGGCTGGCTTTCCCGCTGAAAAAAAAGTGTACCGAGTATGTAGGGGCGTGTAATAGACCGCGAGCGCGCGCCTTTATATGGAAATTTCTGCTTCGAACGTCAAATCAGCAAGTCATCTATCATCCCGTGTCGAACAACATTAGTGGTCAGGTTATTTTTTTTTCACTTTCATTCAATTTTATTTTTTAAATATTTTTTTATCACGAAATTATTTTCATGATAATATTAATTTCTACGCCACATCCGTATTTATTTTTAATGTTAACACATACAAGGGAACACCGACAGATGATGATAGAAATTCTGAAGTCTTATCTGTGGAATTCTATGACGTTTACCATGGTATATATGGCTAAACGCTGCATGTGGAGTGTTGATCCGCCAACGTCATAGATTACAGCTCGAGATTCACGCATCATCTTTTATTATTACAGGAATTTACTATGAATGGGTGGTCTTCACGGGAAGACTTTCGTCTACCACCGATTTTAATTAATAGGCTATGACTGGCATTTTACGGATGATGGATCAAATTCACACCAACCGGGGGTATTTTAGAGCTCATAAATCGATTAAAAATCCTTTTTTATTTATCTCCGTCGGGGATCAAACCCACGACCTTTGATTTGCAAAGCAAACGCTTTGAACATTGAGCTATGACCGCCGGTAATTTGGAGAGAGTATATTACATTGTAAGAGCAGTTAGCGGTACATGTCTTGAATGCGTCGAGCTTGTCAACCGATTTTGAATAATCTGATTAACACTTTACCAAAAATATGCCTTGGTTACTATAGCTACCGTCTTCAAGTCTATGAGATCCTGCCATGGAGGTTGTAGCGAAACACACATGTTCTCAAGTGGATTTTCGGGTGCAGATATGTCTTGGGGTAGGCATGGGTCGAGCTAAATGACAGAACTGAGTAGCGGCTGTTTAAGATGACCATATGCTCCAGATATGTAACGTATATGAAAAATTGTAAATTATTTATCGTTATACCAATCAACAATGATGTATTGCGAGTACGGTTGTTGTTTGATTATAAAAGGTAAGCAACATTGAAAAGGGTCTAAGAATTGAATGACTTATCGTTTGTTACTTAGTGCGCCTCTTAAGTTGAGTTTAGTCACTCTTTAAGACCAAATCATGAAAGTTTCAGAATCATCGAACTTATCTTATGATGTTTTTTAAAATGAATAAAAAACGCAGAAATATGTAATACTACTAGTATTACAGCTGCTTTCAAGTCCTCGGGATTTCACCTAGGAGGGCAATGGATGCAAGTTTTAAGGTACTTCTGGTATTGTTTCGGATGTTTCTTAATGTAGTAAAATCTTGTTGTAACGCAGTAGTATATGTTCTATTGTATCTTCCGAAGAAAATTTTTCAATAAGAATATATGAATTGCAATTGGCCTTTAGATTCTATGTCTACAAGAGCATAAAAAGTACTCGACATTGATATGTCAGAACCAAAGCTCCAAGGTACAAAATAATAAGAAACAGAGTATACATAAATATACAATACATACAAAACATAATAAAAAAGAAAAATAACATAAAAGAAGAAGAAGATGACACTGTAAAGGATCACAGAGATCTAGGAGAACAATACCATCGACAAAAGAGGAAAAGGATGTGAAGGAGCGCCATTGCCGTTGTACTAAATTGAGTGCTCGAAGCTGCAACTGAAGTATCAACTGGGATCAAAAATAATGGATGGCTACGAGCTCGGGTGTATTTATTTATAACATTGAAGATAAAACATTCAAGAATTGTAAAATAGTAAAAAAATTAAACAAATAACAAATATTTTACAGGAAATAAGCACTACCCCACCGAGCCAGGTGTCGCGTTCGTGTCCATTTGCTCGCCGGACGCGCAGTTTCAGGTTTTCAGACTTTTTCAGCGGTGATCCATATTCATTCACTGACCTCTGCCGCCCCTCCACCACCCACACCACAACACGAAGCTCTTCCATCAAAGGGACAACAGCTTTGGAAACTTTTAGAGTCAAATTGATCAATATTTACCAGTTGTATTGGTCTGTCCATTTCATGAACAATCAATGCATTTTTTATACCTTACCAAATTAAGTACGATTCACAATATTTACTTACTTAGTTAATGGAACCTGCAAAAATATTTTTCACACCTTCATTAAGATTTTCTATTTATATTTTAGGCAAAAAAAAACTTTCATCAGATAAACGATAAAACAGAAAAAGTACGACATATCAAATAAGATTTATGCACGTAAAATCTTACATATAGCGAACTAGCAAAAATTAAACATAATCATTATTGATTATTTAACTACGAAGAAATACAGGCTTTTAAAACATAATATGAAAATCACTGAAAGTAGATACTCGCTATGGGCTATTTCAAACATGTAAAACATTTCAATTATAATATATTTATAAATTATTGTCATAAATATTCAGGGTTGATTCTAAATGATTTTAAGTATATTGAATATTATCGTCAAAAACTGCCAATTGAAAGTTTTCCGTCAAATGCATTGCTTATATAGTTCCCGACAGTTTTCTGGGAGAATGAAAGCTCGGAGACTTGATGGAATGTCAGTTGTTGTGTCCGACACACTCGTATATTTGGAGGTTTGTTAATTAGGATTTTGGGAATAAATTGTAACCCAGATGCTCACATGAACTGCTTGGTCTTAATGAAATAATAAATAATAAACAAATAAAATAAGTAAAAGCCGTATAATATTTTTGTGTTTTTAATAACATATGTGCATATATAAAATTTAAGAAGTACGCTGACAGAATATTACTGTAATTATATGCAATTAAACAGACACATCAAATTCTTTATACGCATCAGTTCATTCAGAAAAAATATTGGCAGAAGCGGGATGCGAACCAGCGAGCCTTGGAACCAACCATTGCTCAAGTTCATTACCCTAGACCACTCGACCATCTTCTGCCCGAACTATTGCGCCGAATAACTTGTATTTATACCATTGTTACCATCATAAAACGATAGGTGTCTCTACTAAGAACATTTTTGTGCAGTGTTCGGAAACGTATAAAATATCGAAGACCGCTGAACTCACCACCTGAATACTTATAATAATTTGAAAGAGCGCATCATTAGGGAGACTCCCTTGTCCTCGGTGAGGTCTCCGCCCCTCGACCACTGTCCCTCTCCCTCCCAGCCCCCTCTCGATGTATGATTGATGACCGCCGCTGGCCGCCATTGTTGGGGAATCAATCCGATATTTTAATTAAGACGCGTGGGCGAGCAGCCATTTTAAATTTTCAATGAACACGATACAAAATAAGCAAAAAAATTTTTTTTAATTTTTTTATTTCAAATTCCTATAAATACGTATTTTTCTGTTTATTTTAGTGAATACGTTTGAATTTAAATGACCATAATAAAGCGTATATAAATCAAAAGTGTAATTATATGAAAAAATAATCTAATATATATTATTTTTCATTTTTATTGTCATGTATGAGCAAACACAGGATGGCTGAAATGGAGGTCTCTCTCTGGGGTTTTGTGTGACAGCAAGATTTCAGTTAGGACCAAAGGTAAAATCTACAAAACTGTTGTAAGGCCAGCTATGCTCTACGGATCGGAGTGTTGGACCCCGCTTAAACGTGACTTGGATAGTATTCATGTGGCAGAGATGAAGATGCTGAGGTGGACGGGCGGTGTGACTAGAGTGGACAGAGTTCGAAATGAGCATATTCGGGGTTCATTTCGGGTGGCCCACATACCTGAAAAGATAAGGGAAAACCGCCTAAGATGGTATGGACATGTGACACGGAGAGATGAGGACCACATGGTGAAAAGTGTTCTCAACATACCCACGCTGAGAAGAAGACTTGGAAGACCACAGGCAACCTGGACTGCAACTGTAAACAAGGATCTGAAAACTCTGGGTTTGACCGAGAATGCAACGCAGGACAGACATGGAGAATGTGCAAAAGAAGAGCCGACCCCAGATAATGGGAAATGGCTAGGCTAAAGAAGATTGTCATGTAGGAGTGTATGGCTATCATTAAATGTCATTAAGAAGCTTTGACAGCTGTTAGATTTCAATTTCAATTTCAATTTTTATTTTATTTCAATTTTATTAATTTTTTTCCTTTCGGAAACATTTAAAATTTTATCAACTCAATGCATTTCTGAAGTACAATAATAATAAAATCAAAATACAATAGGGAACATAAGTGTGGCGATGTAAATTTATTGACATTTAATATCACTGACCTCACACTCAGAACTAGCGTCAGGAGACTCAAGATAAATAGTTTGACTTGTAACAACATAAACCCTGTCATAAGTACATCATGATTGACACACAAATAACAAGGCATTATTGTCACAAAATGAAACGTGTAACATTTCGCCTCCATAAATACCAGCACTGAATCTAAAGAAATATTAGACTAAATATGTCAATATCTTCACTCAAGTTGGTTTCAACCACTGTTCGCTGCGATTCTTTCGTCTTACAAGTATCCAGGGTTGAACGATGGTCCTTTCAGGTCACACTTCAGGCTCCATGAGAGACTCCAGCGAAGTCGCGATGACCCCGACTTTGAAAGAAGTTGACAGCGTCCGCCTGCTGACAATCCTCCTGATGGTCATCCAAGAAGGATTGAATGCAGCAGTCGCTGCCAAGAAGCTCTGCAAGTCTTCAGCCGATGTATCTGGGTGAAGGCCCTTGGCATGAAGATACGTCATCTTCACTCCAGTAACCTTCTTTGAAGGAGCTGCAGAACCACGAATCACCAGACGTGCTGAATGTTGTTGCTTTTCCCCATCAGGAGAGGCGCGACTCAACTTAGAGCGGTGAACTTCCCCGGAAAGATTGCTCGGGGGAGGGAGTGGACATCTACGGAGAATGCACTCAGGTCCTCCAGTTCCTCGAACGATGATTTGCCCTGGCTTAGAACGGGAGTCCTTGGGAGCCTTGCTCGAAACAGCAGGGGCTCCTTCGATAGTATCTTCCGAGGAGTCCTCTTCGGTGGCCTCACTCGAAGCGGATTCGTTGACGGCAGGCTCGGAGTCTCTGCTGTCACAGTTAAGCGACGACGACACAGGAATGGTGACAGCTTCAGCGTAGGTAGCCGGAATTGATTTGCACGCTCGAGGCAAGTGCCTTCTGCCGGCAGATTTGATGGGTTGGGTGGAGGGTCCACACCAACGGATGTCAGTGCATCTTCCTTCCCGCATCCAACAGCCTTTAAGAGCCGCTCCACCAGCAATCGGTGTTCGTCTAAGCGACGATGTATTTGCGCAATATCACAATCGCAACGGAGCGCCATCTTGTAGGTAGGATGACTAGATACGTCCGCCCGGTTTGAGTGTCGAGCGACAAATATCTCTTTGCTAAAATTCTAATCAGTTTTCGAATACATCTTCAAAACGTCTGTAGTCGACGACCGTTCTAGGTGACGAGAGTCAGGATTCATGTAGATAAAGCAGCTTGAGTGTATGCTCTGCTGCAGCAACTAATTCATAAAATAGAGAACATAGTCACCACGAACCAAAGCACATATCCCAAATTTGTATACATGTATCAGAAACTGATGAAGCAATGATGAAGCAATAAGAAGAACATATGTTTCTTAATTTAAATTTATTTTCATATATTAAAAAAAAAGTACGTTAATAATTAAAAATAAAGCTTGAAAAAAATGCAGCTTGGGTTATTTGAGTAATATTTGAGCGTCAGTTAAGCCGTTTTATAAGAAGAAGACCGAATGATTAGATTGAGACTCCAAAATTCTGTACCATTTGGATGTGAGGACTAAACGAAATAACATATAGTAGATGCAGCCATCAATTAATGATTCGTGGAAGCCACATGTTGAAGTGGAGGAACTCATCCTTGCGGCTTCCAATCCATCACCAGAAATGTAGTATAATTCACCTCTCGGTTATTTGCGTGTGTTGTGGCTTTTATCCAGGGATTGGAAAACTACAACTCATCAATTTTTAAATATTACATTGCGAAAAATTATTGAAAAAAAAATGATGCAAGAGACATGTATGGGATGCAAAAGTGCGTGAAATTCATGCGAGCGATCGTGGATTTGATCCAATTTTTGACACTATTTTTTCATGTGATTTTGTTATTGTAAACGAATCACTTGTCGGTATATTTTATCATTTCAGGTCGCCTGTTATTGGGAAACTTGCTGTTGCTGACATATAATGACGTAAATAATAGCAATAAACATGTAACTTTATGTTAAATCGACTATTTACTAATAAAAATACTTGTGTAAAGCGTATTCTACGCCAATAATTATGACAAAACTGTGCATATTCGTATCATGCATTTAAAGTGGGTTCTAAAAAATGAATTGTGGTCATTTATGCATGATGGGTGAATGCTAAACTCCATAAAAATATTAAGATGAGTAACAATATATCGAATCGCTAATCGAGGTTTACTAAATATATTCAATGTCATAGATTTGTTGGGGGTCAACGTTGAACATTAGTTTATTTAAATGAAATTACCTTACTTTTTCTTATAAAATGTGCTTACTGAATACAAGCGATTGGATGTAAGAATGTGAACTATTGTATATACTAATCTTACATGTTACGTCTTAGTTATATGAGATTTGACCAATCGCAAAGAATTTTTTTTTTATTCAAGTTGATATCAGCTTGATATAGCTCTTTTAGGCTGATGACGCAAAGCCTCGAAAAACGATCTTTTGTCTCTTATTTTTGTTCGCTCGCCTGATATGCTCACCAATAATGAATATTAGTTTAAATTATAAAATATTACACGGTGTTTGCATACGCCAATTTATTTGTTGTGACAGTTGCTCCATTTCATGTTGGTGCAACTGTCATATTTAATTTGCTTTTTTGCCGTGATCGTCTTGGCGGCGCTGCATGTCACAGTGTTCCAGCAGTTGTCAGTGAACTCTCGTCGGCGAAACGTCATACAGGTCAGACGAGGAAATCAAGTCATTATTCAAAATAAACGCGTATTGTGCTTCAAAAACAAGTTCTTTGTGTTATTAATCTGCTCCTGCATCCTTCCTCCACGCGGCCACGTGACGAACCCGTGACTTGTCGTCCTTTTTAAAGACGGGGGATGTCAAAATATTTTCTTAACTTATATACGGGTATGTTTGAATTAGTGACGCCAGAGAGACTGTACACCTAATCAAAGATTGTTGATAGACAAGGTGAGCACATAAAAGGGTGTTTCAACCTTCCATATGAGAATTCAGTTGCTTTATTTGAGATATATTTAAAGTATTGACTATTGGGATGGTTCTGAGTTTCTGCTCGGCCGATCCATCAGCTGGTAAAAAGCGGCGCTGCGGGAGTCATCAATATCAATTCGGCCGCTTATCCGCCACAGCGCCCCCACAGCCCACCCCACACCGCGACACACACAATCCACAACACCGCACGCCAACACTTCTCAAATTGTCCACAACAGTCGATGATTCCAAAACAAGCTAATTAGAAAAATACAAGATCATTATTAAATGTTTTTTTAAATTTGTATTACAATATTTTTCAATACTCTAATCTTATTTTATAGATCGTTGACTATATTTCATTACTATTAGTAATTAAATACACACATACAATTATATACGCATCGATAGATTAAAAAAAAATATCGGCAGACTGTCGGTAACTAATAATAAGCTTGTGAATAAATCTGATTGAATAATAAAAATAATAATATACATACTCTGAATATATACTTCAGAGACATCTATCGTTATACGATGTTAACAATGGTATAAATATATCAACTTTCGCGTATCTGCTCAGGCAGAGAATGGTCGTGTGGACTGCGCAGTGTGTAGAACAGAGCAAAGGTGCAAGACTCGTGGTTCGAATCCCGTGTCTGCCGATATTTTTTCTGAATGAATTGATGCGTATTAAATTTGATGTATAATTGTATGTGTGTATTTAATTACTGAGATCATTATTATTTACTTATTACTTATACAAGCTGAAAGTTGTGAGTTTGATCTCCGATGGAGATTTAATTTTTTAAATTGATAAATAAACTTTTCAAATACTCTCGGTTGGTTAAATTTGATCTGTTATACATAAAATGCCAGTCATAGCCTATTAATTTGATGGTCTTCTTCACGACATTGTGGAAGGGATGGTTGAGGGAAGAAACTGTAGAGGGCGCCCTAGACGGGAATATTTGTAGCAAGTGTTCGAGGACATGAGTTGTGACTCTTATGATGAGCTGAAGAGGACTGCAGAGGATCGAGAGGAGTGGAGATCGAGATGCAAGATTTTGTGGCTGCAAACCAATCCACCGGATTGATACTACAAAGAAGCAGCCTAGAAATTGATGGTACACGAAAATCGACCCGTAAACACCACTTTACGAGTAATGCGAATTTCTGTGTAATTTGTGGCAAGAATATGCTGAAGCTTAGGAAATCATATGAACTAATAAAAAGAAAGAGAATGCGCGTTTATCCTGGATAAAATTGAGTAAAAGACCAGTGTGCATATTAAATATATGTACTCAGCAGAGATCTGAGAGGTAGAGCTGTTATGGGATGAGGGAAGAATCATGGCGACTGACAGAGCTATGTGGCGTCAGTCCGTGACGATAGTATGCTCCAGTTAGAAAAGCAGACACGGAATGATAATGATGATGATGTGGTTATCAAATTGTTCAAAATTATATTGGTTTTGTAGCACATTATAAGATTAACACCGTGTAAGATTTCCCTACCGTTGACATCGGTAGCAGTGATATTTCGTTTTGCTACTTTTATATAATAGTTTTTTATACATCATCTTAAGCTAAAGGATACAAGAACCAATGTGATATATGAAAATACACCAGATAAGTAAATTTATGTTTCAAATACTAGTTTTATAATTGACAGTATAATTTGTATTCCACCGAGCCGTAATGAAATGGTTAAAAAGGTTTTTTGTATTTTAAATTAAGAATTGAGCATTGGTGAGTTGTGTATGTTCACAGTAGGAGTATTCTGAATCGATGGTCTGGGTGCTGGGTATTGGATTCCTGGTACTCGGTGGCGGTACATAAACACGACTGTTAATAAAGAGCCGTGATTTATAAGGAGAGTTTTATGCCGGCTGAATAATGGCCGGACATTTTTGACACAATTTTAACCGCGTTAATAACGATCCATTTTAATATATTGGAGCAAATCCCACGGGATACACGCGAATACAAAAAAGGGGATGAGCGCCATTTTAAAAATCTGGATTACATTATTAGAGGGCTCGTGATGTTGATCGATTTGCAATTAATATTGAGCATAAAGCCTTATTTTAATACTTGGATTATGCAAAATTGTATGCTCAAAGATATTGATTTTATCTTAAAAATTTTGAGGGACCTTTATTTTGTATATATATATATATATATATATAAAAATCCAATAATGTACAATTGGGATTTTTAAAAAAAATCTAGTATAGTTTTGTATCAGATCAAATGTTGTTTAATTTTGGTAATCGGATAAGAAGCGTACTTTAAATGTACTTTTGTCGTTGTTTAATATGTAAGGGGCATATGGCTAGCAAAAAGCACGACGAAAAAGAAACATTTGTTCATCCAGTAAGTTCTGTAGTACACAAAAAGTGGCGTTAGTTTGTGCACATTCACATACGTGACAATTCGCCTAATTTTTAGCATACGGTCTTAAATTTTTTTTTTCCTTACAGAAGCATTACACATATGAACATCTCAATTCATTTCTGAAGTACAATAAGAATTAATCCTAAAAAAATACTACTAACTAATAAGTACTAATAACAAAGTAATGAAGACAAAAAACAGAAGGTGCCGATGCTCATCAAACAGACGACGCCAACAAATTATTCCTCCAAAGAAACTCGCGGAGTTCACGTCTGAATTGGGCCTCCCTTACGTTAGTTTAGTTAACAATATATCTGAAACATGTCTGTGGTGTGGAAAAGGGCAAAGCATCACTATTTTTATTTTAAGGAAGCCAGTAATTGACACTTTTCATTTTGTGAAATGTAAGTTTATACATTTATGACATTTATACCCTTTTTGGTAATATGTATTAAAATATTTTTTATTCACAAGTGAAAATCGCCATTTATCCACTGGACCGTCGTTATATGCTACCACGTTTGTTTATATCTTAAATTATGTCACATATTAATTATTTGTAACGAGCGCATGCATTAAATATTTGAATATTAATAACCTTTTGAATTAAAAAAAAAACCTTTACACATTCACTTATGCATGTGAAAATGGTTAAACAAATAAATATATTTAATTGCTTACAAGTTTATTTAATTTTTTTTTTAAAACGAATAATAAATAAGAATAAAATTAAATCATATTACAATAAGGAGTATTTCTGTTGACTTTGGCAGGATCCAATAGTTCTCCATACAAAAATCTGTCGATATCACACGGATGTCATACTGGAGACGGATGATGGTATAATGTTAAGGGCTTTTTTGAAGTTTTGAGCAAAAGAATCTTAACGTTTTATATCTAATCCATGGAACATACTCGTGGTCATTTAGTTGGTCCATCTTTTTCATTGCTACTATCGTGGACACTACTTATTCGCACCTAATCATTAACTTTAAGCTCGCGAAACCATTTTCCACCATCCCCTAAATCAGTGCTCCGCAACCGGTGTGCCGCGGCACACTGGTGTGCCGTAAGGCCGATACAGGTGTGCCGCGATCAAATAAGGCAATATTATACATAACTAATTTTACAACGGTCCTCAAGCTACCAGCGCCTATCGCCTATTTATGTAGACACACAACGAGGTACTTGCTTTATTAAGTTCTAAATGAACTTAAAAAAAGTGAAATTGATAATATCTATTTCTTGCTTTTGGTGTGCCGCGGTATTCAAGGTGAGAACTTTGGTGTGCCGTAGAATCCAAGGTAGTACTTTGGTGTGCCGTAGATGAGAAAAGGTTGCGGAGCTCTGCCCTAGATAATTTACGTATCTCGATGAATAGCTTCTCTAACTGCTTCTTTAACCCTTTCCGGTTTTATGTCACATGCATGCTTTAAAATGATCTTCTGTGATTCCTTTGATATACAACCTGAATCTTTTCAAGAAACAGTTTTATAAACATATTGTGGCTTTTGAGTTTAGCCGTGTGTGGCGAATTACTTCTTTCCAATATTTCGACCGCCTTTGCAGGGGTCTTCTTCAGGGTTTGATGACTTAGTTGTGAGTTGGTGTCAGGAGGTCATGTCGTAGAACTGTCTCTCCGACATGACGCTCGTGAAGGTACGTTAGACTGACGGCTAAACTACCTTCTGACTCCAACTCACAACTAAGTCATCAACCCTTGCCATTGCAAGCACAACACAACCGACATTGCGGTCGAAATATTTGAAAGAAGTAATTCGCCACAAACGGCTAAACCCAAAAGCCGCAATATTAAATCTGGCCGTGAAAACCTAAAAAGCTATTTAAGTTTTATAAGCACTTGAAATATTCGCCTGAACGACTCGGTTGAGTTTCATAGAGCTCGTGGAACACACAAGCCCTTTGCAGGGAGAATTTGCTAGTTATAACTTAAGGTTAGGTTGGTTTATTATTTCTTATACTAAATGCTAATTCTTTTACTAAAAGTGATTTTCTTGATAATAATTAATAACGAGAGTTAAGAATAACAAATTAATTTTATTGTGGGTGGCAAAACAAAAAAACCATAAACATCGGCGTCTTTGTACGCGATGAGAGATGGCCGCCTCGATAGCGGGCAAGGCTCTCGCAAGTAGGTAGAATGGAAATAATTTAGAGTAAACAAAAGCTTTTTTCCATTTCCTTTGTTTCAAATTTCAAAGTCAAGAACAATAAAGGAAGAGAAAAGTTTCCGGAATTGATTATTTGGTACTGGGGTTTGTCGGTTTTAAAAAACCCACGTTTTAAAATTAATTTGTGACAAACGAAACTGTTTTTTTTTACTTTTTGATAAATTTACTTGACCTTTTATTTTGACTTCTTTGACGTCCTATAACATTACAATTTCTTTAAGCTCCAGGCTCTCGTATTATTGGAAGACCGTTGGCAACACCTACGTTGTATCTACTTGCACAATGCAACATATGCAAAGATGAATCGAAAACAGGTGAGAATCTTGATGGTCGGTTGACATAACTTAATAGTGGATATTTGTGTCGACCACGTTACGATATAATTGACTTTGTTGTGCCATTTCTTAGAAAAATTAATGGACAATTTTAATTAATTATTTTTGTTCCAACCTATAAAGAGTGTTTTGTTGTATAAATATTTTTTTAATTTAGAGAATAAAAATCCCATTCATTTTTCTTTCCAAAAATATATATGTTAGATAATGTTTTTTTTCGTACACTCAGTTCTGTAAGATTTTAATTTTGGTTTTTTAATTTATAATTGTTCGGTAAATGTATTATTAACTTTGAGGATATTTCGTTTTCGTAATTGCTTATCAAAATGTAAGTGTATAACTTACTTTAATATTAAAGTATAAAATATCTAATTAATGAGGTCCAAAAAAACATTTGACCGTCATATTTGTCTTATCTTAAAAATAATTCGTAACCGGATTTCTAATTAAAGAAATATTATAATTAAAAAAACTTTATTACGAATTTTTTTACTTAAGCTCGGTTGTTGTATAAGCCTTATTCCACTCCCACAAAACAATCGACGAAGAAGAAATCACAATGCAAAAAAACAACATTTAATTGTTTTTTTTTCTCTCTTTCCACTAAAATGGAAAGTTTATTTTGGAACGTTTTGCAACTTGTGGAAATAGCGCTCTGGTCTTACAGAGAAATCCATTTAAAAACAATTAACTTTGAGAACTGTTTATTTATTTTTTTATTTAAGAAAGCTTGCGCCGCTAAGTGAAATCCATCAAACAGATGTCGTGAATGAGACCGTTTTCCAATTTATTGGTTTGATTTGAATTTATATTTAATCATTTTACGAAAACTTGATTAACGATAAAACGTTTTGAATCCTATTTAAATAATATTTTTTTTTACATAAAATTCTAGAACAATGCAAATATTTCAAGTAATTTATAGTTAATTAATGTAAAAAATATTTCTTTATTTTTTTTTCTGGGTTTAAAATAATTAGATTTTAATTGAAATATCAAATTAGTAAATAAACGACATAAACGAATATTTCTTTATCAACTTAATACGTAAATAAAAGCAATAAATTATCTGCTTGATCAGCTGGTCGCACTAAATGTATCAAGGCGTTACAGAGTCGATTTGTCATTAAATTTCCTGTAAAATAATAATTAATCACGCATATATTAAAATGTTAGTCAAAGTTGTAGATATATGAGTAACATAAGACATGGCTCTTGTAGGCGCCATTTTTTTAGTCCTGTTTTGTGGAGCGCCATAATTCGCTAAGTGGCCACTATGTGTGTTCGGTGCACTGACTACCACTGTCCCAGTCGCTGCCCGGAGGCCGTGGAATAAATAGTGTTCTGTCACGGGCAGTTTCAATCGAATTTTGTCAATCTTCTTTTACCTTAAATAAACGTCAATGTGTTTCTTGACAAGTACTTTGCATTGTGACCGTCTCCTCATCTATCCATCTTCGCGTCCCGTTGACGATCCTGGTGAAGTGGAGTCGCTTTTATTACACGAGAGATGTCAATAATAATGAATATAATTCGAAAGTGTGTTACTAGTTTTAGTAAAAATACTTATTAAAAGAAAATCGGCTCCATACTTGCTTATATTTATAATGAATTTACAGTATATTTTTATTTATTTTTTTCCTTACAGAAACATTATAAATTTGAACAACTCAATTCATTTCTGAAGAACAATAAGAATTAATACTAAAATAAAAAAATAAAATAAATACAAATACATATAGGTATTTATGATTAAGTACTAAGGACATAGTAATAAAGACAAGCAACATAAGGTCCCAATGCTCATCAAACAGATGACGCTTACAAATTATTCCTCCAAAAAACTCGTGGAGTTCATGTCTGAATTGGGCCTCCCTTACGTGAAATATATCAACATCCGAGGCGATTTGATTAAGCAGTCTGATTCGATTTATTAAGCGATAGCACGGTTTGTTCGTTACGCGTCCTGAATGGTCAAATTTTCATCTAGTATATATTATCCTGTTAAAATATTTTTTTAAATATAAGGTCCATACTGTAGTATAGATAATCACATGTAGATCCAGCAATATGTGCTCTTTGAGCTACTGCGTGTTGAGTTACTGAGGTGGTTAGTGACACAAGAAACGCTTTCCGAACCCATTAAGACACTGGCCTACTACTGTCCACCAGCTGTCACCACTACCCGCCCAGGGCTAGAGTCAGGAAATAATTACAAATCAAATGTTAAGTTCCATTATAAGTAATTTCTTGTAAGCTTATGCATACCAATGGTATGTCCGAACACAGGTCGTGCCCTTTTATTAAGTCACAATTTTTCTCATAACCCTAATCTACTTCATATGTTATTGACATCAGCATGATGTAGTCCTTGCTGACTGTTACCAAAAACCTCGATATATAATCTTTCATCTCGTATTTCTGATTACTTGTCATACAAAATTATGTGTCCACCATATTGTCATTTTGGACAGGGGTGTATTAGTTATAGACACGGCCACTCGAGCGCTGAGCGAGATCCGCAGCACCGGAGAGCCCATCACGCCAGTCGGTCCCCACCCTTAAGCGAGACAAGGTTGCATTGCGGCCGCGCGGCATGTCATCCCTCGTGGTCGGAAGCTTGTAATGTTTTAAAGTAAATACAATCAATGTGCTTCTAAAAGAAAGTCTTTGTCTTCTGACCTGCTCCTCATCCTGCCCTCACACGACGTAATAGCTCCTCTTTTGAAAGAGGAGGATGTTATTTCATTACGCGAGTACTTATTTTTAAAAATATTTTGTTATCCCTAAGCTTACATTTACTTGTAAAGAAGTTAGCCTTAATTCAATGTAACTCAACACTCAATGTTATGCAAGTTTGGCTTGCTTAACTGAACCAAAATATGTATGATTTTCAATGTAATATTTGGTTATATTTGATACTCAACCTAAGCATATTGTCGTTACGAATCGTTCACATAGTTGTCACTTTATATTATTTATTCACATCTCATCCCAAGTCATCTTTGAGCTGTCGCTCATCAGAGTACATATTACACATTCATTTTCCCGATGGTATTGTGACCTTCGAGTATAACCGTGTGTGGCGAATTTCTATGCACCAATATTTCGACCGCCATTGCTGACGTCATCTTTAGGGTTGATGATTTTGTTTAACAAAACTCTATATCCAAAAACTACAACACCAAATCTGACCGTGAAAATCTATGAAGTTATATTCCCGATGACTTCGTAGATTTTCGTAGACGAACTCGAGACATATTTTTGAAAATATAAGATTGGAATATGACCCATCGTTACTAATTTCATTTTGGTTAACGATAGAACCATATTTATTTTTAACCCTTTCGCATCGGTTGTCGGCATATGCCGTCATAAGATTCCCCGATCGTTGACATCGATTGACGTGATATATTGTTTTGCTACTTTCTTAGAATAGTTTTTTATGCATTATCTGATGGCTAAAGGATACAAGAACCAATGTGAAATATGAAAATAGACCAGATAAGTACATTTATGTTTCAAATACTAGTTTTTTAATTGACAGTATAATTTGTATTCAAACCGAGCTTTAGCCGACGTTTAATAAAGGCGCTATAAGCTGTATCATAGAGAAACCTATAATACTAACTGAATCTGCTTCTAAGTACTTATTATATGTGAGATAGTAATATTAATTAATATCAGGCATGGCATCCACTTCATCAAACACAATACTCTCATTATTTATGCCATTTTTACTCCCTAATTTAGAGCATATGGCCACCACAAATCGTCACTAGAAATCTCTATCACATTTATTTATCATAATAAGTTTGGAATATCATATATAAATCCAAATAAATTTTCATGCTCGAAAAAATACATAAAAAATTTTTTCTCCGACGTCTCTATTTTTATATTAACGATAACTATCCATTCAACTTATTTAATTCCGAACATTACCCAAGTATTTTTCTTCTAGGGATGCTTTCTTTCCATTTGCTAGGAGGAGTCCCGGAGCAAAATTGCTGCACTCAAACATTCATTCCTTCTTCTTTGCTATACAATTCACAACCATGGGATTATTGAATGTTTTAACTTCTATGCTCCAGATAGGTACACCTGTGCTCGTAGCCATTCACTGTTTTTCATCCCAGTTGATGCTTGTGGAGCTTTAAGCACTCAATTTTGTACAACGGCAATGGCGCTCCTAAATGGCCAACCAGCACACCTCAATCCTTTTCTTACATCCTTTTCCTTTTTTGTCGATGGTATTGTTCTCCTGAGATCTTACGACATTGACATGTGTCATCTTCTTCTTCTTTTATGTTATTTTTATCTGTTTATTATCTTTTGTATGTATGTATTGTATATTCTATGCTCTGTTACTTTTTTCTTGGAACTTCTGTTCTGTAATAAATAAATAATACTCGTATACAAGCTGGCCCTGATGGAAGCTACTTCCTCGGTGTTGATGCAGCACTATCAATGCCCGGCCCAGAGCGAACTTCACTTTAGCACAGTTTCCCAAATGGCCGAACCAGATGTTATTTTTTATGGTGTTAAACGACACACAGCGAGATTTTATTGAAGATACGACCCTTTTTATTATTTCTTACATTCGCATAAAATAAATTATACTAATAAAAACTGTAATACGAACAAGGACCATTGCCTGAAAATGTTTCAACTAAATGTCGAGGAAAAAATGTTTGTACTTGTAAGTCGTATTTTTATAAAATACTAGCGTGTACCCGGCATGCGTTGCAATGCCACTCAAAAAAACCTTACGCAAGTACCTACTTACAATACCTACTTAAAATACCTGCAGGACAGATATGCGTGATTTTCGTTTCCGGCGTTGCTATGGATACAATGTTTTAAAATGGCCGTTTTGTATTACAATAGTCTCGTATGAAAACATGTTTGACGTAAATATTTAATTAATTTTTGTAATCAAATGAAATTTTGAGTATCCTATTTTCTTTCCGCTAGTCTAAGCAATAATTCGACAAAGTTTTATCGCAGTCGGATTAATGGTATAGGAATGCATAAAGGACAGACAGACAGACAGACAGACAGACAGACATTCATTTTTATATATATATATATATATAGATTAACTCCAAAAATACATTATGCACATCGTAACATAAATAACACAAAATGAAATAAAGGCAAATTGAACATTACTATGCAGTAGTAATTTTAAACAATCATTATAAATATATAAGTATGCAGTTATACTTGTTCCCTACTGATAGCCTTACACTTTTATATATGCGTGTCAGACGAGCTATCAAAAATAAGAGACGAAATATCGTATATCGAAGCGTTTCTGCACCTGCCTGCAAGGGCGACATCGAGCTGATATCACTTTGTACAGTCATTGAGAGAAAATAACATAAATATGTGGCTGAATTTGTCGTTATCATAAAATACTAAAGATATTAAACGGATATTAAAAAAAAATATGTCAAAAATAAATAAATATTTGTATTAAGGTTTTAAATAACTTTACAGGGTTAAAATTACTTTTAAAACCTTTTTGTATTGTTATTATGAGACTGCTTCCATACCCGTTCAAAATTTTTAGTTGATATCTAAATCAAGTAAGATAAAATTCAAATAACTTCTTAGGTTTTCACGGCTAGATTTGATATTGTGACTTTTGGGTTTAGCCGTTTGTGGAAACTTCCTTCAACCAATATTTTGACCGCCAATGCAGGGGTCTTCTTAAGGATTGATGATTTATTTAGTTATACCTCTAGCACGTACTCTAAAACCTGTACAGACAAGCAAGGACGACCACAGTCCAACATGACGTTCGTGGAGGTGCAATTCTTAGAACATACCTCCCGTATTCTTAGAACATACCTACCCTATTCTTAGAATATACCCACGATTCTCCGGTATGAAACTTGAGTATGTAGTTGCTATGGAGATATAAACTCAATAACGCTCGTAAAAAGATAATCTAAATAAACCAACTCGCAACTAAATAAATCATCAATTCTGAAGAAGACCCCTGCAATGGCGGTCGAAATATTGGTTGAAGGAAGTTCGCTAGACACGGCTTAACCCAAAAGCCACAATATCAAGATAAAAGTCTTCCCGTGAAACCATCTGAAAAGGCGCCGACACCCTCGCGATGAGCTTGTCATGGCTCGGAGGTCTCTGATGTTTGACGCTTTCTACGCTGTCGCTCGGGGTGCCTCGAGTCTGTCAACGGGTGACATGCAAACCGAGATTGGATGGGTTTTGAGCAAGCGATTTCGCATCCTAATAGTTTTTATTAACATGCGAACGCGCGGAGGTCCTTGCCGGTAGTGTTCATGGTGCGTATGCAGAAAGTTGTACTCGAACGTTGTTGATTGAGAAGACTTTCCTCACCTGGTAGACCTTTTATTAAAAAGCGAAGGTCGTACCAATGCAGGTCTTGTCCGGGACTGGGCGTGACTTGTTTTAAAATTAATTATTAACCCATATTGTACAGGGAGCGGCATGAAAAGCTGACGGTTTTAAATCAAAAGAATGACGAAAACTGTCAGCTTTTTTGCAGCTTACTTTACATTATATGTAGTGTTATTGTATATTTAAGCGATTAATTTCAAGTTATAAACAAAAATACGTCTGATACATTGAATTTGTTGGTTTTAAGAATTTACAGCTTTATTCACCTTCGTATCAGAGACATCAAATACTATGTCTATTGACTTGTAAAAGTTTGCCTGTTGTCCATTTTAAGGTTCTGTAAGATAAAAAACATCCTTAGATTTTCGTCTTACAAAGGTGTTTACATAATATATACGCAATCAATGTATCAATTAATATTTAACTAAAATGCCATCTATAATGAAAGTTTGTTAAACCTCTAAAATTTCACAAACTCCATATATATTAGTCGCTACAATAATACATATTAAATATATTTTAAATTTCACTCACAATCTCAAGTGAATAAAACGAAATGAGATTGCATTCCATTTCTTCCAAGAAACCACTAAATAAAAAGCAATTCACTTAATATGACATCTATTTTAAACATAAACGTAGACTTTTCTAGAAAACCGCCTGTCAAATATTTACTCAAGTTGAGAGATGCGGCCTTTTCAAGAGACGCACTTCCGTTACACACAAATGAAAACCTACGAGACTTTCTTTCAGGTTTGATTTCACGAAAAAATGTATAAAAATTCTTATATACATTTTCTTAAGCTGCCACTAAAAATTCACATTATTTACAAGTTCTATTACCAAATTAATGTAATTTCTGGGAAAAATAGTTTTATTGATGACCTGTACAAATTAACATCCTCCTCTCTTTCAAAATAAAATGTTATTCCGTCATGTGATGGCAGGATTAGGAGCAGATTAATAACGCAGACTTTTTCTGAAGCACATTGAAATGTATTCACGATAAACTAAACTAATTAATGGCCCGATCTAGTCACAGCATTCGTCCGGGACGAAATACAATATGCTCTCGCTGACGGGCGGGAAACGACTGGCGCGTGCTCGTGATGGGCAGTCGCACCGCGCCCCAAGTGGCGATCTACGTAACTAGTCCGAAAATGCCAGTATGGCGATACATGCACGTCGACAAGCGAACAGAAATAAGAGACGAAAGATATCGAAGTATATCGAGGTTTTTGTACCAGTCAGCAAGGGCTATAACATGCTCATGTCAAAATGTTTAAATTCGTCAAAAAACTAGTGACCGATTGAGTTGAAAAGTTGAACTTCTATCACATCTTTTTACAGTTTTCATTCAGGTTTTACCGCGTTATCATAGATAGTCGCGACAAAAAATTAAAACCTTTTTTCCCAGAATATACGTATTAATAGAATAATGGACAGTGCATGTTTTCTAGTCGTAGTTTTCAGTTATAATAAATAGTCTCCAGTGTTTTCGAAAATTGTTTTTTTTTATAACTGATGATAAAACTTGCTCGACTTAAATGTTTGTAGTTTTTTCCCTTAAGTGTGCAAATGAATGTTCTTATGATAAACTGAATACGGAAAGAGTTTTTTTTAGTTTTTTAGAAAAATGTTGTCAAATAAATTGACTTTTTTGTGTTAGGGAAACAATATATTATGTTTTAAAAAATATAAAGTTATGAATCTGAAGTATTTGAGTAGGTAAATAATTTGATACATATACTCGTATAGGAAAGAGGATCAAGGAAGATAGGCACCTAATAAGAACCATCTCAGAGAGGCGAGCCCCATGGATCGGTCACATCATGCGCCACGATGGTCTTCTTCACGACATTGTGGAGGGGATGGTTGACGGTAGAAACTGTAAATGGCGCCCTAGACGGGAGTATTTGCAGAAAGTGTTCGAGGACGTGAGTTGTAGCTCTTATGCTGATCTGAAGAGGGTTGGGGAGGACCGAGAGGAATGAAGATCGAGATGCAAATTTCTGTTGCTGCAAACCAATCCACCGGATTGATACTACGAAGATGAAGAAGACTCGTATAGGCAGTTAGGTTCTCGTTAACGTAAATGGTTAAATGGTTACAATTATAAATACTTTACCCTCTACCTTATAATTAAAAAACAGATTATATTTATTATAAATGTGAAAAGGATATATGCACTGAAAACAAACACCGTACAGGAATACTCTCGGGAGTAGTGAGTGGTTCCGTGACATTTTAGGTTTCAAGTTGAACGGAAGAGGACGAGGCTGAAATAAAGAGTGACGCATCTCCTCTTAATCTCTGTCTGTCAGCAAGAGTGTCGCAAGGGGCCATGAGACGGCTGCCGAAGGATCGTCTCCCCTCCTGAAAGTTTCAGGAGCGACTGAAAGATGGGCGATCTCTTCAATAGACTGCCGAATGGTTAACGTGGTTGATTGTCCTACGAGTAATGTTGAATTCAAATCCCAGATTAACATTTTTTTGTTTAATATATGAACTCAATAACTAAACGAAAAACGTAAATAAAAAACGAACTTAAGAATTAAATATAAAAGAATATATACTTTATTTTAATATTGAGCACTGTTTCACTAAGTGGAAGACTGCAGTTTCGCGATTTATGAAAGTTTAATCAGTTTCAGCATGCACAAGCGTAATGACATGTAAATGAATATTTACTTATAAAAAAAAAAAAAATTTGGCTAGAATGTAGGTAGATGAGTGGAGTTCAGGAGTGGAGATTATGGGTGGGGTTTCTTGGGGTGGGGAAACATAGGAATAAAAAAAGGATATTCTTCGTGTTTTTTTTCCGGTTTGATAAAGAAACTCTTCGACAAATTCATGAAAACGTTGAACTCATATCACGGAAAGATGATATACACTGCGAATAAGCCTTTATTTGTATATGTTTAAAAACATACTTGGTTTATATGAAACTGATCCTGTTCATGTAAAAAACCATATAAGGTTCACGGAAAAAATTATGAACATTTTCTAATTAAGAAATAAACAATAAACAGCATATTACGTATAAAGTATCAATCTCACATTAAAACATGTGATTTTTGAGGTTTTTAGATCAATATAATTAATTAAGAACGTTTAAATGTCGCCAAAATTTGAATGAGAGGTTGTCGGAATGACATTTGGGTACTACGTAATCACTTGACTTATTCTCTAAAAATCCTGAAATACTTGTGAAGACCACCATGAAGTTAGCTCAAGGATAAAGCCCAGCTTCTCTGAACATCGCCGCGCCTGTCACTGCCAACTCAGCCGAGAACAGAACCTTATTATTTTCATCAAAAGTTAAGGTGACATCTTATTTTGCGCCAAGAGAGTCGCGAATTTTTAAATTACTTTTTTGGTACGTAAATTTCTTCTTTTTCAAGCGACTTGTCTCTTATAGTCGTACATCTCGCCATTTATTTATTTTGACACAATATTATAATTTTATTTTTATTCACAACAAATCATTTAATGGCAAAAGGTATTTCTTGTAAATGAATGGGTTGAAACGTAACTCTTTGGGTAAATCGAAAATAAAATAATTAATGCAAACGTTAATGTAAATTCACATTTCTATGAAACCAAAACGCGTCTTCAAATTATCTCAGAATATAAACTATTTTTTTTCTCTATATCCTTTGAATTTCGTTATTTTCATTGAGCAAAAAAGTTTTCGTATCCACGTGTTATTTGTATTGCAATAAATATGTGATAAAAATGGGTCATAATAACACTTTGTCAAAACAATATAGTCCGAATTAGGACCATATGTAAAATAGAGAAAAGATATCTTAAATAAGATATTTACGTCAATAATTTAATTTAATTGAAAAATATTAAGTTTATACCTTTAATGTTTGTATTTTTTTATTGTGTATCCGCAATTTCATAAATGTTATCTGCAGATGTATTTTATTGTGTATGTGTACCATTTTAATACATTTTTAATTGAATATCGTATCTGGAAAAATAGGATTTTCTTGTATTTTATTTCTCGAATCAAAGCACTTGATAATACATACGACAATCAAATCTCAGTCAATCAGAGCGGCCGAGAAGTGTTTATTTGATCATTTATTTATTCTGTTCCATGATAAATATTGATTTTGTGTGTTAGTTTCAGCAGTTGGCATTGAGGGGAAGTTTATGTATTTTCGTATATTTTTGCGGCCTAATTTGGAATTGACGGCTTTTGGATTGAGCCGCGTAGAAATAATTGATTTCTTCAATTATTTATTTCAATATTTCGATCACCGCTACAGGTGTCATCAATATGACACTGACTTCTGTGACAGTAGTCAACTAATTAAATAATTTACAATTCAGGTAACAAAAGCAATGAATTTAAAATCAGGTTACGAAAACCTTCAAAAGATACATAAACTTTCTATAAAGAAATAGGTTCTACTTTTAAAATTTATAGTAGAAGGATTCCATGGAATGATTACAGAACACACTATTTTTTTGCTTCAGCTTCATACTTTAAATTGAAACTCTTTTATAATTTACGAAAAAAATATTTAATGTGTTTAAGATTTCGAACATTCCAATTTAAGTAGTTAATTTTTTTCAGCAATGATAACATTAACTGAGAAAATATTACATTAAAAGCAAGTATTTGAAAGTATATTTACAAATAAATATATTAAAAAGTCTCAAAGCCCGCCAAATATTGTAGAAGACCAAACGAAATTATTTCTAGCAAAAAAAATAAAACGTAGAGCTCGTGTCTGACCTGGGTTTCCCTAGCGTAAAATATATCAATGTTCGATGATTTGTATCATATACCAATTAAAAAAACTCAATTAAGTTAATAATGAAACGCTGAAAGATAAATAATTTTAAATGCTTAATATTGAAAATGCATCATAAAGTGATAATATCAATATTGTCAATGCTCTAATGAAAAATACACTTTCAGGTTTTAGTAAAGATGTGTAAGAATAATTAATATAAAAATCGATTCAAACGGTTCATGATTCAGAATATATTTCATAAAGGATGCCTCGAGGTATTTATTTGCAAATGAAACAAAACGAAGCAAGGCAAAAATGAGTGTTTCTTTCTTGGAGACTTTATTTATTTCTTCCGTTTGAAACGCAACGAGGGATCTCTAGTCTTAAACTTAAAAATACCACGTTTTTAAATATAACATAATCCAAGATGAAATTGCTTTGTATCCAGTGACAGGATTTCTATAATTGCTTTGAGACAAAAATACAGAAAAAAATGTTAAATGTCGCGTTAAATTTAGAATTTATTTATATATATGTTTTTTTTGTTGACGATTGATCTCTTAGACACTCGCATGGTAGTTGAATGCTTTAAATTCATGCCCATGCTTCACGGCAAGTGTTTGAATAAAAAACCTTCGTCTAGCGTTTTCAAGGAGTAGTTGACAAATGAAGAGGGATTCACGAAAAATGGTCTGTCACGTTTGCTTAGCTGTGTGAGGGGGTGAAACTGGCTGAGTGGAACGCGGAAAGAAGAGATTTGCTTAGATTGGCTTCAATGTATCGTCAGTTCATCCGTTTCAGCGAGTGACAAGTTTGGACGAAGAGCCTTGACAATGCTATTATTTTGCTTGTTCTCGGAGAAATTTGTTGAAAGTTGGGTTAATGAAATAAATGGTTGATTAGTTTATTGAAGAAGATGTTTTATATTGAATCATAAAAAAATACGTCCTTCAATTTATGAATTTATAATTATGAATATAAATAATATCTTACGTAAAAAAACCTGCTAGAAGTATCAAGGTTCGGCTTTGTCGAGAAGCCATTTTCGAGTCATACATTTGTAACAATCTTCATCAGTTCCGATATGCACAAACGTATTCGCACGTGATAGTACGTTTGCGGACATTGAAACTGATGAAATTTTCATAGATCGCGAAACTACAGTCTTGCAAAAAGTGAAGCAGTGCTCTTTGTATCGCAAAGACGGATCTTGCAAATTGAATGTTATTTTACATTTATCATTGCTGGGCAAATGTCTCATTTTTCATTTTACGTTTTATTTGTATTATCATGCATGGTGAAAATTTTAATAATTTGAATATTTTATTTTAGAAACATTACAAATAACAATATTTAATTAATTTCTACAACAGGATAAAATAACAATTTATAAATAACACGATAATAATAGAATCATTTAAAAGTCCCGGAGCCTGCTCCACAAATTACTTTTTTTCAATTTGGAGCTCATGTCGAAACTAATATATGCAATTTTCGAGGCGATAACGTTATACAACGCTGTGTCGGAATGTGGAAGTGTGTGGAGTGTTGTGATATGTGGATTGCTGTGAAGGAATTGTGCTGAGTTTTAGGATGTGATCAAATGTGACACGAACATTCCGAACATAAAAAGAGCAAAAAGAATACACTGTATAATGTCACAGGAGATTTTTTTCTACAGGTAAGTAATTTAAATTGCTAAATTGTAACAGTATTGATTTTCGATTGATTATCGGAATAAATTACAATAGATTTGAGCAGCTTAAAGTGATTTTATTATATTAAAATGTTGGGCACGTAACAAAGTGGCGTTATCCGGCGGGCGGCTCTGAGCTGATGACAGTTACGAAGGCAGTCCAGAGAAAAGAGGGTCTGGTCCATATGATTGTCTCCTCTGGTGACGGCGATTCAAGCAACCTCTATGGGACATACAAGGGCAAAGATACAGAAAAAGTCTCTACAAAATTACAAATTGTATGGCGACAAGTTTTTACTATTCCAACTCGTATTATTACAATAAGCCATTTATTTGTGAGACGATATAAACCTTACAAGCTTTCAATATTATTAAATTACTTTAATGTCATAGAAGATAGTATTTGTTAAGCATTAGTAGTTATTAATTGTAGGACATTAATTATAATTTCTATTCGTTTCACACACTAAAAATACTATTATTACATCATAACCACTCTACAAACTAACGTCTTAATTTGTAACAATCTCAGCTTCAATTTTCTCGCTCCCTGCTTTTCTCGAATGTTCACCTGGAGCGCGCTTGCTCTCGGAGTAATTTGCTTAATAAAAGTCAAATAAAGCGACGACTCGCCGCGTCCCGGCATCTCGGCATCTCAGCATCTCGACATTCCGGCATCCCGGCGTCCCGGCATCTTGCTGAGTGCCTCTAACGAAGGCCGCTAATGAGGCGGAGACGATCGAGGGCTGGAGATGAGGAGATAAGGAAAATGTGGAGCTAAAACTTACAGATTAAAAAAAATTACGTATCAGAAGATTTTCATCCTGAAGTGGAGTTTATAACTTTCGGCCGGGTCAACTAGACACTGCGCGCGTAATAATATGCATATATAGATAATTATTTGTATTATTTTATAATTAAATGCCGATACAGGATGTTAAGCGGTTGTGTTTTTGGAGAAAATGAAGATATAAAATATCGATATCAGCATGATATAGTCCTTACCGGCTGGTGCCGAAAACCTCGATATACGACCTGTAGTTTTTAATTTTTGTTCGCTCGTCGGACACGCATGTGTCGCCATATTGTTTGTTTGACAGGTGTTATTCTGTAGATCTCCACTTGCGACAATAGGTGTCAACGATCACGGGCGCCCGGTGGCCTGTCAGTCGTCTACCAACCGCGACGAGTGTCGCGACCCGGGCCAAAAGTTTGTCAAGTTTATCGAGAATATATGTGCTTCTGAAAAGATCTGCTCCTTATTCCGTCACCGTGCGATCCGATAGCTAACCCGGTGACGTGAAGTCGTTCTTCCTTAAGTAAAGGGATTTTAATAAAAAAAAATATCATTCAGATTCTTGGTGAAATTTTGACTGCTTCGAGGAGAAGAAACGTATTCTAAGAGATCATTCCAAATATCAATTTTGCTGTAAGCGAAAAATATGGAGAAACTAATCGTACTTAGTCTATATATACTCGTTTATGTAAATTCTAATGTTTTTGAATGCATGATTTACTTAAAAGTAGTACTTTTTTAATATTCCTCAGCGCTTTTCCGTCCATTTCATAAAGGCCTGTGGTACAAAATAGTTGAAAAGTCTGCACAGCGCACGTCGTAATACTTTTGTCGAGATGCGTGGTCGCGTCTCAATGTATTGTAACGATGGTAACGGCCGTTAGCGATGAACGGAGTCACTCTACAACGAATAACGGCTTGATCTGATTACCGACCATTACAAAACATACAACACACACACAAGTACCAGTGTACTCCTGAAAATGTACAGGGTTACTGAAAAATCCCTGCGCATGTGATTTTCCACGGAAAGCTGTGTCATTCGATCAAATCACATTATTGTTTCCACAGCACTTTTATTTATTCAATGTACAGTTCATTTATTCAATTAATTTTTCAAAAGTAAAGTTGCCGTAATTAGAGAACAAAAAGATCCAAAAAATTATTGGGTTTGACAACAGGTGCCTGAGGAATGATGAGGCGAAATGGTGGACTGAAATATTTATTTAACATTTGTTCAAAAGAAAAAAAGTAAGACTTACTATACAATAGAGTATAACATTGCTTATGTTATGGTGAGTAACACAACTGTCTGGCTGTATTTTATGATATATAATCGTGGCGAAATGAATAGGGTCAGGTCCAGTCTGCCCAGAAGTGGGCGATGTCGATTGCGTTACTCCCGGCCATCATCAGGTCTTCCTAGGTGCAGCTACATAGCGCACACTCCAGAGGGTGTGACAGGTTCTGCTCCACGCCGCAGTCACATTCAATTGGTCCGCTGTAAAACTGCCAGGCTTTCATTTATGTCCATTTATTGTGACGAGAATGGAGTAGTTGCTTAAGAAATGCGGGAGAAAAGGAGACTTTTCACTCATCCTTTATGTAGAATATATTTTTAATGGTCCATTGTTTCAATATGCTTCGTTTTCCTCGTTTGTTTCCTTGTGTTTCTTATAGAACAGCATTAGTAAAATAATGAAGTTAAATGGAATAATGTAAAAGTAATTAATTTATGTTTTTAATTTTTTTAAAACTATAAATACAAATGACTTATATGTATTGTACAATATATATTTTATTATACAGACACGATTTTAAGGCATTGTATGGGATACATTTATATTTTTAAAAGTAGTTGTACAGTCAACCCTTCTATAAAGCAAGCTCAGGAACAGAGATTTTTTGGATAGTGTTAGCGTTGAATTTTCATATGAAGGTTCTTTATTTATTGTTACCCTGGGATCAATCACATCTAAGTCTAAATCAGGGGTCGTCAACCTTTTTATGCCTAGCGCCCAATTTTGCCTATTTTTCATGGTACAATTTCCCTACCGCCCACCAACCTCGCTTTATTTCAATTCAAATATGGGTGGAAAATATTGTAGAAGGAATGTAGAAGATTTGAAAATCTACAAAAATCACCCACCGCCTACCACGGAAGCCCGTATCACCCACTAGTGGGCGGTACGGACCAGGTTGACGACCCGTGGTCTAAATCAGTTCTCCGTAACCAGTGTGCCGCGGCACACTGGTGTGCCGTAAGCCGATACAGGTGTGCCACGATCAAATAAGGCAATATTATAAATAAATAATTTTACAACGGTCCTCAATCTCCCAGCGCCTATCGTCTATTTATGTAGACAGACGAGGTACTTGCTTTATTAAGTTCTAAATGAACTTAAAAAAAAGTGAAATTGATTAAATTAATGTCTATTTTTGGCTTTTGGTGTACCGCGGTATTTAAGGTGAGAACTTTGGTGTGCCGTAGATGAGAAAAGGTTGCGGAGCTCTGGTCTAAATGATCTAGGTTTCTGGAACGTGGAGCTAATCATCCAATCCTAAAATAAAATTATATTCAATTAAGAATCCAAAGTATATTGTTGCTATATAACATGCTGAAATTAATTCTGACTATTCATTAATTTAGATAATGATTATTGAGTATTTATTTGTTTTACAGACCGCAGCCATGATCAGCTTTCAGAAATTAATTAATTGGTTGTTGCTAATTAATTAAATTTAACTATCATATTGACAATTATCATTTAATCCTAGTGGTTTTCAACATCACTAGATGTGCTCATTGCTCACAATGCATTCATTAAATTACGCAACAATTTCAGGAATGAAACCTCATCGAACTGTTAACATTGTATGAATATGTTACGATTAATTAATTATTCCTACTTGGCAACTGAAGCTACTCCCAAACGTCGGATGAAAACATCAAAACTAAACCTTTCCAATTTATTTTTTCATTCTTTGGTTCAAAATCTATCACAAATACTGCAGATTTGATTTTACAGCTATTTTGGAGGCTTAAAGAATTTGCGAAAATACATAATTAGCTGAATAAAAAACTAACATTGTGTTATTGTATATGACATTTGAATGAATGCAAAAACAATTTTGTGTTGTTAACCAAAAGGTTTGAATAATTTATCATCCAAGTCAAGATCACGACTCTTTACATGCTCTCGGTAGGGTTGAGTTACCCTTTAAGGACAAAATTTGTCCCAAGTCTCGAGAGCCCAACGGGCTGATCATACGATTTCCTTAACCCTCGCTTTACTATGCTAAAAACTTCCGCGCGTTCCGATGGTGTCAACTCATTACACATTCTGATTTAAAGTGAATAAAATGAGTAGAAATTTGAAAAAATTAAAATATTCAAAGATATCGCTTAATTTTACAGTAGTTGATGACAATAAGCAGTAATAATTGACATTTAATAGCTAAAAACATGAAAAACATCAGACGAAGACCTCAAACGGCCAGACGCACCTTCTCGCGTGAACTTCCGAGAGATACTAACATTACTTAGCCTGTCGATATATCGATGTGCCAACCCGCATAGATATAATTTCGAACTAGGAGACCAATTGAGGTTCCCCGTCTCGCTCACTCATATTAGTATGTCAGCGAGAGTGAGGAGTATAGATGCCGCCGCATCTGTGTATTTTTAAATTTTATTTTCGCACACGCTTCCGACAAGTCGAATGATTCATGACAGTTGACGCGTCTTGATTGTAGTGGTGAATTTATTCCGGATTTTAGAAAAATATTTCCTGCTCCCGATGAGTGCCTATTATTATAAATATTTTTTTTTCAATACGTAAATGTATTAAGGAGGAATACCTAAAATCTGAACCCTGTGTGTATTATATTTACAGAGATATTTAAGTTATTACAAGCAATGTGTAGTCGATAGACATCACCGGGGAGGAGAGGTTAAAAACACTGATTATTAAACACTCAAATATTTCTCTGGTACTACTGTAGTTGTTTACAGAACTGTGAAAATGACAATTTGAAGTACCCATACGCTCCAAAATAGGAAGCAAAAATGCTAGAATAAAAAAAAAAGTCGTGGTAAGTAGTTTTAATTTGTTTGAATGTGTGGTACACTAAAAATGTTATGTTTTTTTATCGTTTTCATTTCTTAAAGTCGTATTAATTATTGTTTTAATTTTTTGATTTACTAGCTTAGAATAGGTGTTGCTGCCTAGTGCAAAAATGAAACTTTTTACTGTGTAAATTTAATGTCATTATTGACGCTAGAGAATTGTTTCTAAATAAAGCCAAAGCATGTCTTCAGAAATTAAAATGTGGAATCTTAATATAAAAAACATAGTTTAATTTATGCATTGTAATAATGGGATGCCTCCAAAAATTATCAACCGAAAAACAATACATCTATTCATTCCTCATATTGTCTTTATTAGCTTATTATACTACCCATACTTTTTATTTACGTATATATTATATGGGTTTATCATGGTCTCAAAAAACCTCTTCGACGAGAATTATATAAATTAAAAGAAATCTACCATAATCGTTATATACTATCTCGCAAACTTATTAGAAAATTTCGTACGTATTCTTAAAATATCTTTGTCTTTCAGTGCATCTGCTGCCAATGGCGTATAACCTGAGAAGCTTTTATAACGTTTTCGGTTTAAAGTGAAGCTTTTTTAATTCTCCGACTACTGATAGAGCTTTTTACGGCAGGGCCGGACACGGAAGAGGAGGGGCCGGCGGGAGTTTGCGGCTTTATTTACCATGTAAAGAGGTAAGGGCGGCGTAAAGCGCCGGTGGAAGCTCGCAATCAGGTATAACCAATGGATACTTACGAAAGCCACACGAGCTTAGCAGCAGTGGAGAAAAAAAATGCATTTTTTTTTATCTTTAAGCTTTAATATAACAACGCCCTTTGCCTTTTTTACCGCGACTCATTCATTGGATTATCCTATGCTTTCAGGAGCCTTGAATTAATCATCAGATAATTTTGAAAATGAAACATAGCTGCCGTCTCTTCTTGTCAAAAGGCTCTTGCTCAATACAAATCATATTTAATATAAACTAATAAAACTGTGTGACCTATATATGCTTGGACAATGGATCGGATTTGTTTTTTTTTATTAAAATATTATAATTGCGTAAACCACAGTTACCATACATAATATAAAATAACTATCAGTTGAAACATAATAGTAAAACTTGAAATAAATAAAGTTAAATTCAAATTTGGAAGAAATTAAGTATGTCGTTGTTTTACTAAGTTTTTTTTATAATTCAATGGTTTTATAACGGATTTATCTAAATTTCGTTAAAAACCATCGTTAAAAATATTTACGATTGCGTTTTAGTGAAGTTAAGGTTTTTGAATTTTTTGAATTAAATATTACAAATAATTGAAAATATGAAAAAAAATCCTCAAAAAAATGTTGTACTAGGTTAAATTATCAGCAGCTTAATGATAATAGATCAATTTCAAAATAAACAGGTTAACAAAGGTACCAGAGAGCAATTTCGTATCAAAAGTTATCAAAAGTTAGTCAATATAAATATATATTTTTTGAATAGAAGTATAACGTATTAAAAAGAATGCTTCAAGGAAAATAAAAAATAAATAAAAAAATATATATGGCATTTATTTTTCTTTTATGAAAGAAAGAGACAGTGTTATTTTGTTGAAGTGCCATAGATTTCGTAAGTTCGGTAACTTAGTTTTTCCTAAAGACGATGGTTTTTGCTGCCCCAAGAAATGCTGCGTAAGAGATTACAGGACCGCAGCAGGGATTTATTGGTAATCTAGCACGCGGACACTTTTAAAGGTCATAAATGTTGGAATTAGATGGTGCAAGTTCCATAATAATTCTAATGAATTTTTCTAGTAATTTTACAAACCTAAAAAAGCACCTAAAATAATTTTTCAAAACGTCATTGAAATTTTATTAATATTATAAATATTAAGTATATAGTCTGAAACAGGGAGTTACAAAAAAGTTTGACAGATATTTAAGATTTAATAAACTTGGTGGGGTAGATAAAAATATTTTTGTATATGTCATAATCTCTATGAAAAGGTATGCGTCGTATAATTAAAATTTATCTTACACAAACTCCATTTTGTAACTACTACACATAAATACTGACGCATACCCAAGTATAAAATCATTCTTTATTCACTTCCTAGTTGGAGTATATGACATATAAAAAGTTCGTAAGAGAATGGCAAGAGTTTGACAGCCGAAAGAAAGTGAAACTTTGGTTTATGCTTTCTTGTGTTATCTGAAGAACATTTTTAGTCATAATGGTAAAGCCAAGCCTAGTCAGAAGGGTATAACTTATTGGTAAAGTGTTTGCTTGGCATACCGAAGATCGTAAGCTCATTCTCCGTTGGAGATTAAAATAAAAATATATTTTAATGAATTTCCAAGCCTTATATAATAATATAAAGAATAATATAAAATTTTTAATACTGCTAAATATTCTTCCACGTATCAGCTGGAAGAACCCATACACCATGGACTAATCGTCGTGTACGCTGAAGATCAATGGTAGAATTATCAAGGATTTTTTAAAATTGAACACAAAAATGTAATGACTTTATACAATAACGGTGCAATATCATTTTACATGAAAAAGCTTAAAATATAAGTTTAACTTTTTAAACCTTTGTTCATGTCTCACTATATGTTTATTGCAGTATATGCCACAGCAAAGAGCTAGAGAGAAAGGATATTAAAGTTGGATCCTTAACAGAATGCGCCAAATTGCATCATTCCGCCTTTTTGAGAGAAGCAACATAAATTTAGGCCGGGGCTCTGTGAAAGTTTGCGAAATTACACGGAACTCTGCTAATTCGCATTGTTGAGGCGTCCCGTGTGCTAAGTCCATTCTGCCTTCATACATACAACCTCCACACTATCTCGACGCCGGCTCCATACCAGCTTAATTAAATAATCTGCACAAAGCAAGCATTTGCGGACCGAGAGCAAATACGTTGTGCGCATTTCAGTAGAAACCTAAATTTTTTTTATAATAAAAACGCATGACCAACGATAATAGTTAAATCACCGAAGTAACATTGAACGTGGATAGGTATTGCCGGTCGCTTACAGTGTGTCGATGGTTGGGTTGATCTATCTATAAGGATCTTATGATCAAGGCCTTGGGAGCATCACTAAAATCATCACCTGATATCCTTAAAATATCTGATTAGCAGATCATCCTAACATATCCTCGTACTTTGGATACTACAGTGCTGTCTTTTTAAAACCCCGAGCTACTGCTTTTGAGGTCATCGGGAACTAATCATCAGAGGCAGGTATGTCTAAGGACAAGGCATGTAAGCTGGTAACGAAAAAAGCCGAATGGCGGCAATTTGTGGTAACCATATGTTCCAGATATGGAAGCTTCTCCTTCGTAGTATCAATCCGGTGGATTGGTTTGCAGCAACAGAATCTTGCATCTCAATCTCCTCTCGGTCCTCCGCAACCCTTTTCAGCTCAGCATAAGCGCTACAGTTCATGTCCTCGAATACTTGCTTATCGTGAAGAAGACCATCGTGGCGCATGATGTGACCAATCCATCGGGCTCGTATCTCTGAGATGGTTCTTATTAGGTGCCTATCTTCCTTGATTATCCTGAAAACCTCATTGTTCGTGACGTGGTCTCTCCAGGAAATTCCTAGAATTCTTCTCTACGATCACATCTCAAAGGCCTACAGTCTTTTTTATCACTTTCAGATAAGCACCACGTCTCACAGCCGTACATTAAGATGCTCCAAACAAATGTTTTGGCAAGTTGCTTGCGGAGCCTTAAGGTAATATTCTTTGACTCAAGAATTTTTGCTTTTTTATTGAAAGCTAGCCTTGCTTGATGTATGCGACTGTTGACTTTTCTTTTTGTTAAATGGAACCTATATGCACAATAAACGACTATTAAGTATGCTCTGTTCCTAAATTTGACAGCCAAATTTATAGCTGGATAAATATGTTTTATAATGGTTTCATACATGTCAACCAAAAGTACACAACCAAAATATCCAGTGGATAACTTTAAATTATTAGGAAATCAACTGGTATTGTGACTTTTGTGTTTCCATTCACGGCCACATTTGGTATTGTGGCTTTTTGGTTTAACCGTGTGTGGCGAATTCTCTCGTAAAATATTTCGACGGCCATTGCAGGGGTCTTATTTCGCCACACACGGTTAAACTAAAAAACCACAATACCAAATCTGGCCGCGAAAATCTAAGAAGGGAGATCATGAGTTTCTTCCTCGTTTAATTTACATATTAGTAAAAAATACATATTAAATAACACTTTTAATCTGTTAAAAACGCAGGACAGACAGACATGGCAAACGTGCACAAGGAGAGCCGACCCCAGATGATGGGAAAGGGCTAGGATAAAGAAGAAGAATCTGTTGAAAACTCAAGTACATAAACGTCATACAAAGAGTATAATATAACAACTCAATTTAGGTGCTCTCTAGCATATATATATAAAAAAACATAAATATAAACATTTATACATAACATATATAAAAAATATAGCAAAAATAAAATGTTTACGTTACATTTTTTTTGCATGAAATCTACTAATAAAATAATGCTTTGTTTTATTCTAAAAAATAATGTTCGTATACTGATTTAAGTACTTTGCCTGAATTTATCGCTTCAGTTCACAGATGGCGCTGGCTGTTGGTCAGCGATAGTAGGGCGACGCAGACAGCTCTTGTCAGGAAGATTAAAAGATTAAATTGCAGTTGAAAAGCAAATAATAACGAATGATGCATTCAAAATGGTGAAGGTTTTTATCTATACTATGCTTTTAGATCATTTTTGTGACATTTTCGAGCCGTCGTAAATGTGATTGTGTGGGTCAGAAGTTTCGTAGATATGAAAAGGAACGGTAAAAGAAGACCAGCGTATTTCAGTCAGATGGATTGACGATATCAGATGGTTAGTAGGACAAAACTTAAGAGCAAAAGGTTTCAAAGAATGTAAGATTACGTTAAGTAGTGGAAGATATGTGATGTCAATAATTTATTAAAAAAAAGTAATTTTAATGCCTACTTTTATGTCAACTGCTTGATTCCCAGAGCGTCTGTTTAATAAACACATTTTAAAATTATCAATTTATCACTTAATATCTTATTTTTATTAAATATAAAACCAATGCATTTTATGTACCCACAACCAACAAACTCGTCTTACACTTGCCGAACATCCATACACGGCTAAAATATGTCGACCAAGAACTGGCGGTTTCCAAAGCTCCTTCCTTAATGCCACCGGTAAGCTATGGAATGCTTTTCCAGCATCTGTGTTTCCTCCTTCTTACAATCTGGATCTCTTTAAGAAATAGATAAATATACATTTGCAATCTCCCCAACCCACACACAAACACGAACACAACACACATTTCCCGCAAGCACTGGTTCTGACCGGGTGTGCTCTCCTGCATGCGTTTATTAAAATAAATGTAATTTCTTTGCTTCTAAATATTATAAATCAGTACTTAACAAATATATAAAATATTTTTAATAAATTCGTATATTTACACCTCCAATACATTCGCCTCACACGTAGTATCAAAACATAAATGTGAATTATTCAATTGATCGTATATTTTTTATTCTATATTCGCATTAACGCTTTCATTACGGCTCGGTGGAATACAAATTATACTGTCAATTATAAAACTAGTATTTCAAGCATAAATGTACTTATCTGGTCTATTTTCATATATCGCATTGGTTCTTGTATCCTTTAGCTATGAGATGATGCGTAAAAAACTATTCTAAGAAAGTAGCAAAACGATATATCACGGCTACCGATGTCAACGGTAGGTAACAATCATACACGGCATTTATCGGGTACCGATGCGAACAGTTAATGCTGCATTATTGGTTGTAACATGTTACAAATGTAAATTTAATACTTTATTCCAAAGTTGTCCGAAAAAATTAGAACTTGGGTTAATTTCTGGTAAAAATGAAAAATAAATATTATTTTATTAATATGAATTGTTAAAAATATTAATGACGTTTCTGGTTAGTACGAAACAGATATTTTATACATTACAATCATTTAAATGCTCAAATTCCAGACTTTATTTTGATGACGTTGACGGATCGTTATAACTTACGATTAAGGGAAGATTTTTGGTGATATATATTACTTTAAAAATATAAATATATTTGTTTGATTTTGGAATAGCAAAATGTTATAATCATGTGTTATAATCGTAAATATATACATTTTAATTTTTCACGAAGAAGCCGG
Organism: Glossosoma conforme; assembly: GCA_022606575.1. Taxonomy (NCBI): domain Eukaryota; kingdom Metazoa; phylum Arthropoda; class Insecta; order Trichoptera; family Glossosomatidae; genus Glossosoma; species Glossosoma conforme. Next base: position 1,671,984 of record JAGTXR010000075.1, on the reverse strand, counting down.
TAATAAAAGGAGTCACTCAATTAATTCACATTCGTATATAGCAAAAAGATTCGCTGTATAGAAAAACACGCGAAACAGTTTAAGAGGTATTCATACCGCTCGGCGAATACAAACTTTCTTCTTCGTAGTATCAATCCGGTGGATTGGTTTGCAATGAAATCTTGCATCTCGATCTCATTTCCTCTCGGTCCTCCGCAACAGATGTCGCCATAGTATATATTCATGTCCTCGAATAATTTTATTATTATTCTATCAGTATTCATTTATTCACAAGCTTAATATTACTCAACCATCCCTCCAGTCTATTTTTTTAGTAAGTACCATCGTGGCGCATGCTGTGACCAATCCATCGGGCTCTATAGACTGAATGGTTCTTAATGGTTGCCTATCTTCCTTGATTATAACCAATCATTTACCTGACGTGGTCTCTGATGGATAATTTTTCTTCTTGACCGCTGTCTCAAAGGCCTCTCGTCTTTTATCACTTTCAGATAAGCACCATGTCTCACAGCCGTACATTAAGATGCTCCAAACAAGTGTTTTGTCAAGTTCTATGCGGAGCCCTAAAGAAATATATTACAAACTAGAATAGACAAATAAAACTATTTGGGACAATGAATTGTAACATGTGTTAACAATAATGTACTTTTAATGTTTGAAAATAGATTATTGCTGGGTAAAACTCAAAGGAATGGGTGTGAAATACAGTCAACCTAAATTATATACGCTTTTTTATTTGTAATCGATTTTTCTCATAGTGTTTGCGTCGATTTTTCATATAACGGTTCTTTCTGTGTTGTTTTTTGGCTTGAAACACCCCTTAGAACTTATAGTCTAGCTTTGCCACCTGACGAGGGATTTAAGAATATCCAGTCAAATAAAACTATTCATAAGCAAAGTAAAAAATGTATTTGAAGATTGTTAAAATTATTTTTATTTTAGACAATTATTTATTTATTCGTTCAATAACATTACAAAATATTTTAACATCTTAAGTCAACCTAAATTTTTTACATAAAAGTGTTTTATTTGTAATCGATTTTTCTCATAGTGTCATCGATTTTTCATATAACGGTTCTTTCTGTGTTGTTTTTGGCTTGTAACAACAAACTTTTTATAAGTCCATCCTGGATGACCCACAAATAACATAAAATTATTGTCACAACATCAAACTTTTAAAATTTCCAAAATATTTATAAATTCAGTAAAAAACAATTTAGAAAACCCTGCATTATATTGCAATAGAGTTTATTTATGCTTGTATTAAATAAATGTTTATGTGCGTATATACCGCATATTATAAATCTTTGTATGGATTGATATTTTTTTAGTAATGTTTTGGAGAGGTGAACGTCATTGTAAATCTATGAATCACTTCTAAGATAAAAGATTATTTTTCTTCACCTGATTTTCGTTACTATTACTCTTTCTATACCTTTTACTCGTTATTAGTAAACTACTTGCGAATAAGTGCAAGTTGTCCTATTCTGGTGACTTGCAACGTTTTTGCAATTGCACTCCTTTGTGTGCAGTTTAAAGGCGCGAAAAAAACATTTAAATTTGCCTTGAGCTCTCAACCATAAAACTTTACTATACTCTCAGATCTAAACTCTGATTCGCGCTGCGTTTATTAAAAAAAATAATGCTTGAAAATAAATCGTAAGCGCAGTTTTGCCAGCTAAGATATTCCATGATAAAATATCTCTTCACCTCGAAAGATATGGCATCTATAGTATGCGAATCATATTGAAGTATTTTGTAAATTTAGATTGTTTAAGGTGTTAGAATGACTAGCTCAAAGCTTTCTGGACCTGGATCGTTTCGTCCTCGGCTCAAATCGATCAACGATACTTGATAGGCAACAAACGGTGAACCATGCAAATTAAGATTTGCGTCCAATATTGCTTAATTCTGTAATCAAAGCAGAACCGCGTTTGCAATTAATTATTATTTTTAGTAAAAAACAATATTAACTGTAAAAACAATTTTGCACTGAAATTCAAAATGCGTTGAAGTGAAATCACTAAACATCAAGTGCCGTGTTAATCGGGGTTTGTTTGTACGAAGAACAAAGAGGTTTCAGCCGACCTGTTGACTGCTTCAAAGCTAGCTATAAGCTCGTTCTCGGAACAATATTAAGATCCCTGGGATCTTTGTCATACGACGCGGAGGGAAATGAGGTTAAAGCGCACGACTGTGACATGATCGGTCAAGGGTTCGAATTAACAAAAATAAAAAAGAATTCAATAAATAAAAAAGAGGCATTACTATATATTAATTATTATATAAATAAAAACACACAACATGGTTTTGGTCATTCTTGGATTGCTTGACGCTTAATCGGCTCGGACTTGACTATTATTTTTGTTCGCTCGCCTGACATGCACATCTAATAATGATAGTTTTAATTATAGAATATTACGCAGGCGTTTGCATACGCCATTTTATTTGTTATGACAGTTGCTTTGTTGCTGCGACTGTCTTGGCAACGCTAGATGTCAGAGTTGGCAACTTGCTCGCGACCGATATGGCGAGCGCCATGTCGGTTGGAAGAAAAAGCAAGTATTTGAGAAATAAACGCGGATTGTGAACCGAAAACAAGTTTCTTGTATTGTCAATCTGCTCTTACATCCTGTTACCCAGTAATTTAATACTCTATTCCGAGAGGAGGATATCAAACCATCAATACTAAAAATAGTCGATATCATATAGGCAGGGTCTGATATCCGAAGGCCCTGTTTTTGGATTGAATGTAACGAGAAAAGTAAAATAAAAGTTGTAATAAAACAGAGAGTGATATAGTGATGCACAGTTTCAGTAGTGATATTTATAGTAACACGTAACTCTTAAAAGTGAACTCAAAGGCGTGTAATGAGGAAAGTAATCTGAGTCGGTCTCACTTTAATAAGAATTTTGAGTCAGTATTGAGTTAGACTGGATGAGGGTAGACGAGACTGGGTGAGGTGAAGCAGCCTCAAAGGCATCTAAAGTCTTTGTAGACATCTGTGTAGTTATTATATTAAGAAACCGACATTTTCACAGAACCGGCTAGGAACAACTTTTTTTAAAAATACAAATATAATTTATGATCCTATTACTAAAGATCATGTCCTCTTTAATGGTAGCACCTGATTAAAAAGTCATACCATTTTTTAACATCATTTGGGCTTTTCAATATATCCGATCGAATCGTTAAGCAGAAGTTCTATGACACTTTTTAATTGAACGAACCTACATAGATTTTTAAAACACGACGAGGTAAGAGAGTGAGCAAGGCATCCTTCATTTTTATATTCTATAGTTGGTTAAGAGACGAAGATGCACATGTTTTTTCTAATATCGCAGGACTATAAATAACAATTGCTTATTCTTCAAATTTTCGTGCTCTTATCGTAGTAGAATATTATTGATACCAATTTTTCTTTCCATATCAATGCCAAATATGTAGCATACAATCATCACAAATTGCCGCTACTCAGTTCTATTAGTGGCTAAAACCTATGCCTTGTCCCAAAATGTCTTTGCATCCGAAAATCCACCATACCTATATGAGACTAATAATCTAACTGGGACGACACAATTTCATAAATGAAATTGTTAAACATATATAACATGAAAGAGTTTTTTTTTTCTAAAAGCGGCCTCCATGTATGGAGCATATGGTCACCACAAATTTCCGAAAATGTTCCGTCATCTCTAGTTCACATGGTAACACATATGGTTCCCAAAGACCTCCATATCAGAAGCTTGGGAATTAAAAAGGCGGTAGCTATAGTATCAGAGGGATGTATTGGGAATTTTTTTAATCGGATGCTTATGACGACGCTTCCTAAGCCTGGACCATTTGGTCCTAAGAGGCTGCTGATCTTAACCCGGTAATTATATGTAGAATTTACTCGGTGGAGCTACGAGAGTCACACATGACATGGAACAATGTGAATAGATACTATTAGCCTCTATGGCGCTAAGCCAGGACGGCTGTACGCTGCATGCAGGAGACGTATATTGTATTTGTGTGTGGGTTGGGGAGATTGCATGTGTATATAGTTTTTTTTAAATGATTCAGTTTGTAATAATGAGACAACAAAGATACTTTAAGAGTATTCCAGAGCATCAGTAGCATTTATGACGAAATTTTAGAGGCTGATAGTTCTTGTTCGACATACCGTTTATGTTCAGCAAGTAAATTTGTGAAGAAAAATTGTCACTGGTGCGGCTCTGACGGCGTCTGGTGGAATGCTTGCATAATTTGCAAGTAAACAATTTTTCATTAGGAAACCGCATTTGTATGCAAAGTTGTAGGAGGCTAATCACAGCCCCCTCCCCATGGGGCCGCCTCTCGTGACTGACGCTCAACTATGCAAATAAAGGTACAGGGAAACTGCCAATTAAAAGGGCCTCTGATTATATGGTTTCTATTTTTCTACAGGTATATCAAGAATAATTTGTTTTTCAATGTTTTTTTTATCTTATTACACAAGAAAGCACTTAAACGAGGTTTTATGCGTCACGTGGTAAATATAACAATTCTGATATGGAAAAAATAAATTACGCATTGTGTTTAATAACTACGAGGAACTCGCAGAAACAATGTCTACTATAAAAATGTCGTCAGAGTCGTAAAAATATTTTTAATGACTAGACAATTAAAAATGAAATTTATGGCGGCAATTTGTGACCGCCATATGATCCAAATAATAATTGGGTGTGAAAAGATGGTGATAATGATTTGAGTAACTAATAAAGTTCCTTGTTTCAATACTGTGGCTATTTTTGTATAAACCCCTCCGAGTAAATAATGTTCTATGACAGACGTTTATGAAGAAATCAATTTTGGTTTCTATGAAGCTTGTAACTCGTATTTAAGTTTGGCTAGACGTTATACATCACAAGTTTATTTATTTGTTTAAAAGAACAGATGTTATAAGTTTACAAAGTACAGACATTAAAATATTATAAAGAGATTTTAAATAACAGATAATTTTAAAACATTTAATGATAATACATTTACAAGATTAAATAAAAGGTAATATAATACAAAATAGAGACAAGAGATGAAAAAGTAGATTTAAAAAAACATTTTTTACAATGGAATACTAAAAAGTGATAACGTAGTTAAAGCGTTAATGTTGTTTAGATGCACTATGAATGGTGAAACATGGGAGGATTTTTGTGTACCGCCAATTTTGATCAATAAGTCTTGATTGTTATTTTATGGCAGAGGAATACATTTATATTATCCAGGAACATTTATTGATGTTGGAGGTTAATTAAAAAGTTCTAATCCAGAATTTTTAAGTCCAGGTAAATAGGTGAATCAGTAGAATCACGCTGTTTATTTGACTTGGCGCCCACATCTCCTCGCAAGGTAACTATTTAATAAATGAAGTTTAAAAGAGTTGCAAGACCCGGGCTCGAGAAGCTGGAGAGTTTAAAACTCTGAAGAAGTTGAACAAAAGTTGCAGCAGAACATAGCCCTTCTGAGAAAACTAATGAAAATGGCAAATGGGACGTGTTTATTACATTTTGTTATTTAATTTTTACATTTATTTTATTTGTAAAGACGTGCAGGAGAGAAACAGTTAAATGTTGGCCCTGCAATTGACTCCCATTGTTACACACTACAGATCCTCACTTCATACTTACATTCTATGAATAGTTCTCGATCGCCTTCCAGGACGGCAAGAGCACGAAAAAAGGTAATAACCAGCTAAGTCAGTTTTCGTCTCACAACTGACTGAAGTATTCAAAATTGCCTCGTTTGCTACTTGACTTCGTCATTCTTCACAAAATCAAAGTATCATACCCCTCTCATGAAGATTCAGCAACTTTTTATCTGACTATTTGTGAAATGATGATCACACCATATGATATGATTCATGATTCGAGAGCGTTGGAATAATTGTCCGATTTTTTAAAATATACCTAAAAGTAACAATAAAAAAATGTAATCCATCTTACATTGGATAGTTTCCAATTGTGTTGGTATCGATTTAAGTAAGATATTTTCGTAAAAGTTTCTTTAACGCCTTAAGCATTCAGTCAATAAAAAAAACATTTAAATCGTATAAATTTTTACAATTTCCGTTTTTTTTAACAATGAAATTTTGGTTTTTTAATCGAAAATAAATTCTATTGTTACTCCAATGTTCGATTTAAAAAAGTTGTTGCAACAGTATAAGCCTTCGTTTAAAGGTGCCAGTAGACACTAAAATTGAAAGTGTAGTTTTTCTTTCCGAGACTAGAAAATTAGGAAATAATCCAATATTATAAGTACTAAAATGTAACCAGACAATAAGGCTAACAAGTAATATGAAAGATTATCTCATACCTGGATATCTGGCGGTTGTATCGGGCCAGGTGAGGAGTATCGACCTAAGATATTTCACTTAAAGCAATCTTAATAAACCGCTCAAGCCAGGCAGACAGGTGTTCCGGGCTTTAACACTTGGAGCTCAGATTCTATTTCGTGCTTCGAAAAAATAATAAGATATATTATTTTATGTAATTTTTTACCTAACAACTTTTTTTATGTACTTAGGTATATAAATCGAAAACCAGAGTATTAAGAAACTCTCCCTATAATAGGTAATACTCAAAGCAAATTATTGTATCCCACATTATGATTATTGATTTTGTGACAAAAATGCCGTGTTATTTGTGGATCAACCATAATTTACTTATGACAGGGTTTTTGTTGTTACAAGTCAACTATTTGCATTGAGTCTCCTAACGCTTGCTCTGGGTGTGAGGTCATTGACACTAAATGTGTCAATACATTTACAGGGCCACACTTACACTTATATGTAAATACTTCAATAATTAAATAAAATGTAAAATATTTTGTAATGTTATTGAAGGAAATAAATAAATGAAATGAAATTATAAATGAATAATAATCATAGAATGTTGATAAATCTTTTCTCGTTCGATTCCAAAGATTCGCAATATGTGGCATCTTTAATTGATAGGTGACCACTGTATATACTCCTCTTGTCGATGGTCGAACAGCTCCTTCGGAATTAAATTGTTAATGCGACGAGAGCGTCGTAATAATATTTTTTAAAAATGTAGTAAAGAACGAATATGCTCCAAATAATAAATTTAATTTTTCTTTCGACCTACTATAAATAATTGATTGAAAAATGATTATATTAAATGTAATCGTATGAATATTTAAGAGACAAAACGCTTGAAAGTGCTCTGTGGTATGTGTTCATGTTTTTAAAAATACACGCCAGTTTCGAAAGGGTTGTGGTGTAACGGCGGATGGTTTATGGTGTAAGTGTAAGGTGTAAGGTTTAAACTTCACCTTCTTTCTGATATTGATGACTTACCCAGGAGGAAGGATTTAATCGAAGATTTTCCTTGTAGGGGAAAACTTTTGAAAAAAAAAAACACTTTTGAAGCAAGCAAACGTGGCTCCAAATTACATACTTTTTTACGCCAAAAATATACGGATTTTAGATATCGGATTTTCGCTTAAATACATATGCTGGAAAAAACGATAAACAGGTCATGGAGAGCTTAAATGTATGGATTTATTGAAGTTTGCTATTTTCAGGATTACTGTGAGTGTAAGAAGCTTCATTATGCTGCAGATTTTCAATTTCAGTGGAAACATAAAGGCGCGTTATTCATTATATTAAAGGACTCATTTAGAATCGGTGGTTTTAATGAGTCTTAGAATAATTAAAACGAGCATATCACTGATACGGATTTTTATATGTGAACGATTGGTATCATACCAATTGATGGTGTTAATATACATTTGTAATTTAAGTCGATTAGAGGATATGGATGAAAAACTGTAAGGAATAATTATTTGTTGTGGAAAATATTTTTTTATATGCTCTTAGGTTATGAAAGAGGCAAAGTGGGTTAAAAAGCGTTTTCTGTCAGTAGCAACTCCATACTCAGTTAAAAGAGAGATAGAAAAATGATCTGGCTTAATTTATTTTGAAGTAAGTAATAAATTAAATGTTCGAATGACAGGAAAATGTATATTTTTTTAGTTGCAGATATCGAGGTTTGAAAAAATTACTTATTGCTCAACTAGAGCAAGAGGTCTATACTCCTTAGCTTTGCCTTAAAATTTAGATGCTTCCGCGGACAATATATATATAATAATATAAATATTATTGATGTCACCATATTAGAATTAAGGAGACGAAAAATTTAATTAATTATTATAAGTCACGAAGCTGGCTGTGCTTGAAACGTATTAAGTGTCCTTGAATTGTATTCCCCGAAGCAGCTGAAGAGTAAAGGTTCTTCCAATGGGATGTTCCCCTGCAGACGTAAACTTTTTCCATAACCCATTATGACATTAAGAAGTTTGGAAAGTCTTGGATCTTAACGTAGGCTTTCTCAAACCAAGTTTCGCGTAACGTAAATATGTGTTCCGCAAAAATATGTAATGACTTAATGTATTGAAGAGCTATTATTTAATTTGGCTTCATTGACTGTGTTCTCAAAATGACAGTATTTTACACTATGGATTTTGTTTTATTCTACAAACAAGAAGAATAATAATATAAAAATTAGACATGGAAAACATATTTAATTCCAACTAAAATATGAAGATAAACAGCACAAAAACCAAAGTCATGAGAATAAGCCGCAATGAGCAGCAGAAAATTAACATATCAATGCTAGGAGTCCCCTAAAGGTGCAAAAGAATTTGTATACCTTGGAAGTACAATCACCTGGGATGGCAGAACAAAAAGATAAGTCAACAGTCGAATACATCAAGCAAGGCTAGCTTTCAATAAAAAAGCCACAATTCTTGAGTCAAAGAATATTTCTTTAGGGCTCCGCAAGCAACTTGCCAAAACACTTGCTTGGAGCATCTTAATGTACGGCTGTGAAACATGGTGCTTATCTGAAAGTGATAAAAAAAGACGAGAGGCCTTTGAGATGTGGTCGTACAGAAGAATTCTCGGAATTTCCTGGAGAGACCACGTCACGAACAATGAGGTTCTCAGAATAATCAAGGAAGATAGGCAACTAATAAGAACCATCTCAGAGAGGCGAGCCCGATGGATTGGTAACATCATGCACCATGATGGTCTTCTTCACGATATTGTGGAGGGGATGGTTGAGGGTAGAACTTTAGAGGGCGCCCTAGACGGGAGTATTTGCAGCATGTATTCGAGGACACGAACTGAAGCGCTTATGCTGAGCTGAAAAGGGTTGCGGAGGACCGAGAGGAATGAAGATCGAGATGCAAGATTCTGTTGCTGCAAACCAATCCACCGGATTGATACTACGAAGAAGAAAGTTTGTTATATTACAAAGAGCTACCATAGACTACTTCTTAAACTGTTTCACGTGTTTTTCTATACAGCGAATCTTTTTGCTATATACGAATGTGAATTAATTGAGTGACTCCTTTTATTACCATTTTTACAACATTAGTATTTATAAACCTAGCATATTATTTTGAAGATTATTCAATTTATGAATAATTTGTTTAAATTTTTATTTTTATTTTTTAAAATCGGTAAAATAAGACATGAAATATAAATAATTTCTTCAACTTGGAAGCGGTTGACATGGAAGTTATATCGGCGTCTTACCTTTGAGAAAGAGAGAAAGGTGATTGTTATAATTTGAGGATGTATGAAAAAAAACTTTTAGTTCTTAGAAAAGTTTGGGAAACACGTGCTACGGATACGTATTACCCATTATGTGCGAGTATAAAATATACAGCAGCCTTCTATGCTCAATAATGTTCCTTGGGGGAATCATTATGAAATTTTTTTTTCAGCATACATTAAGATTTACGTTAAATGTTTATTCATATTTTTATATGGGCGTATAAAAACTAGCAATACAATAAATAAATGATAATTAAATTGTTTTGAGAGCTCTTTTCAGTTTTTATTTTACAAAATGTAGACGTAAACATAAATGTTTACCAAATGATAATATTTAAAAAATCGGATTATTAGCCTGATACTTCTGATGACTGGACTATTTTTTTACCGACAGATGGTGATAGTAATTCTGAATTATCATCTGTGAAATTCTATGACGCTTACCATGGTGCATATGACTAAGCGCTGCATGTGGAGTGTTGATCCGCCGACGTCATAGACTACAGCTCGAGATTCACGCATCCTCCTTTCTTATAACAGGAATTTACTATGAATGGGTGGTATTCACGGGACGACTTTCGTCTACCACCAATTTTAATTAATAAGTTTATTAATCATAGTTATGACTGGCATTTTACGGGTGAGGGATCAAATTCACGCCAACCTGGGATATTTTAGAGCTCAGAAATCGATTAAAAATCCTTTATTTTTTTCAAATCTCCGTCGGGGATCGAACCCACGAACTTCGGCTTGCAAAGCAAACGCTTTGACTATTGAGCTTTACATACCGGCATTCGGTTGTAAGGAGCAGCTTAAGCCGATCATAATGTTAGCTTAAAGGTAATGTCATCAATATCTGCATTGGTTAAATACTCATATTGATTTGCACTAGTAAAATATTCAAATGAAATAATAATCATTCTGAAAATTAAACACCTGATTCATCGAAATTGATAAAATATTTACAAGTCAGATTAAATATAATTATGTATTTAAAAATGTATGTCATTACCTCGAATAAATTTGCTTTAATTATCGCATCGAGAAATAAAATGGCATATTTTTATGTTGACACGTACACGATGGTGATCGATAAATCGCATTGTAGATTTAATGACGCTTGCCATTTTTAAGGACTACTATTCGCTGATTGTTGAGTGTTGATCTGTCATTGGACTAAAGCCTAATAACCACGCAAAGTCCATTTTTATGAGGACTCGATTGAGTAGTGTTTACGGGATGAAACAAATTTTGCAATGTATTTTGATATATAGGCTATAACTAGAAATAAAAGAGTGATAATTTTTTTATATTAACCGAGAGTTATTATAGAGCTTATAAATTAATTAAAAAGCAACAACTTATCTATTTTTTTATTGAAATGAACTGAGATAAGTCGAGAAATTTACACGTACTGTTTCATTGATACGTATTTTTAATAGATGGCATTTGTTTTAAGCTGTATGTTTATTATGATTTTATCAATTAATTTATCATATATATATATTTATTTTTATATATATTCCGATTATTGATAAAAATTCATATTTATCTTAAGTTTTGTTGGAGATACGAACAATAAATGTGGCGAGAATATGTGACACAAATGTAAATATATATTTTAGAATGTAAGAAGTAGGTAAATAAGTTAAGTATTCCAGAATGTTCCTTTTCAGGTGCATGGCTCTAAGGAGGTTTTTTTTTTTTTCTATTTATGTTATTTTATAGTATTCTGGAGGAATCAGTTAGGTAAGTAATATAATGTGATATCCTCCTCTTCCATTTTTGACATCGGTTTACTGGATGAAGGACGCAGGATCAGGTTCACATTATAAACAACTTGTTTCTGTTTCACGATACATGTTTATTTGTCAATAACGTTAAGGGGCCGCCCTTAGGGACGGTCCTACCACGAGGACGGGCGAGTTGCGACTACTTGCCCGCTCTCACATTTCGGCGGTACCAACCGACAAGATGACAGTTGTACCAACTGACAATGGGCCAACTGTCATAACAATTATTTTTGGCGTATGCAAACACCGTTTAACATTATATAATTAAACTAACAGGCAAGCGAATAAAAATAATAGACAAAAGATCGTTTGTCGAGGCTTTACGGCATCGGCCTTAAGGAGCTATATCAAGCTGATATCAAATGTTATCAGCTTCGTCACCAGAGTTCTTATTCAAGCAGTTGAATAAGAAAAAAAAAATTGTCTACGTTTAAAGTTTAAATAAATAAAAGTTTATATAAAATACTTTATATGTTATGAGAATTAGAATAATAAACGAATAATTTGTAATGTGAATAAAATAACAATATTAATGCCGTTAATTTGGACCTTAAAATATATGTCGGCTAACTTTTCGATGCAGTTTGTAATCCTCTGCAAGAGACTTAGCGGACTGTTACATACAGTGGCACTAGGAGGCTTAGTGTGGTGATCAAAGCTTGCTATACGGCTCAACAGAGGATTTGTACTTATTTCTTAATAAAAAAATATAAAATACTAATTCACGCATAATTATATTTGTTGAGAGATTTGAATGTCATTACGTTTATTTTATTAATATTACTTACGATTTCTGGCTAAAATGAGAATAAGTATTTGAAATATCTATTATTCTTCTCATATCCGTTACAAATAAGGAACATGGCCACAAATTCACTCAGTTTTTTCAGATGTTATTGTCTGTAGACACCTCTACGCTTGCAGGCTTCCGATTTGAAGAGCCGTCAGCTGTAGTATCCGAACCAAATTTTATGTGATTTGTTATTCGGAATGCACAAAGAGATGAAAATACTAGTCCAATGCTTACGAGGCTTGGTCTATTTGGTCCCAAGGGGCAGCTCAATCCAGTCACATAAATCAACCAATACAGTTATTTTGTCTTTATCAGATTTAAATGGCCTTCCATAACGTGGTTTATCCTCAACATCAAAATTTCCGGATCGAAATGTTGCAAACTAGTTTTGACACATCAGATTATTTTTTCTTGTTTAATCAACGTTTTATCCATTTGAATGGGTACCAACAAAAAATCACTGCATAGAATGAAATAAGATTTTTTACAAGAAAACTTAACTATATCAGCTGTTTACAAACAATTTACTACTAAGTTGAAAAAAAAGTGTACAAATTTTTTAAATGAACAATTTAATTAGATCAGTATATTTTTTAATGAATTTCATAGAAGATACAAATTTTTAGCAGGTTTTCGTCACTTCAGTATTTACAAGACAATCCCATATTACTTTTCTTCGTACAAAAAATATTAAAATCATCCCTTCACACCTTATTTTTGCAGCAGCCCGAGGGCTTAAGCCGCTCTGTATTATTCAACAGGTTAACAGCTCGGGAGGAGGCACCGGAGCAAGCTCGGAGGGGAACAAAGGTCAACAGAATAACAGGATAACAGAACAGAAGAGAAGAGACAGTTTAAAATTGTTGCCTCGCGGGTTTCTTGAAGCAATTAAGTCGCATTTTGTTACGGTTAAGGTGACAGCCGCCGAGGAAAAGATAAATAAAACGAAAGAATAAATATCACTTTGCAAAGAAGCTCAGCTGAAGTGAAGAGCCTGAAAGCTGAAAGGGCCGAACAAAGTGCCAGCGAACGGTGCTTAAGATATTACATAATATAAAAATGTACTTTGTATTTTTGAATACAATCTCTGTGAAAAGCATATAAAGTTGTATTACTTCTTATTTATTATTATATTACGAGTATATCGTACATTAACTATCTTGAACTCAAAGCTGCACTCAAATTTTATGTCTAGTTTTTTATCTTTGTGTACGTATGTATTTTTACCATTTACATTTAATGGTATATTGTACATTTGTTTAATAAAAGTTGTGTATATTTGTCTAACAATTGATTGTTATGGTAATGTTATATTTTTCCTTACCAACTAGCTGGAGAATATGACCGTCTAAAATTATCTAGAAATATCGTTTAAAAAGTTCCAATTACGTGGTTGGTTACATTGTTCGTTAAGATTCGATATATTTTTTAATGTTATCGTACCCTTGGAAACTAGCAGATTTTGTTTTCTTTTCAAGTTATTAGTGACTTAAAGCTAAAAGCTAGCGATTTTAAAACTTAAATTACTTAATAGGGAGATCAATTTGAAAAATAAATATTATCATTTTTAAAATTTTGCTTTATTATTTGAAAAATTTGAATTTATATGTTGCTCATCGACTTCGTTTATAAATGAAAACGATACTTCAGACTTTAAAATACTTATAAAATGATTCTCTTAACATGACGGGATATTTTTTAATTTTTCCTTACGAGTATGTGTAGTTATTATTAGATAATCTAGTAAATTCCGATGAAATTGAAGAAAAAAAATTGTAACAGCACCAAAAAATAGTAAACGCAGTATTGGAAAAATTTCAGCTAGATAGACTCCAGTTGGACTAACGAAATCATGTGAAATGCTGTAAGAGGCTGTATTCAGTTGATAGAGGAAAACAAGAAGTGGAAACTCATGAAAAAATCTAAGTCTAACAGAGGACAGAAAATGTGATTGAATTTAGAGTGCAATTGGCGACCGATTTCTCCAGAATTTGTCTTACTGAAAAAAATATATACGTATCAATTACCAGTATATCTAGTATGTGTAAATAGATGATTATAGTCATTTGTCATATCTCCTCTCTTCTATGTCAACGGAAGGTTCTGGAACCCGTAAAAAGGTTTGCCGTATCTTTCGTGCGTTGGCCATTATGTGAAAAGAAATATTTATATGAAAAGTTTCTTAGATTCCTCGAGGAGTATCCATTCTATTGGAGCCCGAGAAGGGATTTTTTGTCATTTATCATCTGGGAGGAAAAGTCGGAATCGAGAACGGGTCGAAAGGGAATATTATTATTGCCAAAATGTGATATTAAAAACATGTATACAACAAGCATTTCACTTTTTCATATTGCCAGACATTTTTAAAGGACGTAGTTGGAAATACATTTTTCGACAAATGGAATTGGATTTTTTATAACATTTAATTTGTGAATTTATCAAATTATAAGTTTTAATGAATAACTTCTCAATAGTAACTTGTATGAAAACCCAAGCAATGCAAGTATTTTATTGTAATTCATTTATCATTAGACATGATTTTTTAGTACTTAAATTGACGAACGCGGTCTCTTTATAAAGAAATAACTGAATTCAGGAAGTGAAATTTGAATTTTTATATAACGAGGTACTTAAAAATGTATAAATTAATAAGAATGATGCACATTTTTTACGAGATTAGTTGGAAATATGTTAAGAATTGAATACTTTCGTATGTAATTATTGACTATATCTATAAAATTTGTATTAATAAATGTTATTTTTTCATGTATTTTGTGACGGATGAAGGTACTCCTTTAATATTATACTATTTAATATTATTATTTATATTATTAAATATTATGCAAATCTCTTGTTTTTCTATTTCAATCGAATCAAAAATATTAAGAAAGTAAAATATACTTTAATCCCAAAGAATTTTTTTTTTAACAGCAGTTTATTAGTACTTTTTTTCAACTATAAGCTGAATGGGAATAATAATCCAAATTACAGTTTTGACAAGAATTGTCAGTCGTTTAATAAAATATAATAAAGTCTAAAATAAATAAAGCCGTAGCTTAAAAGCGTACATTAATGAAATGTCAAAAATCGTTTTTGTTGTATTGTAAAAATGGTGTATACCGATCGAAAAAATTCTCAACGAATTGCATTCAAGTTTTTTTCTCTACATCCTTGACGTTTTTCTTTGGCATTGGGACTCGAAATGGCCGAATCTCTTCCTGCCGTCGGTACTGTTTTGTCGCCCGTGTCCTGTGGGATACATTATGCATGACTGCGGCGCCGACGCTCAGGCCACGAGTATCAATCCTCCCCAGCCACCACCAATCGTTTTATTATCTTTAGTGCGAAGAAGAAGGGAACATCGGCGTTTGGCGACATATTCTTAGACGCCATGCCTGCAACGAAGCGCTCACCCTAAATAACAGTAACCAGTCGTTACATGGTGTGGCTAAGTAGTAAAACGCTTGCATACCAAGCAAGATGTCGTGAGTTCAATCCCCGACGAAGCTTGATTTTTATAAAATCTATAATATTAGTTACTTAAATATCTCCGACTATATTTTCATGTAGAAGATATCAGCTGTGTCTTATAGTTTTTTATAGTTATTTTTTTTAACAATCTGTAATGCATTCAACTAGCGGCTTGTTAAAATATTATATAATCGCACGAGAGTAAAAGAAGAGAGCTATGGTCCTACTTGAATTCTATAACGCTCAACCGGGTGTGCTAGACGTCGTTGTGTGCGTTTAGTTATTGAAGGGATTGTATGTGTCTATTAATCTAGTTATGTTTTATCTAGATATTTTATGTTGGAGGAAACTCGCATCCTAGACAAGCATTTCAATGTTTCCTGTTTTAAAAAAGAAGATGAAATCTTTTTTTTGAGTGGATGCATTGAAAGAATAAAAGAAAAATATATCATAAAAAATATGTATTTTATGGCGCAACAATGTACTTTGTTCTTTCATTGCCTTCACAGCTAGTACAAGTACTAGTAGTCTTTGACCGTTTTATTATCTTGACTAAATAGTATGGAGGTGGGTGGTGAGAGTGGGTGGTATTTGTGGGCGGGTGAGGTGGCGATGGTCAGCCGCCTGCAGCGAATCGGCCAATAAGTGGCTCGGGGAGCGATGGCTACAATAAGATGACTTGACACTTAAGGGTATAGACCGTAACCTTACCCATGCTAGGAAGGTTAAGTCTTCCATTTACAGACATTTAAAGACTGTCTTTTTATATTGATTGATCTTCGCATGACAAATATATACCGTAACATTTTTTCAGTTTAAGAGTTTTCACGGACTTTTGATACTCATATAGCCGAACAGATATTTTACTAAATATACGAGAATCTATTTGATTTGAGTCGAAAATTAAAGGTAATGCTATTAAAATCTTAGCGTATATTAATAGTTTAACCATCGATAAACAAATTACCTATAAAGCTCGACGAGAACCAAAGTTTAACAACATTTAGATTAAAAAAAAAACAAAGGCATCGCTTTGTTTTTACTTTTATTAACACACCTTTTTTACGACTCCTCTTCATATATAAAATATAAAATTTATTGTTCTATAACATTATATTCGTAATATAAATACCTGTAGTGGATATGTAATTAATTATTAAATATGGTATATTAATTATTTTAATGTTTTTTGCAAAGAGTATGAGTTAAAAAAGATATATCGACATCAGGAAGTTATCTGGTACATGTTATATATAAATGTTTAATTTCAAATACATTTTTTATTGTATTGAATAAGTAACTTTGCTTAAGAATTTGAACTTTCGTTTCGTACACTGTACTTAAAAAAATAATTGCTTATCGCGATGCCTACAGTAATTCCGCGTATGTTTCCTTTGCCGCAGATAACTCTATGGAGTTTGAGAGATTGCTGTTAAAATAAAAAGAAAAAAGAATGTTTGAAAAAAGCAAAAAAAAAGTTTTATTTAATGTTTTAAGTTAAAATGCATGCTGATAAATGAGGATAGATAAAGTATATAAAGAAGATATTAGAATAGGAATACAAATAGTGGACGCTACCGAAAAGAAATACATTTTCAAAAGTAAATTTTCTCCCATCCCGTAACTGGAACATATAGTCAACACATATTTCTGCTATTCAGTTCTGTAATTGCCATTATCGCTGTTCATGTCCGAAGACATCTCTGAACTCGACGGTCCACCTGGGATCATATATGTTTTCTTATAATTTTGATTAGAATATTATTTTATTATTTCAATATTCTAATCTACTTTTATAGATCATTGACTATATTACAATATTATTATCAATTAAATATACATATACTATACATAAAATTCTTTTTTCAACGCGTCAATCCAAGCACAAAAATAACGTAGTAATAAAGTAATAATATTAAGCTTGTGAATAAATGATGACTGATTGAATAAAAAAAAATAAAAATATACACCTATCCCCCGATTTACACGGTACTTGTTTTACACGTTTTCGCTTTTACACGGTTTTCCAAATAAGTTTTTTTTTTGTTTTTATCGCACTCTACTAAATGCTACTGTGTTTGAACACGTGCGCTGTGTACACATCTCACGGGGAATCCCGAGCTAGTTGTGCTGACTTGCTGCACACGCACACTGTGTCTGTATTTCTTCATTGGGCGGAGAAGGTTTTGATGATTTTACTGATGATGATATCGCAGAGTTAATGGCTGATAAAGAACTAAGTGAGGATGATTTAGTTAACTTAGTTTGCGAAAGTGAATTAGTACCAGTAACATTCACTGCTAAAGTCATCCGCGAAGGACTCGCATTGGGAAGAAAGCTGGGTAATCATTTTATACAAAATGACACAAACGTTGAAAGGGCTTTACGATTCCAACGTGACATAAATCGCTGCTTGGCTCAATATGAAGAAGTTTACAAAGATCTTACAAAAATTCGAAGCAATTGTTAATAACCGATTTTATTACCACCTCTCAGAATGTAAATATTTCTGCTTCAAACATCGAATCGGCACAAATAACTTCGAGTGATGAAAGTGAATTCCAACCTTCGATTCCGAAAAAAGAATGATAGTGATGAAGGATAATAAAACACCTTTGGTTTATTTTTGTTCTTCTGCTTAATGTGTATTGTAATTAAATAAAAAAACAGTGTTTCCGTAATATATTACATATTTTAACCTGTTAATGCATTTTATTTTTTATTTCTGTGTACACCTAAAAATATTGAAAAAATCACAACTGTTAAATAGCAAAATTATGAATTTTCTGCAAGCTTTTCGATTTACACGGTTTGACTTGAAAATTTTAATTTTTCGATCTACACGTTTTCTCAGGAACGTATCTACCGTGTAAATCGGGGGATAGGTGTACATACTTTGAATATATACTATAGCGACATCTATCGTACGATGATAACAATGATATAAATACAAGTTTCAACGCGAGTCGGTCTAGGCATAGCAATGGCCCAGTTGGCTGAGCGGTATGAATACCTGGGCATAGTTGGTTTCCAAGGTCCGCGGTTCGCATCCCGCTTCTGCCGTTATATTTGTTAATTGTTTTTTTTATAGAGATCGGATGATTATTCCTACGTCTCCATTTGGAAATTGGCGAAATATATCTGCCGAAGAGACAAAACTCGATGCAGAAACATTGGCAAATTGAGTGTTAGTCGTCCTCTATGTGAAGGACTAACGACATTGGAAGAACAGCGGTAAGACACTTGAGGCGGAAAGCATATGATCGAAAAGGGGACATATACTTTTTCTTCGCAGTATCAATCCGGTGGATTGGTTTGCAGCAACAGAATCTTGCATCTCGATCTCTATTCCTCTCGATCCTCCGCAACCCTATTTAGCTCAGCATAAGAGCTACAACTCATGTGCTCGAACACTTGCTGCCAATATTCCCGTATAGGGCGCCGTCTACAGTTTCTACCCTCAACCATTCCTCCAAAATGTCGTGAAGAAGACCATCGTGGCGCATGATGTGACCGATCCATCGGGCTCGCCTCTCTGAGATGGTTCTTATTAGGTGCCTATCTTCCTTGATTATTTTTATTGATTATGTTTTCCATTTAGATACTTAGAAGTATTTAAATGCTTCCAATATTAACAATAACATAATGTAGAATATACTTCAGTATTTGTTTGCTGGAAGTAAAAATATGAAGTATTTCTTGTTATTTTTTCTTTCTTAAGAAAGCTCCGCTCCGTCCCTAGTTCTCCGATACCCTGTGAACAGTTCGGTGTATTTGTTTGCTCCAGCCAAGCCGGCCGCCTCCACGCGGTATTGTGTTGGTACAGATATGTATGGCGTGGCTTAGTGCAAATAAAAGGTTCGCACATTATGAAATATGGATTTTTATTTCCCGTTCTATAATACATCTTCCGCTACCGAGAACGCTCTCTCGCGATCACACAATTCTCGCAGAAATACTCACAATTATACTTAAAAATATGTGTATGTATTACGCGCACAAATAATCATAAAGGTCAGCTTCAGTGATGTAGACGTATGCAATACTTAGGTGTTTATTATTTGAACAAGTTTATTTTATTTTTATGTAAACACATACAGGAGAATACCGATAGATGGTTATAGTAATTCTGAAGTCTCATGTGTAATTCTATGTACAGCCCTTGATTCACGAATCATCCTTATTATTACAGAAATTTACTATGAATACGTGGTCTTCACGGGATTACTTTCCTCCACCACCAATTTTGATTAATAGGCTATGACTGGAGTTTTACGGATGAGGGATCAAATTCACACCAACCGGGGATAATTTTAGAGCTAAGAAATTGATTAAAAATCCTTTTTTCTTTTAATCTCCGTCAGGGATCGAACCCACGACCTTTGGCTTGCAAAGCAAACGCTTTGACCATTGAGCTATACCTGCCGGCAAATATAGTAAATATATAAAAATAACGTAATTATCGTTATAATATTCCCAGGAATTAAACTAAGCACACATATAAATACAGTCGATTCCGCTTAATTGGGACAGCCGCTTATTTGGGACAAATCCCAAAGAACAGAAACCAAACCAAGAAACCAATAGTAAATTTAAATGTTTAATTGGGACAACATTCAGCTTAATTGGGACAGTAAATTTAAGTTCCTATTATTAACTATGAAGAATTTTCAAGAATAGATAACAATTTACCATGTTACAATGATAATGAAGACTGTGAGGATTCAATTGTAGAAGGTATTAAATCAAAATATGAATATGTAAACGAAGATGACGATGATGATGATGAGTGACCTGTGCCTGTGACTAACCAGGAGGCAAATGAAGGGAGCCTTACATCCGCACTGAATATCTGTGCTAAATTTGTAGAAGTGAAATGTTACAAAAACAAAACACAGACTACACTTGACTCATTTTTGCATTGAATTAAATTGTATGTACCTACCCATTTATTATTTAATTAGGTTTTTTTTCTTTAAAAGTTTATATTACATATTTGTAATTTATATGATAATTTATATTACCTATGTGTAATTTACAGTTTCCAAGAGTTTATAAGATAAAATTATTGAAAAAAAATATGCATTGTTTAATTTTAGCTCAAAGCTATGTGAGAATTCTCGCTTTTTAAATTTGTAGTATACAACTCTGACTCTAAAATATGACTGTATAGCTCTGCATTGATGGTGCTGGAAAAAAATCAATTTTTTCAAGACCAGATGATTAACACAACGTTTGAATAAAGTTACTCAAAGCGATTCATATTAATACATAAAAAAATATTATTTAATCGTTAAAATGGCTATAAAAGTAAACGAGACAAAAATACCAATTAGCTAATGCTTCGATAACTTTTTTTAATACGTGTATAATAACCATAAAATAACTCCCCGTTTACTTATGTCGCCGGGATCGTCATTGAAACGCGTGGTAACTGGATAGGAAACAGATCACAAAACAAACATCATTGTAATATATCTAAGACAAAAGATTGACAAACTTCGTTCACCTACCCGGAACGAAACTTTCTGTTATTTCTAGGTCCCAGGCAGACTCCCGAATGAGTCTCTGGAATATGTCACAGCAGAGCGCCGAAATCGACATAATGCCTAGTTATGGAACTAATGGTCCAACAAGTAGCGATCTGTCACAACAAACAAAATGTCGATGCAGTGCCTTGTCTTATATTACTAACATTTTTATATCTGCTTGTCCGACGAGCGACTAAAAATAAGAGACGAATGATCATATATAGAGGTTTTTGGCACCAGCCTGCAAGGGCTATATCAAGGTGATATCAACACATAGGGTCAATAATAAATGTGTAGATTCAGAATAATCTCAACTAAAATATTTAATAAAACGGATATGGTAAAATAATTTCATGGAACATTGGGATCAGAAATCGCATCTTAGCAGTTCACAGATAAACAATATTTTTCACCGACATTTTTGCCCATAAATGCAATTGATATATATTTTTTTACATTTAACAAATTGTTTGAACTGAATAAATTAAATTGCATAGAGTTTATCTGTGGTGGGGTAACTGTTTTGTCTGTAAAGTCATCGATGTACGTGACGTATCCTCCCTCTCTCTAACCACAGGCAAATATTACACAGCAAAATTAATTGAAAAAATAATTTATCACTTACCGGCGTGGGTCGCTCTTAATTAATTTCTGTCAGAATTTGAATATCGCATTTTCGACAGGTGAATAATTCATAATAATAAAATAAACCGAAATACATTAATATCAGTACATTCCCATCCAATCAATCCATCGTCATTATTTAATTTTTATATTGACTTTACATTTTTTACGTGAAAGCTTAGGAAAATATTTTTTTTTTCGAAATGTATAGCTGACATGTAAAAGCGCTCACTGGATTGCAAAGGTTTGATCTTTGGTGAATTTTATTTTTCATTAGTTAAATAATGTATTTGGGTATTAAATGCCCAAATATTTCTACTATTCTTTATAACTTTGCTACTATAGCCGCAGTATAATTATATATAGTTCTCCGGGATGTTCTGGGATAAGGCATAGTCAATTTGAGCTTACAAATTGAGCGAATACTCTGAAATAATGAATTCACTAACCCACGGGTATGGTTTAGTGTTATAGCATTGGCTAACCATGCCAAAGGTCATACGCACAAACTCCAATGAAGGTTGAAATAATAAAAAAAACGATTTCTTAGTTCAAGAAATATTTCTTTTGAAATAAATATGTTTCCTTATTTGTATAATAAGAGTAGTAAGATATAAATCCAAATTGGCGGTAGAAAAATGTCGTCCCGTGATCACGAACCATTCATAGTGAATTCATGTAAAAATAAATGATCTCTGAATAATGGGTTGTAATCTATGACGTTGGCAAATCAACACTCCACATGCAGCGCTTTTAGCCATATGTTAAATAGAAAGCATCTTATAATCTACAGATGACGTTTATCCATCAGTATCTGTCAGTAATATATATTTCTTATTATATAACACTTTGTTAGTGTGATATAATATATTCACACAAAATAATATTAAAATTAACGATTAGTACCAGTCTGTGGTTTCAAGGAAGTCACCTGATCCACACTTCAAAAGGCTCTCAGTTTTGTTTTGAAACGGAAACCTTAATTTAAAGCTTTATTTCCTTAACAAAACTAAATACTATTTATTTCATCACCACTTCAGCTGCAATAATATATTAAAGACCTATATATACGTTTAATTTACAAAAACAATTTAAATTCTTGTTTTGGCTTTATTTTTAATGATATGTATTTTTCAAAGAGTCAAAATGTAAAGGATGCTGTGGTTCTGCAATATATTGCATCGAAGTGTTATTAGATTTTTAATTTCCAGTTGGAGTCGATACTAAGGTTTTGCCTCCATTACCCCACCACAGCAGCCTCTCCCTCGCCAACCCTCAGGCGCGTCAGCACAATTTAATTCCTTTAAAACTGGCGGGTAATGAAGCGCGATTTGTTCGTAACGTCATTTGGGGTTTCGTATATTTACGTTGAAGAGAACGGGGATATGCCCACTAGAGCCTAACGTAGTTTTTGTAATGTATGAAAAAATTAATTATTTTGTTGAAAAACCATACTATATGGTATTCTATCTTTCCAGCTTGGCGAGAGTACGTAGGCTTTGTGACACTTTGACAAATTTTATATGTTTGATATTTTTTTTGTATTTTTACAATTTAAGCAACTTTTAAATAATTCGATTACAAAATCAACCCAAATATTGCACATATACTACAGCTACAGTCGCATTGACGTCGCTGACACGAAGAAAAAGAAGAGAATAGCGACCGTCTCTTCAAGCTTACAGAATCTGGCCTGAAGGTCATAGGGAACCATGTATGTACCCAGGTAGACCTTCGAGTGCAAATATATCATTAGACATGGATAGTAGCATAACTAATGTACGACAATTCGCGGTTACCATATGTTCCAGATATAAAATGGTTATGGGGGATGGCAGGTTTAAACGTAATTTTATACGTTTATCACATACTTTACAGGATGTACATTGTAAAAATATAAAAATGTATTTAAAACTTGTAAATTAATATTAAAAAGCCGAGCTAATCATCGTTTTAATCAAGCTATAAAAAGAATTAAAAATTTTTGGTTTTAATAATGTTCTTCTCCGTTAGTCCCGACGCAATAAACTGCATATTTTTCTAATGAATGGGCGAAAAAAGCTCTCCCCGGGATTTGCTTCCGGGACTCCCTGATATTCCCAGCAAGAGGTCTAGACCGAAGGATTTATTTATGCACACATACAAGGAAATCCAGCAAGAAAAAAAAATTTATGTTTTGAAATATATTTATTTTAACAAAGTACATTACTTTTATATACAAACACACCTCGATCCTTTTCTTACTAGATCTCTGTGATTTTTGACACGTATCATTTTCTCCTTCTTCTTTTATGTGTATTCTATGTTTCTTATTCTTTATTATTCTATGTACCTTGAAACTGCGGTTCTGTTTTCTTTCATTTTTTTATTTTTTTATTTATTATTATTTACTAGCCACAGCAAGGTCTTTGGATCTTGTATTCTTAAATAATTTTTACAGTAAGCTTGTATATAGTAGTTCTCGTAGTAGAACTACAATTTATTTCAGCCTCTTGATTCTCTTAATCTTGCAAACATGATCGTATATGAAGTGTTATGCAAATAAAATTGATATGGATAATAACCATTGCGAAATATTTTTCATCTCATTTTGTGTGGTCATTTTTTCATCATTAGTGACAATCAAGAACGATAAGAAAAAAAAAGTAAAATCACTTTTCACTGAGTAATCAGTCGATTGACGTATGTTGACAAACTGCTTCTCCGGTTTATATTTGTAACACCACATGTAGACTTTGGAATGCTTCCTCAGCATCTTAATTTCTTGCATAGCATTCAGCCGGGTCACGAGAATTTCATAAAGTCAGTGAAGGAACAAACCCCTTAGCAGGTATTCTCCTGTGTAAGATTTTTATAAAATATATACACTCCTTGGCAAACAGTACAAAATAACAATATTTTTGTTTAATAAATTGATACGTACATACAAATCTACATTGAATATCATATTTTATGACATTTCAGTAATCATTTTTTGAGAAAAAGAAACGGCAGACGGTGGGATTCGAACCAAAACTATGCACCTCAGTTCCGTTCTTGGGTGCATGGATCGTAGTTCTCCCAATGCATAGTTCGTAGTTCAAATCCTAGTCTGCTATTTGCAGAATCCAAATTCCCAACATCACCATTTCTTTATCCATTCCCACGTATTTTGTGGTTACCAAAGAAGGCAATTCGAGATTCGCTGTAGTATACTAACTTCGCAGCCTTAGACTGAGGTCTATTTGACATCTGACTGATACACCTAGAATCACGGGAAGGCCTTCAGCCACTCTCTAACAAGTAGCTTTTTGCGTGCGCCAGTAACGGTTCCCCATCTGAGTCTCCAAAAACAGGACGGGACATGGAGGGTTTTCACCAAGCGAGTTCAAATCCTAGTGTCTGCCGTTTTTCTGTCTCCAAAAATTTTAGATGAAAGAAATGTCATAAGATATGATATTTGATGTAAAATTTTATGTGTGTATCAATTTATTAAAAAATATTGACAAACATCAATTATCTATGAATGATTAGAGTATTGAAGAATATTCTGAAACAAAAACATTTTTTTTAGTTTCTTTGAAAAAAAAACGTTTCACTTTACAAATCTGGTCATATATTCAATAATGTTGAAGATACTCGTATATCAGCTAAAAATCCACGATTAAAAAAAGTATTTTCGAAACTGAGACCACTCACATGACAGTATACCTATTTATCACTAATCCGACTTTCGGCCAAGAGATGGCTGCACTCACGTGGAGTCTGCCACCCACTTTCAGGAGTTTCAGCTGAAAATTAAAATGGTGTATTAATTTTGTGTCGTTAGTGGGTCCTGGAAAATGAGGATCGGCAGTTCCCTGAAACAGGTTCGCTGTTTCACTGCAGGGCTTTGTGCGACTTTTAGTGATTTTTAATGAGCGCCGTTATTAAAAATTGTGCAGGTAAACGATGTTTTTATATATTTGCCGATAAAGTACTCTTCTTCATCGTGCTTATGGTCTTTTATGTTACAAGTTACGTCTGATTTTGAATCATAATTTGAACTTTGTTATTTAAAATTAAATATGTATTAATAATTTTGCATTTTTATATTTAGACGAGTAATATATTCTTCAATATTCGAAATGAAAATACATATTTAACTGTGCTTCTAACTAGACAGTGTAATACCATAGACAGGCTTTACGCAGATATTTAATTATTTTAATATTTTAGGCAGATACGAAATGTTGGACGTTTGATTTTGTAACAATAATGCCGTGTTATTTGTGTGTCAACAATGATATATTTATGACATGGTTTTTGGTGTTACAAGTCCAACTATTTGCGTTGAGAATCCCGACACTGTTCTGAGTGTGAGGTCGTTGACATTAAATGTGCCAATACATTTTCAACGCCACACTTATATGTAAATACTTCAATAATGAATTAAAATGTAAAATATTTTGTAATGTTATTGAAGGAAAAAAATAAAGAGTTGAATTGAAGAATAGATTTCTCTCAGAATTTGTGTTTCCTTCCACATACAATCTGAATCTCTGCAAGAAAATTAATAAACAATTGCGATCGTACAAATTATTTCCACACGCAGCGTTAAACTGGTCCAGTTGAGCGTCATAAAGTTCACTGAGGATAAATTTCCACTGCTGTGATACTTTTCAGTGTGTTTACATTTTTTTTTACGTTAGCGCATGCAAGAGAGCACAGCCTGTTTTAGGTTTTATCTGGTAGATTTTAAAAAGCTTATTCAGGGCGACTGGACGCCGCGTGTGGAAAATATGTGTTATTAATACTTTCTACAATAAATATACAATTCAGTGTGATTTTTTTCGAGAAGAGATCCAGACTGTATGAAGAAGGAAAACAGAGACTATGAAAACATACCAAAGTTCTCCGGTGGAGTATAGTTTTGTATCTATTTATCTATATAATTGTAACGTCTTATAACAACTTAAATCTACGTCTTCAAGTCTTAATTCTAAGTGTCAGATGGGCGAACAAAACTAAATGACAAAAGATCGCATATCGAGAATTTAGGTACCATTCTACAAGGGCTATGTAAAGTTGATATTATTGGATTAAGGAAGACTCAATACGATTTGTATTCATTATCTAGTCGGACACATGGATAATCATTATATAACATCATACCTGTAGATGTGATGTTTTATGAGTTAATATGAAAAGGTAAAGGGATTCCGTCATACTTCATTTCTATGATTTATAGAGTGCAACAGTTGCAGCAGCGGTGCAGTCTGAATGATCGCCGGCATCTGTTCCTGTCCGGGAACATCAACCACACTTTATGTGAACACTTTCATCTTGTGAAAAAACACCCAAGAAAAATAAAACTGCGAAGTGGATAACATATCAGGCGTCGTGTTTCTCTTGAGAAATGAGAGAACACTGAATCGAGCGCTGACGTCCATAAAATACTATGCAATATGTTTCTAAAGAGTGTTAAAATAATGAATTTATTAATTTATGCATGCGATGTTGTATCAAATGAAAATGCATATTCATGACATAAATGTTTATATCGGTAGTTCATCAGCAAACAACTTATACTTCTACATAAGGAACAATTCGCTCTGTCCTCGAATACGGCAGTTACCTTTGAGTTAGATCCTCAAAATACTTTATGGGCTTTATAAATTTGATTAAAAATACTCGCAGAGATTTTTGCGTAGTAAATAATTGCGTATTTACGTCTAACATTCACCCTTACGTTACAATCTGGAGTTCACGCGTAAATTTTGATCACTACGTCTTTTCTACCGTTATTAACATTACATTTACTCTTATGAACTAAAATAATTGATTTCTCATGACACCCCCCAATCATGCGCATAACTGATTCGTCTACAACTCGGTGAACATCCATAAATAATAAGAATATGTCTACTAAGAACTGTCTATTAAAAATGGTCGATAAGACATTAATTATTTTTATATAAAATTGTAGACTTGTCAGTGTTACCAGTATGTTCAATAATTGTTGATTGTTTTATAATTTTTTTGAAGAAATACTCGTGAAACGTTAAATACAATGTTTTTAAATATGTCGTGTAACTATTTACGTAAAAACAAAATTGTAGAACTCTAATTATTTGAAAAAATAAAGAAGTGAGTGAAACATATGACATACAATGTTAAAAATTGATTTTAATCCTATTTATTATATGGTGTACTTCTTCTGCATGCAGAGTCGTCACAGGCTGCCTCAAACCAACACCCAATTCTATACTATACCCCTTGGCTGGTATCGTACCACCGAACATAAGACGCAAAGTCATAACCAACCGTCCCACTGCTTGTATTATCAGATACCCCAACACCAAGATTGAAGTCTCGAAGCAGCTTTCTGAAATCCACAACCTCTCACATCCGGCCCTGAAAATGAGAGACTCCAACTCTGGCAACAAATTGCACCAGAGGATTTCATTACTCCAAAGGAAGGCCTCCCAACTGGCAAGAGCCTTGACTGGCCGACCTGGAAATCCCTAAACAGATAAAGAACCGGAGTTGGTAGAACAAAGGACAACCTCGAGCGGTGGGGAATGCTTCGGCAGGGAGAGACACTATTGTGTGATTGTGGAGACCTGCAGACCGCCTCACACCTACGATGCTGCTCCATGTGCCCAACAAGTTGCACATCTCAGGACGTAATGCTGGGCAATACACGAGCTATCGATGTTGCCGATGTTGATTGGGAAAAAATAATTTGACGTCGCTGACACGAAGAAGAAGACTTCTTCTAATTAATGTTTATGTATTTTTTTTTAAATTTAGATGAAGTGTTTTTTCTGAAATGTGAAAATATATCAGAGGAATAAAATAATTGAAACTATTATTGCGTAGAGCTCTTACTTATCAAAAATAAACGTCCACAAAAAAGGCCTTAATTAAAAATATGTGTTTATTGACTTCTACAAATATGATTTGTCTACAGAATCGATTGATAATTGCTTCTACAGCATTGGATTTGTAAGGTTTTTGTAGACGCTGTTCAAATAATACTCTTTGGAATAATTGCAGTGAAAACGTTACCTATCAATTAAATTTCATGATACTGACATTGCATACGATAAAGTTAATTAAAAAATATTCCGTTTATGCAACGGTATATAATGTGATAAACGAGTAATTTAGTAATTTCCACGGAACTGTGAAAGCAATGGCGTATTTCATGAAAATTATTATTATTATATAAGTATTTGTATAGCGCTCTTTTATGACCGGATGATCATTCCAAAAGCGCTTCTTTGCCTCTCTGAGTAAAAAGGTGGGTCTTGAGTCTGCTTCTGAAAGATGCTTACGCTTTAAGCTCTCTTATGCTCTCCGGTAGCGAGTTCCAGGCCATTGGTGCCGCGTAGCTGAAAGCCCGATTGTCAAAGACAGTGCTAGGACTACCTCCCGTCAGCTGCAGGGTGCTTCTATTTGATCTAGCCGATCTGAGTGTCTCTCCACGCGCGTTTATTTCTGAAGGCACTTACAATCCGATGTACACTTAGTAGAATTTAAAGTTAGTTTACATCCTTATTTTACTTTGCATCTACTTAAAACACCGATAAAAATGCTGTAGATGCTGCGAATGGGAGGATTTTATAACATTTCAATTTATATTTTTAACGATTACGAGTCAGATTTATACAAAGTCTTATTAAATAAAAAGAATAACTCGAATATCGTATTATTTGACACAATAAGTAACAAGAAAATGAAATACTAATTGTACAATTATCTTTTATTTACCTTTTATTTTTATTAGTTAATATGCCTTCAATTGATTTTGTAATATATTTTTATAATCAAAGTGTCTAATCAATAAAAGCGTTAATAAATTTCGAATCAATATACACTGAAATATGCATGTGTTAACATTTTTTTAAATGTCATATAATGTATAGTGTATTTTAAATATTTTTTGTAGTTAAATGTTTTCAAAAAAAATTTAAGGGAAGAATTTTTATATAAATGAAGAATATTTAACATAAATTAACATAAAATTAATTAAATTAAATTTATTAACATATTTTTTATTAAATTAATTTATTTTAATGTTTCCATATAAAAAGGAATTGTTATGTGCTATAATCAAAAAGGCAATTAATTATTTAAGGTAAATAAAAACTAATCGTTAGGCAGTAGAAAAATAGTAAACTGTCAAGAAATAATTAATGAATAGTTATTAATACTAGGTAAGCGTAGGTTTTTAATTACATGGATTAACTATTTATTCATTTTACATTAATTTGTAACAATATTTAATGTATTATTGTCATTTTAATTTTATAACGAACTACATTCATACTGACACAGTGGATAATTAAAATTTTTAAAGTCCACTGCCGATTAATTAATTTAATGCTAATTGATTTAAATTGCCCTTAAAACTTTGAATTAGTTACTGAAAAAAAAATACAGGCCATTAAAAAATGATAACCATAAAATAAGAAGAATGAAATAAGAAACACGCAAAAAAGTGCGCAACATACTTACAAGAAGTTATTCTCATCCATTCGATCTATAGTTTCGGTTCGGGACCCGAGTGGTACTTACTAAAAATAAATAGATTGTCGGAAATAATAATATTAAGCTTGTGAATAAATGCATTCTGATTGAATAATAAGAAAATAAAAATATACATACTTTGAATATATACTATAGCGACATCTATCATACGATGATAACTTATATAGAAGATCAGAGACGAGACATCTCAGGTGGAAGAAATTGGCCGGTGGCCGAGCGGTATAATTACCTGGGCAAAATGTTGGTTCCAAAGGTCCGCGGTTCGCATACCGCTTCCGCCGATATTTTTTCTGAATGATTTGACTCGTTTAAGGATTTTTATGTACAGTATATGTATATTTAATTGCTTGAAATAAGAAACCTTACAAATTTTACACCTAAGTTCTAAGCATCGACGCTCCGGATCGTAAATATTATGTTATGAATTATGAGCTCATAATATTGATTACGAAAACATAAACTACTAAGAATCAATTCCAGCGAACGGATTTCAGCGCCCGTAAAACAAGTGCAGCGCCGTCAACCGTAAAGTAATGAGATCGTAAACTTCATGGCGAGTTGTCCCATAAATGTCCGTCAGAACTTTGTCAGCCATCGCCGGCGAACGTTTCATGAAGAAAATAGGCTATTCAATTTAGACGATAAAACCCTCGACTGTTGGAAAGCTGAATTTGAGCAGTTTTTTTTTAACAAATACAAACCGATTCAAATATGTAAACTATCGCTCCACATAAATGTCTAAGGTTTTAACACATTAGTTCTTATGCTATTACATACCGCAGTGCAGAATTTTAAGGATTTTAAATTTATATAATAGTATAAATATACATTTTACTTTATACTAATATGGTCACGTAGAGCAGTGCTCCGCAACCGGTGCCGTAAGCCGATACAGGTATGCCGCGATCAAATACGGCAATATTATAAATAAATAATTTTACAACGGTCCTCAAGCTCCCAGTGCCTATCGCCTATTTATGTAGACATACAACGAGGTACTTGCTTTATTAAGTTATAAATAAACTTAAAAAAAAGTGAAATTGATCAAATTAATATCTATTTTTGGCTTTTGGTGTGTCGCGGTATTCAAGGTGAGAACTTTGGTGTGCCGTAGAATCCAAAGAAGTACTTTGGTGTGCCGTAGATGAGAAAAGGTTGCGGAGCTCTGACGTAGAGCACTCATAAGTCTTGTAGGTAAATATTCGCAATTCAGCAAGCGTCGAAAAGAACAGCTAGCTTCAAGCAGAAATAAAAACATGTTTTTTTTAAAATAAGATAATTTAATATCAGAGGTATTTAAGCATATATAAAACGATAAAAAATATAATTATCATTTTCTGTCTATTATGTTTTTTTCGATTATCCAGATTTTTATAGAGTACATTCGCAATATCTGGGACTCGCAGGTATAGTCAAGCAAAATGCGTCATTGCAATTTGAAATGTAAGTAAGTATTAAGCTAAATACAAGATAAAATCATCAAAAACTTTAATATTGTAACCATTTCACGATTGCATGATATTAATACAAAGTATGGCCAAGCGGCCAACTTAGAATAAATAAATGAACACCGACAGATTATTATTCTCCGATTTATTGATAAGAGGTGGTCTCACAAAATATAGTGTTTATTGTTAATTTTTATTTGTATTAGTTGATGCTTAGTAAAAAGTAATTCTGGAAGTTTATTTTGACAAAGATTTGCTGTTTAAATTTTAGGGAATTGTCAGTGATTTTTTTTCAAACATCAATTATTTTTCAGTATTTTTCAGTAATTAACTGATTTTTTTTTCAATGCAGTTGTATTAAGCAAGCGTGGGTGGAGATTCATGTGACTCTCCACAGGTAGATTTGTCGAGTATGGAACTTTTTGTGCAACCAGCTTTATTCAAAACTTTCGCTATAATGCAATGCAATCTCTAGCAGAATACAAACCAA
This sequence comes from Glossosoma conforme, assembly GCA_022606575.1. Lineage (NCBI taxonomy): Eukaryota > Metazoa > Arthropoda > Insecta > Trichoptera > Glossosomatidae > Glossosoma > Glossosoma conforme. The sequence continues at coordinate 1,639,715 of JAGTXR010000075.1, read as the reverse complement.
AGCTGTTTCACCACTTTAACAATGTACAACTATCTCTACATTTTAAAATTTGTTCAAAAATAAATTGGTTAAATTCGTATTTTATTTAAAAACATAAAGAAGAATTTGACTGTTTCGAAAAGCTTTTTATCACGCATGCCATTTTGGACTTCGATAGGTATTTGAATACAAGAGCCTTTCTTAGAACTAACATAATGTCATGAGTAAGTGCACGTGTTATGAGTATACTCTTACACTAAAAAGTGTAATTTATATACGAGTATGATAAAAGCACTGAAAGCGAGTGTTAGCTGGAAATGTTTCAGTTAGAACCATTTGAAAGTAATTCACCGAAAGTTTGCTATTCAAAATTAACATGTTTGTTTCGATTCAAAAGCATTTCGATAAGCTAAGGTCATCTTTGTCATTCAAGTATTGTTTCCAAATAAAGGAAATCTGTTATTTTAGGGGACTTACTGTAAATGATTTTCGTCGACTGCCTGATATTTTTTATTCTCTGATTTCTCTGGCAGTATTTATAAAGGCGTGGTGTATTGCTTTAATGAAATGCTCTAAATATTAAAAAATATATAACATGAATATTATCGTAAATCCTCGTACCGTGATCTTCATCATCAATTATGCTAGAAGAAGACAAATAAAGTACTGGAACTCATAAATCATTTATCTGTAAACTGATATACATTCACTACGTCTTAGAAAAGCTCCGCATTCTAAAGCTTGACGAGTGCACCAAAGTAGTATAATATATAAAAAAATGGCAGACTATTGTGGCGTTAGACAAACTATTTATCAAAATTTCATATAAAATGAGCAAAGTATGGATGGTTACCATTGTTTTTTGACAATAAAATATTATTACAAATCGCTTTATTATTTTTAGCGTTTTATACTATATATTCTAGTTGGAATTTCACAAATTTTAATAATGAAAATTATAAGAATTTCTAGCATTAATTGTACCGTTTCAAAATTGCGATTGTGAAGTTTAGAAACCATAATAATTACTTTAATTAGAATCTTGTTTTAATTATATTTCTTTATTCATTATAGAAATCCGCGAATCGTTCAAGTTAGAAAAAGAAACTGATGTTTCTAAATTTCATAGAACCGTAGAATGAAAATTGCATTGAACATTTCGCAGAATTTAGTCGCTTTTGTTGATGAATTTTTGATTCATTCTAAGAATAGTTTTTTTCTTAGAATAAGGCTGTTATATTATAATAAGGTGAATAAGGTGACATTTAAATAACTTATTAGGTTTTCACGGCCAGATTTGAAAAAAGTTCACCACACACGGCTCAACCCAAAAGCCACAACATCAAGGTGACATTTATAATATATTTTTAGGCGGGTGTAGATTATGTTCTCCTACGGTATTCTGGGAACAAGTCACACCTAACATCATCTTAGTCTCTCAAAAATTGTACAATTTGGGAGGCTTCGTGTCTTCTCCATCATCTTTTCTCACAAAGTCTAACCACCGTACTTTTATTGTTCTATGGAGACATTGTTTTCAAAAGCCATTATATGGCTGAATTTAATTTGATGGAATCTACTCGTATTTATAATCCTGGATATATGCACAGCGTTCTCAAAGAGGAATAAATTTTCTTCTTTTCATATTCGTTCCTTATATAGAAGCTATGGTCACCAAAAATTGCTGCCCCTTAGTTCCGTCAGCTGGCACTGTCCATAAAATCGTATTTCCAATCTCTTTATTAGCCTTTCCATCCACCATCTCCATCCACTATTGAACATATATCTCCCGTATGAGTCTCCATTCCTCTCGATTCCATCACCTTTCGCATCCAGCCTCCTCCCAATATTATATCGTTGTCATTGATTTATCTTGCACTCCAAAACTTTTACTTTCTATAGACATTCGTCTCTTTGGCAGATATGTCCTGCTCATTTCCACTTTGTGTTCATATTGATTCAGTGCGTCACTTATTAACCTTTTCATTACGGCTCGGTTTGAATACAAATTATACTGTCATTATAAAACTGGTATTCGAAGCATAAATGTAATTATCTGGTCTATTTTCATATATAACATTGGTTCTTGTATCCTTTAGCTATCAGATGATACATAAAAACAATTCTAAGAAAGTAGCAAAACGATATATCACTTCAACCGATGTCAACGGTCGGGGAATCTTATGACGGCATATGCCGACAACCGATGCGAAAGTGTTTTTACTAATGTATTTTTTGTCATTTTTATTTAAAGATAAAAAATCTGAAAATTAACTGCTGAAATATTTCCTGAAGCTTTTCTTTCTGTGAAAAGAATGACTTGGTTGGGGAAAAAGGGGTAGTTTTATTTGTGTAAACATCACGTCTGGAAAATATTGCCGCGCCGTCGCCATTCAAGCGATCCTGTGAACACAGCAAGCGTTGCGCGGGGGCGGCACAATCAAAACAATTTATGTCTCAGTTGCGAGAGATTTCTGGCAGTGGTGAAGCATGCCATTGCGTACATCCTGCAATGCTTTAGAAGATGGAGTGCTTAATACAAAGCGGTAGTCTGATGGGTTGAGGTGTTGAGTAGACTAGCATGCGAACAGTCGTGTGTTCAAGTCCAAGCGAACGTTAAAGTTAACATGATTTTAAATTAATTTATGAGTCACAGTTATTATTTTTACCGACGGTATATTTATTAAGCTTACCCTCTGGCTGAACTATAAACTGTACTGAAGAAAGTCTTAATTAGTCCTACTAGTGTATGGATGAACCACCTCAGAGAGGCGAGCCCGACGGATTGGTCACATCATGCGCCACGATGGTCTTCTTCACAACATTGTGGAAGGGATGGCTGAGGGTAGAAACTGTAAAGGGCGCCCTAGATGGGAGTATTTGCAGCAAGTGTTCGAGGACATGAGTTGTAGCTCTTATGCTGAGCTGAACAGGATTGCAGAGGATCGAAAGGAGTGGAGATCGAGACGCAAGATTTTGTTGCTGCAAACCAATCCACCAAATTGATACTACAAAGAAGAATAGTATATGGATATTACGACCATTCATTTACGTGTGTGCTGATGAATCTTAATATACTTTTTTGTTTGTTATAACATTCCCGCTATCAAAGCACCTCCGTATCGCTGGAATGTCCATCGGTATGTGTGGTGGAGGGACGAGAATCTGGTCACCAACACAAATAATTTTAATCGAGAAGCATATTGGCGTTTATTTTTAAATAAAAGAATACCTACAAAATTGGGTAGTCGTTGCTCGGAACAGAAAACTCGGGAGTCACTGAGTCGAAGACGCCTATTGGCCACTTTGAGAACTATGGTGACTTACGTGACAGACAAAATATTAAAAATGGCGACGCAAGCGCCACGTATTATGTTACTTACATTTTTATAAATGCGTGAACGATAAGCAAAAAAAAATAAGAGACGAAAGATCGTATATCGAAGCTTTTCAGCAACAGCCTGTAAAAGCTTTATCGAGCTGATATCAGTAATAAAGAAACCATATATCTAAAATAACGCCCAACACATGTTCTATTTTATTCGAGCCCTCAGCTTTTCGACCCTGGAGACCATCGGAAATTATAAAAAGTATGTACTTACTTAGTTAACTACAGGTTTATAGACAATTTGGGATGAATTTATGTATGGACAATTTGGATAATAGCAGGTGATAGAGCAGTGCGATGGCAACTTTACAAACGGATATGGAAAGAAATAATATCCATACACCTTTTTAATAATGATGTACTCGTAAAAGTACATCATTTTCAAGTCATTATATTATAAAAAACGTTACTGCTAGAGTGATTCATTACTCATAAAAGTGCATGTCATAATTTGTAATAAATAACAAGTCGACTTGAGACCGCAAATATTTGCACTGATCATTCCTTAATGAAACACTAGCTTTCGTCTGTAGATGATGTGTTAATTCCAATTTTTTTAACCTCTGTAAAACAAGCACAATATAATTCATAATTAACATAAGGCGGTACTCTCCTATATCTGTAAACTTAGAAAATTTCAGTATATAAAATATATACTCGTATGTGTACGAGTAAAACCAAATACACATATTATAAAGCACGAGTGGAAGTTATCATAAAGACATTTCTACTTATAAATGTTTCGATACAGATGTGTTGTCTGCGTGACGTCAGCATCCCTGCATCAGTTATTGGCCGAAGACACAGTAGTCTCTCTGACAGAGAGGGGCAATAGCTTGAGCATGGATAGTGAACCTTTATTGCTTTATTGTGTTTTTTAAATTAATTAACTATGTGGCAGATTGATCAATTGTACACTTTATGTTATCAATGAATTCCCAAAAGTGTTTGTCTTATATGTCCTATAAATGTCGTTAGATTCGCTGTCATGTATGTCCATTTCTCAGCCTTACCATTTCCTTATGCATTCCCACGTATTTCGTGGTTAGCAACGTGTTACCAAAGAAGGTAATGAAAGACTCGCTGTAGTATACTAATTTCGCAGCCATAGACTGAGGTCTATTTGACATCTAACTGATGCACCTAGAATCACGTGAAGTTCTTCAGCCACTCTCTAATAAGAAACTTTTTGCTTGCGTCCAGTAATGAGTCCCCATCTGGGTCACCAAAAACAGGACGGGACAGGGAAGCAGATAAAGCTTTTATTGATTGCAAAACCGTGATATTCCAGCAGGTGAATAAACAGTGCTCACCGTAATCTATGTTAAAATGTAGGAAGTATTTATATATTATTAAATATTGGAATAGGATCAAAGTGAATTTAAAAATATTATTTAAAAGAGTTTATTTGGAAGTATCAGGCTAATTATTTTCGTGGTTTTTTTATCAAAAATAAAAGCAATTGCAGTCCACTGGTAACTGATATATATATCACAGGAACTCCCTATTTTCCTTCATCGGGAGTGACTCGGGGAGGGATTTGAGGGAGGCTGAGTAGTTTTGGGCGCCAGTCGCCGCGACGCCAGACTCCGACTCTATGGCGCCAACAAGAGTCCGCAATAGGGAAGGAAAAATACGACTACCATACACTTTGATACGTTTATACTTTGTAAGATATTTTTACTTGCAGTGCGCTATATAAATGACAGTAAAATATTGCCAGCCTGTAATGGGTCTGTAAGCTTGCGTATGCATTCCCGGGTTTGAATGGTTTTAAATAATATCACGTCATATTGCAAGCCATCACATCCAAAAGGATTTTTCCCCATCTAAAAAGCTTTTAACGCCATAGTCTTAAATATGTTATATTTTTTTGCAAGTTCCACCCACCGTCTCTTCCTTAATTTCTTATTTCCATTATCGTTCATTGATTATATTTTTTACATACAGGAAAATACCGATGTATGGAGACAGTGATGTTGAAATCTCATCTGTTTATTCTATGAATTTTAGCATGCTACATATGGCTAAACGCAGCATGTAGAGTATTGATCAGTCAAAGCCATAGACTGCACCCCGACATTCAGGAATCTTACGATTATTACAGGAATTGAATTGCACTATAAATAGGTAAATAATTATAATTAAAAAGCTATGACTAGAATTTTACTAGCAGGGTATCAAATTCACACCAACCGGGGGTATTTTTAAAGCTTAGAAGTCGATTAAAAATCATTTTCTTAAATAGCCGTCGAGGATCGATTCCACAACCTTCGGTTTGGTAAGCAAGCGCTTTAACCACTAACCTATACCCGTCGGCCTTTTTTTAAATCTAGTTTAAATTAGTATTTTGAGCAAGTGATGTTGCGCCGGCGGGTATAGATGAGTGGTTAAAGCGTTTGCTTGGCAAGGCGAAGGTCGTGAGTTTGATCCCTGACGGTGATTAAAATAAAAATATTTTTAATTGATTTCTAAGTTCTATAAATACCGCCGGTTGGTGTCGATTCGATACTTCTGCCTTAAAATTCCAGTCATAGCCTATTAATCAAAATTGGTGGTTAAGAAATGTCCCATGAAGGCCACCCATTCATAGTAAATTCCTGTAATAATAAGGATGATGCGTGAATGTCGGGCTGTAGTCTATGACGTTGGATCTACACGCTTACAGCGCTTATCCATATGTAGAGTGGTAAGCGTCATATAAATGAAATTTCAGGATCACTATCACTATCTGTCGATATTTTCTTGTATGTGCTTACATAAAAAAAGTGAAGAAGTGATAAAGCTCTCATTGTAAGCGAAACCGTGGTATTCCAGCAAGTGAGTAAACATTTCTCACGTTATCAACATTGAAACATTTTTTTGTGATCCATTCAGGTTTTTATCTTTAATTTTACATCATAAAAATGTAATATGATCGAATTTAAGACTACCTGATTTTTTGCTTCGCCATCAGTTAGTAGGCGCCAGAATGTCTGTCTCCCCAATCTCCCCCAGATCTCTCTGAGTCTCCCAGACATTCCCAGCCCCGCACGGGTAGCAAACGTAACTACCCCTGACAAACATCAAGCCCATAAAGCCGCCCACACACATCCCCAACGCCGCAGAGTCTGCTAATATCCTATATTGCAACTCACAGTGTTATGTGTTGTGTTGCATTACTTGTAAATATGGTCGTTATGTATATTTTAAGCATTTACTTTCAAATCTATTGAAATACTAAATATATAAGTATTTCATAAGTTGTTTTAACTTGGGTCACACTGAGCACTGTTTTACTTGCTGGGAGACTGCAGTTTTGGAATCTATGAAGGTTTTATCAGTTACAAAGTGTGCAAACGTACTGACGTGTATATATGTTGATATCAGCATGATATAGCCCTTGCTGACTGGTACCGAAAACCTCGATTTACAATCTTTCGTCTCTTATTTCTGTTCGCATGCCGTACATGTATGTGTCGCCATATTGGCATTTTGGACAAGTCCGGTCACAGGTGTGACGTTAGTTATATAGATCGCCACTTACGGTGCTGGGCTACAGCCCGTCACGAGCTCGCTCAGTCGTGAGCCGACGGCGGCGAGATCGCATTGTATTGTAGCCCGGCCTGAATACTGTGGTCCTAATATGCTTCAGAAAAAGTATTTTTGTTGTTAATCTGCTCCTCATCCTGCCACCACGCGACTGAATAACAATCTAAAATTAAAGAGGAGTATGTTAATTGGCGCCAAACGTGGGGCGCCAATTAACATCCTCTTGTCGTTTTAAAATACCCCCGGTTGGTGTTTATTTGATCCTTCTTCCGTAAAATGACAGTCATAGCTTACAGATATATAGAGTAGGTATATATGTAACTTGAGATATACATCTCGAGTTTCAATAACGTATTGTAAATATTCATTTAATAGTTCCCCAATACTACAGTAAAAATGTTTGATTCATATTGTATTTTGCTTTGAAGACGATCCTTCCGTTGAAGCATATAGACACTTCAATTCAGAGAACATAAATTATACGAAATTCCTTGTTGAAATAAGCTGTTAAAGTAGAAACGTAAGAATCAATGTTTGTTGGGGAGTCGTCTAGAGTCAAGACTAAACTAACGATTTTAACTCATACGTTAAACATCAGAATTACCTTCCTCATTATGTTGTGGGTAGTAGACCCTCACAAAGTTAGGCGTCACAAATCAGCTTCACGGAGCTTTCTCCTGGTCTTACAAAGTCTTCGAGGAGGTTGGGACAACAATACTGTCTCTAAAGTTTACTTCTTCGGCTGTGAACATTGTGCCACGGGGCTGACAAAGAGGATCGAGATGCCGTGAACAATTTAACAGTAGCTTAGCAATCAGTATTACCTATTATTCTGATTTATTTTTCAAAAATATTTTTCGATACTTTAACATTTAATAAATAATTTATCCATACCAATGTTCTTCTTCGTAGTATCAATCCGGTGAATTGGTTTGCAGCAACAGAATCTTGCATTTTGATCTCCATTCCTCTCGGTCCTCCGCAACCCTTTTCAGCTCAGCATAAGCGCTACAATTCATGCATTCATGTAATTCATACCAATGTGATAATATACTAATTCACACATACAAATTTAGATCAAATATCAGATTTCTTGATATTTCTCTCGTCATTTTCGGAGAAAAAGAAACGACAGACGCTGAGATTTAAAACACGAATTATGCACCTTAGTTCTATTCTTTATACACAGCGCGATTAATCACGACAAATTCTTCCACCTAAAAATTCAAGAATTTTTGAAATATGTTGTATAGGACAAATAAAAAGTTGTTTCCATTCAGATTATATTTTAGACGAAACCCGGAGGGTTCACTAGGTAAATAGATTGTCTGTAAAAAAATGCTTGTGAAAAAAAAATATCGAATTTTAACAATATAAAATACTCAATAATATAAATACGTAAAAAATTCTCGAGTAAAAACTTGGTTGAAGAATTGAATAAAGTTCATAGTTTGTGGTTCGTATCTAAGCGTCTGCCATTTCTTTTTCTCCAAATTGACAAGAGGAATGTCATTAAATCAGTATTAACTAATTCAACTGAAACCATTTGCGGATATACTCATTTTAGTCTTATAAGACAGTAAAAAATAATAACGATAATTGAGATGATGACTTTTAAACCTATTTATTGTAGTACTAACAATTCGAGCAAAGTAAGAATTTTCAGAATAAGAAAAGTTTGCGGCGGAGAAGAAGAAGCTTGCCATGGATAAGATGAAGAAGGTGGTACTAGAGAGATTGCGTGGGTAGTTTTAAAACAGTTTGTGAATCATTTTATGCGTTTTGACACATTTGTATGACTTAATGGAATAGCGTTTACTTACCATACCATATGTTGTGGGTTTGATCTCCGAAGATTATTTGAAAATAAAACTCTTTAATGATTTCCTAGTTCTATAAATACCCATATTTGGTGTAAGCTTAATTCCTCTCCCGTAAAATGCCAGTCCATAGGCTAGTAATTAAAATTGATAGAAAGTCGTCTCGTGAACACAAACCATTCATAGTGAATTCGTGAAAAATTGATGATCTGTGAATGCTGAGTTGTAGTCTATGACGTTGGTATATCAAAATTCCACATACAGTGCTAAGTCAAAGGTCACTATCTTTTGTGAAAAAAAAACATGTATGAATTGTGCCTACATTGATTATGAATGAAGTAATGACTAACTGTTGATAAAAGAAAACATTAAATATGTTTTGATATCCTCCTCTTCCATTTAGGACATCGATTAACTGGATGAAGGATGCGGCATCAGGTTCACAATACAAACACTTGTTTCTGTTTCACATATTACTCGTTTATTTATCAATAACGTCGCCCGTTATAGGGACGCTCTTAGGCGCTCCCATAACGATGGCGGGTGCGTTCCGACTGACTGCCCGCTCTGACATTTAGCGCCGCCAAATCATCGCGGTAGACATCCGAAGTAATTATGACAGTAGTAAACATGAAATGGACCAACTGTCATTACAAACAAGATGGCTCATGCAAACACTGTGCAACATTATACAATTAATATCAATTAACATTAGATGTGCAGGTCAGGCGAGCGAACAAAAATCAGAGACAAAAGATCATTTTTCGAGGCTTTACGGCATCAGCCTAAAGGAGTTATATCAAGCTGAAAGCAATTGATTATTAATGAAGTAATGACTAACTGTTGATAATGCCTTGTGAGAGGGCGAAACTAGTTTATTAAAGAAAAGATAAAATTTTAATGTTTCAATATATATTTTTTATTAAATTTGCTTAAAATTACATAATATACTTTTTAATCATTCTTACTTTGTACACCAAATGATATTCTATACTATCCATCTTAATAATGATATACACTCCTTATTTCATTTGAGATGGAGTAATTTTCGCTAGTTGGCATTTTAAATGAAAACAACTCTCTTTTATTTTCTTCTGCTGGAGAGCTCTCGACGCTAATTGGCATTAAACATCTAAACATGGATCAAATTAAACAATAAAACAATCAAAGCTTAATTAAAATGGTATTTTATACGTTTCGTTACTTAAGATATTACTTACTTATTCGAGATATTGAATTTCTCAACGTAACAACAACGATTTACGTTTCTTAGAAAATAATTTATTACTGTAATGTTAGGCACCTACTTACTGTAGTTGAGTACCAATAACAATTAAATAAATAATGATTACGATTGAATCTTAATGAGAAAATGGAAATAATTCGGTAGGTATACCTGGTCGGGACATGTACTTCGGATGCCGTGGAATAGCATAAACTCTAGCTGCCTTTCTGTTTAAGCCCCCGGGCTATCGCTGTTTTGAAAGGTCATCGGGAACTGATATTGTGGCTTTTGGGTTTAGCCATGTGTGGCGAACTTACTTCAACCATATTTCAACCGCCATTTCAGGGGTCGTTTTCAGGATTGACGTCTTTGTGGTGAGTAAATGTTTTTAAGTAAAAAAAAAGACAATCTGGATAAACCAGCTCAAAACTAAATAAATCATCAATCCTAAAGAAGAGCCCTGCAATGGCGGTCAAAATATTGGTTGAAGGAAGTTCGCCACACACGGCTAAGCCCAAAAGGCATAATATCAAATCTGGCCGTAAAAACCTAAGAAGTTATTCATCGGGAACTATACACAGAATGTACTCGGTGGTGCTTCAGTAGGCAGAGCTGACATTGGATGACGCCAGGAACATAATGGCTGACGTTGCTTTATGGCAACAGTTCGTGACAACCAAATAATCTATTTAAGCCAGCGGACATGGAAATAATGCTGATTTACTCATACAGTTTGGCATATTTTTTGTTGTTGTTGTAAGATCGTTAAATACATATGAATGAAATTTCTACGCGTCATGCCAATTAAAAAAAATATATGTACATATTTTTTATCGTCTTTAATGTTTGGAATAAAACAGTGAAATACATTTAATTTAAAAAAGTCCATTAAGTCAGCAGCGCACACAGGAGTTTTCCCGGATAAAGTATTTCGAAACAAAAACGAAATTTAGACCCGGAAGAAGAAGTGGCCAGAAGAAAGCAAGAACAATGTGCAGGCTGCATACAAGGGGCTACCACCAGACGGTGATAGAACGAAAAATATTATATGTAAGCAGAATAATTTACTATTTATAACAATGCTTAAAATATCATCTGGGGCGTAGTCAGGTGAAATAAAACCAATAAATAACAACATCACCGCAGTTGCCATATCAGCCAGTTTTATTCCTCTTTGATTATTTTAAATACTAATTATTATTTTCTAAAAAAGCACAAAGTATATCATAACTAGGATCAGAGGGATCAGTTTGCTTAACGCAATTGCCTCAGATGTTGATATATTTCACGTAAGAGAGGCCCAATTCAGAGATGAACTCCAAGAGTTTCTTTCAAAAAATTTAAAACTATATAGTGGATTTTATGGCGTTCAGCCAGAACGGCTGGGGACTACATGCATAAAGAATGTGTGACATTTATGTAATGCTTAAGTTTGAAGGTAATGATAGAAGAGTATTCCTGAAGTGGCGTTAAAAAAGTATTTTCTACAACATCTTAATGTTGGTGCCAGCTTTCATCCGTGAGAATTCGTATTTTGTATTATTGTTTGGGAATTTGTGCTATTTTGAAGGAAACCTTTCTGAAATGATTCATTGGATCCCTTGTTATTGAACTTCATCAATAATATCAGCAGTATCATGCGCTAAATTATTGAAAAAAAAGTCGAAAATAATAGCAAATATTTTTTATGTAAGTGTAGTATTATTTTTTCTTAAACAAGCGAACCATCTCGAGAACACAATAAAAAACATTGTGTATTTGTATTTGTCTCAATTTTAATTTCTACTGAAAAAAAATTTGCTCATAAATTAATAATTGACGAGTAAGTTGGAATTCGAACTCCTGGCTGCTTGCGTGATAGTCAAGTCTTATCTGTGATCCTTCTACACCCACACAAGCCAGTTCGGTTGCAGCACCGGTACTCGCGAGTCTCATATTGTAGCACAGTCTTATGTGTACAGCAGTCGCAACTTTCGCTTTAGCCGCCTTGTTCTGTAAAAGTTGTGTGAAATTGAGCGAACCCCATAGTAAAGGAGTGGCTTTGGCAACGGACTCTTAAATAAAATAGTGTTTAATGTTTTTTATATTAAATCAATAAAAAAACGATATGTTTATTTCAATGCAGAGATGACTTAGATGGCAATTTGTTTGTTAGTTATACAAGATGTCTCGGGTTCGATCTTTTACTAAGATACAGTAAATAAATATTTCTAAAAATATTATACTACTCACTCATAGTTGATGCTTGTTTATTAAAATTGGTGGTAGAAGAAAGTTGTCCCGTGAATACCGCCTATTATAAACAGTTTTCCTATCCTAAGATATATTTATTCTCTTTCTAATTCTCTTTTTAAAGTCGTAACGTTATTATTTTTCAACTTCTTCTTGAACGCTTTTGCACCCTAGTTGGAGTAAGTCGTCACCAAAAATTGACAACATAGGTTTTTCTGTCAGTTGCAATAGCGCTAACGTTATTTTATATAAACTCAGCATAATGGAGGTCACACATTTATTTTGTATTGTTTCCAGAGATTTTTTAGAACAGCGAGAGTTTGAAGGCTTAAATAAAAGGATATTTATATATATTTATATATATAGAATAACTTCATTAAATATGATACAACATTCAAATTACAATGAAATATGGAATACGTTTCTACACTCCACTTTGTTTCGGCTTATAACAACCCGCAGCTTTGGATCTTGCGGGCAAAGCTTGCTTTGGTGGAGCTCGGGAGCCGCAAAATTATCAGATTACCATCATAAACCGCAACACCAATATAATGTATCCAAAGATAAGGTATTTAATGCGACGCTTAATGGATGCATCGACTGCGTTAATGAATAATCAAATGCACTTACCGGAAACTGTGCATATAGTGATTTTATTTTATATGTTTTTGGCTGTATCGGAGATTTCATTCAGGTAAAATACTCGCTATGTGTATATGTTCTCGAAGTCTTAATAACGCTTTCATTACGCTGTCAAGTTATAAAAATATTTTCCAATTAGAAGTACTCACGAAAATTTATCTTAAGAATATTTTTTCTAAAATCCAAGTTGAAAGTGGGTATAAAGTATTAGTTATTTGGATCAAACATTGAAAATTGTAAAACATATAAATGGTTTAGTTAAACTCAGAGAGCATGATTTTATTAAGTATATAATTTATATTGATATCCCCGTTATTAATAAAAAGACTTTATGTCGCAGAGAGAGTCATCGGGACGCGTGGGGAGGGATGCGGAGCAAGTCACAAACAACAAGAATTTTTCAAAAGCACATTTTCATATATTTAAGACAATAGATTGACAACTTCGGAATTCGGTTCTGGCGACGAACAGTGAATGATCTACCTCCGTCAAAACTCGAGTCAAAAGTGAATCGGAGCGCTCCGTAACAATGCAGCGTCCTCCTATCACCTATCGGCCCCTTGACAAATTATCTGTCGTAACAATCAAAATGATGATTCATCACCTTTTCTTATATTACTAATATTTTTATATATATACCTGTCCGAAGAGTGAACAGGAATAAGAGTCTAAATATCGTATAAAGAGACTTTTTCAGCACTGATATCGAGCTGATGTCAGTATATTTTGAATCAAAAATTTATTCTATGTTTGAATATTACAAATAAACAAATCGGATTAATTCGTTGATTTTTTTGTATAATTTCGTAATTAAGCAGTTTTAATAATGAATAAACGAATGTTGGCCGGAAAAAGCTAACACCCAGCTAACCTCATCAGGTCAACCTGGTTAGGGCACTCTATTGTCCTGGAGGTAGTAAATGATCTCCAAAGGCGGATGAACCTTCATGGTCAACGGCATTAGGATGTGGAAATAAAAGGGAAAATACCACATTAAATGTCTAAAAGACATCCCGTGTATCAGCAAAAATGACTTGCAGAGGATCCAAAAGAGAGGAGATCGAGATGCAAGATTTTGTTGCTGCAAACCAATCCACCGGATTGATACTACGAAGAAGAATAATTAAAAGTTTCCTTCAATGGTTTTCTCCATATTTGATGAACAATCCTAAAATGGTCAATTAGTACCTCCCGAGACACTTTTATAATGTTTTAAATTGTATCGTTCTGTTATAAAAGATAATAAAGTTATGTTTGTTATTTTTATTCCTGTAAAATGTAGTTATAAAACTGTAACATAGATTGTGTAAATTTACTTTTTAGTTTGTGGTATCACGATGACATTTCAAGAGTTTATTTTCTGCACTTCAACGTTGATAGACGCAAAGTTTAAAAGCCACTAATAAAATCATGAAAGCATAGCGGGCACTATAAGCTAATTGTGTTGAAATTGTCCACAGCTCGTAAGAGATGCCCTCGTCCTCCTCAACTTCTCCGCTCATTCTTCTTCCTCCCGACCAACTTCCTTCGCTGATATAATTGAATATCAAGTCTGCCGTCCATTGTGGAGGTTCATTTTTGTTTCCTGCCGACGTCTCGGCCCCCGTTGAGGTAACGTAATTATGTCACGGACCAACTTTACTTGCTCTGAAACTAGCTGATAGACTACGGCACTACGGTACGGCAACCAAAAGACCAGCATTTTTTTTTATATCCATACATAATTTTTTTTGTAAAAGCGCAAGCAGAAGAGCACAACTGATTGATACCAGTGAGCTCTATAACTCCCAGAAAGGAAGACTGGACGCTGTATGCGGAAAACGCGTGTTTGTTTTTGTGTTGGTGTTGGAGGTTGAAAGTGTATATTAATTGTTTGACTGTTTCACAAAAAGCATATAAGAGCCTGCCGGAGGCATTTAGGCATCAATTTTGGAAGACGCCAGTTCTTGGTCGACACACATTAACAGTGTATGGATATTCAGCAAGTGTAAATCGAGACTGCTGGTTGTGGGTGGGTGCAGGTGAAAATAATTATTTAAGTTCGAAGAAGCAGCGGTTGTGGTAATAACTGCAGAAAATACTAAGTTATGAGATCTTGCGTCTGTGTTACAAGGATTGGAGGTTAGACGTAAGAGTACTCTTAATTACTACACTAACTGTTTTTTTTAAGAGAGTATTTTGGGGATTAAAAATAAAAATTAAGCTTCATATTTTTGGCAATCTATTGTGCAGTAGAAAAGAGGTGCTTGCCCATCGAGGTTTTTTTTCGCGTCCACGGTTGCTAAAATTTTGGTGATCTAACGAAAACCGTGCTTATAATATATATGTTAATTAAAAAAAATACGATAAAAGCACATTGTAAACGCTAACCGAAATTTTTATGGGCTTACTGCTTTTTGCGTGTCATTGGTTGAATTGAGTCGCACCTTATAACCAAATGGTCAAGTGTCGGAATACGATTAATAAATACACCAAAATATGCCTCGAATACTACAGCCGCCGTCTTTTCGACTCTTAAGGCTATGCCCTGGGAAACATATATGCCCCAGGTAGACTTTTGAGTACAGGTATGTCTTGGAACAAGGAATAAGCAATGGCAGATAACGTAATCGAGATTCGGATATTCGTGGTGACCGTATATTCGAAATATAGAATATGTTAAGAGTAACGAATGTAGCGTTTGAGGTTATGTATAAGTATATATATTTTGAAGAAAGTGTCAGAACAAAAAAGTGTGATTTATGAAATTGTGGTTGACGTACTAAATAAATCCACTAAATAAAAACAACAATCTTTGTAGCGATGGGAAATAATATTATTATGACCGCAGACTGTTTTCCGATTCGTCAGAAAAATAATGTTCTTCGAAAAGTTTTATCCGAACGGAGGAAAGTTTCAGATTGACTACATGACAGAAATTGAATTGATTGTACCGAGAATGTTTGCGAGCTTTTGCTGAAAAATACGGGTGAAAGTGCTCGATTATGATGCGAGAGGTTGCGGTTGGATCACCGAAAATCCTTTATTTTTTCAAATTAATTGATGATCTTTATTTTTTTAACTATCCATAGTAAGTTGTACCGAAATTACTTTTATAGCGGTAGAAGCACAGTTTTTTATGTAAGCAATAACATCATCCTCTCTTTCAAAAAATTTGTTATTTCGTCGCGTGGTGGCAGGAATAGGAGCAGATTAATAACACACAACATTTACGATAAACTTTACAAACTTATGGCCCGACCTAGTCATAGCATGCATTCCGAGCCACAATACAATACGCTCTCGCCGACGGGCGGCACACGACTGGCACGCGTTCGCGATGAGCAGTCGCACGGTGCCCCAAGTGGCGATCTACGTAAATAGTCCCAAAATACCAATATGGAGACACATGCATGTCGACAAGCGAACAGAAATAAGAGACTAAAGATTGTATATCGAGGTTTTCGGTACCAGTCAGCAAAGGCTATAACATGCTGATGTCAGCATATACAGGAATATACCGACAGATGTTGATAGTGTAGCTAACTAAGTCGAGCTATCTTATATGAGAACACGATTCGAAACCTCAAATAACCGGAAAAATCATCAAAGATCTTTGCTAAAATGCTCATTGAAAAACGCTGAATTTGCCATCGATACCACAGCTGCTTTACCTTCAAGCAAATGGCAGCTGAAAAGATCGTATGGAATCAATTTATGGAGGTTATATGCTAAATTTGAAATGGAAAAAAGAGTTTTTACGGAAAGAAATATATATTTATGTCAATATGTTAATAAAATTTGTTGGTAGATGAAGGTTATCCCGTAAAGTTCATGTAGTGAATCTTCTTAAAGGGGGATGATGAATTTTTTGGGACTTTAGTGTAATGACGTTGCACATACACACATTCGCAAAATGGAAAGTGGCGTAAAATCCATATTTGAGATCTCTCCCATTTCCGTTTAGGGGCATTCTTCTGTACATATCTACATAAAGCGTTTTTTCTCGTTTTTTTTTTACTGTTTGGTAGCGGGCTTAATTCCATTAAGTCATGCGATACTAGTTTGAGAGACAATAATTTGATTATGTAGATCCTTTGGTCGTAAAATATGTTCTTAGAAGAGTTTCATAAATCAATGAGACAAATGGAACGTCGTGAATAGTTTTTGCGCAAGTTGAATAAAAAATACATTTAACCACTTAAATTATTATTTGTTTAGAAAAATATATATTAAGACTAATTGTAGATGCTCAAAGTAGTATTAAATAAATTAATTTTATTAAAAAGAGTATAACAGAAGATGTTGATTTTATATATTGCTCTCTTTTAGAATTTGCTGACGGTTTTGTTAAGATTAATCAAAATTTCTGGGGATTTTGATTGAGTAACTCAACAAACGGTAGGTATGCTGTGGTCAATCAAAGTTTTGGTCTTTGTTCAATGTTGCCTAATTTCAGTGATCGTGCGAGAACCGCACTTACAATGTATTCACCTTCGTCTCTTGGCCTTGCAGCACGCCTTGGCTTTCCTCACAAAGCCAAACCATCATACCAGTACTATACGCATCCGCTTTTAAAATCTTTTTCTAATTTTTATGTAAACACATACAGGAGAATACTTACAGATGGAGAAATTTTGAAGTCTCATCTGTGGAATTCTATGACGCTTACCATAGTGCATATGGCTAAGCGCTGCATGTGGAGTTTTGAACCGCTAACGGCATAGACTGCAGCCCGAGATTCACGGATCATCCTTATTATTACAGGAATTTACTATGAATGGGTGGTCTTCACGGGACGACTTTCGTCTACCAACAATTTTAATTAATAGGCTATGACTGGCATTTTACGGGTGAGGGATCAAATTCACACCAATATTTTAGAGCTTAGAAATCGATTAAAAAATATTTTTTAATATCCGTCGGGGATCGAACCCACGACCTTTGGCTTGCAAAGCAAACGCTTTGACCATTGAGCTATACCCGCCGGCAATTTTAACGACTGCATCGGCTTTTGCTTAGATGCCATGATTGTTGTACTAATTTGATTGATTTCAAAGAATAACTTCGACCTACGAGATCATTTAAAATATATAATTTTGATAACAAAACTAGAGTAGCTAATTTCGTACTAGTTAGAGAAAAACAAACATTTTCAATTAGCTTGCTTTTCGAATTTCCACGTTTGTTGTTTCACTTTGGTTAGCTGTGGCTTTACAGAATGCTTCATGGTCAGGCACTTGTACAGCACTAGGCCGATCTTGAGAGAATATTAGAAGCGAAAGTCTATACTACGAGTATTGGCAAAAACTTATTTGAAAAAACTTTGCATCCGATTGTTTCAGTGTCAGTCCATACACTGAAAACTGAAATAGCATTGGTTATTTATAATTTTAATTTTAAACTATATTTCTAATATTAAATAGAAATGCCAGTATTGGGCACATAAGGAATCTGATCTTCATCATTTATGCCTCTTAGAAGCGGGATTATACTGTTTAACCGTGATTCATCGAACGTTGATATATTCCACGTGAGGGAGGCCCAGTTCAATTGGAAGAATTTGCTTGGAAAAATATTTTTTTACAGTTGTCTGTTTAGCGAGCTTCAAAACACGTGCTTAAATCGCCTTTGTTTTTTTTTCAATTGCTTAAAAAAACTTTGGATTTATTTTACAAACGGTAATTAGTAAATTAATTAAATCGAACCGGAAACAAAGAAAGTAACAAAACAATCGATGAGAATTTGTTTTTATTATTCAATATCTGCACTTTTTGCTTGATTCGTATTAAAATAACTTTATAACGAGCAATGAAATTAAGTGCTTTTAAATTTAATATATACATGTGAATACAATTGAAGTTTTTCCGGTCTCAAAAGCTTCGAGCTAGTCATTTGATTTTTTGAAAATAATTCCGATATATATATATAATCGTGTCGGAAACAACAGGGTCAAATCCTGTCTGCCCAGAAGTGGGCGACGTCGATGGCGTTACTTCTGGCCATCATCAGGTCTTCCTGGGTGCAGCTATTCGGGCACAGCGCACACTCCAGAAGGTGTGATAGGGTCTGCTCCACGCCGCAGTCACATTCAGTCGGTCCGCTGTAAAACTGCCAGGCCCTCATTTGTGTCCTCGTCTTGCATACTCCGGTCCGAAGTCTGTTAAGGGACCTCCATGTATTCCACCCTTGGTCATGCCCAGGAGCTAGGTCCTCTTTCGGGGCAATCCAAGTATTCCCCTCAGTTACGCTTCTCCACATGTTCAGCCGCAGGGTGGCCTCATGTATCACCAGTTCCGTTGTCGACTGTAGGAAACTTCTTCTTGATTTGAGCCGTGTGGTTATCTTTTGGTACCCAAACATAGGGTGGAGTGCGTCGTGGGTTGCTTTGGTGAGCTCCTTCTTGGTGGTGACTTCTCGCCGTATGTTTGGTGGGGAAACCACCAAACATGACTCCGATGAACAATTATTATATGTGGTGACATCACACAATACATGTCCACCTTTTCAGTCACTCTTTGCTTTATATAGAGCAAACAAACATTTAACTAATTGACTTGAAAATGGCCATCCGACCTGGCTGAAACATGTCGTCAAAAAAAAAAAATATGTGGAAAAAATTCTAAAAAATCTTTCATTTATATCTGACCTTAAATATGTTTCACATACTATAGCAGCCGTCTTTTCCATTAATTCAGGCTTTTGCCCTGAATGTCGTTGAGAGTCAAAGTTGTTCTCTAGTAGAACATCAAATACAGAGATGTCTTGGGACATGATGTGGATAACGGTAACTGATTGAAATGAAGGATATTTGTGTTTACCACGATTAAAAAATATATAATATAAAAATAATGTGATCGGCGCACGTGTCTTAAGTCAGATATTAGTTGTTAGCTGTGTTGGAGTGACTATCAGAGTTCTGAGAGTGCTCTGCGGCGGCCGAGGTTAGAGATGTCTTCTGAAGGATACTGCGCGGCTGTCCGAGGTTAGTGTGCGGTGCAAAGTCGACAATACAGCGGAACTTAATCGGAAGTGGACACTGCGCCGATAACCACATACTCGTATATTTATATTTATTAAAACACATACAGGAGAATACCGACAGAGAGTGAAAGCGCTTACAATTTTTGCTCGTATTTTCGGTGAGAGAATATGCCTTCCATCTCCATCTCTTTACAACCGGTGAATGCGATTCTAATCTCTTTCACGGGTTCTTTCTTTTAGCACTTCTTTGCAGTGGCCACAATTGTTCAGAGGGGACTCCCACTGGACTTATCAGTTGCTAAATTATCCTAATCTGAATGAGCGCATCATCAAGGAGACTTAACTGTCCTCCGGTGTGAGGCGGGTAAAGTCCAGATATTGATAATAATTCTGTTAAGTTTCATCTTTGAATTATATGACGCTTACCATTCTATATATGGATAAGCGCTGCATGTGGAGTGTTGATTCGCCAACGTCATAAACTACAGCACGACATTCATGCATCATCATTGTCACTACTGGAATTCATTATGAATGGGTGGTCTTCACGGGACGACTTTCATCTACCACAAATTTTAATTGATAGGATATTACTGGTATTTTAAGGGCGAGAGATTAAATTCACACCAACCGGGGGTATTTATATTGCTTAGAAATCGATTAAAAAACTTTTTTTTGTCAATTTCCATCGGTGATCAAATACGTGACCTTCGGTTTAGCAAGCAAAGGCTTTAATCACTTGGCTTTATCCGCTGGAAAATTGTTTATTAAGGAATATGATCACAAAATAGGCTGAAGACGAAAGTCGGAAAAATTCGCTACAACCACCACCTGGGGATTGCTACAACAGGGAGAGTCACTGCTGTGAGACTGCGGAGTTCTCCAGATCGAACACATTAAAAAAATAACACATTTAGCTGGCTAGCTGATCCTCCCAGGACCTTATTATGGGCTTATAACAGGCAGGCCATCGATGTTGCCAAATATTGGGCTGAATTGTTTTGGTATCGCTAACACAAAGAAGAAACAGAAAAAAAAAGAAAACAAAGAAGAAAATGAAGAAGATGAAGACAAAGACGAAGACGAAGAAAATCTTAGTAAGACTCTTTGAAAGTTATAAAGCCTAAGATATTGTGGCTTTTGCATTTAGCCGTGTGTGGCAAACTTCCTTCAACCAATATTTCGACCGCCATTGCAGGGGTCTTGATTTACTGCTTTTTGAGGATTGCTACTTGCCTGAGGATTGATGATTTACTTAGTTGTGAGTTGATTAATTCAGATTATATTTTTTTTACGAGCGTTATTGATTGATATCTCCATGGCAACTACATACTCAAGTTTCATTCTGAAGAATCGTGGATATGTTCTAAGTATGTTCTAAAAATACGGTAGGAATGTTCTAAGAATTGAACCTTCACGAACGTCTTGGCGGACTGTGGTCGTCCTTGCTTGACTGTACAGGTTTTAGAGTATGTGCTAGAAGTGGAAGCCATGCTGTCTTGAGAATCAAGCCGTCATCTCTGTTGATGTTGACCCAAAAGCCACAATATCAAATCTGGGCGTGAAAACCTAAGAAGTTATATAAAGCCTATGCTTTTCTCTTTTTAAAAGAAATGCTTAAAATTCAAATGACAAAGCAGCTTGTAGATGTTTTGCTATTCAATGCGCCATACGAATCTAATTATGTGTTTGATAATATTCTGATTCCTTATGTTCGCAGTGATGTGGATTGCTTGTTGGGATTAGTTTCCTATAACAAGATACGTGTCCCACAAGGCTCCACTCTGTTCCCCGGTCACGCGGGTTGCGATGATATTATTCGCTCTCAAATGGCATACATAATTCTAATAACGGAACATAATGTATGCAAGCGCAGGGCCGAACAAGAGAAGAAACAAAGCATAATCACGTTTTCAAAGATGTCATAATTATCGTATTCAACGCCACGTATTTACGATAAATACGTTTTAATAATAATTATAATAATTACATTTATTCAGTCACCAGAGCCATTTTTTATTACATATATACATTTATATATATAAATAAAAGTCAAAACAATTTTAATTTTAAACAACTGTTGACTCTCAGTGAGTGGAGCACCGAATCACCGCTGGATGGCTGCGTGAAGGTACATCCAGCGCCCATTCAACACGGAGTCCCACCTATCCTCCCATACAGCGAAGATGGCGTTATGATTGCCGCGAACGCGCGCCCACAGAGAAGCGCGACGAATCAACACATAAGATACTCGAATATCTTAGATTATGTAATGAAATTGTTACATAAAAATGTTACACATATGACGAGACTAGACGACATAACAGTATGTGTTATTATTTTCCGTTTTTTTTTTAATTTTGGCGATTCAAAAATTATATGATGATGTTGAAAAGCATGAAAATTGAGGTCATACCTTTAAAACAAATTGTTGATATTTACATGCAATACAAAAGATCTAATTCGTCTTTAGCCTCGCCATTTCCCATCATCTGGAGTCGGCTCTCCTTATGGACATTCGCAACATTCAGAAGCCTAATAAAATACAGAAGATTTAATATTTTACAAATCAATTTCATTTTATTTTAGTTCATATACTGTTCTTAACCGTCATTTAAATGCAATGCTTCATTTAATCCAATATGGCAGAATACTCTTGTTTGTGTTGATACCGTAGAAAACAATGTTTTATTATATAATTATAAGATTCAGCTTCATTTATATTTGAAAATTGTATTAAATCATTGTTTAAGGAGGCGTGCCAGTTATTCGTGGGAGACGTCTCTTAAAGACGAAAATCCGACCTAGCGATATTTTAATTTTATTTTTTTCAAAAATATATTTTTTACTTAAATTTTTGAACCTCACTGACTCAAGCTGCATAGAGTTTATGTGTGGTGGGGATACCACGATTATGATGTAACTATTTGCTTGTCTATTTTACTATTTTAAAATTCCAGTCATTAGTGTAAATCGTATTCGTAATGGAATGTATGAAAAGTATAGAATATCTGATTATTTACGGAAATACTTGATAATTATTACAATTATGTTTCACAAGCTTGCTTAAAAAAACAAATATATCATACATAATTTCAATTGTATTAAGAGTCTTAAGTAAGACTCCTTTATGTTACCCCAGATTACAGTAAATATAACATATTTGGATAAATATCAGGGATCATGCTATTTTTAGTTTATGAATTTGATTCTCTCTGTTATTAGCCAGAATAAGTGATGTGTAGTAAATTAATGTTGCTGTTAAATTGCAGATTCCTATTTAATAAAGAAATGAATGAAAAGTGATATTTTTGTTATGTGTTCTGGTTCGCTCCTGACTCCATTTCTGCACAAGCTCACATCAAAGAGACAGTCACAGTTTTTCAGTAGCAGCAAGATTGAATATTAATTTCACATTAGCATCAGATCTTGTGCGTTAGAGAAACAAGATAAACAACATGATACAGTACATCATCATCACATCCGTTGTTCTTAACCTTTTGGAGTCAGAAAGGATAGTCACAATCGTTCCATAATTATTTTGTTTTTTATTCAGCTAAGCCATAATAAAAAATTATATGTGCCTTTATCTGGGTATATATATATATATATATAATCGTGTCGGAAACAACAGGGTCAGATCCTGTCTGCCCAGAAGTGGGTGATGTCGATAGCGTTATTCCTGGCCATCATCAGGTCTTCCTTGGTGCAGCTATTAGGACACAGCGCACACTCCAGAAGATATGACAGGGTCTGCTCCGCGCCGCAGTCACATTCAGTTGGTCCGCTGTGAGACTTCCAGGCTTTCATTTGTGTCCTCGTATTGCATACTGCGGTCTGAAGTCTGTTTAGGGACCTCCATATATAAGTCCTTTTCGGGGCAATCCAAATATTCCCCTCAGTTGCGCCTCTCCACATGTTCAGCCGCAGGGTGGCCTCAGGTATCACGAGTTCCGTTGTCGACTGTAGGAAACTTCTCCTTGATTTGAGCCATCTGGTTATCTTTTGATACCCAAACATTGGGTGGAGTACGTCATGGGTTGCTTTGGTGAGCTCCTTCTTGGTGGTGACTTCTCGCCGTGTGTTTGGTGGGGCGATGCCCGAAAGTTGATGATCTGGGTGACAAGTGGTTACTAGATTTAGTAAAATTATTCTGAATATTGATAATAAATACATGTCTATTTTGGTGAAAAATGCTTTTCGAAATTGAAACACCTATTTTCATGTCTGATAAATATTGCTTTCAAAATAATATGGTTTTGATATTGCTCTTATAAATTTCATGAGATTGTCGGAATGTTTGGTGTGTAGTGGAAGTGTGATCTATGGATTGCTGAGAAGGAATTGTCATGTAAGTAAGGAAGTGATTAATTTCAATACACGGACATTCCGAACATAAAAATAAAAGAAATAAGAACACGGTATAATGTCAATTTAATTAAATGTAAATTTATGTATTTAATTTTTTGTATGTGTTCTTAAAAAATAGTACTTCAAAAATGTATCTTGCTGTCAGTGCAACACCTAGTAAGAGGTAAGCTTTTTTAGCGATGGGATTGTTGTTTTTAGTGTTATAACTAGCTGACCCGGTGAACTTTGTTTCACCCGAAAGGCAATAAATGAGCAGATTTTGGATTTTATTAAGTTGAATTTTTCGGTACATATGATATCATATATTTGGTCTGGTTGAATTCTATTGCAGTAATCGACGAAACTTCAGCAAGTAGTTGTCAGCATTTCGACGAATCGTCAAACGATATGCGTTATAATTCATCGAGCTTGGATTCTTGGTAGTTTCTTCACCTGAAATTAAGACAATAGATTTGTAATTTTGTATGAAAAGCTAACAAACATATTTGTAGCATAATTATAAAGGGTTGAAGATAAATGATTTTAAATCGTTTGCCGGTTATTTGTCCAATTTTCTCTAAAAAAACATCTTAATCTTTAAGTCTGTTATTTTCCTGGTAATAAGCAGTGTAATTGGTCATTTATTGGAAGCATAAAGCAAAACCAAGCACTTTAAAATGTATGTCATGACGGAATCAAAACTATGATATCGATTATACATATATTGATTACTCACCATTCAATGGATTTTTCATTTTGATATTGAAATAATATCCATCTTCTCGTGCCAAGACATCAGTGGGTATTGCAACGTGTCATATGAACGACGTGTTTCAGATATCTGTTGTAGTTGCCCAGTATCACGACGTGTGTACCAGATGGTCGCTTATCCGCTCTGATCACGACTTTGTAGAAATCGATCAAGTTCTTCCTCCATATCGACGAAACCGCAGCAAATAGTTGTCAGCATTTCGACGAATCGTCAAACGATATGCGTTATAATTCATCGAGCTTAGATTCTTGGTAGTTTCTTCACCTGAAATTAAGACAATAGATTTGTAATTTTGTATGTAAAGCTAACACACATATTTGTAGCATAATTATAAAGGGTTGAAGATAAATGATTTTAAATCGTTTGCCGGTTATTTGTCCAATTTTCTCTAAAAAAACATCTTAATCTTTAAGTCTCTTATTTTCCTGGTAATAAGCAGTGTAATTGGTCATTTATTGGAAGCATAAAGCAAAACCAAGCACTGAAAAATGTATGTCATGACGGAATCAAAACTATGATATTGATTATATATATATTGATTACTCACCATTCAATGGATTTTTCATTTTGATATTGAAATAATATCCATCTTCTCCTTGCCAAAACATCAGTGGGTATTGCAACGTGTCATATGAACGATGTGTTTCAGATATCTGTTGCAGTTGCCCCGTATCGCGACGTGTAAGCACAATATCGCGTGTTTCCAAGTTTTCACCAACAATCAGGATGGCAACTTAATCTATTGTAGGGGCATTAAATGTGCGTTTATGTGTTCCAGATGGTCGTTTATCCGCTCTGATCACGACTTTGTAGTCGTCATTTGGCATACGCTCCAAAGCACTCTTGAAAAGCCGGACCAACGCATGATGTTCATGAAGTCCTCCGAAACATTCGGAACTATCTGCTGCTAGGGAATCTCTGGTGAAGAAGATGAACATGTCTCTTGAAAGGGTTTCACGATGGGGCGACCTCAACCTCGTCAGTTTCAACATTTCAAAAACCCAATCATGTACTTTCTCCACCAAGAAGACTGCTATGGATCCTGTATCTTTCAACGGTTGTTCTCTTCCGAAAGCAAGCTCCATCAACATGCTTGGATTATCAATATCGAATAATGTCAAATATTACGAGTCAATTAAGTGTAAGGCCGGTCTCGCTTCCAAAAAACTAGGTGTATTATATAGATCACGTCGGTATTTCAGCGATAAACAACTTCTTCTTCTATATAGAGGACAGGTCCGACATATCCTTGAATGCGGCAGTCACCTTTGGATTGGAGCCCCAAAATACCTTCTAAACTTAATTGACTCAGTTCAAAGAAGAGCAATTCGTTTGATAAACAATGACACCCTTACGTCTAATCTACAATCAATGGAACACAGACGTAAGATTGGTTCTCTTAGTCTTTTCTACCGTTATTACCACGGTCGCTGCTCTTCGGAACTTAAAGAACTAATTCCTCCTGCACCCACTCACAGCCGACAAACTCGTCTTACACTTGCCGAACATCCATACACGGTATATATATGTCGACCAAGACCTGGCAGCTTCCAAAGTTCCTTCCGTAATGCCACCGGTAAGCTATGGAATGCTCTTCCAGCGTCTGTGTTTCCTCCTTCCTACAATCTGGATCTCTTCAAGAAACAGATAAATATACACTTTCAATCTCCTCAACCCACACACAAACACGAACACAACACACGTTTCCCGCATGCAGCGTCCAGCCGCCCTGGCTGAGCGTCATAGAGTGCACTGGTCTTGACCGGTTGTGCTCTCCTGCATGCGTTTACATAAAAAAAAAAAGTAATTGCTGCAGATCGTGAACAATTGGTCTTTTCATTGCTGCATTGATCTCTTGACGTCGATCAAGTTGTTCCTCCATGTTGCCCATAAAGTATATTTGAAAAAATTTATGCTGTGCCTCTTCGAGAGGTTGCAATGCTCCGATTCTATGGTGAATCTGTCCTTGTATCTACAAAATCAAAAGCAAATACAGTGTTACTTATTTATAATTGCTTTTTTTAGAATGAGCATACATAATACAAAGTATAATTATAGTATGTTATTATGTTACTGTATTGTGTGTACAAAAGTACAAAAATAAATACCTTGAATGTCGGATTGAATCCTCGTTCTTCGATAATGTCTGCTCCAAATGAGGTCATTTGGAAACAACCATTGTATTTTTGAGTGTTTGCTAGAAAATGTCGCGATTCGGGTGTTTCGCCACGAAGCAATGAATGCAACGGTTCAGGTGGCTGACTTAATATTGACAATTTCACTTTCCCACTGAGACAGCATAATCCTGGTGTTTCTCCGGAAAACTTCAATGCGTCACAATACTCGCAAACAACGTCCATCGGCCCAATGCGAACGCTAGTATGCAAGCAGTAATCAATGCTGCAATCGTATCGAAACGCTGCTCGAATTAAATCAGTGCTTGATAAATTTCTTCGTGAACGTCGCAAATTATCAATTTGTTCATGGCTAAGGTTTGCTCGACGATTTTGCATTGTTAAGCGAGCGTTTTCACGAAAAGCGTCGATTTGAGATTGTGATCGTAAAGTGCGAAGTCGAGAAATGCGAAGTCGGGATTGTTCAAGAGCTATTTGTCGTTGATCGTCAGTCCTTTCGTTTGCAAGGTTTCGAAGTCTAGTTTCAATCCGGCTTTGTCGTGAAAGATTAGAACGCCTTGCACGAGGCATGATTGGTAATAAAATCGACAGTTTAATGTGCCAGAAACAAAACGTCAACCGATAGACACACGAAAAGCGTCAATTTGAGATTGTGATCGTAAAGCGTGAAGTCGAGAAATGCGAAGGCGGTATTGTTCAAGAGCTATTTGTCGTTGTTCGTCAGTCCTTTCGTTTGCAAGGTTTCGAAGTCTAGTTTCAATCCGGCTTTGTCGTGAAAGATTACGCCTCGCCTAATAAAATTGACAGTCTAATGCGCCATTAACAAAACGTCAACCGATAGACAAAATATCTATCAAACCATAGACAAAAAAAAACATAGATGGCATTATATATTTATTTATTTATTTATATACAGAATCGAAATTCCAATTTTTTTACAAATATTTAGAAACATATATTTAGAATAGTATACATAAATATACAATAAATAGAGAAAATAATAAAAAATAAAAATAACACAATAGAATAAGAAGATGCCTTTCCATTTGCTTTTTGTTATAACATTTTTAACAAATAAAAGATTAAACTGATATTTTCACTAATATTTATTTTGTTTTTGTCTTTTTTTCCTGCCTTTTGTTTTCTTTTTTGTTTCAAAATATTTCGTACCTTACGTAGGTACCTACTTACAATACCTACTATTGCGTCATTTTTAGTTATGTTGCTGGCCTATGGCGCCACCGTCTCAACTGACAGCTGTCAAGTTACAATAGTCTTGTATGAAAACATGCTTACGTAAATGTTCAATATTTTTTCTTAATCAAATCAATTTTGAGTATACCATGGACGTTTTTGGGTTCTAAGCTACCTTTCCACCAATTTTCAGCCAAGTCGGTTTGGCCGTTCTTGAGTTATAAAAACAAATATAACCCGACTTTCTTTTATATATATAGATAATGATGCATTGAATAAATTTAAGAGGAATTGATACATTGTAATCTAGTATCATTATGTCAATAGCAACTGACATCCTCGTTACTCAAAGAAACGACTTCACATCGGAGAGATAGTCATCAGGACGTTTGGGGAGGAATACGGAGCAAGACACAAACAACGTTAACAACGCTTTTAGAAGCACATTGTAATATATTTAAGACACAAGATTGAAAACTTTGATATTCGGCTCGGGCCATGAACAATGAACGATCTACCTGCGTTGAGATCCAAACTGAAAGTGATAGAGCGCGTTGTAACTGTCACAACAAGCAAAATGGTGACGCAACGCATTTTCTTATATAAATAACATTTTTATTTATGCGTGTACGAAGAGCTAACAAAAATTAGAGACGAAAAATAATATACCGAAGCTTTTCGGCAACAGCCTGCAAGGGTTATATCGAGCTTATATCATGTAATTTTAACTATCAGCTCTACTAAACTAAATTATTTTATATGAAGAATCTTTAGACGAATCAAAAAATTTATGCGGAAACATTAATGTCTGTTTATAATATATAAAATAATATATATAGATATAAAATGAGATGTATTGAACATAAATATATGACAACTTGGGTGATTTGAGTACGAAATTACGATGAATTAATCGTTTTTTTAATATCGTAATAAGTATTTCAATTTTTTCGACCACTGCACATCGTAAATAGCATGAAGACACATGCGTTATAAGGAACACACGACTTGATACATACGTAATAGGGAATATGGAGACGCTGTAATATTCATCGCTACTTAAGCTACAGACAGAATATTAAAATATGACATGTTGACAAACTAATGCAAGATGAATTGAAATTAAATAGATGATTTTTCAAATTAATTGTTATTTAATTTTTCATTATGATTAAAATTATTTAATGATATTTCACATTTTCAATATCAGAATCTTCTTCGTAGTATCAACCCGGTGGATTGGTTTGCAGCAACCGAATCTTGCATCTCGATCTCCAATCCTCTCGGTCCTCCGCAACCCTTTTCAGTTCAGCATAAGCGCTACAGTTCATGTCCTCGAATACTTGCTGCAAATACTCCCGTCTAGGGCGCCCTCTACAGTTTCTACCCTCAACCATTCCCGCCACAATATCGTGAAGAAGACCATCGTGGCGCATGATGTGACCAATCCATCGGGCTCGCCTCTTTGAGATGGTTCTTATTAGTTGCCTATCTTCCTTGATTTTTCTGAGAACCTCATTGTTCGTGACGTGGTCTCTCCAGGAAATTCCGAGAATTCTTCTGTACGACCACATCTCAAAGGCCTCTAGTCAATATCAGAATACTGTTCCTGAATAGATATGTTTTCAAAAATGAGTATTTGCTTTTTAATTAAATGTAATTTTTATTTTATTTTACAAATCATATAATACCTGATTACAAACACACTAATAACCTTTGAAAGCATTAATTATATTTAGTTTTTTTTGAGTTTTTTGTTTACTTGCCGGCGGGTATAGCGCGATGGTCAAAGCGTTTGCTTTGCAAGCCAAAGGTCGTAGGTTCGATCCCCGAAGGAGATAGAAAAAGGAGGGTTTTTAATTGATTTTTGAGCTCTAAAAAACACTCCGGTTGGTGTGAATTTGATTAATTAAAATTGTTGGTAGACGAAAGTCGTCCCGTGAAAACCACCCATTCATAGAAAATTCCTGTAAATAATAAAGATGATGCGTGAATCTCGGGCTGTAGTTTATAATGTTCGCGGATCAACACTCTACATGCAGCGTTTAGCCATATGCACAATAGGAAGCGTCATAGAATTCCACAGATGAGACTTCAGAATTACTATCTGTCGGTATTCTCCTGTATGTGTTTACATAAAAAAAGAGAGAAGCGTATCACATGTAAGCAAATAAAGTTTGCTTAAGTCACCATTATTATTTTGCTAATTTACCAAAATGAATGACAGAGAATGCGTATGTGGTTAATATTTAAAATGTGTCTTAAGCTGAATGAAATCGACAATTGTCTTTTCATAATATTAAAAAATACTTTCATTTCTGGTCAAATATCTCAACCACGTTTAGTTCAAGACGACGCAACTTTCTATAATGTAGGCTGTGTGACGTCAGAAGGGACATTATCGTTTTTTCACTTGAGGGAACTATTATTTGCCAATCATTGGTGCGAGGAAAATTCGGAAAAGGAAAAACCACTTTGCGCGGTCTTCTGAGGGAGGTTTGTGAAGAGAAGGAATACTCAATAGAGGGAGGAGGATATGAAATATCGAGGGTGGAATCACACGTATGAATTTGAATCAGCAAAGCAGGTACATTAAAAGGAGCTGGGAAACAATTAAAAAAAATCTAAAACAATATGTTTTTTATTCAAACTGTAATTATTGAAATATAAAATTGATGTGGTATTTATGATAATAATTTTAATACATGTTTAATAGTAGCACCAAACGATGAAGTAAAACTCTCGGTTGTATTTTCTACGATGCTTTTGCCATTTTGGCAACAGTTAAATTCTGTTTATGGAGTATTGTATTAGTTGGCGTCATTATGCTCTATCTATCTATCGTTGACTTATAAGGGATTTACTGTGAATCAATGGTGTCTATGGAATGGTTTTTATATAATTTATATTTAACACACACATGACAGTACCAGTAAAGAGTTTTGGTCCTCTGTAGCTTCTATGATGCTCAACCGAATCAGTTAAATATTATGTATGGGAAAAGATGCTTAGTGTTTTTGTGCGTGGAGGAATTGAAAAAAGTGTAAATGTTTATAAATATGATTTTAACAAAGGTTTATATTGTGTATAGGAAGAAAACATATATGCTGGAAGATATTAAGTAGCAATAAAAAAGGCTTTACGAACCGAAAAACTACTGTGTTACACATTTACACGGATACTAACACGCTGACGTACATGTACGTCCATACACCATAACAGAAAAATCGCGCCGACGTACTAGTACGTGCATACTCCTGGAAAAGTTAAATTAGAGGTAAAGCGTGGGAAATCATTTAATCTACCAACTATAATAATTAATTGGTAGGTTAAGAGCTTACTCATTTTATGTAAACAAGTACATATAATATATGTTTTTTTTTGTTTTTTACCTAATTAAACTAGCTTTATTATATTAAGACATTTAAGATCCGTGTCGCTTTTAAATTTAAGAATCGTCGAGTATTTTTTTAATACGGAAACCATGGTTTCTTATGCACTGCGTACTTTGTCACCACCGCACAAAAGGACTCGTTTTGTATTCTCCCTCTGTCCCACCAGAATCAGAAAGGAGAGTGACTGCGACAACAAAGTACCCGCTCCAAAGAAACGAAACTTTTAATAAGTCCCGCTAAGATATTCTGACAGGCCTTGACACGAGTCTTCTTTGCCATCGGCTTGGGTGAAGCTTCTCAGCCAGGGGCGGATGAGGGAATCTGAGATATCTCCAGAAGGGTTGGTGAGAAAGATTGACAAGTTTCTTCAAGCAGGTTAACTGGACCTCAATCGGTCAAAAGGTACAATATATATATTAACATATTTTTTTGACATATGATTATCTCAAACTGCTTGTATTCAGCTTTGTATGTTGTCTTTGTTTGCCATGTATTGTTTTAAGTTCATCTTTAACTTTCTATAACAACTTATTTTTCTATATAAAGGTCACCTTTGGATCGGAGCCCTAAAATACCTTCTAAACTTAATTGACTCAGTTTAAAGAAGAGAAATTCATTTGATAAACAATGACACTCTTACATCTAACCTGCAATCAATGGAACACAGGCGTAATGCCACCGGTAAGCTTTGGAATGCTCTTCCAGCGACTGTGGTCCCTCCTTCCTACAATCTGGATCTTTTTAAGAAACATATAAATATACACTTGCAATCTCCCCAACCCACACACAAACACGAACACAAAACACGTTTCCCGCATGCAGCGTCCAGCCTCACTGGCTGAGCGTCATAGAGTGCACTGGTCTTGACCGGCTGTGCTCTCCTGCATGCGTTCACACAAAAAAAAAATATCTTTGGATCAGATGATCAATATAGGGGCATATGTGGTTGTCGAATAGCTTCAAGGCAGGCACACGTAGACAAACTTGCTGATATGGTATCCGAAACATATTTTACGCCATTTTTTGTATCGGAATATTTAAGGAAAACGGATAATAAGCCTGACACTCCCATGGTTGGACCATTTTCATCTAAAATGCGGCATAACCTTATTGGTGAAATAGCCCAGCCAGAGATAGAGGAAGATAAAGTTATTAATCTGCATACGACATATAACCAACACTTTCATATCGGATAATAATTAAACATATTTATAAATTTTAGTTAGAAAAAAAGAAACGACAACGGATTTGGGATTCAAATTAGCAATAGTAGATTCAAAGTAATTTCGTGGAGTCTTCTGCTTAGCGGGCTCCGGGACTTTTTTTTTTTAAATGATTGTATTATTATTGTGTTATTTATATATTGTTATTTTATCCTGCTTCAGAAATGAATTAAATATTATTATTTGTAATGTTTCTGAAAGAAAATAAATAAATTGAAATTGAAATAGTACGCATACTAAATTATCGCTTTATCAACCGGTCTTAGAGTTTCTGTGAATTTAAGATGTACATAATAATTAAAACAACGTTTCCATATCAAATATGAACCATGTATTGAATATATGCCATTCGATGATATTACTATGCAGAGTTTTTATATAACGTCGTAATTATACTCGTATAAAACATTTAATACTTCCTGAGTTTATATATGCTGGTATTTATATATGGGGTCCACCAAATAACTTTTTTTTTTTGAAAATACTTTTAAAATAAATTATGTAGCTTCGGCTGTGTGGCACGTAGCGCCGTCCTGTTGAAAGCAAATGTTGCCAATATCCTCCTCTTCAATTTTTGTGAACAAAAATGGCCCGATAACGATCGCCATTGACTGTAACGGCCACTCCTTGCTCATTTTCGAAGAAAAATGGCCTGATTTTCAAAGTAATGTCGCAATATTTTCCAGCGTTGTTCAAGCGTATACACAAACATATTCGTTTAGCGGAAAAATAAAACTAATTATCTGTCAAATCAAACATGAGTTAAATGTTACCATTCACGAAATAAGCACTAGTTGAAAAAAATAACGTTATAATGGCCGGACCCTATATAAGGCTAAACTGTATTTTTACATTTAAAATCCATATTATGTAGTTTGTCAGCTGATATGAAAATGTTTGTCTGCAAAAAATAAACTTAGGATTGTACGCTACTCTTTTTTAATACTAAGTTTTCTGTCATTTTTTCCTATTATAAAAAAAGGTAAAACTTCTCTTCAAACAAGATGTAAATTATCCGATGTGATTTGAAAAAAAAACTTTATAAACATCTAACAAATACTCGTATATAAATGACGTCGGAGAAAAGAGTATTGCATCTTCTTCTTCGTAGTATCAATCCGGTGAATTGGTTTGCAGCAACAGAATCTTGCATCTCGATCTCATTCCTCTCGGTCATACGCAACCCTCTTCAGCTCAGCATAAGAGCTACAACTCATGTCCTCGAACACTTGCTGCAAATACTCCCGTCTAGAGCACTCTCTACAGTTTCTACCCTCAACCATCCCTTCCATAATGTCGTGAATTGCATCTAAAGTTCATAAAAAAATCTATGAGCGTTAAAACTCACCACACAATTAATGGGTCTACTGTGTATACGATAAAAATATACATTATATACTCGTTTAATTAGAAATTCGTATATTTCATTGATATGTATTTTTCCTGCTATATTTTTTGACCGAATCTGAATTGATATACTTGATACCTTGACAAACCGCCCCTGCTCTATGTTAATGCTCTCTTCATCTCTACTGTGACACTTATAAAAACCCCCGTCACGCGGGCGCTGCAGTGTGGCCAGGGCGAGGAGCGCACCGATCCCTGACTAAACAGACTCTCACGCTCTCTGACGCTTCGGGGAAAAAGAAAAACGAGACGTCATAGATGGAACGACACTTTAATTATGTTTCACGAAACGCCACGTTCATATTTCAAGATTCTTACATTATATAACTTGATTGCTAATTTTTGCACTTAAGCTCATTTTTTCTGTAAAATAAACCCCAACTGGAGGCTTTTGAGATTGAGTTTTTATTATTTGAATTTGGTCACCAAGCATAGTTCATTGGTAAAAACATTCGTTTGACATTCAACCGCTGTTGGTTCAAAATCCAACAAAACTTGATTTAAAAAAAGATCAAATCTTAACTCTTTACGTTGAGCCACTCTTCAAGGACAATAAAAAAATGTTTAGGCCTCAGGAGCGTCAGGCTGATTATCCTATCTACTTAAAAATATATTATTGTTTTATTTTTGAACCCTCAAATATTTTTCTACTTGCATATACTGCAATCGCAGTCTATGCAAGTAGAAAAAATCTTTTCAGTGTCTATATGCTCCAAATATAATTTGAAATTTGAAAAAAAAGCGCCACACATAATTTGAAAAATGTAAATGAAATCTGGGAGGAAATAAAAACAAAAATTAAAAATGTAGCAGAAGAAGTCATTGGCAAAGATAGGCCTAAGGCAAGGAAAGAATGGATAACAGAGGAAATCGATAATATGATAGAAAAAAGGAGACTATCCAAAAATAGTTTCAATGAGAAGGCCCAAAGTGAATATAGAGCACCGAGAAACAGAATAAACAAAGAGTCACGAATCGCTGAGGAAGCATTCTTACAGAGAAAATGCAAAGAAATCAATGACAACATGAAAAAAGGAAATATTGAAACTGCATATGCGTCAGTCAAAGATTTCTTTGGCATGAAAATTGGAAAAGGCAAAGCGATAGAAGCAGAGAACGGGAAAATACTGTTTGAAGATACACAAATTGGGGAGAGATGGAAACAGTACCTGAAAACACTATACAACGGAAGTTATGATACCAGCTTTGAGAGTGTGATAGAAAACGAAACTGATGTGGACGCAGATGATTTGAGAGACCCAATTATCCGAGAAGAATTTGACTTCGCATTAAAAAAGCTCACAGATGGAAAAACACCAGGGATTGATTACCTACCAGCTGAACTAATAAAGTCGGCAGGAACTGGAACTCTAGATGCTCTGTTCACAATGACTCAGATGATCTACAATACAGGAATAACGCCAGAAGACTTCAAAAAGTGTCTAATTGTAACTCTGCCGAAGAAGCCTGGAACAACAAAATGTGAACAACACCGAACACTCAGTATTCTATCCCATGCATCCAAAATACTGACCAACATAATCCTACATAGAATTGAACCAAAAATAGAAAAGACTCTCACTAGCGATCAATTTGGATTCAGAAAAAGAATGGGAACCAGAGAAGCAATTTTATCCCTACGTATGATCTTGGAGAAGAGGATAAAAGTGGACCAAGATATTGCCTTCGTGGACATTGAAAAAGCATTTGATAAAGTAGATTGGGAAAGGCTCTTCGATGTTATGAAAGAAATTGGAGTCAAATACAAGGAACGAAGACTCATATTTTCACTTTATAAAGAAGAAGCTGCCTTAATATCACTTGGAAATGTCCAAAAGGAAGCAAAAATACGTCAAGGGGTGAGACAAAGATGCTCTCTGTCGCCTGTACTCTTCAACGTATACATAAAAAATGCAATTAATAACATCAGGGAAAAAATGGGCCATAGAGATGGGGTTAAAATACATGGCCAAAAGATTGATATGATAAGGTTTGCTGACGACATTGCTCTGATTGCTGAAACTGAAGATGAACTCACTGAAGCGCTGACATCCATGGAAAACATATTTAATTCTAACTACAATATGAAGATAAACAGCACAAAATCCAAAGTTATGAGAGTAAGCCGCAATGAGCAGCAAAAAATTAACATATCAATGCTAGGAGTACCCCTAAAAGATGCAAAAGAATTTGTATACCTTGGAAGTACGATCACCTGGGATGGCAGAACAAAAAGAGAAGTCAACAGTCGAATACATCAAGCAAGGCTAGCTTTCAATAAAAAAGCCAAAATTCTTGAGTCAAAGAATATTACATTAGGGCTCCGCAAGCAACTTGCCAAAACACTTGTTTGGAGCATCTTAATGTACGGCTGTGAGACATGGTGCTTATCTGAAAGTGATAAAAAAAGACTAGAGGCCTTTGAGATGTGGTCGTACAGAAGAATTCTCGGAATTTCCTGGAGAGACCACGTCACGAACAATTAGGTTCTCAAGATAATCAAGGAAGATAGGCAACTAATAAGAACCATCTCAGAGAGGCGAGCCCGATGGATTGGTCACATCATGTGCCACGATGGTCTTCTTCACAATATTGTGGAGGGGATGGTTTGAGGGTAGAAACTGTAGAGGGCGCCCTAGACGAGAGTATTTGCAGCAAATATTCGAGGACATGAATTGTAGCGCTTTTGCTGAGCTGAAAAGGGTTGCTGAGGACCAAGAGGAATGGAGATCGAGATGCAAGATTCTGTTGCTGCAAACCAATCCACCGGATTGATACTACAAAGAAGATGCTCCAAAAATGGAGCAGATATGTTAAAAAAATGGTTACCAAAAATTATTGCCACACAGTTTTGTCAAATGTCAATGCTAAGACATTACTACAGCTGGAGGTTCACTTAAAACTTTAAAGTTCTCGACAGCCTCCATGGCAGGAGTCCGTAGACATGAAGAAACGGTATAATATCTGAAAAATATTTTGGGTAGATTGAAATAGTTGAGTGGATTAATTACAAAAAGCTTCCTAGATAATAATGTATTGCTTCGTTTGAGAACCTGAATTGCGCATCATTTCATTTTTTCCCTTATAGAAACATTACAAATTTGAACAACTCAACTCGATTCTGAATTACAATCAGAATTGATCATAAAATAAAAAAATATAATATATACAAATATAGGTACTTATGATTAAGTACTAAGAAAAAAGTAATAAAGACAAGCAATAGAAGGTACCAATGCTCATCAAAGAGACGACGCTAACAAATTATTCCTCCAAAGAAACTCGAGGAGTTCATATCTGAATTGGGCCTCCCTTACATAAAATATATCAACATCTGAGGTGATTTGGTTAAACAATCTAATCGCTCTCCCAAGATCATATGTTTAGGTGGGAAAGGCTGATGAGGATAGAGCGTAATGGACAATTTATGCATGATTTTGTTGCTGTAAGCCGATTATCAGGATTGATGCCGCAAAGAAAAAGACTGAAACTACGATCCCTGTAAATAAAATCAATAAATAAATAACGACAATTATTTATGTGTGTAAACAAATGTTTTGCATGAGCTTACATTATAAAAACTCATTGCCTCCGCCCTTTTAACGATTGTACCATTAAGTTTACCGGTGACGTGATCTCTGATCAGAGAGGAAGCCTCACACCGCTGATACAAAACACAACTTCATACAAATTTCCATACAAAAACCCTTCAGGATTGCACTTAGGCACTCGCCCGCCGACAAGTGTTTGGTGGGGTTTGCTCACTGCTACAATCAGGTTTTTTCTTGCGCTTTATTCAAGTCTTTTTTGTACGCCATGCAATAAAATGATCTTATTTTGGTTTTAATTTATAAGTCTTCTCTTGCTTTTATTGCATCTGCTTATACGAGTATTTACCTTGCTTTTTACCATTACTTCAGTTAGGTTTCCTTTTTATTGATATTTTGAATACACAGTGATTAGTATCTTTTGTCTTCATGTCCGGTAGCATATGATAATTAATATTATGTTCTAAGGCAGGTGAGGTGAATGCAATTTATTGATCCCATTATGAAAGCTTATTGGTGGGCCATTATAGCGTGAATTTGATTAGCTATCATTGATTTTGCAATCACCTTAAATCAGCTAATATGAGACATCTTAAAATAGTCATGGAACTATGAATAATTACTATGTATTTGAAAAATATATTAGCTTTTCCTTCATAATTACAGATTGTATGGCCCATTGTAAGTCTTCTGACAATTTAAAAATGAAAAAAAGAAGTAGGGTTAATAGTCCTGCAATAAATTATAATAAATATAAAATTATACGTGAAAAAAGACCACATTTATTGTTAGCGTAATTTCGATGACGTCTTTGATATAATTTAACAGCGAAGGGTTTATAACTAAGCATTATAACTAAGCAACAGTTCAATGAAATTAGCTCTCATTTGTTTATTCTTCCAGGTAATATAGTAGAATGTGACAATAATGAATATGAGCCCAGGATATAGTTGAGCATTGTGTGTTTTGATTGAGCAATAACCTGCTGCAGTGTGGAGCCAGGTCTTGGGCGAAGCAGCAGCTAATGGGCGGAGGCAGCTACGCCATTATATTAAAAGCTTTTCCATACAGGAGCTGGGGGCGGGAAGATGACACAGAGGTGACAGGGGGCGGAGAGGGTTGTAGGGGTAACCTTTAGATCAAAAAAATAAAATAATGCATGACATTTTATGTTTTAAGCAAATACATTTATTTATAGAACAAGTGAGTAACTCTCAATTTCCAAATACTGGTATATTCATGCATTATGTATCACTACTACAATTTACTGGCTATCATTCAACTAGAAAGTTACCTTGGCATAATTTCCAGTATTCAGAATAAGTTTTAAATAGGTTATGAATTAGTGTTTTTGTTAACATACGATAAACTACTATATTCTAGAAATCGTTCCTTATTTTCTTGAGTATAGTGAGTAAACGTCGACGAAACGTAAAAATACATTAACATCCTCTTCTCTCGAAAAGACGACTTCATGTCGCCAAGATAATTATCAGGTCACGTCGAGACAGATTAAGGAGCATATCGCAAAGCAAAGAACTTGTTTTTGAAGCACAATTCGCACATATTTTCGATAAAGACTTGGTTTACCCGCCCGACCGTAACATGATGTTACTTCCACCTCGGTCGAACAGGACTAATCCTGGCCACTAAGTGCTCTCATAATGGGCTTTCGCCCATTGTACAGAATTAATGTTGCACCAATCACAGCAGCCATGTATATAACTAACGTCACACCCGTGACTGGACTTGTCAAAATGCCAATATGGCCACACCTGCATGTCCGTCGAGCGAACAAAAATAAGAGACGAAACATTGTATATCGAGGTTTTCGGCACCAGCCTGCTATGGCTATATCGAGCTGATATCAATACATTAATATCCCCCGTTCTTCAAAAAAACGATATATAAACCACATATACCCATCATACAATTCATATCCACCTTTTCACTCGCTCTTTGCTTTATATAGAGCCAAAAACATTTAACTAATTGACTTGCAATTGGCCACCCAACCTGGCTGAAACATGTCATCAAAAAAATATATGTGGAATAAATTCTAAATAATCTTTTATTTATATCTGACAGTATATATATGAAAAAAAAAACACCATCGGCAAAGATTTTTTTCATTACCTATTTAATATTCTCAAAATAAGTGCTTAAACACTTGTACATGGATATTTATACTCTTAACATTCAGTTTGAGTTTAAATTGATAAATACTTTTTATTACTTTTAAAGTAATACAAGGTAAAAAGTTTTTCAGTTTTTTTTTTAAATATATATTATTTCAATACTCTAAAACATTTCTTTCATCAATATCTGTGAAAAATAAACGTCAGACTCTGGAAGATTAAATGTATTTTTCTCTTTTATGCCTAAATACATTTTTTTGGCAACCCTTGCTCCGTCAACAGTAAGATTCCCCCTCGCGGTGTGAGGTGGTTGAGAGCCGGCTGCTTGTGCGTTACCTGTTTACCTTTTATGAGGGCCTGTTACGTTAATTGACTGCGAAGCCCACAAAAACCTTTAGCGACCTCGTGATGTCATAACATCCGACCCTCGATGTTATCCCTGGGATTTATGCACAGATTTTTCATAAGATCGCCTACATCGTAAATGGTATCATAACAATAATCATCTTATTACAATTATTCAGAATTTTAAAATTCTTAATAAGTTGTATAATATTTTTTAATTGCTCGAAAAATGATGAATGAACCCAAAAACTTTATTGACGCGGAAAGTTAAAGTCATTATGTGAGTATGCCGGGCAGATTAGTCCAGTGGTAAAGCGTTCGTTTGTCATTTAGTCGACGTCGGTTCAAAACTCGTTCGAGCTTGATTCTTAAAAAAAATATATATAAAATCTAGGCTCTATAATAAGGTTGTATATTATAGTAAAGTTGATTCATCCTTAACTGACAAAAAAAGTGACCAAGCCTCAGGAGCGTGGAGTTGATCATAGAATTTCCTTAAAAAACGCTCATTATTGCGCAGTATTACAGCCGTAGTATATGCAAGGTTGCCGGCTGCTACCCTGGAAATTCCCGAGAACCATCTATGTTCCTATGTGCATCTTCTCGTATAAAATTGTTCTGGGATATACTCGTTTTTATCTAAGAAATTTAAATATTAGAATTTCACTGAGAATTATTATCAGAGAAGCCTTACAAATTGCACCATCATTTATTGACCGACGAGAGAAAAGAAGACTTCCCTGGCCACGCAATTACCTCGTCATTACAAAATTATAAAGCTAATATGTCGTATAGGAAATATGTTACATCAAAAGTAGTTAATAGTTACGCGAAGCACCTGTTTAGCCCCACTGTGTTATAGTCACAGAAATCGTTTAGCATAAGTAAACGATTCTGAGAAAATCATTCGCATACACTATGTGAGTAATTGATACTGTAAGATTGTGTGGATAAATACCATACGATAAATTAATGGTCTGCGCCAGCATTTATACCAATATTTCATATTACTTTTTCATAAGCACCGGCATCGATAGTGAGAAATTTTACAAAAGTTGGCACACTGGCAATCTATCACACCAACG
The DNA here is from genome assembly GCA_022606575.1 of Glossosoma conforme. NCBI lineage: Eukaryota > Metazoa > Arthropoda > Insecta > Trichoptera > Glossosomatidae > Glossosoma > Glossosoma conforme. The sequence continues at coordinate 1,598,343 of JAGTXR010000075.1, read as the reverse complement.
TTTCGATTGATGTATATTATAAAGCATATACAATCTGAGCTTATATAGAACTGTGGAACGGAAATATAGAGCGGATATGGTGAAAATAATGTTTTACTGGAACGTGAATAATATTTTATTTTCGGTGGATCTCGGAAGTCTTGACCATTTGGTTCTAACAGGCGTCTCAACCTAAAGAAATCTGCTCCATCCGATGAAATCTTGACCCTTGAGTGCAAAGACGGCTAGAGACGAGGCATGGATAGTACCAACTGACAGAATTTACAGACGGTAATTTTTGGTGACCGTTTCGTGCCAGATATGGAATAGATTTGGAAAAAAAAAATATTGGTCGCTTGGCTGTAACATTTCATTGTTATTAATAATCGTCATATAGTTAAGTAAAGAGTACCACATATAAAAATCATATTTGATTCGTGGCCATATACTCGAGACTTACGGCATTTAATGAATCGTTAAATAATACCGATTTCTTTATTAAATCAATTTTTTAAATACGACATAATAGTTTTTTGATGAAATATATTATAAAAAAACATCAACCGGACGTCATTCTGCGTCAAATTTGACAACAATATTATTTTAAATTTTTTGTGCTACCTGGACTGAATATGAATAAACGTGTCGCTTGCCAAATTGCTAAACGGACTGACAAGCGGAGGAGTGCGAAATAATGAAACGAGAGTTGACAACACCTGACGCCGGCTTAAATGTGCATAATTGTGTTTTATATGTAAAAACGACGTGGAAGCGTTTTTTCATACGTTTCCACTGAAATTCACTCGTTTTGAGAGCTTTTCAACTCGACGGTATGCCGGAACAAGGAAAGGATATTAGTTTTTATTATAATTTTACATTTTAAATAGTTTAAAAAATATTTTTTTGCTCCTCTTTGTTATTTGTTTTATTTCATAAATTCCTCTTCTACATAATGTTTACCAAAAATTGCCATGATTCTCGCTTGTGTTTATTTAAATAGACTGGCCCTCCTTGTTTTTTCTGATTTGTTAACGATAGAAATATTATAGAATACGGTATTTCTTCTACATTTGTAAGTTTACCAATTGTCGAATTGTAAAATCATATACTCGTATAACGCAGTGACTTTGTGGTTTGACATATTTAAAGAATAGAATAAGAAAAAATGTGTATGAAACCGCTGACTTTTAATTAATTAACACTCCACCGTTTTCGGTGACATAGCACCGTCGTCAAGAGCAACTTACTAAAACTGATTGTTTTTAGTAGATGACAGTTTTAAGTATGTAACTCCTGACAAAGATGCTCTGTCACCAAAATCGGTAGAGGGATTTTTAATAAGAACTCAGTGGCTTGATACAAAGTTGTACTCATTTTATTATTTTTGTATAATCATAGATAGCATTTGTAGATGCATTTATAACCAAAATATATGCACATATATTTTGCATATTCAAATAAATGATCAAAACTCCACTAATGTTTCATTTTTTTATGGTAGTATTTGCATGTTTATGAATAACTAAATAATTTTATAAATCTTGCGTTGGTTATTTAGTATCAATATTTTAGATAAAAATCTTTACTGAAATTTTACTTGGACACTTATGTAATTTTAAATTAATTTTTCTTACAATTTTAGGCAACGTTTTATACTCCATGTCCACCCTTGTTCTGAAACGCGATTTCGGTAGTAGGCCCACGGCCGACGTGATCTCCACCGATTTGGCCAATCACCAGGGATGCGAGGCTTGGCAAGGCTGAGCTTTGCGAGCACCCTTCTGTACGGTCCCACTGGCAACCACTTACTGCACGATTTCCTATTAAGAACGATGTGAACTTTGAAATTAAATAAAAAAATAACTAATCATCCGAAATTAAATTTTAATTATTTTTTAAAAAGATACTTTTTTGACGCTTATGGTGTGTTTATCGTATTTGATATAAATTTACAAATATGGCCGCTGTGAGCTGTTAAAGTTTTGTCGTCTTTTTTGGGAAAGCCATTAGTATGGAGTGGATGATCAGTGACTGCTGTTGGAGTTGAACTAGAACGTTGAGGATACTTGTGCACGGTCATAGTCATTAAGGAAGGATGCTCTGTTAATGAAGCATGAGAGATATGAACTGGATGGCCATCACTTTTGAAGAGGTCGCGTGCTTAAAATGAGATGAATTTAATTAATGCAGTTATATTTGATAATCATTATGAATGAATGATTATTAAGATAAATTCATATTTGAAATGATTTTTTTAATACTGGATTAATCAACTAGATTTTTTTAGAAGTAAGTATAGTATTTCCCTACAACAGCCTCAATTACCATAATTGTATGTAGGATAATTTTTTGCTTTATTTTGTGAATTTTGTTATTAATTTAATGCGTTATTTTGAAGTATAAAATTTAATACGTGAAAGGATTTCAAAACATATTAAAAGAATATTAAAAAAATAATTTCTTATACTCTTTATAAAGATTTTTTTCGTTTTTCGTTTTTTTTCAAATTTTGACTTTCATTATCAATCGTCAATTACAATATGAATATGGTCAGGTATAAGGAGCTGACGTGAAGATAGATCTTATACCTGGGAGAGGTTTTGGATAACGATTATTGTAGTTCTTACAGCAGATATAGAATGGATACCTTTTTTGCCGACTTTTTTTGTTTCGGAAATAAAACAGCTAATTGCACAGCTTGACGTCAACTTTCAAAGGTAATTTCATTAGTTTGATCGGTCGTTTCACGATTCATCTGATCTATAATATAAAATTAGATATCAATATTTTAAATTATCAAATTAATATAAAAGTCAAGCTTATTCGTACCACCTTAGCCGAGCTGTAATGTTGTAACTAGAATGTTGTGTCATTATGAATTTTATCTGCGAAGAGCGCAGTTAGCTGAAAACTTAAGAAAGTGTCACAAGCGTTAGAGTAAGTTGCTTCTTGCTGCAGTGAAGATGATAATCTTTAGCTTCATAAGCGTCAAAGATCGGGAACTTTACTTTAGGAAAAGTTAGGAAAACTTTAGCAAAAGTCAAATCAAACATAATAACATTACTCTGCTTGAGCATTATTTTGTTTTCTTTAATATTCAAAAAACTATATCTGTATCTAACGCATGCAGGAAAGTACAATGTAAAATAAAAACATCGTCTGCTAAGTTGTTGAATCAATGAACTTCATACAGATATTTTAATTGTATGAAGGATTTTTCTTCATAGTTATGTATCACAGATGCTGCTAGAACATTACAAAATCTGCCAATTGTGTTAAAAATTTAGCTGGTGAAATGTTGAAACTGATTCTATATGATATAGTTAAAGCATATAGGAATCGTTAACTAGATCAAGACAATACTAGATAATGTGCTCTGAGACTCAACTTATGTTTTAAACCTCCACTAATATGTACGAGTATATTAATGTCGTACACATGAATTTTGTTTATCCATTATGCATTTAGTTTAAATTAAATGTTTGGGAAAAGATATGAAAGTTATTTCACTTTTGTTGGAAGGTTTCCAACGCTTTTTTCAAGCGGCCGAAATGGTACGAAACTCAGTTTTAACGGACGTAAAGTAGAGGTCACCTGGTGTATTGTAGTAAATAGTTACTTTGGCGCACAACTGCGCTGACATTGGTAAAATATAACATTATGAGAGATTGCAATAACTTTTACTTTTCTCGCAAAGTGTTGCAACAACATGGTGGTTCGACGCTATCACTAAACTTCCTGTTTATAAAGTAATTACGCAGTGCAGTGTTGCGGTACTCTAAAGCAGTGCCCCGCAACCGGTGTGCCGCGGCACACTGGTGTGCCGTAAGCCAATATAGGTGTGCCACGATCGAATAAGGCAATATTATAAATAAATAATTTTACAACGGTCCTCAAGCTCCCAGCGCCTATCGCCTATTAATGTAGACATACAACGAGGAACTTGCTTTATTAAGTTCTAAGTGAAATAAAAAAATGTGAAATTGATCAAAATAATATCTATTTTTGGCTTTTGGTGTGCCGCGGTATTCAAGGTGAGAACTTTGGTGTGCCGCAGAATCCAAAGAAGCACTTTGGTGTGCCGTAGATGAGAAAAGGTTGCGGAGCACTGCTCTAAAGCAATAGAAAGCTGCGGTCGCGTTGTCTATAGCTCATAAAAAACTTATAAATCCTAGAAGTTAAGTGGACGGTAACAAGTTAATAATGTCATAATAGAATAAATATTTTCCAGCGTAAATTTAATTTGATGCACGTGTTTATATAATTTATGTACGAGTAGTTTGCTTACGTGAATGTTGAGCCGTAGTTTATGACGTTGACGGATCAACACCCCACGCGCAATGCCTTAGTCATACTTAAATGACGAGTGATTCACATAATGAATTTTATCCGTTATTCTTAAAGTAAAAAATAGCTTTAAGATTTAATTAATATAAATGAGATTCTATAAGGATTGCACAGAGTTAAAGAGCAGTGAAATGATTGTTTTAATCAAGTGAAATACACTCTGGCCTGAAAAAGTTAACTAATGAGCTGAAATCTGGTTACCAGAACAGTATTTTGATCAACTTCTGGGCGATATTCTCAGGTAGGGTAACTTGGAAGGGTTCAAAATTTTAAACAATATAAGTCTACTTTTCCACCAATTACTGCGGAGTGGAGCTCCGGCTCAATACAAAATTCTCTCAGAATAAACACGCACCGCGGTGCTTTGTTTGATATCATTTAAATGGCTCAGAAACACACAGAGTTAACCCTGTAAAGACATATAATATAAAATTGAATAAAATTTTAGATATGATTTATAAATATTTTAGTTTCATATACTCGTATGAATGGTATTTAAAAATACTATTTTTGAAAATTGTACTCTATTTCATGTTTTATTGAATTTTACCAAAAATATTTCCAATCCAAATTAGGCACCAACCGTACTTATGTTTTTTTATATGCTGTAGTGGTTATACGTATTTAATCGTTTACATTTTATTAGTGTAATGAAGATAAATATTATGACGAAGAAAAGATGATGCGGTGTCTATTATGAGTGAGGTCTACTTTTGGTGAGTATAGTGCTTAGTAACTATTTAAAAATATTCATGAGTAGTTGAATAAAAATATTTACTCGTTTAACCATACCTTATTCTAACAATGTCGAACAATAAGGCATGTCTACTCGCTACAATAAGCTTAAGTAAGCGTCTTATTTTGGTCTCTTCAGGCATAAAAAATCGTGATTTCTAAGTAAATTTGCAATATGTTAGTGAAACAATAAGCCTTAAATTTTAAATTAGAATTTTGTCGATGGGTAGATAAAAATGTGAAACTTTATTTAAATATCAGTTGAGTTTTATATTTGACATTCAGTATAAAACAACATCGATGGACCAATTGTCGCACATTATAAAGTCGTGGTAGGAGTAGCTTGGCAGACACATGAGGTGGATATTTAAATGCTAGAACACCTTCCATGTTGAAACACTCCTTTTTATTTCTCCTTATCAGTTGATTTTTTAGAATATAATTTTTAGTTTTATCAAAATTCGAAAGATCGATTAAGCGTTTGCGAAATAAAAAATTTCAGTCTAATATGATTGATTTTCAAATTATTATTCTAATCGAATTCATCATTAAATCAATGAGCCATCGTTTAGTCGCGTGTTCTCTGGGGTCACCCACTTTACCACAAGGTTAAGGCGGGGGTTCCTTCAGCAGGGGACGGGGAGTAACGGGACTCGCTTAACGAATTCGTTAGCGGTCGCCGCGGGCCGTAACGGTTCGTTATTCCGCCGCTGATTTCGTTACACTTATAACAAAGTTATTTCTGTTATAAGCACCCCCCACCCCGCTTCACAAAACCTCTCTCTTTCAGGGGAATAACTGTAGCCTGTGGAAAGTGTAAAATACTGAAAAATTTGGCTAATCTTTACGTCAATGAATAAAAATGTATTTATAATTGTTATGTTCTTATAAATAAATAATGCTTTTGACAGTCAAACACACAAGTTGTATATATATATCAGTTGTATATTTGAAAGTATGATTATTCCTTTATTACGTCATCAGATTATTCAGTCGAGTAATTTTTTTGTACAAAACAGTTTTGTTGGCTTTTGGAACGTCTTGCTAATCATCAAATCGTGTTAAAATTGCTGATTATTGAACCTTAAATTATGTATTTAATTGAAAAATGCTTTTGCCCAGGTAGCATAACATAATATATACCCAGGTGGTGTTTCATCTGGAGCACCACCTGGGTATATGTTCTGTCTCATCTTTACATATGTAAAGATGACTTGAGACAAGGCATGGATAATAAGCAACCGATAAATCTGTGTGGCGGCAATTTTTGAAGACCACATACTCCAGATATAAAAACGAACCCAGTTTTAAGTGGCTATATTTAAAGAACGATAAACTGTAGATTTAAAAAAAAACAGGGAAATTGAGTAGCGAAAAAAAATACAGTAGACTCTGAATATACATACTTAACTATAAATTTAGAATTTTCTTTATCTAATGACTATGTTGTCTAAATAGTAATGATAACATCATTTTTTTTTATTATGATAAATTATCAGGAACTTAATAATTAAGTATATATTTTCATCTATAGGATTACACTTATATACACTAAATAGTAAGCATGTAAAATCACTTTTAGAATAATTATATAATATTATTTTTTCTATTAAAGAAATGTTGTTGCAGCTTGTTGAAACAAATGGCATTTAAATAATTATTCATGTTTTCTATTATGTTTTCTATTCTTGAATAAAAAATAAGATATTATGGTATTTTCCAACGTTATGATGATCAAGTCTTTCGCGGATACTCCTCTTGTATCTTTTCAGCTCCACTCGAGAAGAAAATAATACTCCAGACTCAAGGGTGCGCTATTGAGGAGGTGTAGGACCTTGCTGAGTGGATCCTCCACCCTGGAGGGATAAAAGTAGGGAAGAGGATGAAGGAACAAATGGGGGAACTCTTAAAATATATATTTTTCAAGAAAAGCGTGTAATTATCTTTTATAATGGAATTAAACGAGAAAAATATATAAAAAAGTGCATCTTTATGTTTTTTTTATTATTTCAATTTTGATGACAACAATGATAATTAACCTTTTTTATTATTGATTCAGTAACTCTTAACCACAGGAATGTAAGCATCGTAGGAAATTAATTTGTGTTTTTAGCAGCCACTTTGAAATCCATTTAAAGTACTCAATGTGTAAATATTATTTATGTTATTTTTATATAGACGTAAGTATTGATTTTTCAATATATTTAATATGAATATACAGTGCTCTATGTGTTCATTAATGATACAAAGTGAAAAGTATTAGTCATTGTAATTGTTAATTTTCCATCCTTAAAAAAAAACGATCAACAAGTCCTCAAAAAATGCTTCGAATAGTACAACTGCCGGCCTTTAAAATTCCCGGGTTTCTGCCTTGGGGTCGTCAGGAACCATGTATGTTCTGATATCCTTCTTTCTTATTTAGATATCGATTAACTGGATGAAGGATGCAGGATCAGGTTCACAATACAAACACTTGTTTCTGTTCAACATATTACGCGTTTATTTGTCCCAAACGTCGCCCGTTAAAGCGAACGCCTTTATGCGCGAGCGCTATAACGGGCGCAAGTCAAACTACAACTACCAACTGCCCGCGCGTTCCGAATAACAGCCGCGCTCTGACATCTTGGCACTGCCAACCGCCAAGATGACAGGCATACCAACAGGAAATGGGCTAACTGTCATTACAAAAATTTTTGGCGTATGAAAACACCGCTTAACATTATACAATTAACATTACATGTGCATGTCAGGTGAGCGAACCAAATAAGAGATGAATTATCATTTTTCGAGGCTTAACAGCATCAGTCTAAAGGAGTTATATCAAGCTGGTATCAGTTCCTACATGTCCTTTCGGGTGCAGAGATCTCTGAAGATGAGGCATAGACAGTGGCAACTGACAGTAGTGAATGGTGGAAATTTAGGACGGTCGCGTGTTCCATATACTCCTCGTCATTATAATTTCTCGTTCTGAAGTGAATGATCGTCATAAATTGCTGCAATAATGTTTTGTTAGCAGTTTTTCTAGGATTTCGCGGTTTTCCTCACGTCATATGTCAGCTCTGTCTGCCAGAGCTTCATTGAGTATATTTTGTATATAGATCCCAACTGCCTAAAAAAGACAGCTATAGTTAATATTATTTTGAGATATACGTAGTAAAAGTTTTTGCAAGGTCCACTTTCGTTTCGACTGTAAAATAAAATGATTCAGTGGCCGTCATTCCTCAAAAGAATAATCTTCATACTGTTAATATTATACACATTCTTTAATCCCAATAAACAATTTAACACCTTTTTTCAAGGTAACAAAGGATACATTCGTTTAAAAATGATATTTACATAATTATAAATGTAATTGATTTATTTTAAAAGTGAAAATGTATAATTTGAAATATAAATAATAATCAAATTATTGTACAAGCTATATTCTACATAAGTATCTCTTCTCAAAACGAACTATGTATACAACTGCATTAGTTATTGGTGTGATACCAGAAATAAAAGTCGTATATTTTTATTTTTAATTAATTAAATCAATATTTTTCAAGTGTTTTGACATAAAACAATATAATGATTTTATTATTATGGTATTAAATAATATTTTTATGGATATTTACCGTAAAATTATTCCATGCAGTCATGTTCTTAATTGAGTAGCGAATTTGCTTCTACGTCGTAGCTCGTAGAGTCCAATTCACTGAAGATCTACACTTGCTACAGTTCCCAGCTGCCGCCTCAAAAGTGGCTTCGTTACTCGAAACATTTCCACCGTAGAGGCCGCTCCTATAGTTCACACACTGCAGGGGACAACACTACATGTTACGCTAACGACCGCCACTCGTTCAAAAGATAAACTTGACGATATAACTAAACACTCTGCAATTTAGTTAGTGTGGATAGTACTGGCGTGTTTAGTAGGCCAAGAAAATATATCAATATGGAATATTTTACATATAAAAATCAATAGTAATGTAACATAATATTTTACTTTCATAATATTGAAAAGTTAAGGTTATTTATGAAAAATTCTTGGCGAAACTGCTGAAATATTTAGATGACATTTCGATATCAATTTCAAAGAGATAAATAATTAACTATTTAAATAAATGGATAATAAACTAAACTTCTTTTAATGTAAAAAGATGGAGTAATATTATAAACATAAATTAGCCATGATTCTGTGTACTTTATCATTCCGTCGGTGATTTATATAAATTGAAATTAAGACCAATTCAAACTATACAGAGTATCCAAAATGTGGTCTCGCGCTTGGATGAGTAACCGCTTGGGAATGGTGCGTGTGGTTACCAAATAAATCAAGTATCAGGAGCATCAGGCTTATCACCTAAGATGATTAAACAACTCTTAATTGTCCTTTGAATTAATATTTTTATTATATTTCTGATATTTTCTTATGTCCCGGGCATTAATTTTTCTGGAAAACAGACTGTAACTACGAGTACATACGGTTATATAACACCTGCTTAACCTTAGGACAGAAATTTGTGAAAATAATATGCTCCTGCTAGCATTCGAATATCTGAGAAGAAATTTTCCTAGTCACACTTTGTTTTATTTGAATAAATAAACAATAAAATCAGTGCAGCATTTTCAAAGACAAATATTTACAATTCATGTTCGTATCCACAAAGTGCCATCTCAAAGCGAGACGTTTTCAGGATTCAGTAACACCTTGGGTATTGAAGTGGGAGAATTTGGCGAACCATTGCATCGGACGATATGCTAACGAGGTCTTCTGAAGACATTTTCAAGAAGAGCTGACACTGGTTTCAACACATGAAGATTTTTATAGGATTGTCATGCATACGCGTACAAGGCTTGTTAAAAATAATGCATGCAGTGTCTTTGTTTTACGATGCATTTTTCTGTATTATTTTTAGTATTTGTACAAACAGCGTGATGTATTAGGTAAACTGATAAATATTGGAATATATCCAATAATTTCGTATTTCAGTTCATTATAATTATAAGATTACGAGATGTAGAATCAAATTGTTCTATAAGATGATATATTGTAACCCTCAAGAAAGAAAAACTGATTAACAAACTCCCAAGTATACTTCATCTGCTTGCTTTAGACCCCTAAGCTCTCGACTTAGAGAGCAGTCGGAAACAGTATTTATGTATATAATATGTGCGTGGAGAAACGATCATGATAATGTAAATTAACATTATGATTACCATATTCTCCAGCTTGGAAGCGGATATTAAGGGAAATGGATAGTCTATAAAATATGTATAAATGTTAACAATTAAGATACAATTCTTCGTAGTATCAATTCGGTGGATTGGTTTGCAGCAACAAAATCTTGCATTTCGATCTTCCACTCTTCTCGATCCTCTGCAATTCTCTTTAGCTCAGCAAAAGAGCTACAACTCATGTCCTCAAACACTTGCTGCAAATACTCCCGTTTAGGGTGCCCTCTGCAGTTTCAACCCTCAACCATCCCCTCCAAAATATCGTGAAGAAGACCATCGTGGCGCATGATGTGACCGATACATCGGGTTCGCCTCTCTGAGATGGTTCTTACTAGGTGCCTATCTTCCTTGATTGTACTGAGAACCTCATTGTTCCTGCCGTGGTCTCTTCAGGAAATTCCGAGAATTCTTCTGTATGACCACATCTCGAATGCCTCTAGTCTCTTTTATCACTTTCAGATAAGCACCATGTCTCACAGCCGTACATCAAGATGCAATAAATAATACTTATTTGTCTACTAATAAAAATAGGTCCGATATCTCCTGAATCCATCATTCTAGTGTTTTTCTTTCATCGTTAGTCCATTTACTAGTTATAGAAGGTTGGCTGGCACTTCATTAAAAGGTCTATAACCATAATTTATTTGTATAAAATATTTTTGTAAGACAGCGTTAATTTGTATTCATAAAATTATATTCAATACTAGCACATTAAGTACGCCAAGTTTAATAATTTATTATTTCATTCAGTTGAAAATTTCAATATTATTCGACCTTTAGGCATTATCTCTCGTTTTATATCGCAATGCCATCAATACAGCTTTAATACAAAATTATTCAATCCCCAAAACCCTCTGGAATTATTCCAGCAAAGGTATTAAAGACTACAGAGAATGAAAGAGTTAATCCAGAGAAGTCAAAAATTAAAATTCTGGATCAGTGCTTCAAAACATTTAAATTTTGTGTTAAAAAATCAGTATTGTATAAATCTTACCTACAAAATCTATTGCTGTTAAAACAACTCGTCCCTCGGTTAATAAAATTCTTTTAGTTAATGACTATATGTGAAACCTGAATGTTAAAAATAAAAAATAAATTATTCAAGTATTGTATTTGCATACTTGTTTAACATATAGGTACCGTATCTGCATCTGAAGGCTTATTTAGAAATATCTATGTTTTCCGATGATCTCTAGAGCCGGAACATGGAAATTTGAAAAAACCGTTGTTGTAGAATTCCAGGCAAATTTTAGGTAATTTTTTAATCGAAATTTTCAAGGAGATCGGATTATTAGCTCTATGCTCCCGAAGTCTGGATCATTTGGCCGTATTATTTATCCGTTAATATTATACTTAAATTACAAAGAATTTGACCGATTTAAGAAATAACTCAATAGTTAAGAAAACTAGCAAAATATATGATTTTTAGTATTAGTTTATTTAATTTATATTTGTTGTATTTATTTGTAGATTTATTTCGAATATCACATTTCTCTCTCTCTCTACGTGTATATACAAGAATATTTAAACACATGAAGAAGTGACTAAGCTTTCATTGAAGCCGAAACCACAGTATTCCTGCTCGTAAGAAATAATTATGAATGTATATTTAATATACGTTGGATTCAAACAAATTCATTTGATTAATTTTTAATTTTTATTAGAATATTTTTTTTTTTTATTATTTCAATATTCTAATCTACTTTTATAGATCATTGACTATATTACAATATTATCATTACTTAAATATACATATACTATACATAAAATTCTTTTTTCAACGCGTCAATCCAAGCACAAAAATAACGGCAGAAGCGGGATGCGAACCGCGGACCTTGGAAACCAACATATGCCCAGGTGTTCATACCGCTCGGCGAATCACGCCATTACTGTGCCCAGACTGACTGCGGTGAAACTAGTATTATAGCATTGTTAGCATCGTACGACAGATGTCGCCATAGTATATATTCAAAGTATGTATATTTTATTATTATTCTATCAGTCTTTATTTATTCACAAGCTTAATATTATTACTTTCCGGCAGTCTATTTATTTTAGTAAGTACCACTCGGGTCTCGAACCAAACTATAGACTGAATGGATGTGAAACGACTCGGACTTTATAACCAATCATTTACCTGTGTTACTGATGGATAATTTTACCTTCTTGATATTGTCTCAAGAAGACATTATTAATTAATTTTTTAATTTTTATTAGAATATTTTTTTTTTTATTATTTCAATATTCTAATCTACTTTTATAGATCATTGACAATATTCTAATATTATCATTACTTAAATATACATATACTATACATAAAATTCTTTTTTCAACGCGTCAATCCAAGCACAAAAATAACGGCAGAAGCGGGATGCGAACCGCGGGCCTTGGAAACCAACATATGCCCAGGTGTTCATACCGCTCGGCGAATCACGCCATTACTGTGCCCAGACTGACTGCGGTGAAACTAGTATTTATAGCATTGTTAGCATCGTACGACAGATGTCGCCATAGTATATATTCAAAGTATGTATATTTTTATTATTATTCTATCAGTCTTTATTTATTCACAAGCTTAATATTATTACTTTCCGGCAGTCTATTTATTTTAGTAAGTACCACTCGGGTCTCGAACCAAACTATAGACTGAATGGATGTGAAACGACTACTTATAGTTCCGACTCAGTGGATAATTTTACCTTCTTGATATTGTCTCAAGGAGACATTATTAATTAATTTTTTAATTTTTATTAGAATATTTTTTTTTTTATTATTTCAATATTCTAATCTACTTTTATAGATCATTGACTATATTACAATATTATCATTACTTAAATATACATATACTATACATAAAATTCTTTTTTCAACGCGTCAATCAAGCACAAAAATAACGGCAGAAGCGGGATGCGAACCGCGGACCTTGAAACCAACATATGCGCATAGAGCGGTATGAACACCTGGGCATATGTTGGTTTCTAGGTTAATGAAATTCATTTGATCTCAATAAAGCCTTGCAGGCTGGTGACGAAAAACCTCGATATACGAACTTTCGTATCTTATTTTTGTTCGCTCGTCGGCCACGCGTATATAAAAATGTAAGTCTTAGTTTTATATTTAGGTTACATAGACATAGTTTTAAGAAGTCCTGTCATGTGGAGCGCAATAGTTTGCCAAGTGGCCGCTAGGTTGATTTCGTCACAGAAGTCTGTCCGGGATCTGTGAGGAAATCCGAATGTATCGTCACGAGCAGACGGCCGAAGTTTGTCAGTCTTTTATTTAAAATAAATTACAATGTGCATCTCGACGATTTCTTGACGTACTCCTCATCCATCAACCATGCGTTCCGATGACAATCCCGACGACACGGTGTTGCCCTTGATTACGGGGGATGTCAGAATCTAATTATCATTATACTTTTTGTCATTTTTTTTCATGTTTTATGAGACGGTTCACAGAGGGTCACTAACATCCTCACGGACCACCGTTGTTCCGGCGAGCAATGGTTAAGCATCACTTTGGCCTGTGTGCGATAGGAAAGTTAAGGTCTCTTTGACGCTACCGGTCGGGGGGCGATTCAGTCAGAGGGGTCTCGCTATGAACGCCTGGGTAAGCTCATTGTTCCGCCCGGTCAAATGTTCTATTATCAGCAATCGACACTGCCTGCTATTAGCCTATTCTCGCATTCAAATAATTTAAGTTTATGCGACTGTGATACGGCTTTGAAATAGTATTAGAGATTAGCGAGTATTATATTAACCTATATCTATTGTAAATGAAAACACAAGTTAATCCCTTTTTCCCCAACACAAGCGGGTATACATTAGAAATAAAACGCTTGCTTACCAAGCTAGTTTTCAGCAAAAAACTGCACTCTCCTTCAAAAATGGCCTTATTTTTAAATGTGTAATGCCGTGCGGTAAAAGCGAGTATCTTTCATTCAATCGCTGTCAGTACAAAATCCGACCGAGCTAGATTTTCTTTAATCCATTCAATCAAATCTACGATTTAAACATGCTCCCCGTAAAATCGAGCCACCCTTTAAGGATACAAAAATCCAGGCTTCAGAAGCGTGGGACTCACATCAGATATTCTTAAAAAAAAACTTGATTGTTGAACACTCAAATATTTCTCTCGTACTACAGCCGCAGTCTATGCAAATTTGCGGGCTCTTGCTCTGGAGACAGACTCCCGGGAACCATATGTTCACATATGGTCCTCCGGGGCACAGATGTTCTGAGACAAGACATTGATAATCTGAGCTTACAAAACTGTGGAACAGCAATTTGTGTTGTCCAAAGCCTGTAAAAAATTGTATCATCATCATCAGGATTTTTAGCCTGTATACGTCCTCTGTGAAACGTACACCAACGTAGTCTCCATCTTTCTCGATCTTCCATATTCGAGATCCGGGCTCATCCGGCGTTTCTGATGCCGTTAGTACATCTTTCAGGGGGACGGTCAACACTCCGCGTGCCAGTTATTGGGCGCTACTCCAATACTTTACACTCTTGGAACTATTTAATTTCTTTCTATCTAAGAACTTACTATAAATTAAAATCCATTGTTTTAGATTTTCATAACCACTTAATTGTTAATAATCATTTGTACAAAAAGTACAACAAGATATTTTTTTTGATAATTTTTCCTTTTAAAAATATATTTTCGACTGAAATCACTGAATAGCAGCTCCTATTCGGTGGGTCCTTTGATGGCGGTAGTTTTTGTTCACACTTTCTAAAGGAATGCAATAATCTGCCAACAGATAGAAGAACCTCTTTCTGTTCTCCGCGTTCCTTCTTTGGAGATCATTTCTGAAGAGTTGTACTTCAATAGAAGACGTGACGATCCAACGGGAAGCCTCAAAAGAGCTTTATTTTCATGAAAAATGTTTGTAAAGGTGATAAATATCGGTAAATTGAGAATTATTTTAAGTCAAATAAACACTCGGTTTTATTATTTCGTGTTTTACAAAATATTTTTAATTAATATGTTTTGTTATATATCCATATCTGAACATGTAGTTATAACAAATAGCACTATGTTCTGTCAAAAATCACTGAACTATATCAGTTTCCATCATTCGTGTTCTTGCCTTATTCCAAGACATTTACTTGAAAGTCAACCTTAAAATATATACTCGTTCTGGTTATACGGCGGTTTTATGGCATAATATTCTAAAATGTAAAACTTTGAACTTCGAGATTATTATGTGGATGCTTGTCCGATCCCCTTACCTCGTATTTTCCACGAAGCCAAATCATTTTAACCCTAATATTCTAATCAGATATCTGCTTTCAAAGCCTAATATACGGCTGAATCGACTTTTGGTCAGATGCTAAGATTCGCAGCCCTAAACAAGAATTAGTACGATACAGGCGCTTCGTTTTGATCTAGTAAAGAGTGAAAACTACGAGATACTGCGCACATGAAATAAAATAAAATAAATATAGGTGCAACATATCTTGAACGAATTTATTTCAAAATAAATATTTTTACGGAGTTCCCATGCTCCGCCCTATATAAATAAAGAGCCATTCACCGTGATAGATAAATATAACGTAGTGTTCTTTAAAGTACTGAAGAATTTTAAAGAGCCTTAACCGGAAGCCGGAGCACGTATGTTCCGAGCCGGCAGGATGGCGGGCGGACTTCCGGTTCCTACCCCACTTTTGCGCGCCATTTGCCGCGCTCGTTTGGCGGTTCTTTCCTTTCTTCACCAGCGGAAAACTTCAGCGAAACCTTTGTTTCAGACCGGGATTTTAAAGATTTTAAGCAAAGGTGAATCGGTGGTGGATCGTCGGAGATGGAGATTTAAGTTTGCTGAAAAAAAATACGGTTTATATCTTCATACTATTTGTGTCGTTTTTTTTAAAACACAATGTAGAGCTTAACCGGATTGGATTCTTTTGCCATCTGGAAAGTCACATAATTCTACCGTTTCTTCTTTTCATATCAAAGGAATTGCAATTATTCAATAATTTGATTCAAGATTTCAGTTTGTATATAAGAGAAAATACATATAATGAGAAAGATTACGAGTATTTGTGGAGTTAAAGCATGAACTGGAGAAGTTTTTTGTATTGAGTCAACCATATCGTGGTATTAATGACCTCTTATGCAAAGTTTCACGCATATTTTTCATACGTGTTTTCTCAGAGATTTTAAGTTGTACATTATCCGGAACATTGCTCGACATGGTAGCAGTTGTCAAGGATCAAGGTATAACCTACGATTCATCCTTCACTTTCCATACTCACATAATTAATTTAACTTCCCGCGCCAATAAACTTCTCGGGTTTATTACCCACCAAACAAGTCAATTTCGTAAACCTCTAATTTTTCGAACCCTCTATTTTTCACTTGTTTTCTCTGTTCTGGAATATGGGAGCTTAGTTTGGAATCCCAATTAAATACAAATACATTATCATGCTCGAAAAAATTCATAAAAAATTCTCCAACGTCTATAAATATTTATATATTTACGGTAACTATCCATTCAATTCAATTAATTCCGAACATTACCCAACTCTTTTTCTTCTAGAGATGCTTTCTTTCCATTCGTTAGAGTCCTGGAGGAAAATTGCTGCTCTCAAACATTCATTTCTTCTTCTTCGCAGTTCAATTCACAACCCTGGGATTCTTGAATGTTTTAACTTCTATGTTCCAGATAGGTACACCCGTGCTCGTAGCCATCCATTGTTTTTGATCCCAGTTGATGCTTGTGGAGCTTCAAGCACTCAATTTGGTACAACGACAATGGCGCTCCTAAATGGCCTACCAGCTCACCTCGATCCACTTCTTACATTTTTTTTTCTGTTTTGTCGATGGTATTGTTCTCCTAGATCTCTATGATCTTTGACACGTGTCATGTTCTTCTTGTTTTATGTTATTTTTATATTTTATCATCCTTTGTATGTATTGTATATTTATGTATGCTCTGTTTCCCATTTCGTATCTTGGAACTTCGGTTCTGTGTAATAAATAAATAAATAAATTGAATTGTTGTTTTACATTATTATTTATTGTTTTTTCTTGTGAATCTGTCACTCTGCTGGTAGCTCCTACTTTGGGAATAAAGTAAATTATTAATTTTGTACTTTTTAATACATTTTTAGTATGTAGCTGAATTCATTAAATTTATATTTGTCTATTTAGGTATAAATATTACAATTGATATAACTATCGTACATTAAGCTGAATAATATTGTAAAATTAGCTATAAACAGAATATGCAATAATATGGCCGTAGTTGACAGACGAACTTTTTTTACTGAGTAAATTTTAACAATGATTATACCTTACCTCTTCACAACACCTGTTGGGTTTTCTTGATGATTTCAAAATGAACTTGTATAAACATAAAATAAATATAACAGTTAAATAGGTATTTTACAAAAGTTTATTTCTATATATCCATATCTACAATATCATAGGTGGGCTGCTATTTTCTTATGAATACTATTCATTGACTCATTTTTAACAAATACATTTGAATGTTAATTTTTCTACCTTTATTGTACGTAGCCTTATAGGACAAATTTATACCGGAAATAAAAAAGAGCGTTTTTTTATAAGTGTTCTGAATTACTTTATTTTAATTAATATCACAAAAAAAACCACATCAAAAAATCAATCAATTTATTATTTTGAAGCATATACAACATTTTATCTCAGAAAATTTAAACAATATAAGTGTGAGTTTTTAAATGAAAAATTGTAGCATTTATTTGAATAAAATGTGTTTAACACTTACGCCGTTTTTTGTTTCCGGTATACAAATATTTTTTATTATATTTTTCATTAATATATTATATCATTATAATTGAAGTATTACTTTATTAGGACATCTCATATAAAATATAATTAACAGTAATTTATTATAGACATATTACAGCTCCTCTACAATGTGGCTTAAATATGTTCAGTTTAAACTATTTACTATGAAAGTGAAAATATAATGACATGTAATTTATAATAATGATGAAATTGTCTTTTTCTTAATTTGCAATTTTTATACTTGAAACGGAATGTTTTTGTTAATATTTGACACGCTTCACTTTATTTTTGACATTTTACATGCGACAATGACATTTGCTACACGATCAAAATATAAATGTGTCAAATTCTATAAAAAAAATAGGTTAGCTTAAGCAATTGGATTTTTAAAACCTTTGATAAGTAAATCTTATATATTCTCAATTTGCGCAGATTACCAAAATATAAGGTCTTGAACAATCCAACTGCTTGATCTAACGCTTACCTGTTTTTATAAATTTAGGTAAGTTAACCTTCTAATGATCGCCAATGTCGAGGGTATATTTGTACATCGGGTAATTGCTAACCACCCGAGCCACAACATATGCAACGTATTAAAATAACACATTGTAAAATAAAAGTAAATTTCCTCGATTACTACTTATTATTTACATTCACTGTTGTAACACAGTTTCACAACGACAATAAAAATTATTGGAAACATTTAAAAAGACGCATTCTCACGTCATTAATGAATACAAACGTATTTTCCAATTTTAAGTTTAAAATAAAAGTACAATTGTATTAAAATTTCCACGTTTGACCGACTGACAGGGTATTTGCCGTTCAACGAAGACGGCTGAATATTACATGCAGAAAGGACGTGTAGTGTTTGTGAAGGTTTTTGAAGCAGATTTCATAAGAAATGTAACAAACGTTAGTAAATTAAACATATTTTTTATAGATATAGTTTAGAAACTTATTTAAAGTATAAAAATATATTGTTTATTAACTGTTAGTAAAGTAAATAGATTTTTAACAAAAAATATAAAATACAAATAGGATATTAGATCAAATCCAGTAAAAGCAAAACTTGTTCTAATTTCAAGATTTTTTTTTGAAGAATATATTATAACTTAACTTTTCTACAAAATTAAACATTCACGCTCTTTAAGTACCGAATAATTCGTTTATTTGAATTTTCTAAGAGATACAATATACAAAGCTTCATGTGTATGTTTTCCACTGGCACACATTTATATTTGTTTATTTACAAGTTATGTTTTTTTTTATCATAAGCATTTTTCGTAGATTTATTTATTTTATTTATAACTAAATTTAAACATATCATCCACTAGACTTTTCTATTGACAATTTTACGTATTATAATAATATCAAAATCAAGGAAACCAATGAAAAATCATTTTAAATGTACGACAATCGATATTATAAATATAATGTATTATTATTTCAAGTATTCATTGAATATTATTATTTATTGAAACGTTATAAACATTGTCGACATATCCTGCAAAGCGTCATCACGTAGATTCAATGATAATTAATACTTGTTATTATATGTATATAATTACTGAATGACAAGTAAAATTTACCAATTATTTTTTATGACGTCTCTACTTACACAATTTAAAAGATGAAAAATGAGGCGGTTACAGAAAAAAATATATAAAAAAATACAAATCGATATATCTTTAAGTAATGCCAAACATTTTTTATGGTCAACGGGCCTTTGGATTAATTAAAGGGGCGTATTTAAAAGTCTATTTGGATTCATTTTCTCCCTTAAAAAATTATTAAAGTGGATTTTTGTATATATAAAGATTTGCTCTGTGGTTGTGTGCTTGAAAGTTTCATAATCTTTGCACCTGTTGGTTCATCTAATTTTGGAAGAGATTTCAGATTGTAATAGAGTAAACCAATTGGTTTTTCTTCCTTCTACAGTATAGTATCTTACCAGGTCCGAAAGTTCAAACAACAATACAATAATCAATTCATAAAAACCTCTACAGTCAAAATATTTACTTGTCATTTATGGCAAGTTAGAAAGGTAACGTAGTTACAAAGGTAACACTACTAAGCTTGTGAATAAATACTGACTGATTAAACAATAAAAAATAATAATATACACGCTCTGAATATAAACTATAGAGACATCTATCGTTATACGATGGTAACATTGGTAACAATTTTATAAATGCAAGATTTTCGACGCATCGGTTCGGGCAGTAGATGGTCGTGTGGTCAAGGGTAATGAACTTGAACAAATGCTTGGTTCCAAAGTTCGCTGGCTTGCATCCCGCCTCTGCCGATATTTTTTCTGAACTGATGTGTATAAAAAAAATTGTTGCGTTATAGCATGTGTATATGTAATTACTTGTTACACTATCAGTAATGCTGACGTCACATCATTAAATACTTAATATGCTTAATGTCAAAAATTATATTTTTAATTTTATAAATTTATTATAATATTTTTTAACTAGTAAAACAATAATTCTTAAAAATACCAATAAGTTACATTATATAATATATTTATGGACGAGCTACATCAATTACATTATTTGCAAAAATACAAAGCATTTAATGAGTGTTGGAATTACATAAAAAAAATAGTTTTTACAATGTATTTCTTTTTTATAGATCTGGTCACTTTAAGCTGTGTATGGTCATTATATTATTTTGCAATAATAATAGTTAAACATGTTAAATTTCAGATCTGCATATTTAAATTATGCATATCGCAGTTGACGGTTGTTTAATTTGTTTTAGAAACATTTCAGTTTATTTCTATGTAATGTTGACGATTTTTAAAATAAAAAATTCATACACATTATTTTAATTTGTTTTTTAAATAAATAGTAATCAATTCTTTGTCAGTCTAAGCACATCGTTTTCAATTACACGTAAAACGTGTTTAATTGATTATATTATTTAAAAAAAAATGTTTAAATATACTTTTAATAAAGAAAAAAACCTCAAATTACAAGTATTTTGTAGACTCATATTTATATAATTTATTATCCACTCAAAAATGGAAGAAAATCAGTATAAATGCATCATTCAAATTAAAAATATTTGAATTTTTATGTAGATAGACTGACAAAATCAATTGATTTCGTTATTTATTTTTCATGTGGCATGAAAATAACAATTGTTAATACAATGACAAACGTCACATAGAAATCGGACAATTCAAATAAAACTTATATATACTTATTCATAACAACTTGCTGAAACATCGCTCGGTATATTATTTCATATTTACAAAATTCGACATCTTTTCTATTTTTCGATATTGGCTGTTATTTTAGTACAGACATTGCCTAGTAAGCTCCTTATTAACATTCATAACAGCAATGTTTTAATTAGATAATAATTATTACTTATTAATCGTTTCGGATTTTTTTCCACACACTATATTGTCTAATGTATGGGCTGCAGGGCTGTTCCGAATTCTTCAGCGCTCCTGTATCGAGAACTGTGATCCTTTGGCCATTGGGTGGCTGAAAAAAATAAATTTATTTAAAAAAATAATAATAATGGTAAACCAAAATATGCATTCTTTTTAAAATAACTATAGACGAAAGCATGCATTTACAATATACATGACATTATAATGAACGATGATAAGATTTAAAAAAATTGAAACAAAAACCAGAATATCGTTAACGAAAAATTTATTGATAGGGTAAGCCAATAAAAATAAATAAATTAAGATTGTAAGCTTTTATATGGAAACTGAAAACAACAAAACTCATTAAAGTAATCCTTCAAAATATTTGTATGTTTTTTTTAAGTTTTATTCAAATGAAATATTTAACCACCCCAAGTGAAACTATTGCATTTAAAATTATTTGTTTATTAGTATAAAATTTAACAATTTTAAAATCATTTTTTCACTCAACCATTTCATTACGGCTCGGTTTGAATACAAAATTATACTGTCAAGTATAACACTAGTATTTGAAGCATTAATGTACTTATCTAATCTATTTTCATATATCACATTAGTTCTTGTATCTTTTAGCTATCAGATGATGCATAAAAAACTATTCTTAGAAAGTAGCAAAACGTTAAATTACGTCAAACGATGTCAACGGGCGGGGAATCTTATGACGGCATATGCTAACAACCGATGCGAAAGGATTAAAAAATAATTATCAAACGTTATTTATATTAAAAAATATACTTTGATCTATTAAATATATGTAAATACCTTTGTAGTGCATATCTCTGTACATTGTAGGACAGTTAGCATTCTGAAATGAAAGGAGAAACATGTATTAGAATTTTGTGAGAATATTCTTACATAAAAAATCTGATTAATACAACCTTACAATAACTTCTGCCTTTTAAATGTCTCTTATTCTTTAAGTCATAAGAAACTATACATAGTTTAATCGTTTATACGGAGCTTTGGGTGAACAGATGGCACTGGACGGGGAAAAATAACGGCGGCTATATGCACTTGATAACAAATCTAGGCTTCTTGAGAGTTTGTAAATAGGCTTTTTCAACCGGAGCAGCGGCGCGAAGCCTTCCAGAATTTTTTTCAGAATTTTTTGCCACATTAATCTCATTTTTAAAACTAATTTGTGTTATACTTTTATTTTACTTTAAAGTAAATTGATTTGAATTTAAATGTGTTTTAATCGTAAATATATTTTCGACTGGCATTGGTATTATTTCAATGTATTTTTTATCAATGTTTAATCGGGCGTAGCTGCCTTTTGAAACATAATGGTCCAGGCTTCGGGTGAGTTGGACTAATCATCGGATTTCTTTAAAAAATCTGATTATTTAATCACCCAAAAATATGCCTTGGATACTATAGCTCTTCAACCACTCGGACTTCTGCTCTGGAGGTTGTCGGGAACCATATATACTTATTTTTCCAAGTGGACCTGCAGGTGCATATTTATGTACTAGAATCGCGAATGACCAGTGGAGGCTGACTAAACAAAGTGGCGGCAATTTGTGCAATTTTTTGACCATATGATTCAGATCTGGAATGAATATGTGTAGAAGAAAAAGATGAAGGGTACACGAAACCATAGTCTTTATTTACTGAAAAAATACTTGTACGAAAAAAGACGAATTTTCTTACTTATTTAGAACCTTTTGATAGTCATTAAAAATACATAAAAAAATAATAAATAAAAGAGATAAATGATATTTTATATTTGAATTTTAATGATTTCATTGTTAAAAGGTTCTTAAGGACTAAGGGTTTGCTGTCTACTTGTTCGTTGATTTGTTCCCTTAGATTCATCATTTCCCTTAGAGTCTCTCTCCTCCCTTTAAGCGGAACATTCCGATATCTATACATGCGCATTATAACCCAGCCTACCTTATATAGGTCAACTGCCTACAATTCATAAGTACAAAGCCGAAAAATGGAAAACTCAGCGATTTAACCATAAAATAATATATTACTATTTATTATCCTTCTCAATAATAATATTACTCATATTCATTGAATATTTTAAGTTTTATTTTTATAATGTTTACGCAGTCAATAAAATTAATAAAATAGTACCATTTTTTAACTATTGGATAGTTTGTGTAACTTTATATATGGTATTTTATTCAAGCACGTGCATAGCAATTTTAACCGCGGAGTTTGACTAATAGCTCAAACGATTTTTTACCATACAAACGGTTGTGGGTTCGATCCACGACAAAGATAATATAAAATGTTTATTCACAGATTTATAAGCTCTATAATGTCCTAGTTGGCGTAAATTTTATCCGCTTAGTTAAAATAAAGTTATGTATACTTTTTTGAAGAAAACTTTCTGAAAATATGTTACTATTGTTTTTACATTTACGTCCAACTGTGAAATTTTAAAATAGGAAAAAAATGTTTTATATTCAAATTCGACAATTAAGAGTCAAGAGTTATTTGCTGATTACTTTTGTTAGTAATTTTCCGAGAGTCATCGAAGTGTCAAACTAATTTTGCCCGTCACTTAATACTCTCAAGTTCACAGATTCGCAGCAAGTGGCCAAAGATCCCGCAAGCCGCAGCCTTCAGAAGTGGAGCCATTCAGAGAAGACCCTTTTCAGAACTTCAGCAGAAGTGTTTTCGAGGATGTATTTTAGGAGAAACTTGGCAATTGACTAGCGACTGACGACGACATTCCAACACTTAGTCCAACCAAAGATGATTACTTGCCTGAGACCGCAGCATCTAAATAACTATTTCAGGTCAAGTTTATTATTCGACAGTAGAGCCCGTGAATCGTGCAGATGGCTTAAGTGTATTTTTATGCAATTAATTGGGCACTTACAAAGTTTTTCATTTACTCAAAAATAATTCAACAAACCAATAAAATATATTCAGTTTTTAACTATGTTTGTTTATTTTTTTCTTTTGATTTACAATATAAAAAAATATTTCTCTCTTACTGATAATAAATATTGAACCAACAAAATTTACATTTGAAGAGCAATAAACGAAAAAGTTATCACATCTGACAGCTACGAGACTATAGTTTATAATCAAACTTATCTCTTTTAACATCAACGATATTTAAATAATTTTCATTAAATAACTTTTATATCATTAATTAATTTGTTATTGATTCATTCATTAAAAGTCATTCAATCACTTATAATAAACAACAATCAGCATTAACAAAACTAAAATTAAAGAATAATTGCGGCGAATTTTTGTTTTATGAATTTTACCAATTTCTCTATGTCTAGTTTCTTTATACATAAATAAACACACACAGGAGAATACCAACAGATGGTGATAGTAATTTTGAAGTCTCATCTGTGGAATTCAATGATGCTTATCATGGTGTATATGGCTAAGCACGGCATGTGGATTGTTGATCCGCCAACGTCATAGACTACAGCCCGAGATTCACGCATTATTCTTATTATTACAGAAATTTACTATGAATGGGTGATTTTCACGTAACGATTTTCGTCTACCACCAATTTTTATTAATAGGCTATGACTGGAATTTTATGGGTGAGGGATCATATTCACATCAACCGCGGTATTTTAGAGCTCATACATCGATTATAAATCCTTTTTTTTTAATTGTCGTGTCGGGGATTGAACCCACGACCAATGGCTTGCAAAGCAAACGCTTTGACCATTGAGCTATACCCGCTGGCCTTGTATGTCCCATAGATTTCGTTAGAATCGCCGTTAGCAGAGGTCACTTCAAATACTACTCATATCAAGGTGTGAGTTAAGCAGGCTCTTTATAAGAAGACGACCATATGAACTAGACGTTTGTTCTTGACTGCGACCATCTCCGCAACCTGACCAATCACTCAGCCGACCGACCAAACTATAACTACCTACTAGTAACCTTTCAATATTATAAAATCACTTCTAAAACATGCCTACAAATGAAATCACTCGTTAATAAACTCACACACCCCAACATTCCGACATTTTAAACTATATAAATGTCATAACTACTCTCCATTCACCTTAACTTCCACATATTTATCATCATGTATTTGCCTTCAATAGTAAATAAATTACTTTTATAGTTTGTCACATCACCATTTGTTATAATGGAAGAGCTAACAAAACCTTTAATGTGTGCGAAAACAAGGTATAATTAAGTGATTGTGATGATTCGTTCCTTAATGCCTTGGAATGCTCTTCGATCGTCTGTGTTTCCTCTTTTCTGCAATCTGGCTCCCTTCAAGAAACAGATAAATCTATACTTGCAATCTCCCCAACCCACACACAAACACGAACACAACACACGTTTCCCGAATGCAGCGTCCAGCCTCCCTGGCTGAGTATGATAGAGTGCACTGGTCTTGACTGGCTGTGCTCTCCTGCATGTAATTACATAAAAAAATGGATCACAAAGTTACGTCAAAAATATTTCTAATATTTCAAATAACTGAATTGAACGCATATTACTTTTTTAGTGTGCATTTAGTAGCACGTTAAAAAAGTAGTAACGATGATATTTTATCAAAAGATTCACGATAAACTGTTCACACACAAAATTTTAACTAGTTGTATAGGACCTATATCAGTTGATACTGTTTCATGAACTGCGGTGTGGTGGGGTGATGTGTACAGTGTGAGGTGGGCTCCCACTGAGGCCGGTATTAATCTATTAAGTGGATTGATTTTTTGTCGATTCAATCAACTAATTAATAACCCCGCCGCAATATCAGTAGAGTGTTTTTTTTTTCAAACGAGGTTTTATATTCGATAAATCAACAACGATTACGTTTTATTAAATTAGATGTATCCGTCGACACAGTAGATTAAATCTTTTTCATTAATGAGCCTTTAACGAATTAAAAAATGCGACTACGTTTATAGTCACGCAATCTATAAAGTAATAAATCACGTATTCTGACGACTGTGCGCAATACAAATTTGAATCAAGAGTAAGTTTCACGCCAAGTGTTAATTTTTCAAAACTTTTTGAATTCTTGGGCAGAGAGAAAATAAAACATACTAAAGCGGTGTTCCGTGTTAGAAAAAAATTATCATACATTATTTTTGCCCATTGAATCGAAGAAACAAACAATGATATTTATTTCACAAAAAAAACAATTGCAGTGTTTCTGGAATCATTCATAAATATATTAGAACCTTTTACACGCGGCATCTTTTTAGTGGATTTATTTTTCGATTAAACAAGAAAAATATAGATTTCAATAAATTTTCTAGTAAATATATACCTCATTGGTCAAAAGTTTATGAATCGATTACAACAATATGATTCTTATTTTTATTCAAACACATACAGGATAATATCGACAGATAGTGATAGTGATGCTGAAGTCTCATCGGTGGATTCTATGAAGCTTACCATGTTAAATATGGTTAAGTGCTGCGAAGTGTCAATCCGCCAACGTCATAGACTACTGCTTCATGCATTATCCAATTATTACAGGAATTCACTATGAATGGGTGGTGTTCACAGGACGACTTTCATAAGCCACCAATTTTTATTTATAGGCTATGACTGGCATTTTACGGGTAAGGGATCAAATTCACACCGGCCGGGGTTAATATATTGTAATTCAGCGATTTATTTGGAAAATTTATAACAATATTACATAAGAAAATATAGCTGTCATAATATAAGGCTTAGTATAGGTATAATGACGGTTATAGACGTCATCCGGGGAAAATGATAAGTCTACATCTGTATATTTAAATTATGAAATTTAAGGGAGATATTCCCGTAAGAAAAGACAGGGGTTTTGTTTTTTTTATTTAAAGAGTAAGTCACTTGTCACCTATAGCTGCTGAATGAAATGCAATAAATAATATAGTTAACTTATTTTGAATATTACAACAGCCAAATATAGATGTATTCATTTGGAGTTTACAAATACATGTATTTATTAAGTCTGTCCTTGACGTCATCCGCGGTAAAGGTTAAAACGATCCAAAAGAGCTCAAAAAGTTTTAGAACAGTGTGCTTTATAATATTTGGTAAGTAATATGTAATAAGAGTTTTTATCTGAAAGATATATTGGTAATTTACCTGTTGTTGGTTCTGGAAGTCAATGTTGGTGCGAACCGTGCGATGGTGGAGAGGCTGTAGGGGACGAGCGTTGTTCCCCAGAGGAGCTTTGGGGGTCTCTTCAGACCCTTGCATCAGCCTCCGTAATACGTACATCTAATGAAAAAATAAAAATATAAAAAATATGTGATAAAACATTATGTAAAATATGTAACGATAGTTAATTTTATTTTTATCAATAACTAACTATACATATCCTATTTATACAAAATCCTTTCATAACATTGAACAATTTAAAGTAAAGCTTTAATGTCTTTTCTTTATGTTTTACTTTATTTTTATTTTCATATATTAAATATTTAGTTCGCTTTCTATCAAAAATATTAAGTTTGATGTAAGTTTGGGCATATTTCTGTAAGATTAAGAGTCTGTTCGGCTGAATATTTAATAAGCAAAATATATTTTGGCCAATACTTTGTACACCAGTAAACTGCTTCGCTTACTCTAATTATCTACTTAAAATTAGTTTCATGAAAAGTTTTATGAGGATACTCCTTAATTTAAACCAGATTTAACCATCTAGATACGTCATTTGTAAATGTCATTGTCAAAATGAATAATTAAGTGTTATTTATATTTATTCAATAGTCCACAATACTGAAATTAATGTAGTTGACCACACCAAATAAAGTAGATAAGTCAATATATTTTTTTAAATCCATAAATAAAAAAATATATTTAAAACATGTGCATATAATCTATAACAGATAGCATTCAGTGAAAGTATAATATATTAACTAGTTATATTTGTTAATTTTTCAGCTCTATAAAACGATGAAATAAGTCAGTTTCAGCTTCGATTGTGATGTAACTAAAATGGCTATACTGTCTGTAGTTCTAATAATCCACGCCTCTGCTGTTTAATTTTTTTCGATGGCATAAGAAAGTATTTACCATAAATTTGAATGTTTATCGACCATTTTATCATTATCAGATTGATAATTGTTTCTCACCTCTTGCTTGGTGATGTAGATGGGCTTATTGAGGATGATCCACACGGTGGTCTCCCAGCATCCTGGGTGTGTGGTGCTGCCTTCATACGTGATGAAGTGCTCCGTGTCGGGCAGAAGTGCGCTCAGAGACAAGTGCTTGATGGACGTGGAACCACCTGGCGACAAAACCAACTCACTTAATAAAGAAATCAATTAAATACACAAAATATACACGTCTGTGGATAAAATTTTGTTGCCCAAATGCTCAATCAACTTTTTCGATTTCAGAAGTCAATGAGACAATTGAACGGAAAACCTTCCGTGTTTGTTTGTTAAGTGAGTAATGAAAAATTTGAATGACAAAACGTGAAAATACTAATAAAAATATATTTTTAATAAAAATGTAATAAAATAAGTACAAATTAACTTTTCCTTTTTTTGATCGATCATTTTTGGTGGAATTATATATTTTTAAACTATTTCCATCAAATTTCCTAATTCATAATTGCTTTTCTTTACACTACACGATAAAATACAAATCTTCCTCACAACCACCTTCTCACTCACACCTTGTCTTACGAATATGAACGCGCACATTTCCTTCCCTAATTTACTTGACATTGGCTGACATCCGATGTAGTTGAAATATGTCGGTCTATAAAAGAAATGTGGATAAGTTCCAAGTAATCTTTTATTTTTATTTTGATACTCAAAATAAACTATTTTTGCACTGTACGAATATTTGCAAATACTCGGTATAGTGGTTTCGAGTAATGTTCTATAGCGCCTTAACTAGTTATATGATTACATTGTTTTTTAGATTTGATCAATTTTACCACAGTGTAAAATAATGTATTTTTGGTTAAAACTGAGAAAAGTGTACATAAACGGTTTCATAACACTTAATTTATTAATTAAATTATGAATTTTATATTATTGCGATAGATAAAAAGCTTGGCAGCCAGAGAACTTAACATTTACTTTTATCGCATTATCTTAAAGCTATTATAAGTATTAATATAAAATAAGTTTACTGAAAATATAAAATAACAGAATAGTTAATAAAATAAATATCCTAGGCTTAAATAATTTATTTAAAATTTGTGAAATAACTGAGATAATAATATATGAATTTTTAAATTTTTATTAGAATATTATTTTATTATTTCAATATTCTAATCTACTTTTATAGATCATTGACTATATTACAATATTATTATTACTTAAATATACATATACTATACATAAAATTATTTTTTCAACGCGTCAATCCAAGCACAAAAATAATAATAATATTAAGCTTGTGAATAAATGAAGACTGATTGAATAATAATAAAAATATATACATACTTTGAATATATACTATAGCGACATCTATCGTACGATGATAACAATGATATAAATACTAGTTTCAACGCGAGTCGGTCTAGGCATAGCAATGGCTCAGTTCGCCGAGCGGTATGAATACCTGGGCATAGTTGGTTTCCAAGGTCCGCGGTTCGCATCCCGCTTCTGCCGTTATTTTTGTGCTTGGATTGACGCGTTGAAAAAAGAATTTTATGTATAGTATATGTTTATTTAAGAGATAATAATACGTTGGAAATACTCGGTTAAACGACATAAAGTTCACAAAAAAATTCAAAAACCGTATACGTTTGTATAAATTACTGACGGTGCAATATTTTACATTAAAATACCAAAGAAGGCCATACAATTTTATAAAAATATTTCACATTTTACGTACAAAAAGGTCCTGTATGTTTAGGACGGCGGGAAAGAAAAAGTGCCTTCCGTAAAATATACCAGTTAGCTTAGCGCAGTAAGTTAAAACAATACGGAAACGTAAAATACTGAAAAACGGCTGAAAACGGCTGAAAAAAACCAAGACCCGTACGTTTTTTTGCTTTTTAATGAGTTCTCATTTAAGAAAAACAGCGCAATCGCAGGGGAGTTTGCTCCATTTCTCTTGTAAAATACAATCTTGTTGTTATTACTGGGAAGCAAATCTTCACATCCTTGAAAGAAAGTAATGCCTTACCCTCCCGCTCAGATTTGAATATTGATTTATTGTGATTGTTTTTTTTTTCTTTGCAAAAAAAATCGGAAAATATTATTATGTGGGCGCATTTCTTGTTTCAAGAAATATATCCTTTTTGTGTTTTCTTAATTTTCCGTGATTTTATATTTTCACACACGCTTGAAATAAACTCGTTTCGTTGTTTAAATTTTTTTATGAATTTCTAAATTAATTTAAAAAAAATCTGGACTTAAATTTTATGTTTTTTTTTTGTTTTTTTTTGGTGTTGCATATGTTTTTTTTTTAATTGTTAATTTAAATATCATTATTTTGAGCTTAAAGACTTTTTTAAATAAGGTTTTTTTATATGTTTCAATATTTATCACGTTGAGTTACTTACATTAAAAAGCAAATGGTTTTGTGTGCTGTACTTCAATATTCTAAAATAATACTGATAAGCTACAACATTTATAGGATATGTAAGACGGTGCCAAAATTATCTTCAATTTAAGTTGCATAAAAATATGAAAACAGCAAACATTTAAAGTAATTTCAAGTGTAGAGAGTTAGTTTATTCGTTCCATATTGAGAACATATGGTCATCACAAATTGTCTCCTCACAACTTAAAGCACCTAAAGGTCCATCTAAGAATATATGAGTATGTTCCCGACGCCTTCTAGGGCAGAAGCACGAAGAATTAAAGAGACTAAAGTATTCGGGGCGTTATTTGGGTAATTTCTTTTCTTAGAGAGATGGGATGATAAGCTTGACGCTCCAGCTGTCTGGACTATTTGTTTTTAAGAACTGCCCAACCATACTAATGATACGCGGTTAGCAACAGGCAGTGGCCCAATCAAGTTTTGATCCGCGTCCAATATTGCTTAACTTTGTTGATCTAACGATAACCACGCTTACGATGCGCTATCGTCACTCACATACAAATAATAAATGTATGGCATACAAATATCTATATAGAATTAAAAAAATATGTGGAATTTGTTTGTTGTGCTGACAGCAGTATATTTTCAAAAATATTCGCAACGTATTGTATTTAAAATATTTTTCAGTAGTCAGAGCACATTTAATATACATTTACGTGATGCAATATTGTCAGCATTATATGTTTACTGTGCCGGCAGAGTGGCATATGGCAATATCGCAGTTATCGGAGTCACGGGCCGTTGCTCGCCACTCAAATGTAACTGGTGTATATCCATGCGAAATGTTACTAGTGTATTCGTATACTAGTTAAACTTGGCTAAATTATTATAAAATTCTCGTATAAGACGTTTGTTTACCAAAATTTTTCTACCATTATTACCACTCCCTAAAACTTTAAGTAATGCCTCTAACACCCACTCACAACCAACAGAGTTGTCTCAAACTTGCTGAACGTCTGACAGTTTTTAAAATTATTTTTAAAACGCCACTAGTAAGCTTTGAAATGCTCTTTCAGTTTCTGTTTTTCCTCCTACATACAATTTGGATGTATTCAAGAAACAGATGAATATACTCGTACACTTGCAATATCTTCTACCAGGACACAAGCATAACAAATATTGTGCATGCAGTGGTGAATTGTCCTGACTGAGCATCTTATAGTCTACTGGTTTCAACCAGTAGTACCTGAGGCCACCCTGCGGCTGAACATGTGGAGAAGCGCAACTGAGGGGAATACTTGGATTGCCCCGAAAGAGGACCTAGCCCCTGGACATGACCAAGGGTGGAATATATGGAGGTCCCTTAACAGACTTCGGACCGGAGTATGCAAGACGAGGACACAAATGAGGGCCTGGCAGTTTTACAGCGGACCGACTGAATGTGACTGCGGCGTGGAGCAGACCCTGTCACACCTTCTGGAGTGTGCGCTGTGCCCGAATAGCTGCACCCAGGAAGACCTGATGATGGCCAGAAGTAACGCCATCGACGTCGCCCACTTCTGGGCAGACAGGATCTGACCCTGTTGTTTCCGACACGATTATATATAACCAGTAGTGATCTTCTGCATATGTTTACTTATGAAAAAAAAAATGGAACTAGCTACACTTGTTTTAAAACGTTCAAATTCTTTATCAATGGAATATTATTTTTGTTGAATCTATGTCAGATAAATTCAATAGTTAGTAATACTCATTGAAAAAAAATACTAACCTCTATACAAGACTTTGTTGAATGTGCTGGTGATGATTCGCAGTTCAGGATTTGGCGTGTCTCCGATCTGAAAGAAATAATAATATTAGAATTTCACAACTATGGCAAAAAAGTTCGAAATGTGTTATTTTTATTTGATATTTTTGATGATAATAATTTATGAAATCATTAAGTTAAACTATTTATCATTCGTCTTGTTGTTTTAAGTTATTTCAGTGATTACTTTGCATCATTGTGTAACAGTAAACATAAAACATTATTTTTGCATTGGTCAACTTAACACTTTCGTTTAAATATGTACATATTTCGTTTCTTACAGCACCCAATGGTGTTTTGTTCATCACCTTTTTCTGCCAGTTCTGATTTATTTTCAATAGTTTGAAAATACTGAGTGATATTTTAACGCTCTTCTTCTTCGTAGTATCAATCCGGTGGATTGGTTTGCAGCAACAGAATCTTGCATCTCGATCTCCATTCCTCTCGGTCCTCCGCAACCCTTTTCAGCTCAGCATAAGCGCTACAGTTCATGTCCTCTAATACTTGCTGCAAATACTCCCGTCTAGGACGCCGTTCTGCAGTAATGTTCAAACATTCCAGGTGGCATATCTTGTTAGCTGAAGGTTTTTCTTATTTGTCTTGGTTGTTTTGTCTCGAGCAGTCCCCACCCGGAGATCCGATTGGGGGACTATTTTATCTCCGGAAAATTTTACTTGAGATGCAATCATTTTTTGCTGATACGTGGGATGTCTTTAAGACCTTTAATGTGGTATTTTCCCCTTTATTTCCACATCTTAATGCCGTTGACCATAAAGGTTCATCCGCCTTAGGAGAGCATTTACTACCTCCAGGACAATAGAATGCCCTAACCAGCTTGACCTGATGAGGTTAGCTGGGTGTTAGCTTATTCCGGCCAACATTCGGTTCAAAAAATCTGATATAACAAATATATATATACAAAACGCTCTTATATACAATATATTACAAATGAAATTTTATAATATTTACCTGGACCATTAAAGAGATTCCAACAATTCCTTGAGACTTATGCTGTGCTTCAGACATGTTGTGGTAAAGTTCTTTGTTGAAACCGTATAACTGGATCTAAAACAATATAAGAAAAAATATGTTGAGACCACAATTATATAAGCACAAAATGTCAAAAACCATTTTATATCGCAATTCAACAAGCGTTTATATTTTAAAACTACAGTTGATCCAAAAGTAAAGCCACTACATCTATTGTAGAGAATTAGTAAAACTATATAAGTAGCTTTGCCGGCAGGTATAGCTCAATAGTCAAAGCGTTTGCTTTGAAAGCCAAAGATCTTGGGTTTGATACCCGACAGAGATTAAAAAACAAATAAATGATTTTTAATCGATTTCTGAGCTCTAAAATTACACCCGGTTGGTGTGAATTTGATCCCTCACCCGTAAAATGCCAGTCATAGCCTATTAATCAAAATTGGTGGATGACGAAAGTAGTCCTGTGAATACTGCACATTCATAGTAAATTTCTGTAATAATAAAGGATGATGTGTGAATCTCGGGCAGTAGTCAATGACGTTAGCGGATCAACACTTCACATGCAGCGCTTAGCCATATGCATATGCATCATAGTATGCGCCATAGAATTCCACAAATGAGTATTCAGAAATAATATCACCATCTGTCGGTATTCTCCTGTATGTGCTTACGTAAAAAAAACTACAATCTATGTACTCGTACATACTATGGATGTGGGATAATTAAGTTAACGTGGTGTGCAAAGAACTCTAAACGTAGCAATACGGTCTGCTGTTCGATTCATCGTGAAATGTATATTATTTGTATAAAGTTGATGATTTATTAATAACAGGAAATTAAGCAAAATTATTGCAATTTTATAATGATTAAATTTACCTTATTATTATTTTTTTATACATTTTTAAATGAAAATACTTTGCGTGTATATTTCTGAAACTTCAGCTGAATTTGATGGTATGAAATTCGTGAAAACAATATTGTTTGTTAATACAGGCATTATCCCATTAAAGGCTGTGGGGTGCGGTGTTAGTTAAGGGCCATCCATCACTTCTGTCGTTGAATGATTCATCGACTGATGACGCTTTCGATCACCGACGTTAGTCAGGAAGTCAACCATAGCCACACTGGACGAACAGCCAACAGAGATAGAATAATATTCCAAGTAAATTAATTAATATTTCAATTCACATCCTAAGACAATTGGTTAGAGTGTATTTAGTTGAACGAACATTTGGTTGAAAGATATTTAAACCACCGGATATTTAACTAAAGAAAGTTTGACTTGAAGAATGACGGAAGTTTGGCGGGATTATTTTTGAGCCTAATGAAATATTTCTTGTTGTAAATTTGAAAGACGAAATACAATTGTATCCAGTTAACTGCCGGCAGGTACATGAATGGCAGTACCCAGCACGCCGCGAATTTGACGACAAAAATAAAAACCTTCTAAACATACAGTTATTGAAAGTGTAATAAAGTTTATTTATAAAACTTACCAAATAAATGAAGAGCGCGCCAGTCGTGCAGTCATTTATCCATAACCATATAATAAATTGTTCATTTTGTATTAAAACGGCGCGCTGGCTTAAAGCGGCTACGTCTTAAGACGTAATATTTGTAGGAGCGGCGCTCCCTTCAAAGAAAATTATGCGTCTTAAGACGCTTTTGGCAGTTAACCGGGTATATAACTTTAAAAAAAATGCGTTTATTTTAATTATTGAATGGATTTATTTTGTTGGACTTATTCAAGAACACTTACTGCATTAAGACTGAACAAAATATAATCATTATTTGGGCTTAAATGAAGTTACAATACTTAAAATCTACGAATTTAGAATATATGAGTTATGTAAAGAAAATGTAAAAACATAAGAATTCTTATAAATATCAATTATTAAGATAAACTCTCATGCAATATGGTTTTTTGTAAATTGCTTAAAATTAAAAATTATGATGAAAAGTTCAACCTTCAATTTTATTAATTTTTTAATACAATTAATATTAATCATGGAAAAAACGTGCCAAGTAATTATTTATTATTTACGACTAATAAAATAATTTTCGTATAAATACAAAAATATTAACCATTTAACTGATATTCCGCCAGCCAAATTGTTTTTGACCAATCTCCAATTGATTTAAACCAAAGAGCCACAAAAACATATTTTTGTTTAAGTTATCGGGTAATTTAATACGTATTTTGTTATAATATATTGGCAATAAAAATATCGCCAAACATATGGATAATACGATGGGTAGGGGAACAATCAACAAACACGACAGTGTAGCAAATTTAGCGTAGTTATTGTTCAGCGACGCACGGGCTTTGGATACCATTTTAAATATCCCTTGTATTTTTAGTACAAGTTTCATAATTTTTTTAAAACAGAACAACCAAAAACAATGTTTTTTTCACCGTTTACTATGATCTTTGTTGGTTCTATTATTTTGCATCTACAACGACGATATGTCGTAAATGGTTCATGGTTTGTTGACTAGCTAATACACTGGTGTAGACAATCCCAGCATTAACATGGATCGTTCACACGGAATAATGCAGAACCGTGTCAATGCTCTAATACTACAGACGCTGTTCATCACTATTTATGCATCATTCCGTATGTAAATCCTCCTTCCAAAACACCACTGCGATATGAAATATTGTACACATGGCACCAACAACTTAGTGAGTGCGCTTCACAACAGAATTTAACGACATATTTACTTATTATATCGGTAGCTATTATCTGGCAGAATGAGACCATCTATCAATTTCAAGAAAGTTATTTTTATTTTTTATTTTATTTAATAACCAAAATATTTGAGTGTTACTTATTAAAATCAGCATTGCTTAACCTCAGAGTTATCATTCAATATGATTATGTGAGGGGAATAAAAATAATAACTTTTTTACGTTTATGAATTTAATTTCATTTTTCTTACTGAATGTGCAGGTTTCGACTCTCGACGAAGGCTTTGTCAACAGATTTAAAAACAGAATAAATCATAATTAAATATATAATTTCAGTTTCATCACTAATTGAAAGTCTTCTCTGTTTCAACCTTGTTAACCGCGTGATTTGTTATAACGACGTCTTTAATGGAGTTTAGTAATAGAAAGCGATCGTCAAGATTAAGCAGCATTTCTAAAAACTT
This sequence comes from Glossosoma conforme, assembly GCA_022606575.1. Classification (NCBI taxonomy): domain Eukaryota; kingdom Metazoa; phylum Arthropoda; class Insecta; order Trichoptera; family Glossosomatidae; genus Glossosoma; species Glossosoma conforme. The sequence continues at coordinate 1,561,467 of JAGTXR010000075.1, read as the reverse complement.
TTACCAAAAAAATGTCGCAAGCCTCCAGACAACAACGCAAAATACATATCTTTATTCTCATAAACAATGCACTCCATCAGTGAGTCTATAAATTTGCTGTTTTTATGTGCATCACATAAACAAGCATCATTAAATGTGAAGCCTACCTCCTGTGAGACTTTTTAAATATTACATGTTCAGTAAACGTCTCGTAAAAACCAATATCCTAGATCTTTTTTTTTATATATTTCGAATGAAGAATAATGTGTTTTGGTACACTTATCACACTATAAATGTCACGCTCGTTGTTGCCAAGGAGATGCGAAACTAAATGCACCGTTTAAGCGAACACTCTTCCCCTCTTAAGAGTCGCTCGTTCGTCTGGAGGTCGTCGCAAGAAAGTCTCGGTGCATCAGATTTCGTCTGGATCGTGAATAATATATGGAAGCAGAGAGCGGGCGATCCCTGGGAAGAGCAGGGTACAGGCGCCCGGTCATAAATACGACGCCCTATCTTATTTATTTTTTCTCCGCATCGTCCTTTGTTCGACAAACAAGGAGAATCAATCAAGATAGAGATGTATGGATGATGCAAGCGGGAACATTAAGCGAAGTACGTGTTATATTTTTTCTTTAAATTTTATTTGAAAAACTCTAAAGCCAAACCAAATCAATTGTTGTTTATTTTAAATAAAATTAATAAAAAATAATGTTAAGGTTTATTTCACTTAATAGTTTTAAGCAATTGTACGCGTTTCGGTCCCAATGGGACCATTTTCAACAATCTAACTGAGTTAATTTTTTATTACTTGTATTTTCTTAATAATGTCCCATTGGGACGTACACGCGTACAAAAATTAAAAATAAATATTCGAAATGAAATATAAAATCACTTTTATTAATTAAATTTTTAATTTAATTTAACTCGCCAGTATGACTTTAAAGTTTAACCGAAAAATTCAAATTCATTAACCTTAATCTTATGATTTTGGATAGTTTCACATTGTATTCTCATATTAAATATGTATAAGTTTTTTAACATTCAGACAAATTCTATAAGGAACATGTTTTATGGATGTATCTGCTTTGTAAATGTTCTTTCAATTATTTTATTCGCTTCCTCAGTGACTCTTCCATATCGATAAAAAATATTTGAAAATTACATAAAACAATTAACACCTAAGAAAATATGTGGCTGCAAAAAATATATTACGTAGTATGGTAATGGGCTGATTTTTGAAGGATGATGAGGTGAAAAAGAGGACATGAAATCGATTGGTAGACAAAGGTGAACCTAGTTGGCAGTTGTTCTCAGCAAGAGTCAAAACTAAGTCGTACTTTTTGACCCCTGGGTTCACACAGTCACGATAAGCTATAAGCGGCAATTGTCTGTAGCCATTTCTCTTGACTGTCAAATATGAAATCAGTAAAAACTGAAACATACTCGTATATATTTTCTGTTATGATATTTGAAAAATAATAGTTATTACTTTTTCTGTCAGTTATCTAGTTCAGTGTTATTGCTGGGCAGCGTGGTATCGCCGAGAGGGGTAAGAGGCATGTTTAATGTTTATCCTCAGCTTGCACTTCCGAAAGAGATATTGCCTGCATTTCCATCCACTCGAGAGAACCAGCGACAGCCACACCTCCTCCCTATGCGAAACAAGAAACTACTTCAAAATTAAGTTTCTTTCTACGAAACTACGAGTACAAAATTGCAAGAGAAAAATTTCACATTCCGTACATTGAAGATTTCAAAAAGTTGTAGGCTGCATATACTCGTAGTATGTAAAGTGAAAAACGTAACTGCAAGAGTTTGCATGTGACTCCTCTTACGGTGCGGTGTCCTTTGTTCGTACAATATCAGTAAGTGTGGGCAAAAGCAAAATTATTTAGGTGCGGTGTCATTTTTCGAACGAGGATTTTTTTTAATAAGTCTTTAAAAAGGAAAAAAATTCCATTAACTATTTGCTATCTGTATCGCAAATAGTGAGTCAATGATATCAATGCTATTTATTTGCAGTTTTGGAGTATTTCATCCTGCTTGTATAAAATTGCGAAGTATAATAAGCTTTAGTTCCGGAAATCTTAGCGAGCAAAAAAATGTGCTCAGGACACTACAAACATTTTAAGTCCACAAAAAATTCGCGAAATTGTGTAGAGCATACAATTTAATCTGTATAGCGTGGAATTTAATTTTAAAAATATCCAATTTCAATATTAAAACCTGTCTAAGTACATATATGCCTATCATCTCGCCGGTTATTTCGACATAAAAATAATCATTTTACAATCGACGTCAAAATCCATGTAATATGAAAACTGAAAAAACTGTTTTTTTCTCCAACTTCATGTGGTTTGAAAACTGATTGAAATATAAGCAACTTATTATCATTTTGCGACCTTTAATTTATCATCATTTTTTTATGGATATAAACTAAAAAATGTACATACATTGTTATTTTATTTCTGCATATTTTTCATCATCTGTTATCTATGCATTAAAGTTAATAATTTTTACATCAATAATGAAAACCGTTATTAAATCCCATGTGGCCTGAAAACTAGTTAGAGGCTGAAACTATCCTGAAAGTAGCCTGAAAAGTGGCTCGATGAGATCAGCACTTTCCCGGTCGGTGCACCCGACGGAAGTACTCGCCGCAGGCTTCGAATCCGGAACCTTCGACTGCTGCTGAATTATTTATGAACTGGCCGATCGGTGGAGGTCCAGCCACTCTTGGCGGAGGAAGACAAACAAGCCCCGGGCTGCAGCAGCAGGAGGAGGAGGGAACACCACTTGAGGACCAAGATGGATGGAGAACGATCCAATCGACTTGGATTGCGGATCGAATTGCCGCAACGCTTTGTGATTGCTTTTTGTTTACCGTTTTGACTTTAATTTTATTGCAATCGCGGAAATAATGTGCATGGTTTTTATTACATTATGTTTTATTATTTTTGTATGAGTATTGTACTCGTATTGCGATTCTTAAATTTTTAATGACAATAATAAAATTATTATATTTTAGTTTTAAAGAAATATAAACATTACGAGTCACTGCTGCAAGACTAATAAATGTAGTTTTTATATAAAGAATTAAGGAAAATCGAGAGATTATTCTGAATATACGTTAACTTAATATTATTTTGTATTGGGCCGCACCATAAATATTATATAAATAGTTCATAACTCGAAATTTTTAGGCTAATAGTATGATATCCTTAGAAAATATGATTTAGCTACGACTAAATATATTTTGAATACTGCAGTAATGATATAAATAATGTTATAAGTAACAGGTAATGATATCAGTGATTAACGTGATTTCTTATTAACTGATTTTAGTCAGCATTTCATCATCATCATCAGCCTGTGTCCGTCCACTGTTGAACGTAGGCCTCCCGCATGAGTCTCCATCCTCTTCGATCCTCCGCCTTCCGCATCCAGGTCACTCCCGCTATTCTTTTTATGTCGTCAGTCCATCTTGCAGGGGGTCGGCCAATGCTTCGTTTGCCAGTTCTTGGGCGCCATTCCAATACTTTTCTTCCCCATCGACCGTCGTTTCTTCGACAGATATATCCTGCCCATTGCCACTTGAGTGTGCCTATTCGTTGGGTAGCATCAGCATTTAGTTGTTTAGAAATAACTTATGAAGGTAAAAGCGAAATCGCTTCTTTTTGATGATTAATATTTCAATTAACTCAACAAAATCTACGATAAAATGATGTTAAAATAATATTGAAAATGGATCTCAAACAAAATAATAAAAAGAAAAAAAAACAAACTTATTATTATCAGCCTTTTTCTAACAACTTATTTTATAACAAAGTAAATGTACGTTGTATTTTTAAATTACTTAATAATAATTGAATAATTAATTACTAAAGCATCTCTTGAGTCAGCACAGTTAGAATCTTCTCAAATATCAGACTATTTGAAGGTGGCAATGAAGTCCAGCAGTTGGAGGATGAAGGGGTAGAGAAGAAGGTGCCTTGAGCAAACCCTGAATTGGCGATGGCAGTCCACTCAGCGATGGAACCGGACCAAACAACCAGAAGTATGTGAAGCGATCTCCTTCTTCGATTAAGGATTGAATTCCCGATCAGCTTTGGGATGGATTTATGTTTACTGCTACGTCATGCTTGTTGATGCAGTTTCAGATTCCGAATCGCGCTTAAATGCAGTTTCGGTCTGCATCACAAAAACACTTAGCTTTTTGTTATGTCAGTAATGTATTAAAAGTAAGTTAGTTGGATTTTCTTCAGAATAACACATTATTGTTATATTATGAACAAAAAACATTATGTTTGCATTTCGTTGTGTAAAAAAAAACACTAAACAAACATTAATAATTGTCAGACTTACAAATTTAACATTCTTCGACATGACATTTAAAAAAATAAACAAAAGGCAGACATGGGGAATGGAACCCGTGACGCGTTTGCTTGAGTTAAATTAAAATTCGTTAAAATTTACTCATATTTTGTTGATACGGATTATTTATAGATGGCGCTTGGTTATAAACTGTAAACATATTTATTTTGCTAAATAAAAAATAAAACAAAAGCTAAATATTGTACATATAAACAATCTACTAGTACTTATTAAGTTTCTCTTGGGTTTCAACTTGACCAACTATTTAGTTACTATTATAATTGTCATCTAGCAATCTGATCATGATTTTATTTTTATTTTATGAGTATAAAAAATTTGTATTTTTGGATTAAAAAAAAACATTTTTAATGTACTTATTTGACTACACACAATAGTAAATTTGGAACAAATAGTTTAAATTTAAATATAAATCTTATTTAAAAGAGGAAATTATTTTCACCAAAACCTTTGCCTTAATATCAGTACTAAAACGTCTACAGAAGAAAGTAAGACTATTATTTTAGAAAATCACCAGTTTACAAATATAATAGTAGCATTAAGTTATTCATAAAAAATATTTTTATTTGTCTTCATTAATAGTAAATTATTATTTAAGCTATAATTTACTTTACATTGTGATTCATTTCAAAAATATAATCTACGTGATACATAATAAAATAAATTATTAACGTATTAGATAAATACTTACCTGTAATATTCAGGAGTCTATTTACCTCGGTACAAGAACGTTTGAGTAACAAACGTGTTGCTCACGTGGTTATACATTACAAGCCACTTAGAATTAACCACTTAATTAAGGGCTTATATAAATTCCCCCATTTCTCAGTCGGATTCTCCCTCAGTTGATTTCTCTTTACCGAGGGGTTAAACCAAGAAGTAAGGAGCTCTACTATCATATAATGGATAACAAGTTTGATTGCCGTCAAAAGTTAAAATATTTATTTTTATCAATCTTTAAATATTAAATGTTCAATAATATATTTTATTGTATGACACCTTTCGAAATCGATAACCGATAACTGATAAAAATTATACTATTTTCAATTACTTTACACGCTTTTAACTATTAATCTAATTATACTTTTTTCTGTCAGCTTTTTTACGTAAGCATATCTCGGAGACCACCAATCGACGGTGGTGGGGAAATCTGATCTCTGGGATTTATGACGCTTACTAATTTGCAAAAATCTAATAATTGCATGTGTAATATTGATCTGTTAACATTATATAATACAGTGCGGCGTTCATGAATAATATATATTGACTGAAATTCAATGAATGAGTGGTGCACACGGGACGACTTTCCACTAATTTTAATTAATAGACAATGGTGACATTTTCACCCATTAATGGTTCAAATTCACACCAATCATTTAAAGAGTATTTACAAAGCTAAAAGATCGTATCATTTAACCATACCCACCGGTAACTAACTTTTTGACTGTGTAGCTTCTTAGCTTGTCAATCAAAATTTGAACTGGTCAAAACTCATCAATATAAGTTACTTTACAAATATACGTCACATAAATCTAAAAAACAAAATTCACGTACAACTCTTAATCTATTGGCTGCGTATAACGTATATAGCGGTTTTGAGCTTAACATGGAATTTGTAGTCTCATATAACATTTTTATTCTACTGTACGGCGCTGCGTTTAAAATATTAAAGTTCGTCATAGTGTTAAGTTTTATAAAATCTACACGTAATATATCTACATCACTGTCTTGTGGCATTCTCTTGTATGTGTTCACCTAAAGTAAAGTAGGATTTCTCTCAGTCAGACTGAAGGTGTTTCAATCGGACGCCCCGCATAGGAATTAGCGTCAAGAGATCTCGGGGCGGCAGAGGGTTGAAAAGGCCCGAAAAGGGGCTGAAAGGGACTGAAAATGGTTGAAAAGGGCTGTAAAAGCGTCAGGCATCCTTCTGTACTCGCTAGAAGCTGAAGCTAAGAGAGAAAGGTCAACGCAACAACCGCAATGTGATTAACAGAAGATGGGATTAGGGTTTTTTTTGTCTAATCACGTTATGACAAATAAATCGAGAAAAGACCTAAAAAATATATCGTATTCTTGATATTAATGTTGTGATAGATTTTATACAACATTTTAGTTATTATAAAGATGATTTTAGGTAATAATAACTTTATAGTGATCTCATTAAGCGTCGTATTACGTCACTTAGGCAAAAATATTCAGGTATATGGTCAGAATCCAAATTCTTTTCTGGTTAGAATTTTGTTTTTTTTTAATTTTTTTAAATTTAATTTTATACAGGTTAAATAAAATAAGTTAGTTAGGGTGAGGCTAGATTATGTTGAGTTGGATATAACCATGAAGAACATGATAAATAAAGGAAAATAATATTTTTATTTTATATTGTAACCAAAACAAATATTTATTCAGACTGGAAAATCCGAGCGGCTTACTTACAGCGCAGTACATCTAACTATTTATCTGGTGACAAAATTTTAAAAGATCAAATTGTGTAAAATTTATTATTGATTATTTTTGTTATAAAATAATATGTATTTTTGTTAAAAAGGGAGAGTAAATATAGCGAATTAATAACAGTTCTTCAATAAAAATCTCAAATGAAAAAATTTGCGAAAATGCGTCAAAATAACTATTAATTAAACGATAAATATTGTTTTGAGATAATTAAATTGAGCGATGGGGAACATTAAATAAATATGATTAATTTTTTTCAAGACCGTCATTAACGGAATATTTAAATATATTTCAAAGTATAGTAATACGTCAACGCGATTTTCGTTTCATTAAACATTAAGAATCCGCTTAGAATACTTTTATTCACTTTAAATTTCTTCAATACAAACCCTACAAGCAAACAAAATCAAACGCAGTCATTAGATTCGTCTACAACAGAGTGTTTTCTGTCGCCAAGAGATCGGATGCTGCGCTTCGGTGGAGCTCCTCCGAAACAGGAAGTGCGCCTCCTCCCGCCGAGAGTCTCCACCCACTCGCCCCTCCGATCTATCTCACCCGGCTTCCCCCGGACGAGATGGAATAAAGCATTCTGTATTCACCTAATAGGCTTCATTGGAATTCGATTCGCGCGCCGCCGGATTGAGAGATTCGACTGCGGTGATGACTTTATGATCAATATTTATGTGTGAAATAAACCTGACACAATTATATAAATTGACATAGTACATGAAAATCTCGTAGTATGTATGTAGTAAATTACACAGCATATAGACTATCAATTTCAAGCATTTTGAATGGTACACCAATCTAGATGAAGTCAGTTACTAATAAAGTCATCAAGTCATCTGCAAATATAGAAACACTGGTTCCTATGTTGTGTCTGTTTTTTCCTGCTACATCGTGAATATTATATGTATTGTTTCTGATAGACTTGACAAAAAGCAGCTGTAGCTTACGTTTTCTCGATATATATACTGAGTCCATTCTCTCACCCTGTTATTCGTCATATAGTCAAACTACCTTACTCTTTATATTCTACGTAACAACCATTTTTTTAATATACCCTTTTTGCCATTTCAAATCTGCTTTAAGTATTTTTTTATATTTAAACTAATACATCCATCTGCTTAAGCACAATTTATTTATTTACTTGTTTTCTTGGACTAGGCTTGTTCCCAGGCAGAACAAATAACTTATATTAAATTTATATTCAACTCTCTTATGACGTACGGCTTCTGATTTGTAACGGATATTTTTCTTATGGTGTTTGCGGCGAAATTTCATATAACGGTATCTTCCATGTTACAATTTAGTGTTGAATCACCTTACGATTAAATGGTCCCATGGTAAATAGATTAAAGTCTCGAGAGCATCTGCTAATCTTACGATCTTCTGAAAGTATTAAACGAGGGTTGAATTTTCTCGTACATATGGATTATTTCTCAACTTTTCCGAGTGTTATGGAATAATGTAGAAAATTGTGAATAATGTTAATTCTTCCTTCTAGTCTATGTGACAAATGCTCAAACTTTTCGTAAAAATAATGTTGATTTGTAATACATAATAAGATAGTGAAATGTGACATCGGTTTTTTTTTTAAATAGTAAAAGAAAGTGATGAGATGTAAAAAGAGAGAAGATAAGAATTTACAGTGAATGAATCACGTAGAGAATGAAAGTGCGCTGTAAAATTGTCAGTCTCCGTATCATCTCCTTTACTGGCGCTTGTATCGCGCCACTGAATCTGTTCCGACTGTGAGCACCGCGTTTCGCGCACAACCAAACCGACTACTAGGGAAGTTCTGTCGTATCTAGTGAACAGTTATGAGAAACCTTTCTTGCCTTACGAGCGATGCTCTAGGTAGTGGAACTATCAGCTTTCCATCCAATAGTTGGGCGAAAAATGCAACCTTACCAGGTTATGATATTTTATTACATTATAGTGACGTGATTTCTTATTACCGAGAAAAATCTGAACTATACGTATGTCTTGTCATGACTGACGTCACCATATCCGCTCAACTAAGTGTAGCAAACGGTCACCATGAACTATCGCCACAAAGCTATGTCAATCACCATGGTCCTCGCTTCATAATAGATATTTCCTAGTTAAAATTAAACAGAACTATCGTAACACTTCAATTGCTAATAATTTAGTAATGAGTTACTATTAGATGTAGCCAGTAATAATGCAATCATTTTATTTTTACATAACAATTGTTCAGCGACAATAGCACATTGTAAGCGAGTTTCTCGTTAGATCACCGAAGTTAAGCAATATTGCGCGTGAACAAAAACTTGGTTGTGTCACCGCTTGGTGCTAACCGCGCAACGCTGGTCGGGTTGAGCTTTTCAATAGAACCAAAAAGTACATAGCTCGGGAACGTCGGGCTACTCAAAAATCATCTTAAAAAATCTGATTTAAACTACCAAAAATATGTCTCGGATAATACATATTTGTTTAGAGGTCGTCAAGAATAATAAATATTACAGAGTAGTCTTTTGGTGCAGAGATATCTGGGGATGAGTTGCGGCGATGCGTCGTTATCATATGTTCCTGATATGGAATGAATATGGGAGAAAAAAATATATATTTATAGATAGCGCTTGTTCTAAGCTGTGTGTATTTTTATTAAGATTCAAATACTGAGTTTATTAACAAGTTTTTTTTTTTTTTCAAAAATCTATTCCTCATCTATCTTATTAAATTTTAGCCGGCTTGAGCTATGCCGGCGGTCGTAGCTCAAGCCGGCGGTCATAGCTCAATGGTGCGTTTGCTTTTCAAGCGTGGGTTCAATCCCCAACGGAGATTAAAAAAAAAAGGATTTTTAATCGACTTCTGAGCTCTAAAATACCCCCGGCTGGTGTGAATTTGATCCATCACCCGTAAAATGTCAGTCATATCCTATTAATTAAAATTGATGTAAGACAAAAGTCGTCCCGTGAAGACCACCCATTCATCGTAAATTCCTGTAATAATAAAGGATGATGCGTGAATTTCGGGCTGTAGTCTATGACGTTGGCGGATTAACACTCCACATGCAGCGTTTAGCCATATACACCATGGTAAGCATAAAATTCCACAGATGAGACTTCAGAATTACTATCACCATCTGTTGGTATTCTCCTGTATGTGTTTACATAAAAAAAAGAGCTGATGGTTTTTGATAACTGTCCTCGCAGGTGCATTATTGGATCCACCGCAGCGAGCGGCGCGACTTTGAATATTCAAACACTGTCGGCAATAATCCTCCTGCGGCGCTTTGAAGGCAGATCGCGTGCTAATGGACGACTTTCTATGACAGCTGCTCTGTATGGGGCACCAACCAACCCAGGTACAGACAGAACATACCAGGTGACAAGCTCTGACAAAAGTCTTACGGAGTTCGTTTTTTAACCGAAACGCTATGTAACAGAAAATATGAGAGAAAATTCAATTAAAAAACCTTTCATTACTTTAATTTAGCATATTCTGAGATGGTAGAAATTAAAATATAAAAGTCATTAAGTCATCAACCCTGAAGAAGACCCCTGCAATGGCGGTCGAAATATTGGAAATTAGTAATTCGCCACACACGGCAAACCCAAAAGGCACAATATCTTTGGTCGGATTTCATACAGACTATCTCCCTCGAAGATATTCGACTAGAACAGTCACTTAATGAATCTGCACGATAATGTTCCATTCAGAACAGAATCAGTGAAATAAGATTGAAAATTACATTATTATTTGTAGATTTTGATCAAGATAGGTAGTTATGCAGCTTTACGAGTATTTATCACAGTAATTTTTGTATCACCAATATTGAATCGATTTATGGAAACTTTTTGTTACTACTTAAGTCATACCGAAGCTTAAATTCAAAGACATATTTAAACTTATTTATTATTTTTAATAAGAAAATTATTCTCATGGGAAAAAAATATGAAGGAATTCATTTATTTAAACATTTTTATGGCACGGTTTTTCCTGGTTCCATTAGACGATGTTGTATCCATTATCACTTTGTAGGCAACTTCATCTTTGTTAAAAAAAAATTAAAGTATTTATTTTAACTTAATAAACAGCTGAATTGAATTCGGCTAAAATAAGTGAACACAGCATTTATTCATTTTGAGGGTGTAGGAAGTTCACCAGGTCAACAATCTTATTATAAGCCACTATAAAAAATATAGTATTTAATGATTTAAATGAAATTTTGAAAAATTACGCCCAAATTTACATTTATTGGAAAATATTGGGGAAAATTACTCTCAAATAAAATATGTTTGTAATATTTATACAAACATGTATGTGTTTCATAAATTGAAGTAGCAAGTGTATTCTCATTAATAGTAATGGCCACTATTGAGTTTTAATATCATAAACTTTATTTAAGTTCTTAAATTTAAAGTTTTTATATCAAGTGTAAGTGTGCAATCGTTGAATTTTTACATTTCTCAAAAATAAATCTTTATACATGTGGTCAAAAGTACAGTTTCTTTCTAAGTTGTGCCTTTGATAACGATATTAAAAATCTCGGAATTCGTTATTTTGAAAACAGCCACGTTACATCCGAGAGTTGCCAGCTGCCCATTCAGTTCCTCATAATAACCGCACGTGCGCAAAAACACAATGAAATTCCCGAGCACGGAGTGTGCATAAAACATGAAGCAAACGAAAGCTCGTATTAATCCCTGAAAGCTCGTTTGAAACCTCGAGCAATAATAATTGAAATATCTCTCTTAGCGTCGCTGAAAGCCGCTGTTAATATTTCAGGAACCGACGCTGAAATATTCCACCTTCGTTTCTTCAGGAGACCCTCGTGTGGTCAAAGGAGTAGATCGAGTCCAAGAGTGAGACTTCTGAAAAGGCTTATTTAGGCTCTTGAGGCTTATTTATAAAGAAAACTTGAAGTTTTGTATTGTTTATTGAATTCTAAAAATGTGAAAAAAAAAAATATAAGAAATATTTTAACCTTATCATTTTCATTGTCTGCAAAATCATTACTGTAGATTTTTAAGAACACATAATGGTGCAAACAATTACTGATGCAGCGATGCAAGTATAATAGTTCATCTCAAGATTTTATGACGTATGGAATTTGTAAGCATGACTAGGAGTTCTGTGGAGGCTTGATACGTTTTATTATTAGACTATAGTCCTTTATTTTTACAGCCACTGTGAAATGATGAAATTTCAGAAAAAAAAATGCCTACCGATAATTTGAAGTAATAGTCTGAAAGACATATTACGCTGTCATTTTTAGGACAATTAACGAGTATTTAGAGCTTAAAAATCGATGAGGATCGATTTTACAATCAAGTATCTCTTTCACATATAAGCAAAACTGGCGAGTACAGATGTTTAAGAGATACAATTGACCACATTTTCAGATCTACACCGATGAATGATATTTCATATCTAGAAATCGACTTTTATCTAACTATTAAGTACTTTTAAGTAAAGTGTCCGCCAAATAACTTTTTTTTTTTGAAAATGGGGTGCAAAACATCGAGTGTAGCTTCGACTGTGTGACACGTAGAGCCGTATTTTTGAAACCAAATGTTGCCAATATCTTCCTCTTCAATTTTTGTGAACGAAAATGGCCCGGTAACGATCGCCATTGACTGTAACGGCCACTCCTTGCTCATTTTCGAAGAAAAATAGCCTGATTTTCAAAGTAATGTCGCAATATTTCCCAGCGTTGTTCAAGCGTATACACAACCATATTCGTTCAGCGTATAATTAAAACTGATTATCTGTCAAATCAGACATGAGTTAAGTGTTACTATTCATGAAATAAGCACTAGTTGAAAAAAAAAACGTTAGATGGCGGACCCTTTATATAGTTTGAAGTAGATTTCTGAAGGAGTAGAGGTAAGATTAGAGAAGCCTACCTCTACACCTCCCCGAAACAACTTAGTTAATTATAAGTTTCCCGGGCGGTGATGTTTTCTTTAAAGATAAATGCTTTCGCGAAAAGAACGTGTCCGAAATACTATAATTGATGAACCAGCCGACAGGGTCTCGAGGCTCCCGTCTGCATTTCTTCGCGGAGTTGTTTGAAAGTTGTAGAAAGTTTCGCGCTCGCTTGAGGGAGCTTTAAGGCTGTGTTGTGATCCACCAACCCCTGACAGAGAGGTGAGCTTAAGGCGTGATAACAACTAAAAAGCTCAGATGAAATAAGCTCATAATCCTGATAAGATACTTTGAGAAATACCATTTTTATAACAAGTTGTTAATGAAGGCAGTCTTAAATACATCAATTATATTTGTATATTTTATTTAAACGTGCACAAAACATTTAAAAAACGCTGTATTAAAAATGAAGTATAATTTTACTTTCATTTGTATAAACAACTTGCCATGCATAACTTGACGTTTAATATCCACGATTTTTCTTAAAATACTGTGCATTATTTCTCGTGTGTGAAAAACCTTTTATGAATATTATGGTTTTGAATAATATTTAAAACTAAGATACTTGTTGTGGAATTTGCCGCTGGTTACAATTGAACATTTTTTTAAGAACTTAAGTAAGTAAGTAAGGTACATCATCAGGTCTTGAAAACGCCAGGTTAATCGTTTTATCTTTTTAAAAATGCTGATTGATAAACGTCAAAATATGTTTCCAATGCTACAACTGCTTTCACGTCCCGGCCCCCACTCTCTTCCATGGTAGAGTTACGTACTCGTATGTATCCAGATGGTGCTCAGAACGCAGAGATGGCATGTTATAAATTATAACAACTGACAGAACTGTTGAATAGCAGTCAAAAGTAATTAACAGAGGCTTTATTCATTCTCAATACATGATAAGGAAAACATGAGTTCTTTTTCATATATCATCGGAATAAAAAAAACTAATTATGTCAAAATAATAGACATGCTTGATGTATATGAATAAGATATATCTGTCAAAGAGACAACGATTTATAGAGAAGAGAAGTGTTGAAGTGGTGAACCAAAAATAAGTGTTTGTCGACACATTGCAAGATAGATTGATGACATCAGTTAGTGAGGATAATCTGAATTTGGTAGGCGGACGATCGAGATCAGGCACATGTTGATGATAATGATGGTATACGCATATATGGAGCATTTATGTTGACATCAGAACGATGTAGACCTTGCTAACTGGTACCGAAAACCTCGATATACAATCTTTCGTCTTATATTTCTGATAACTTGTCATACATTTATGTGTCCGCCATATATAGTCATTTTGGACAAGTATACTCACGTGTGTGTTAGTTATAGACATGGCCACTCGAGCGCTGGGCGAGAGCCGCAGCGCCGGCGAGCTCATCACGCCAGTTGTGTCCTGATGGCCGAGAAGGTCGCAGTACGGCTGGGCGGCATGTCATTCCGCCTAGGCCGGAAGCTTGTCAAACTTATCGTAAATATATGTCAATGTGCTTCTGAATAAGTCTGTGTTATCAATCTGCTCCTTCTCCTGCCGTCACGCGACGGAATAACACCCTTTCGAGATAGAGGAGGATGTTAATATACATATAAGATGTATACTCGCTTATATAAATGATCTTAATGGTTGTAAATTCACTTAACATTTGACCACTTTTCAAGTAAATATTTATGAGCAAGTTATACTCCTATACTGATGGTAAATAAGGCGACTTAATCTAGGCAGAGAATCCCCTGTACTGTAGTAGTATACTCGTATATCCAAGTCTCCACTGAAATCTTCACTGAAGTATATTATATCTTCAGTGAGGTCTACTACCTTGGAGGCTGTGGGATAATCTCGCGGGAGATTGAACGCAGATGCCTCTGCGGAGCTGCAGACGGAAGAGTGGAACTAATCAGCGAAGGAAAATGCACACCAGACTCTATATTAATAATATATAATACATATCAGTCTAAAATCTGGACTACAAACATGCTTATTTCAATTTTACATATTCTCGTAGTATCATCATAATCATCGTCATCAGCCTGTATCCATCCACTGTTAAAAGTAAGCCTCCCGCATGAGTCTCCATCCTCTTCGATCCTCCGCCTTCCGCATCCAGGTCAATCCAGCTATTCTCCTTGTGTCGTTAGTCCATCTTGCAGTATATTTAATATTAAATGACGTATTGTATTTATAGAAAAAAGATTGAGGTACTAGAAGCAAAGCTAATGTAATAGTAAAGATACTGAGTTAAATCAAATTGACGACTAATTAATCGAGCCTTTTTATTTCATATGTTTTAGAAAAGAAAAAATATTAAATAATTTAAGATATACTTTTGGTACCTAGATTTTTTTAATTTTAAAAGAGGGTTAGATCGAGTTGTGAGATAATTTTTTTGATGTAGAAAACTTTCGGTATGCGCAACTAACAGGCTAAAAAATTTCATCATTTTTGGATAAGCAACTTCTTTTTTATTAATATAAATTAAGGAAAAAATCACAAAAAAACAGTTCGAAAATGTAATCTGCGGCGAAAAAGTTAATGGCGGTAGTTGAGTGACGTTCAATTAAGGATCGAATATAGAAGAAAAAATCTTAAAAATACTCGACAATGACTTAAAAAGAAGCTAAGGGTCATGGCAGCTGAGAAAAATAATGTGTTGATTTGTGCTTACCGTATTGTGATTTAACCAGGGAGCACATTTTGAAAAAAATAGTGAAAGAAAAAAGTCACAACAACTTAAATCAAATAACTATTTAATATAGTTATTAAATATACACAAACTATACTTCAAATTCTTTATACGCATCAATTCATTCAGAAAAATATCGACAGAAGCGGTATGCGAACCACGGGCCTTGGAACCAACCTTTGCCCAGGTCTTTATATACCGCCTAGCCCTCTCGGATATTTCTCCGTCTGAGCTGACACGCGTTAGAAGTTGTATTTATACAATTGTTATCACCGTACATCGATAGATGTCTCTATAGTATATATATTCAGATTATGTATATTATTATTTTACTATTATTCAATCAGTTGAATAATAAGCTTGTGAATAAATGTTGACTTTTTTAAAATCGTTACTCTTATTACATCAGGTCTCCGTGCTTTGAATGGTGTTCTTCTGGTGGGAGGACAACTGTAATTGCGGGACAAAGGAACAAGAGATCTGAGTAACAGAGGGACGGAGTGATGGAAGAGGCTGAGGGACAGAGAGCAACTGCAGCATAATGCACCGGAGGACGGTCATTGCAAATGCAGGATTACCGCCTCTCGGCCCGCGAATTATTCAAATGCAATCGGCGTCGCGTAATCGCCGTTGCAGAATGAATTCGCTGACGTGTTTGTTTGCAATTTGAAGCTTTGCATGCAGAATTGTCCAACGCTGAAGGGCGAGCTCCGAGAAATTGTTTGAAAGTGGCAAAAAACATGAAAAAAAATAGATAATGTCATGGAAAAATATTCAATTGAAAACGCTGGTTAAGTGGTCGACTACTGATCAAATTGAATAACAAATATACTTGAATCATAATTTAATCAGGTTTTTATTCAATGACCAACGACAATAACACATTTTGAGCTTCTTTGATACAGATAAACTCTGTAATGTTTGAGTGAACAACAACAAAAACGTTTAAAAAATATTTAAAAAAAAAAGATAGTTTCTCATTTGATCACCGAAGTTAAGCAACATTAGACGCGTACTAAAACTCGGATAAGTTACCGTCTGTAGCTTACTGCGTTTGATTAAACCGTAATTTAAGACCGATTCGCGGTCTAACTATGTTTTGGGAAACGTTTGGATAATCCTCTCTCCTTTTTCATTGAATCCTTGACTTCTGCCCAAGAAGTCGTCGGGAATCATATATTTGACCTCTAATCCATACTCTATAGCAGTATCATAGATATTATATATAGCTAGCGCATATGATTTATAATGGGCTATGAGAGATTTATATCAATTAATGTGTCCATTTTTTTCTTCTTAAATTTTTCCGTGCATTCAGATTTCGATTACATTTCATTGTGTGAGATACCGCGACAAAGCGCCACCCAAGATTTCATATTTATCGCTTTTTCTAGTTAATATGTAGTAGACACAAGAGGAAGTGTAGATTATAACTGGAATTGTAGCTTTATTTGAACCATGCATCATGAAATGATGATTTGTATCAGAATGCTTGGCTTAAGCACAAACACACTTGTACAAACTGAAATGCCTTGATAAACCTTGCCAGAATGACGATAATAATGCAAAATATAATCATTATTTAATTAAAGCCGAAAAATGATTTATACTCTTAAATAACGAAATACGCTACTAAAAGGATGGCCTTACAAGTATATAATATTATTTTAGAAACACATTCAAACTCTTAAGCCTACTCACTAGTTCAGCTACATTTAAAAAAAAAATGTAGCTGAACGCAAAAGGTTTATTAAAAAACAACTCTCTTAAGTAAAAGTGAAATTTCTCATCTCACATAAATAAAAATAAAAATTCACTCAATATTTAATAGTCGATACAAGATTCCATTGATATATTTGCTTTTTGGTTAAGGTAGCCATGCAAGTTGTTACAAGCGAATGCCCCAAGAGGAAATTTCAGGGCCGCAATGGGAGTTTCAGTCCATGGAAATGCTTCGGTAAAGATTCCAGGGCCGCATGGGCGTTTCGGTTCACCTCTATCCGGGAAATTCTTCAAGAAAACGCGCCAGTAAAGGTTTCAGAGGCACTATAATTTATAGAAAATTCAGGATGCCCGATTTCAGCTCTCTGAAAAGTACCGCTCAGAGCGAAAGAGTTTACTATTTATGTCACACTTACTTTTATAAGGCACCTCGAAATGTATAAAGTAAATGGAAAAATATTTAAATTGAGCATTTTATTATATAACTTACGTGTCAAGGCAGGACACGTTAGTTTATAATATTGAAAACATGAAGATTTGTTTTAAATTGAACATGTCCATGAAAAAGCGGTTTCTTTTTAGGCTTAATTAACAAAAAAAATAATTTGTCTTTAAAATTATGGAATCTTTAACCTCCAATTCGTGGAACAAAGACTCAAGGTTGATTATTTCAATATTTTCTATCAGTAATACAATGGCCGCTGTTTCATTTAACTCAAATATTATAGTTCATTATTTTTGCATCCACTTACAACCAACAGATTCGTTGCACACTTGCGACATTTATACATCAGCCAGCGGTCATAGCTCAATGGTAAAGCGTTTGCTTTGCAAGCCAAAGGTCGTGGGTTCGATCCCCGACGGAGATTAAAAAAAAAAAAGGATTTTTAATCGATTTCTGAGCTCCAGAATACCCCGGTTGGTGTGAATTTGATCCATCACCCGTAAAATGTCAGTCATAGCCTGTTAATTAAAATTGGTGGTAGACGAAAGTCGTCCCGTGAAGACCACCCATTCATAGTAAATTCCTGTAATAATAAAGGATGATGCGTGAATCTCGGGCTGTAGTCTATGACGTTGGCGGATCAACACTCCACATGCAGCGTTTAGCCATATACACCATGGTAAGCGTCATAGAATTCCACGGGTGAAACATCAGAATTACCTATCACCATCTGTCGGTATTCTCCTGTATGTGTTTTCATAAAAATGGATATCCACCTTTATACATTTAAGAAGAAGAAAATATATCAATATACAATTTAAATATATATTGTCTGCCCCCCAAACACTACATATCTTTTCCACTTTTAAGTGTCATATACATCACTAATCTCAACTAATTATGTTCTACTCAATAAGAAATTGCATTTTTAAATGAGATTATACTATGGAAATGACGTTTGCTTTGGAAAGCAAGTGTTGGAGTGGCGTCCAAGAAGTGTCAAACGATGTATTGCTAAACGTATTGCTTGATTTACTGGTGGCATTAAATTAGTGAAATGAAACAACATGAAAAAAAAGATTATTATGTTGGATGAAGACTCATACGAGAGTCATTCTTCCTGCGGTAGTAGGATTATTTACATATTAATTATAATAAATATTCTAATGTTACTAATTTACTTAGTTAATATAGACTTGCTAACACTGCAGTACATCTATTCAATTTCACTCAAGCGCCAATACTAAGTTTGCTTTGCTGATGTTGTTTTCCATATTGTATGCACTGAAGTTGAAGATATTTCATCAGTTTCGGTATTGAAATAGTTTAGTATTACTCTTGATTATCGGTAGGGCCAGTATCGCTGCATACAGTTTCTTCGCTGCTGCATACAGTTTCTTCAGTAGTTCAGCTCAATATAGACGAGAAACTAGTTTTTTTTTTCTTATTATTATTTGTTTTTTATAATTATTGGAGATGGTCTCCAGGGAGGCCGAAACATGTAATCATTTAAAATAAATTGTGAATAGAAACTAAATATTTGTAATTTATGATTTTTTTAAATAAAATTAAATTTATTTTTAATGCATTGTGACCGATCAAAAAGGAACACTATAAGCGCGGTTCTCATTCGATTCATTACATTTGGTCGTGGACCAAAAACATGGATGGTCCACCGCATATTGCTTACAGCGTGTTGTTTTTGTTGTTTACGTTTGGTGGGCTGAGCCAACCTTTAAAACCAAATGATTCTGGTTTGCAGCAAGTATTCGAGGACATGAATTGCAGCGCCTATGCTGAGCTGAAAAGGGTTGCGGAGGGCCGAGAGGAATGGAGATCGAGATGCAAGATTCTGTTGCTGCAAGCCAATCCACCGGATTGATACTACGAAGAAGAAAATTCTGGTTTAGGGAGCGTCAAAAAAATTATGCGATCTTCTTAAAAATATATATACCCAAGATATGTCACGGATAATGTTTTTTTTTTAATTCGTGCTTTGGAAGTTTGGGCGAACTATAAAGTTTCTTATATATTGCGTTCACATTTTTTTTAGACAAGGCTAAATAATGCCTGAACTGAGAGATAAAAATTCATGATGGACATATACTTATATTTACAGATAAAGTTATAATAGACAGGATAAAAACATTTTTCATCAAATATGCTAATTTAGTATTGAATAGGTTAATACGGTTAACCAACGGCTTAAGGACCGGTTCTGTGAAATAAGAATAATTTATTAACCGGTTTTCGTGAACCGTTGTGAACCAGTTTGTCCCACCACTGAGTGAAGTAAGAGTAAATGAGCGGATCGCACCGAGTAAGTGAAGACTTCCAATTTTCAGTAAGCGCCTCGCTCCGCCTGCATCCTCACTATATCTTCACCGCATTAGTTTTAAGTGCCCTTGTTGGGTTATTGGTTCAGGTTACTTACGGTTCACGGGATCAATCTTTAAAACACTTTTTAATCAATAAAATATATGACTTTATACAAAAAATAATGCATACGCAATTACGCATATACGCATCAAAATAAATGTCAATTTAAAGATTTAAAATAAGCATTACACAAACAACATCATCTTTTCCGCTTGCTGTATCAACAATTGTGGATGAGCATCATAGAAACCACTAGACGGTCATAACTCTCAATTTGGCAAGGCATAGTTACTCGTGTATACCTACATAAAAACTTGCACTTTGTATATTTTGTCAGCTATTCAAAGATAAATTGTGACTTATTTTAGAATAAACAATAATAAAACAGTCAGTTGTAAGGAAATATGAATAATACTTTGAAAAACTAAGAACTAAACTTTTTCTCTGAGGGAGAAAAAATAGAATAAAAGCAACAAAGAATATTTTTTTCGAAAATTTAATCCTGTATTACAATTGAATATACTCGAGAGAAATAACAATATTGTTGAATCATTACCTAAATAATTAATGTTTATGTAAGATGTTAACCGCAATGTCAGCCACTGTTGGCCGACAACGAGTCATTACAATCACGCCGCGTCGGCTACCGGTGGCTGACGGGATATACATTAATTAAATTTTTCATTTTGCGTTGTCGGCCATGCGCTCCGTTTAAGCTACTATTCAGAATGTCCGACGCGGTCCTAATACCTGAAACCACGAAAACATTTTCCGTCAATTTACAAAAAACGTTGTTGGCGGTCAACGTGTTAAATATTTCACGTTTCATAAGTTTGCCCCAAATAACAAATGGTTTATATATAATTTGAGTGATTTTTAGTATCTTAACTTTTGTATGAACCCTGATAAATATAATATAATTTTGTATGTTTAATAGTTAAAAGCATGTCAAATTTTCTTGCTTATACAAAATTAATTTACACGATCTTTTATAAAAATGTTAATTTGTACTATAAGATATGAATTTGACAGTTGCTAGAGATTCGTGGAAGATGTTTATGATAGCCAAATTTTAGTTTTGGTTGCAGTTACGCTACAGATGGTCTGAATTTAATATTGCTATTAATTTGATGATATCAGTAAGTATCTCAATATGTTTATGTCATGAATAGGCTTATCCTAATCCAAACAACAAATAGGACACACACATTGTTCTCGCGCGCCGTAATCTCAATAATTGGAGGAAATGGATCCGCGTCGGTAAATGCCTTCAAATCACCGGCCAGGCTCCCGGGAACGATCCTGTTCCACTGAACATTGCCGAACACTACAGGAATGTACTGATATGTCACTGTCTTGTTCTTGCACTACAGATACACTGAAATTATAAACGGTAATGATCCTGTTAAATGGATTTTTAAATTTTTTATCGTGGTTCGAATACCGCGTCTGGCGATATTTTTTCTAAATGAATTGATGCGTATAAAATTTGATGTATAATTGTATGTATGTATTTAACTACTAATAATATTGAAATATAGTCAATGATCTATAAAAGAAGATTAGAGTATTGAAAAAATATTCTTATAAAAATTTACAAAATTCATTTAATAATGTCACTTTGAGACAATATCAAGAAGGTAATATGTTTCATCAGTAACACAGGTAAATGATTGGTTATAAAGTCCGAGTCGGAACTATAAGTAGTCGTTTCTTATCCATTCAGTCTATAGTTTGGTTCGAGACCCGAGTGGTACTTACTAAAATAAATAGACTGTCGGAAATTAATAATATTAAGCTTGTGAATAAATGATGACTGATTGAATAATAAAAAATAAAAATATACATAATTTGAATATATACTATAGCGACATCTATCGTACGATGATAACAATGATATAAATACTAGTTTCAACGCGAGTCGGTCCAGGCATAGCAATAGCCCAGTTGGCTGAGCTGTATGAGTACCTGGGCATAGTTGGTTTCCAAGGTCCGCGGTTCGCATCCCGCTTCTGCCGTTATTTTTGTGCTTGGATTGACGCGATGAAAAAAGAATTTTATGTTTAGTATATGTATATTTAATTAATAAATTTAACTTCATTTGTTGACTATTAATTTCTCACAAAGTTATACAATCGTTTTTATAGATATAATATAATCTGATATGGTTCTTACTAGGTGCCTATCTTCCTTGATTATGCTGCGAACCTCATTGTTCGTGACGTGGTCTCTCCAGGAACCATCTCAGAGAGGCGAGCCCGATGGATTGGTCACATCATGCGCCACGATGGTCAGGGTAGAAACTATAGATGGCGCCCTAGACGGGAGTATTTGCAAAAAATATTCGAAAACATTAGTTTTAGCTCTTATGCTGAGCTGAAGAGGATTGTAGATCGAGATGCAAGATTTTGTTGCTGCAAACCAATTCATAGGATTGATTCTACGAAGAAGAATATAATATATGGATACTTGCATTGTTGCATTGTCTGCCACCATATTTCACAGCCGTTTGAAAAGAAAAAGATAATACAGACGCTTTTTAAGCGGTATTAGTAATTTTTACTAATAAATAATATCTTCTCTTTCTAACAAATACGTTTGATCATTAGTTGGAATGAGACGGCGCTAAAGTGGCGTATGGTTGTACGTTTCGTAAGCATCGGCAGCTATAACACATTCGGGTGGCAACATGCATTATGCATTAGCACGGTCGCAATGTGTTACCGGGAATATTTGCCCATCGAATATTAAGTGCAGCGTGCACGTCAAAAGTTAATAACAACCGAATAGCCGCTCCGGTGCTTAATGTGTACAGGCGCATTTGGAGAATAACTTGCGTAACGTTAATTCTAAATATCATACAGAAATAATACTACGTGTACGACTGTACGTACACAATTACTAATTCTAATACGATTATTTCCACAATAGTTAATTAAAGTTAACTCTTCATAAATAAAATTCCGTTGAGTGAAGGGATTCAATATATGTTGTACTGTAAAATTAATGCATAAAATAAATAAATTAAAAATACATATTTTGGTTTGTATATAAGAGAAAACCGCTTAAGATGATATGGCCATGTGACACGAAGAGATGAGTGACACATGGTGATGAAACCCCTTAACATACCCACGCTGAGAAGAAGACCTGGAAAACCACAGGAAATCTGGAATGCAAATGTAGACAAGGATCTAAAAACTCTGGGTTTGACCGACAATGCAACGCAGGACAGACAGATATGGCAAATGTGTACAAGGAGAACCGACCCCAGACGATGGGAAATGGCAAGGCTAAAAAAGAAGTAGATATATTTTGGTTTGTACGGAAAGCAATTTCGTTTTTTTATTAGGTGAATGAATTCTATTTTTTCGCAGTCAAATTCACATTTAATTCGCAATAAAAGTATTTATCTTAACACCTGATACTTGACTTTCTTATTGAAAAAAATAATTAAATAAAGTTATGTTTTTTTTTAGATTATTTCATTACTTCTAAGCCACGCTGTGTCACATACTCGTACAAATTCAGATGATAAATTTGAAGCCCAACGATGCGTTAATTCAAATTCTAAAATAACATGTCCCCACATTTAGAATCGAGTCATTTTAGATTTATCACAGAGTCTACATTTCATCGCTACATAATTCATATTTAATGAGTGCGTGAAAATGGCTTTCTAATTATTTAATATTAATTTAAAGCATAATTTTAAGCTATACCACGAACTTTATGGAACACTGAAATTTGAATATTATATCGTCATTCTTTTATTTCAGATGTTATTTTTTTCAAATTTAAAAAATTGAAAAACATAAGAATTTTTGAGTGTTTGAAATTGAAACACGATTCAACGGAATATTTAATTTATTAGATCTAACGTTATTATACATTTATTTTTTTATCATTAAAGATAATATATTTTTAAGGTAAACAAAACCTGGTGGAAATAACTGCATTGTTTCCTCGCAATATGTTTTTATCTATTTTCTGTGCGATGCGAAATCTTCTGTCAGAAAAATGTGCTCGGTGTGCTAACGCAATAATTCTATTAAGTTAAGCCTCCCCCTTGTGTGTGTTGTGCAAGAGTCCAAGTAAAGCCTTCCCCCAGTGTGTGGGTCTAAGTTCCTGTTTCCGGGTCGCCGCCCCTTGTTTCTATTGACATCAATCAGGACCTTGCGAAGAGAAGAAGAACCATAAGAGACAATTGCACAAACAAACGCCATAAAAATATGAGACTTTGTTTGAAGGACTTCGAACATAAAATATATAATATTGAAAATATATTTTTATGTAGACATAAAAAGTAGTACAGGAAAATTGATTTTCACATTGACAAAAATATTAAAGATCTGAACTATCACTGTCTATCAATAAAATGTTTTTTTTTTTTTAATATTTTTTATTGATACTTCCTATTGACATCAGTATGATGTAGCCCTTGCTGACTGGTACCGAAAACCTCAATATACAATCTTTCATCTCTTATTTCTGTTCGCTTGTCATACATTTATGTGTCCGCCATTTTTGGGACTAGTTATATAGACAGCCGCTAGTAGCGCTGGGCGAGAGCTATCACGAGCGCGACAGTCGGTCCCCGCCCTTCGGCGAGAGATATTGTATTGTGGCTCGGTCAAATGCTAGGTCGAGCCATAAATTTGTAAAGTTTTATCGTAAAAATATGTCAATGTGCTTCTGAAAAAGTCTGTGTTATCAATCTGGTCCTAATTCTGCCATCACGCGACGGAATAACACCTTTTTGATAGAGAAGAGGATTTTACTATGAATGTGTGATATTCACGGCACGACTTTATATTAGTAGGTCACTATTTTTGATAAGTAGGCTATAATTTTTATGGGTGAATAAAACATTTTACACCAACCGAACTAGGGGTATTTATAAAGCCTACAAATTGATATATATTTTATTATAAGACTCATTGAAGATTGAACATTTGAAATCTGGCTTGGTAAGCATGCGTTTTACTTCTAAGCGATACTTGAGGTCTCACAATCTTTGAGTGTTGTTAAGATAGATAGAATATACACGGGATGTTGAAAAATACAAGCAGTTGACAAAGTTTCATAGTGACAATTTGTGACAAATATTTTTTTTAACTAGAAAGCGATTATGGAGTGATGATGATGAATGTGACGTGCTTACATTAAAGATAATATTTTCAATGAAGGTTCAAAGGGTTGCAGTGATGGTTGCGCACGCCCAAGATTCGCAGCAAAACAAAAGAAGTCGAAACATTTATTTCTCCCCGCGCGTCGTTTGTCACTCGAAAGTGCTCAGGGTCGAGATTCCCGCGAACTTATTCGGCACTTTCGCATTGTTCGGGGCCGGATTTGATTTACGTGGAGGGCATTTGTTCGTCCCGAGTCACGCGCGCGCAAGCCAATATCGACCTTACATCACACAGAAAAATAAAACTATCGAATCACAATAATATTGTTAACGTAGATATTTTTTTAGGTAGAATCCGAAACGAAGATATTCGAAATAAATTCAAGTAATAAATGCTCGTGAGAAAATCAAGTGGAAATAGGCAAGACATACCAGTTAAAGATACG
This sequence comes from Glossosoma conforme, assembly GCA_022606575.1. NCBI lineage: Eukaryota > Metazoa > Arthropoda > Insecta > Trichoptera > Glossosomatidae > Glossosoma > Glossosoma conforme. Next base: position 1,535,931 of record JAGTXR010000075.1, on the reverse strand, counting down.
ATGGTTGATGGGTAAGAAAAGTGGTTAAATGACATCCAAGAACCGACAAAAGGAACGTAGCCGAGCATTTGAAAAATAGTCTGTCGACATCATAATAATTGTTGGAGAAGACTATATGTTATAACAATGGGTAAATTGACTAATATCACGACTTGAGATTACTCTCGCTTATTTTAACTTTTAATTCAATAGTTACAAAATTAGACTTAATAATATGGCACGTAATGCCAGAGGGGTAGCCTTATATCAGGAGAGTGATCTAAAAGCAAGATCACCACAACAACGCGCCCATGCGGTGGTAGACTGACTGACAGGCCGCGTGGGAGTAGTTCTCTCCTTTTGCTGCTGTCTCTGCCGATGGCGCCACCGGGGAACAATGTTGCTTTCGTCTACCACAGACAAACAGTGGCGCTACTGATGCAAGATGCCAGTCGTCGTACAATATGGCGACGTACGGTAGCAATGTAAGGAAGAGGATCGAAAGAGATGTAGACTCATAATGTAAGCATACGTTCGACAATTACAAGAACGGCGGTCATAGGCTGATGATGAGTTTTTTTTATATTTCTTTTATGTGTTTCTGTATTAGGTTGTCAGCTTTCAAGTATTTGACTAAAAACCAATGTACCCTTAAAACAGTATCCAACAGCAGATGCTTACTGCTTGGTAAAAAAGTCGCTATTGATTAACTTTGTGAGTACGGTTCTGAAACGAGCCTGACAACCTTCCATCTTTCAGTTAGCTGCAGGAGATCATAAACATCAGTTGAATAGTATTCATGTCCCCAGGCTTTAATTGAATTGGAAAACCATAATGGTATATATAATTCACTCCAAAAGCTTTCCTACATAATAAATAAAATAAACAAGTTTTAATATACTTTTAAACATTAATGTGAGTGTTTAACATTTCTAAAACGAAAATATAAGTGACAGTTATTTTTTCACGGCAATGAAGTCTTATCTATCATGTTTCGAGATAAAACACTTATTGGAGAGAGTCAAGCATTAGTATAAAACATGCTATTGATAAATATTATTGAAAAGCGATTCAGTCTTTGGGACTAGATTATGCTCGACATTATTTTTAAAAATTGATAAAATTCGCAATGTATATTTGGATTGTTTTAAGCACATAGCTATTTTAAATAATTATTTTACGAGCCGATTGGAAAGTGCGGTTTGACTGCTTTACTTTGTAGCACATACAATTTTTTAAAACTGTATATGTACTTATTTTATATATAAATACAAGCAATGTTTAATATTTACATATTTTGGACACCTTTATGTATTACCCTCGTGTATCATAATACTATAATGAATATAATACAATAGAGTAATGATATCATAATATTTTCTATTTCAAATTGCAATATATCCATTATTATTGTGAAGCAATGATCTCTATGTAAGTGATATCTATAACGATCCGCAAATAATCATTACTGATTGAAACAGATATCAATACCTCATTAACATTCATTTAGACTATCAGAATATTAGATTTGTCGACCATTACCTGATGTTTTTTTCTTTCTACCATTGCACCATGTAGGTTGCCTATCAGAACACTTTATGTCTAATTTACAAATACAGTGGGATCGTTAAGTTTCATTAATCTTTTAATTTAAGCTTCGATATGACTCTAGTGGTACCGCAAAGTTTCCATAAATCGATTAAATATTGGTGAAACTAAAATAACTGTGATAAATACTCGTAATGCTGCATAACTACCTATCTTGATTTATGTTCCGAATGTTACATTATCGTGCAGATTCATTAAGTGACTGTTCTAGTCAAACATATTCGAGGAAGATAGTATGTATGAAATAAGACCAAAGATGATTATGGTTTGCCGAGGTATTTGCTTCTTTGTAAAGAAATGTAAATTGATAAATATATAGCTCATGTTTGGAGCAATTTTATAATACAAAATCATGTTCGTTCCAAATTTTAGAGCATGTGGACACCAAAAATTGCTGTCTTTACAGTTTCGTAAGCTCAGATTGTCTATACCTTCTTCCAGAACTCCTATATACTCAGATGTCCACATGTGAACATAGATGGTTCCCGGGAGCCTCTAGGGTAAGAGTCCGCTAACCTGCATAGACTGCGGCTGTAGTACCAGTATAATATTTAGGTGTTCAATGATACGTTTTTTAAGGAAATCGGATGATCAACCTGACGCTCTAGAGGTATGGAATTTTTTTTTGTTCTTAAGAGGTGGCTCAACCCTATCGGGGGCATATATAAACCTTATATTTAATTAAATAATTTTTTCAATCGGGTTTTAAGCCGACAGCGTCTGAATGACAAACAAACACTCTTACCACTGGACTACGCCACCCGACAAATGGTTATCATAAATAACTGCAACATAGTTATGTCAGCTGATTTTCCATGCTTTGTCCTAAAACGTCTCTGCGACCGGAGATTCGCCTAGAAACATCTCAATCTTACCGAGAGGCTCTAAGACAGAAGACTTGACAAAAAGGCAGCTTTAGCATACAAAGCATATATGAGGGACTTTGTTAATTTGCGTTTTTTAAGTAAATCCAATGAGCAACTTTACGTATCGTAGTACTGAAAGATAAGCAACTCAGGGGTGGCTATATTATTGGAAATCTGGTTATAAATATAATGTATGTAACTTGAACCCGTGTCTCAATTTGCGGTGGCAATATCAATAGCTCTACCACTGTACCACTAGGCAGACCATGTTTCTGCTGAACTAACAACTAAGCCTTAGACAAAACCAAATAAAGCAAATAGTTTAAGAAACACTATATATATAATCGTGTCGGAAACAACAGGGTCAGATCCTGTCTGCCCAGAAGTGGGCGACGTCGATGGCGTTACTTCTGGCCATCATCAGGTCTTCCTGGGTGCAGCCACTCGGGCACAGCGCACACTCCAGAAGGTGTGACAGGGTCTGCTCCACGCCGCAGTCACATTCAGTCGGTCCGCTGTAAAACTGCCAGGCCCTCATTTGTGTCCTCGTCTTGCATACTCCGGTCCGAAGTCTGTTAAGGGACCTCCATATATTCCACCCTTGGTCATGTCTAGGGGCTAGGTCCTCTTTCGGGGCAATCCAAGTATTCCCCTCAGTTGCGCTTCTCCACATGTTCAGTCGCAGGGTGGCCTCAGGTATCTCCAGTTCCGTTGTCGACTGTAGGAAACTTCTTCTTGATTTGAGCCGTGTAGTTATCTTTTGGTACCCAAACATAGGGTGGAGTGCGTCGTGGGTTGCTTTGGTGAGTTCCTTCTTGGTAGTAACTTCTCGCCGTATGTTTGGTGGGGCGATGCCCGAGAGTTGATATAGCTTTGATATTGGGATAGGTTTTAGGCACCCCGTAACCACCCGGCACGTTTCATTCAGAGCAATATCCACTTTCTTGGTATGGGCAGACCTCGTCCATACTGGCGCAGCATACTCGCCAGCAGAGAAACAGAGAGCTAGAGCACTTGTGCGGATCAGGTTTGGTTGGGCTCCCCACTTCGTACCTGCCACTTTTCGGAGTAGGTTGTTTCTGGTGGACACCTGTTGCTTAACAGACTGACAGTGTTTCTGATAAGTGAGGGTCCTATCCAGCTTGACCCCTAGGTATTTAGGTGTGTCGCAGTGCTCTAACACCAAGTCGTTCCAGGTAATGTGCAGCTTTCTCTTGGCAAGTCTGTTATTAAGATGAAAGGCGCAGACTTGGGTCTTGCTTGGGTTTGGCTGTAGTCGGTTTTGGTGGTAGTACGAAGAGAGGGTGGTGAGTGCGTTAGTAAGCTGGGTTTCTACTTCCTCGAAAGAGACCCCTTGTGCTGTGAGCGCCAAGTCATCTGCGTAGATGAAGGACCTGGTATTGTTCAGTATTGGCTGGTCGTTTGTGTAGACATTGAAGAGTAAGGGCGCTAACACGCTTCCTTGAGGCAGTCCATTTTTGTTCGTGCGCCATCTGCTACGCTCACCTTCATGATCAACATAAAATCTACGGTTCTGTAGCATAGTTGCTATTACATTAGTAATAGTTGCATCATGGGTAATATTCTGTAGTTTAAGCAGAAGGGTTTTGTGGTGGACTGTGTCATAGGCATCGGTTAGGTCTACAAAGGCTGCTCCCGTTATTTGTCTCTTCTCAAACCCATCTTCGATGTGTTGTGTGAGGTTCAGAATCTGTCCAGTGCATGATTTTCCAGGGCGGAAACCAGCTTATTGTGGGATGAGAAGCGGGTCTATAAGGGGCGCTAGTCGGTTGAGAAGGATTCTCTCCAACAGCTTATACAAATGACAGAGCAAGGAGATTGGACGGAAATTCTTTGGGTTGTCTGGGCTTTTCCCGGGTTTAAGTATTGTGATTACTCTTGACTTCCTCCATATTTTTGGTATATGTTGAGTACTGATACAATTATTTAAAAACAGGAGAATCCATTTCTTTGTCTGTGGTCCAAAGTGTTTTATTTGTTCCGTCCTAATGTCGTCCAGTCCTGCGGCTTTCCCATTCTTCATTATGCTCACTGGGGAGCAAAGAAGGAACCTCCGCGTGGTGCCCCCTGGAAACGGTTATTTACAATGCCGGCCAATCCTTCTACTACGGAAACAACATCAACACACGCAAAAGTGCAGAAGAACCTAAAACGGCTCTTCTCAGAGCCAAAACTGACAATGATGACCATCAACATTGAAGGGTTATCAGCTAGTAAAGAACTTATACTCGCAGAATACTGCCTTGCCAACAACTGTGACATCTTATGCGTGCAAGAAACTCACCGCGGGCTTAACAACAACCGCCCCAGTGTGCCAGGTATGCGACTAGTAGCAGAAAGGCCCCATAACAAATATGGGAGTGCCGTGTTTGCACGAGAGGACCTAGCAATAATATCAACAGCCCTGACTGACACATCTGACATAGAGGTCATAACGACGGAACTGACAGCATGCACAGTCACCTCCATCTACAAACCACCAAACACACCATTTGCTTTCTCCGAACCGAGCAACTTCCGATCAAAGGATACGAGATTTTTGCTAGGAGACTTTAATTGTCATAGCATAAACTGGGGGCTATGACAAGACAAATGAAGATGGAGAGTCTCTGGAGTGCTGGGCAGAAGCAAACAATCTGGTGCTTATACACGACGCAAAGCTCCCACCTTCATTCAACAGCGGTCGCTGGGAAAGAGGCTACAACCCGGACCTAATATTCTCCACAGGTACAATTAGCCAGCAGTGCGAAAAATCGGTGTATAAGCACATACCCCACTCTCAACATAGACCTATTCTATGCAAGGTGTCAGCCTTACTAAATATAGGGACCGTGCCATTCAGAAGGAGGTTTAATTTTAAAAAAGCCGACTGGGATAAATTCTCAGAATCCCTCGACGCCAAAATCTGGAATACCACCCCAATGCCAGAAAACTACGACCACTTCGTGGAAACGGTAAAACAGGTGTCTCGACAGACAATCCCGAGAGGCTGCAAACGACATCACATACAGGGACTGGAGAAGGAAGCAGAGAGGCTACTTGACGACTATACCCAGCTGTACGAGAAGGACCCTTTCAACTTCAATACTGTTTCTGCTGGGAATGCTTTAATGGAAGCTCTGTCAAAAAATAAAAGAGAGAAATGGGCAGCCATGCTAAATGAGCTAGATCTTTCAAGAAATAGCCATAAGGCATGGAGATTACTTAAAACCCTGAACAGTGACCCAAAACAACCGAAACACAACCTCTCAAATATAACCGCAGACCAAATCGCCCACCAACTTCTATTAAATGGAAAGCCCACAAAAATGGTACAATGTGCTAGGAGGAACATAAAAATGAAAAATAAATGTACCGCCGAGACCGCTAATACAGGTCTGAGTGCAGCAGTCACCATTCTTGAACTCGACAAAGCAGTGAGCATAAGAAACACTGAATATAAATATATCAATCGTATTTGATTATAATGATTATGATTAAAAGTTCTGTAAATTGTCTAATCTTTGTGTCATTTTAAATCAACTCTGCATCCCAAAACAACACAGAATACATTATATGTATTGTCATTGGTAGCCCTACAAGATGACAAGAGTCTGTGGGCTTATCAAAAAGTCAGTATGAACTTGTACAGAATTATTTTTTATGTAGACAGATGCTGAAGTCTCATCTGTGGATTTTATGACGCTTACCATGTTGTATATGACTACGCACTGCATGTGCAGTATTGATCTGCCAACGTCATACACTATATCTCGAAATTCACGAATCATTCATTTTTTACAAGAATATACTATAAATGTGTTGTGTTCACGGGACGACTTTCGTCTACTACCATTTTTGTTTGACTGGCATTAAACGGGTGAGGGATCAAATTCACAACAACCGAGGGTATTTTTAGAGCTTTGAAATCGATTAAAAATCTTTTGTTAATCTTCTTCAGGGATCGAACCAACGATCTTTGGTTTTGAAAGCAAAGGTTTTAATCACTAAGCTATACCCGCCGGCAATAAAGCACGTATGCTTTTTTTTGCTGTATATTTTTGCTTAAATTTGTCGTTTCTAATTAAGTCACTTAAATTATAATGGTATTTTCCAAATTAAAACACACTTTACATGATAGCTCTAGGTAAAGAGATGTCATCTACAAAGAAAGTAACTTAGTTATTCACCACACAAAGCATTGAGGAAATTTAAAATGCAAAAATATTGTTTTAAATCCAACAAATAACGAATTCAATGTGGATTATTAACCCAACGGTATTGATTCTTGGACTAATCGGCTTAAAGTAGGCGTAGTCTCAACCCAATGGGCCAACGATACGTTATTTTCCCAAGCTATTGATATGAGCTTGATAATACTCTTTTAGGCTGATGCCGTAAAGCCTCGAAAAACGATCTTTTGTCACTCATTTTTGTTCGCTCGCCTGACATGCAAATCTCATATTAATTAATATTAATTGTATAATGTTGCACGGCGTTTGCATGCGCCATCTTGTTTGTTATGACAGTTGGTCCATTTCATGTTTACCACTGTCATAATTACTTCGGATGTCTGCTGCCATGATTTGGCGGCGCTAAATGTCAGAGCGGGCAGGCAGTCGAAACGCGCCCGCCATCGTGATAGGAGCGCCCAAGAGCGTCCCTATAACGTGCGACGTTATTGACAAATAAACGAGTAATATGTGAAACAGAAACAAGTGTTTGTATTGTGAACCTGATCCTGCATCCCTCATCAAATACATCGATGTCCTAAATAAGAGAGGAGGATATCACTATCATCAATCCAAGTACTATGCTTTTTACCTGTGATCGTAAAAGAGCGTGTGAAACATAGTATAGTTGTTGAGTAATATACAAGTGAATATATAATACATGGCATTTGATATTGTAATAATGTAATCTGGTAAAACTAGTGAGTGAGTTATATTTGATGCTCGCACCGCGCGTACATCCATGTGTGTCCACTAAGGCCACTAACGGCCAGACCGCGAACCACAGCAGTCCATTCCCTGAACAAATACAGGGACCATATCGATGTAAACTGCACTATGCAGACAACAGTCACGGTACTGAATTACTAGAGTACTACACAAATCACTTTTCAGGCTGAAATTCAGTTAAACACTCAGGCTTATTTAAATTTAAAAGCTGGACTCTACCCGCCTCACAACCGCATCACACCGGAGGACAGTTAAGTCTCCTTGATGACGCGCTCATTCAGATTATGATCAGTTAGCAAATGATAAGTCCAGTGGGAGTCTCCTCTGAACAATTGTGGCCACTACACAGAAGTGCTTAAAGAAAGAACCCGTGAAAAAGATTAGAATCGCATTCATGGGTTTTTTAATTTGAAAGCTGTGATTACTAATAAACATATTATTTCGTTATTAACATAGCTTTGAAAAATATTTTACTTAAAATGTGACAAGACAACTATCTGCTATACTACTATATTTTATATACAATAAACTTTGCTTAAACGTGCAATTTTTAGTAAAAAAGTTGAATCAGATATTACAAATACAATACGAACAAGCAATTGTAAAAAATGAACATGGAATTATTTTAGTAGTTTATTTTTATTTAATGCTGATTTTAGAAGCTATATATCATTCACCACAAATTGCCGTCACTCATTACTCGAAAGTACCATTATAAATGACTTGTCTCAAGATATTTAAACGTAAAACTCTATTAGAAAAAAAAAACTTTAAGCCACATCCTCCAAAGCAGGAGTCTGAATATTTGATAGAATAGCAGTTGTAGTATTCGAGGCATATTTGGGTGATTTTTACGTCGAAATTTACAAGGATTTTTGATGATCACCCTGACGCTTGCAAGATCTAGGGCCGTTTAGTAAATTCAACCAATCACAAGCGGTACGTAACAGGAAGTACGTATCCAAGTTTTGATCAGTTTCCTAAATTGTAAGCAACGTTAACCCTTTCATTACGGCTCGGTTTGAATACAAATTATACTGTCAATTATAAAACTAGTATTTGAAGCACAAATGTACTTATCCGGTCTATTTTCTTATATCACATTGGTTCTTGTATTATTTAGCTATCAGATGATGCATAAAAAACTATTCTAAGAAAGTAGGAAAACGATATATCACTTCAACCGATGTCAACGGTCGGGGAATCTTATGAGAGCATATGCCAACAAGCGATGCGAAAGGGTTAAAAACTAGATTTAGTGATATTATTAAAGCTTTATTTTAAGTGCACTGCCAAAGAGAGAAGTTTTGAATATGTTGGTATGTCTGGTCGTTATATATTCGACTACAATCACGGTACGGAATTACGCTATGGAGTAATTAAAACGCATTAGCTTCATTCCCGCGCGCATAATCGTTACTTCGGTGGTATTGCCGTATTTATTAGTTCAGGCGCTGATATGCTGCAGCTCATGGCTAGTAAAATCCACTATCGTAGAACTAATCGCATTCAAATGTTTACTAAAACATATTCAATGGATTGAACACATTTCTGATGTCTATCTTCCATTACGCGGCCATTAAAATATCATAATAATAACATTAATGAAATATTATTTCATGTAATATGTTTTACATCATAGAAAGTCTTTTAGCAATACAAAAAGATATCAGATTGAATAGGAAGCTTTTTATGGATACTAAATATATATTTTCAACCATAGATTACATTGCTCACAACTATTCCTATTAATGTAATTTATAAAATGCTAATATAGAAAAAGTAGTACGTGTACACATAATATTAAACTAAGCTATTATACTACATTTAGATATAATAGAGATATATAAAATATTCACAATAGTATAATACGTTGCTCAAAAAAAAAAAAAAAAACTATTGACTCGGATAACGTGTTTTAGCGTATTATTAAGTTGGTCGTTTAATTACTTTACAAGTTAAATTTCAGATTAAATATTGAATAAGACTATTAATTTAAATTGGTGGTAGGTGAAAGTCGTTACTAGAGTGGACAGAGTTCGAAATGAGCATATTCGGGGTTCATTTCGGGTGGCTCCCATACCTGAAAAGATAAGGGAAAACCGCCTAAGATGGTATGGGCATGTGACACGGAGAGATGAGGACCACATGGTGAAGAGAGCCCTTAACATACCTACGCTGAGAAGAAGACCTGGAAGACCGCAGGCAACCTGGACTGCAACTGTAAGCAAGGATCTGAAAACCCTGGGTTTGACCGAGAATGCAACGCAGGACAGACAGACATGGCGAACGTGCACAAGGAGAGCCGACCCCAGATGATGGGAAATGGCTAGGATAAAGAAGAAGAAGATAGGTGAAAGTCGTTAGAACGTTACTCCAAATCCCTGCAAAAATATATAATACACAAAATGCTAATAAAAATGACAATAATTATATAATCCATAGATGATACTCGTATTTATCCATCTGTCTGTTAGAAACCTCATGTATGTGTGTACTCTAAAAAGTTTTCAAAAATGTATTTAAATACACTATGATTATTTTACCATAATAGTCAACATGGTCGAGAATAAAATAAACTCTTTGAAGAGGTTTTTTTTTGTAAATGTTCAAAAAATATATGAACTTAATAATTTACTTGATATTTTCGACATTCAAATAAAGCGAACAACAAATTACTCATATGAGTTTTGAGAATGTAGTAATTTTGCTTTAAAAAGTAGTGTCTTACAAACCCATTCTTTTGAAAATATTAGTGAAGAATGTTAAAAAAAAAAGTGCATGCACTCAGTATTGCGTGTTGAGTCTTTCTATTCTTCGCTCACATAGCTATGAACCAGGCAAATACGCCATATAATATTAAATTACTTGGAGTTTGATATAACGAGGGGAAAGTAAATCAAAATGACCATCCAGCTGGAAATTTGGAGTTGATTAGGATAGTAATCGACAAGAGTCGACAGTCTTTGATAGTAAACAAAACATCTCATAAATTACTTATGTAGTATATTTTAAAATATTAACAATTATTATAATTAATTATTTTTTCGTAAAATCATAAATGAATTTAAATAAATGATATATTTAAGAATACTTGTTCAAAAATATACACAAATATCCTTGTTATTGTTATACTGATTTTTTACTTGTTTTATTTGTATATAATACCGTCACAGTATATTAATCAATTTTGGCCATTTTTTTCTTTGTTTTCAATTTCCTAACTCAAGAAATTGCTCTCGATTGTGGGCAATGTGTAATTTGCTTATTGGTTTATATTCATATTACAAGAAGATTAAATGCTTACGAGCAATATTTTATCACCAAATAAGAGAATCCAAGAACGCTACCTTATAATTTCGATTGGAACCTTTTGATGTGGTCCATTAAAACAAAATTGAAATAAGGAAAAAAGTATTACTTAGTTATATATCTTATTAATGAGACACAATAATAATACTGGTCGCTTAGCAATCCTTTTACTATTATCTTGAACTCTGCTTTTTTATGTTTTATATATTTGAACTTGCTTTCATTTTTTAACCCTTTCCAACATTTCTACTCAATGTTTTGTAGAGCCTATTGTTACAACAAAATCAATTTTGGAGCCCATCTTTTTTCTTATTTATGTGTTCACATATCCCAAAAACAATATTTGAATTACGTGTCATTTGACAGCTCCGCATCAGAGTGAAGTTAGCCGCTATTGCTACTGTGCAGCGGCGAGCACTCGCTACAGCTGAAATAGACGCGAAGCCACTTCCGGGACTGAAATATTCCACGCTCTATAGTGTGACGGACAGTGACGACCAGTGAAAATAAAAATATAAACATTAATAAAAAATACATTTAAACAATTACACTGAGCGCTTATTATGACCCTATTATGCAGATAATCAAATTTTCCCCTACAAAATTGAAAATAAAAAATGATTTGCTCTTTTATACATTTGAAAAATATGACCACAAAAGCTGATTTTGATGACTAAAGAAAAGAACAAAATTCTTCATCATTCCCCCGACCGAAAACTTAAAATTATTCCTTCAGGTGAAACAATTCTTGTATATATTCTTACGCTTCTAATTCAAATAAATTACATACCTGTATACTCGAAAGTCACGCTGCTTATTAATTACTGTTCAAATATGTTTCTGATTGCTGAAAATCTAGCTGTCATCAGTCAAATATGTTTTTTATATTATCATTTCATATTACTTTATCGTATAAAAATAATGAAATACTTGAGTTATTCACCCAGCATTTTTAGAAGAAGTAAGTATTAACACTAACAACTTATGATATCGTAAGAAAGTATGGAATATATGAAATGTAATGGTAATATTTTCCCGATTAAAAAATAAAAATCAGTTTTTTTAAGACCTTTCGGTGTCCTTAATATGTATGTTATTAATCTAATCGACCATATTTATATGTTGTTTCACAGCAGAAATGTTTGCTTTATTAATATTTTCTTTCAGATTATATTTTATACAGGAAATGATACAGTCTTTGTTGACGAGTCGCCACTGCTATTTCCTCCACTCCCGCTGTGCTCCGCACCCAGAAGTGAAACTTGATTAAATTGAAGATAAAAAATACATTAAAATCCCTCCAACTGAGATATTGATTTTTTACACCGCGGCCGCAGGAAAATCAAAACGAAAGTGAATTCGAAACGAACACCGAATCAAAGCCAAACATCAAAGGAAGAGAAAGAAGAAAAAAAGACACTTCTGAAGAGTTCCTAACCCAATAGCAAAATGAAAAAAATACATGAATACCTGAAGGCTATTTTTCAGTAATTGAAATCTGAAAAAAGTCGAACCTGTTCAATGAAATGTTGTAGATACAAATGATGAAAATATTCATATATTTGTTGATCAGTGATTCTTATATTTTTTTAAATTTATAATGAAATAATTGTTTTTTATTATTATTTATAATGATTTATTAAAAAAAACAAATATTTGCTAAAAAAGGGTATTTCCATGTTTTATATTCAATTATTTAAAGATCCCTTTTAAAATAGATAATTTGATGTTTGTTTTAATGTCGATCACGTTTAGACGGTAACTGTGTGCAAATCGGAGGATTGAATAAGCACTTTAGTCATAGTGTGCCTTTATTAATTCATAATTTTGTCGATGGTCTTAATTTTTTGTATCACTCTAAAATATCTTTTTAAATACTGGCATGCAAAAACGCGAAGTACACATAATAAAATAATCTTTTAAATTCAGAATTATATTAACTATTTTTTCACGATAAAAATATTCACTTCATATGCATTTTAAAACCAAATAAAATACTTTTAATTTAGATAGAAATGCTACAGAGGTTTATTCAGTTGGTTACTGGCTAAGAAGGTATTTCCATATTCTGGCATATTTCCAATGCTGTCTGTATGCAAATGTTTTCATTGCTTTTCTAACTAAGAACGTAATATTTAAACATTATGTAAATTTTTGGGTCCAAGATCATGAGTTGCATTTATTTTCGATGTCTTTTTCCTATTTGCAGCATATTGCTTATAAATACGTTCGCCGACCTCATAAAACTTTTATGCATTAAATACTAATTATTTTATTTTTATACATAGTATATCGAAAATGGTTAACTAAGATTTTTTTGATAAGTTAAATGTCATATGTGAAAATTGCAAAATTGAAAATGAATGAACGTGATTATAAATTTTATAACCTTCAAGTACCATTTTATAAGTATGTTCTGCGTGGTGCCATGTATTTTAATATAAAAAACTGTACCTACGCCAATTATAACAAATCAGGTTTAAGTAACTTCTTAGGTTTTCACGGCCAGATTTGATGTTGTGGCTTATGGGTTGAGCCGTGTGTGGTGAACTTTTTTCAACCAATATTTCGACCGCCATTGCATGAGTTTTCTTCAGGATTAATAATTTATTTAGTTTTGAGTTGGTTTATTCAGATTATATATTTCTTTTAAGAGGAGCCATTGAAATCAAAAGACATCCCATCAACATCAACAGGGATGACGGCTTGATTCTCAAAACAGCATGGCTTCCACCTCTAGCACATACTCTAAAACCTGTACAGACAAGCAAAGACGACCACAGTCCGACATGACGTTCGTCGATGTACAATTCGAGAACATACCTACCGTATTCTTTGAACATACCTACCGTAGTCTTAAAAACATACCTACGATACTTCGGAATGAAACTTGAGTTGCCATGGAGATATTAATCAATAACGCTCATAAAAGAAATATATAATCTGAATAAACCAACTCAAAACTAAATAAATTATTAATCCCGAAGAAGACCCCTGCAATGGCGGTCGAAATATTGGTTGAAAAAAGTTCACCACACACGGCTCAACCCATAAGCCACAACATCAAATCAGGTTTAATTGAAAAATGCTCTTTTTTATCAATATATGTATAAAATTGTTTTACAAGAATACATTTAAAGTTTCTAGGTAAATGTCAATGATATCTTAAAAATATGAATAAATAAAAAAGACAAACAAATTAAAATCGTATATTACATACAAATCAGAAAAGATACGTCTCTTATGGGGATGTGTTTATTTATCGAATTAAATACTGTTTTTTATTTAATTCATAACATAGATCTCGAATAAATTTAGTCCATGGTGAACTTATACTTCTTATCAACGATCATGTTTATTTCATATTATGTGTTTTAATATTAAATGAAATCAAAAATAATTATTTTAATTAAACTAATTTAAGAACCTGATAGAGGCTATTCCATAATACATTAGAAATCCCTGTAGTAGGATCAAGTTATGTTTTACCGTTTATAAAGTACCATTTTACACACAATCAAAGTAAACAGAAACCTACATATTTTTATACCTATAGCTGTCAGTCATTGTAACTTTTCATAATTCATGCTTGATGCATATTTGAAGCTTTTTTTAAATCAAATATTAATTAAATAAATGAGTATCTGATTTACGTAATGCTGTGTGAATTTTTAAATGTTTTTTTTTCATACATTATAATAGTACTTTTGTATAAAACATATGGTCCGCTAAAGCCACTTTATAAAAAACATCACTTCCACGTTTTTAATTGAGGCCTACAGTATGTCACTAATTGAATTAAGCTTTTCACAAATAGAGACAGCTAGTATGATGGAAATCAAAAAGCTTTCACGTGAATCTATTAAATAACGTAATATATTAAGGCTTTTAAGGCTAAAATCCCAACGCATGGCTTTGAGTGCGTGTAAATGCACCGAAAATAAATGATATTGAAGTTATTTTCTAGGAATCAAAAATAAGCAGATTATTTCAACAAATAATTATCAATTGTTATTTTAACAATAATCCAGTATTCAAAAAAATAACAGTATACCTTAAATAAATTGATACATAAATACAAATCTACATCAAATTTCTTTCATCAATTTGTGCAGAAAAAGAAACGGCAGACGCTGGGATTCCAACCACGAACTATGCACCTCAGTTTTGTTTTATTCATAGCGTAATCGACCCTGACTATTCTCTGCCTGAATAAACTGGAGATATTTAAGGTATTTATATTGTATTTATTATTGTTACTTTCTCCAAAATTTGATGTAGATTTGTATTTATGTATCAATTTATTTAAGGTATACTGATATTTTTTTGAATCCTGGATTATTGTTAAAATAAAAATTGGTCACGTTATTAAAATATTGGTAAAGATCAATTATCTATAAAGGATTAGAGTATTGAAAAAACATTCTAATAAAATAAAAATAATCCGAGTTTAAAAAAAAACCTATTTATGTAAACGCATACAGGAGAATACCGATAGATGGTAATAGTAATTCTTAAGTTGCATATGTAGAATTCTATTACGCTAACCATAGTATATCCCCCCGAGTATCATACCTGACGCTTAAGTTATCGAACCGATACTCCTTACGAGTGGTGCAAGTATATGCCCCAACGTCTAGCCATACCGATGAAGAAGTAGAAGCTCTATATGAAGACATCGAAAAAGCCCTACAATACAATAAGACACATTACTGCATAGTTATGGGAGACTTTAATGCTAAGATTGGAAAGTGCTGTGGAAACGAGAAATTTATAGGACAATATGGAACCGGACTCCGAAATAACAGAGGACAGATGATGGTAAACTTTCTACATGCTAACAAAATGTTTTGCATGAACACATTTTTCAAGAAAAACCAAAACGCAAATGGACCTGGAGAAGCCCGGATGGTAACATAAAGAACGAAATTGATTTTATTATGGCTAATAAGAAGAATATAGTCACTGATGTCTCAGCGATGCAATGCTTTAGTACCGGAAGTGACCACCGTCTCGTTCGAAGTACTGTGCACCTAGACATCAAACTGGAAAGGAAAAAAAGCTAATAAAACAAAGAGTTATACGTCCGTTAAATGTTCAGAGCAAGCTTGAGGAAACTTTTCAGCTTGAACTACTAAATCGATTCGCAGCACTGGAAGATAGTGATGACACCGACAACGTCAACAAACTTAACGAAAGAATCATTAATAGCATTAAAACTGCCAAAAAAGTCATAAAGCAGTGCAAAAAAGAAAAAAGGGTCAAAATTCTCAGACAAAACGATAGCTCTTATGGACGAACGTCGTAAAAGCAGAAGCATCCAAGATTACAATACCCTGAACAAAAAGTGAAAAAATCCATGAGATTTGACATTCGTCGTTCAAACACCGAGTATATCATGGAGATTGTTGCACAAGGCCGAGGGTCAAATGCATTTAGCAGACACACCTCTATAGGACAGGCCCAACTTTCCAAATTAAAGACACACGATGGGAAGATAACAACAAATCTTAATGATATACTGAAGGAAATAGAACATTTCTACGGGTTATTGTATTCATCTACGATGCCAGGTCCTAATGACAGATCTGCGGACGACAAGGGGCTACTCTCACAAAGCACTGGTCTGAAGACATCCCAGATATAAGTATATTCGAAATTAAATCGGCCCCTAAAACAACTTAAGAACAACAAAGCCCCTGGAGAAGACGGAATTACATCTGAGCTTCTGAAAGTAGGAGGAACCCCTCTGTTGAAAGAGCTTAAAAAACTATTCAACAAGGTAATAGAACATGGAGAAACCCCGGCGACATGGGTACGAGTATTGTGATATTGTTCCACAAAAAGGGGATAAATCACTGCTCAAAAACTACCGACCCATTTCCTTCTTTCCCCATGTGTATAAAGTATTCTCAGAATTTTAACAAACAGGCTGACAGGTCGATTTGATGAATTTCAACCTCGAGAGCAAGCTGGGTTTAGGAAAGGCTTTAGTACAATTGATCATATCCACACGCTAAGACAAATCATTCAGAAAACCGAAGAATATAATCAGCCACTCTGCCTCGCCTTTGTAGACTATGAAAAGGCATTTGACTCAATCGAGACTTGGGCAGTGCTAGATTCACTACAACGCTGCAAAATAGACTATCGGTATATAGAGATAATAAAATCTCTTTACAAATCTGCAACAATGATGGTCCAGCTCCATGATAGCACTAACAATATTTCTATAAACAAAGGTGTTAGACAAGGAGATGTTATATCCCCAAAACTCTTCACAAACGCCCTAGAAGATATTTTTAAACTGCTATCCTGGACAAAATGTGGAATAAATATTAACGGAGAGTACATTTCTCACCTCCGATTTGCAGATGACATAGTGCTAATAGCCGAATCACCTAACAAGCTCCAAGACATGCTCTACGACCTCAATGAAGCGTCGAACAAAATTGGTCTGAAAATGAACATGGATAAAACAAAAGCCATGATTAATAGTCATATTTCACAGACCTTTGATCCTATTTCCATTGGAGGAACAGAAATAGAGGTTGTAAACGACTATACCTATCTGGGACAAGTAATACAACTAGGGCGAAATAACTTCTCAAAAGAAATCGACAGGCGCATACAACTGGGATGGGCAGCATTTGGAAAACTAAAGTACATTTTTAAAGCGAAAATTCGCAATGCCTTAAAACTAAGGCGTTTAACCAATGCGTCCTCCCTGTATTAACTTATGGCGCAGAGACGTGGAATCTGACAGCAAGTCTTACCAATAAAATAAAAGTCACCCAGCGTGCTATGGAGAGATCTATGCTCGGAGTGTCGCTAAAAGATAGAATCCGAAACGAGGAAATACGCAGAAGAACTCAAGTAGTGGATGCTACCCAACGAATAGGCACACTCAAGTGGCAATGGGCAGGTCATATCTGTCGAAGAGACGACGGTCGATGGGGAAGAAAAGTATTGGAATGGCGCCCAAGAACTGGCAAACGAAGCATTGGCCGACCCCCTACAAGATGGACTGACGATATAAGAAGAATAGCGGGAGTGACCTGGATGCGGAAGGCGGAGGATCGAAGAGGATGGAGACTCATGCGGGAGGCCTACGTTCAGCAGTGGACGGACACAGGCTGATGATGAACCATAGTGCATATGGCTAAGCGCTGCATGTGTAGTGTTGATCCGCCAACGTCATAGACTACAACCCAGCCTATCATCATTATTATTACAGGAATTTACTATAAATGGTTGGTCTTCACGGTACGACTTCAGTCTACCACCAATTTTAATTACTAGGCTATGACTGGCATTTTACGGATGAGGGATCAAATTCACACCAACCGGTACTTATGAGCTCATAAATCGCTTTTTTTTTATTTCCTTCGGGGATCGAACCCACAAACTTTGACTTGCAAACGCTTTGACCATTCAGCTATACCCGCCGGCAAAGTAGTGCTTTTAGATCGATAACTAATTTACGTGTTATTTTCACACGTTTTTGTTTATAACGTTTTGAATAAGTAAGAGTATATGAATATTACTTAAATATACATATACTATACATAAAATTCTTTTTTCAACGCGTCAATCCAAGCACAAAAATAACGGCAGAAGCGGGATGCGAACCGCGGACCTTGGAAACCAACCATATGCCCAGGTGTTCATACCGCTCGGCGAATCACGCCATTACTGTGCCCAGACTGACTGCATATGTATAGTATATGTATATTTAAGTAATGATAATATTGTAATATAGTCAATGATCTATAAAAGTAGATTACAATATTGAAATAATAAAATAATATTCTAATAAAAATTAAAAAAAAAAATTAATTAATAATGTCTCCTTGAGACAATATCAAGAAGGTAAAATTATCCATCAGTAACACAGGTAAATGATTGGTTATAAAGTCCGAGTCGGAACTATAAGTAGTCGTTTCACATCCATTCAGTCTATAGTTTGGTTCGAGACCCGAGTGGTACTTACTAAAATAAATAGACTGCCGGAAAGTAATAATATTAAGCTTGTGAATAAATGAAGACTGATAGAATAATAATAAAAAATATACATACTTTGAATATATACTATGGCGACATCTGTCGTACGATGCTAACAATGCTATAAATACTAGTTTCACCGCAGTCAGTCTGGGCACAGTAATGGCGTGATTCGCCGAGCGGTATGAACACCTGGGCATATGGTTGGTTTCCAAGGTCCGCGGTTCGCATCCCCGCTTCTGCCGTTATTTTTGTGCTTGGATTGACGCGTTGAAAAAAAAAATTTTATGTATAGTATATGTATATTTAAGTAATGATAATATTGTAATATAGTCAATGATCTATAAAAGTAGATTAGAATATTGAAATAATAAAATAATATTCTAATAAAAATTAAAAAAAAATTAAGTATATGAATAATAGCATTATAGTAAAAACTACTTAAATAATCGATGAGACTGTATTTATATGCATAAAAAACGTACCGAATGTTGTTAAATGTAAGTAAGTAATTATAATATACTTAAAAAAAATAAACTCAAAATATTGTTATTCACTATAGTTTTGACGTTGAGAAGAAGCATTTTTTTTACTTATATGAATTCTCGACGAAACCAAAGGACTTAAATTTGATTTGAAAAAATTATATTAATTTAAATATCGTTAATGCTCTCTCTGAAAAACGTTACTAAATTAATTAAAGTATTTAATTATGTAATGTAAAGTAATACAATATAAATCTGGACAGATTCTTAAAATTTAATTATAGCAAAACTTCATTATCAAAATGACCTCGTTTATTTACAATAATGACTGTCTTAAATCAAAACAACGACGAAAACCATCAGATTTTTTTGCCTCTCCCTGTATTTCATAGGCTTATTTGAAACAAAATTTTTTAGAAATCCTTATATCTACTAAATATTTTAATTTTACCAACTTTTTTATATGATTACACTTTTGGTTCTGTAGTTCAAATTTGTGATCATATATAAATAATGTATTTTGTAAAAACCAACATAATATTTCTGATCCAATTGATATACATAATGTAATCATTGAAACTAGAATATGCAGACACTATAGATCGTGCTGAAAAAATAGTTACTAACAAGTTGATAAGCTTCAATCACAAGTGCTATATGTTTCAACAATTATATATTATGTAATTGTATTCAATCAATATTGAAAGTTTTAATGTTCTTGTATTTCTTTAAAAGATGGGCGCGCTATCACGAACAAACATCTCTTCAAGCAACGTTTTTCAGATTTTCAGATACTAAATAAATAAATCACTAATTAGTTTTATTGCCTTCAGACTGATTTATTCGCTAATTAACATCCGCTTTATATGGCCCTCCTTATTTAATTAAAAGACTCCCTCTACATCACGCCATTGAAACTTATTTACATGTTTTTAAAGTCATGGGTTGAATTGGCGTTATTGAAATATAATTTTTAAGGTTTTTTATTTCTTTATATCAGTCAAAAAAAGAAGGTGGCCTTAGCTGTGGAGCATTTTCATTGAATCCTAAAACTATACCTTTATTTTACAAAGAGCACATCGGTATATCTCCAACAAACATCTAAGTTTTTTTTATATAAAAGACAAACTCGCCCTATTGTCCCTGACCAGATTATGAACTGGAGATGGTAAAACAAAGTACAACCTCGAGCTTTGAGGAATGCTTCGGCACGGAGAGTCACTGTTGTGCAACTGTAGAGACCTTCAGACTATCTCACACCTAAGATCCTGCCCCGTGTGCCCGACTAGCTGCACATACCGAGACCTAATTCTACGCAGCACACGAGTCATAAATGTTACCAGATATTGAACGGTTATAATTTGACGTCACTGACACGAAGAAGAAGAAGAACTCGCCTTTTCCTTAAATACGGCAGTCACTTTTGAGTTGAAGTTTCAAAAATTTTCAGTTCGTTACATAAATGATGTAATTTTTATATCATTATATTAAGTATTTTCAATCCCATTTATTCAGCTTCTGCACCTATAAACTTATTACCTCTAGAGTATTATTTCATTCAGCACTCACTCAAATTTGACTAACTCGTCTCACACTTGCTTATCATCCATACATTGTTGATTGTAGTGGATAAAGAACAGACTGTTTTCACGTCCAAACATGATACATCCTTTATACTTACAGCATTCATCCGTTTATAAATAACTGTTTTCTGCAAAAACTCATTCGATCTACTTTAATATCACTTTGTAAAGACCTTCCCTGTCCCGTCCTGTACTTGGAGATCCAGATGGGGACCCATCACTGGCCGATCGCAAAAGCTTCATATTTGATAGTGGCTGAGGGCCTTCCCGTGATTCTAAATTCATCATTCAGATATCAATAGACCTCAGTCTATTGGCTACAAAGTTAGTATGCTACAGCTTGTCTCGAACTGCCTTTTCTGGTGACCTGTTGCTAACCACGAAATACGTGGGAATGGATATGGAATATTTATACTTTAGTATCAGTCAAAACTTGTTAATCTCTCACCGTCTCCTACGACCCGCCCCTACAGTCCACCCCTCGGCTAATTCTATGAGAGCCGCCCACCGCCCAACGCCGCCGCCTATCTCGCAATCGTCACGATAAGAGATATTTATTCGGGGAAGGAATGTTTTTTCTAGAAAATCGATTCTGTCGCGACGACCTTTGCGTCTGAAGAATTCTGCGTATTTATTTTTATTTGTTTTTTTTTTCAGCTGTTTCAGTCGTATCATGTGTTGGACCGTCTAACTTTCAAGCGCACAAGGTTGAGGAGTTTTATTTAATGGAAGTTCATTCAGGATAATACAACCAGACGGTAAGAACGAGATTTTATCTTGATAGACCGTTTGTCGAAACCTGGCGCGAAAGAATCATACCATACGTAGTTATAATTTATAAGAATATTTTATGTCCTATGTTCTACAACATGCAGACAGACTAATAGACTAACATTATTGTACTAATAGTAAAAACATGGGAAGAAGACATCAGGTTTTAAATATAAGTAACGTCATGAACAACTATAATAATAAAAAACATTTTATGATAGTGCAGTTTGTTTCAACAATCGGCCTTTTTAAACTAAATATTGAATGTGTAGGTAAATCTTTTGATAGAATAGCCCACCATTTTTCATTAGTTTTACGGTATACCAGATTTAATAACAAATATACGTAAATTATATTATAAATATTTATTTATTTATTTACCTTGTTTTCACATGGATCACGTAACAAAGTTCTCTATTAGGAGACTGCAGTTTCGATAACTCGTAGTCTTTAATCCTTCTCTAGTTAAGAGATAACTGAGCTGCGTTGTACTTTATAAGTGGTGTAACACTTTTGTCAGGAAAGGAGGAGATAGGTAGTGTTGCGGGAAGATAAATACATAAAAAGTGGTTTAGACAATTTATTTTTTATTTTCTAATTATTTTTTATTTTTTTTTAATTATTATAAATATTATTCTTATATGTCGTATATATAATTTTAAACTTATTTATTTATTTAACGGAAACAATTTAAGGTATTTAGTTGGTTATTAATTATATCTTCTTTCTTATTAATGTATAAATTTCATTCTAAATTATTTAGTTTAACGGTTTTATTTTCTACGTAATATGTTTAATACTTTTCTAAGTTGTACTGAATGATTATTTTCTATAAGGTGGTTTGCGAATTCAGAAAAATTAGTGCTTTTTAGGCTCATAAACACTCAGCTTTCCATGCAATGATACATAGATTAATTTCAATACCATTATCACAAACAAACTTTGATATAGAATTAAATACAATTAAAAATATAGCACAAAACAACGGCTATCATGATTAATAGACAGTATCTTGAATAATAAAAAACGTCAAAACATAACATATAAATACTTGTATCCTAAAGAAAATATTAAAGACGATAGAATGTGAGACAATTCTACACGTTAATAACTTTACCCATAAAATAATTAAATCACTAAAGCCAGCGTTTATACAGATAATAAACTAGGATACCACCTTATAAATAATAAAGATACTAATGATAAACGTAATAATTCTGAATATAAATTAAATTGCCAAGATTGTGAATCTTTTTTATATTGGCAGAACGTCAAGAAATTTAACATTAGAATTAAAGAACATTTAAGGTGCCTAAGCTAATTTTCTGAATTCGCAAACCACCTTATAGAAAATAATCATTCATGCAACTTAGAAAAAGTATTAAACATATTACATGTAATAAAACCGTTAAACTAAATAATTTAGAATACTTAGAAATTTATAAAGCCATTAATAAGAAGATATAATTAATAACCAACTAAATACCTTAAGTAATTCACCAATTTTAAAATTGTTTCCGTTAAATAAATAAATAAGTTTAAAAATTATATATACGACATATAAGAATATTTATAATAATTAAAAAAAATAAAATAAATAAAATAAATAGAAAATTTATACCTAAACCACTTTTATGTATTTATCTCTTCCTTCATCCTTGCACCTATCTCCCTCTCCTTTCCTGATAGACACCACTTATAAAGTACAACGGTTATCTCTTAACTAGAGAAGGATTGACAAAGACTACGAGTTAGTCGAAACTGCAGTCTCCTAATAGAGAACTTTTGTTACGTGATCCATGTGAAAACAAGGTAAATAAATAAATAAATATTTATAATTTATTATGGATCTCAAAGTGAATGCTCAAAACATTGAAAATAGTAAATTATATCTTAGTATAAGGCCATTATAACTGTAGTTATGAATCTTTGTTATTTGTCGAGTCAGTTTTTCATATTATTACAATGGCAGAAATATTTTGTCAACGATTTTTCAGTGTTATAAGAGCCCACCCAAGAATTTTTCTCTTTCAATGACGATTTAAAAACATTCACAGATAAGACTGTACTTCACAGGATCATTTCTGTTGAACTTCCTCCCCCAGATACTGAATTAGAAACTAAAAAATCTCATTTAGTATAAAATGGTGGTTTTTATATGATCAACTGCTCAATGCAATCCATTTTCAAATAAGGCTAAATGTACTTATTTATTAAATATTTGTTTCTTGAATTGAATGTATGAAATAAAGATTTAAATTATTGTAATTTGATCGATTATTGATTTAATCAACGAATAAAACAAACAAACACGTATAATATATTTAGGCTTCATTGGGATATAAACTTACAAAAGTGAAAGTGGCAGTAGAATGTTTTATTTCTCGGGAAACCGTGGTATTTATTTTTATAAGATTTTTCAGGATTTTCAGCCTTACAGCTTGTAAGACCGGTTTTTTTCAGGCGCCTGGGTAATTGCCGACTACAGATGTTTAATTCGCCGGAAAATATTGCCTCCTTTAAACCTGGTGTGACTTTTTAACTCCGATTTACATGAGATTGCAGAAAATTTACAAATAAATAAAGGCGTACGAATTGTAAGACGTTAACACGAATGCTGTTGGTTTTAAATTTCTTATTTTGAATAATATTTTATATTATTTTCTTTTTATAATAAATAATGTAAAACATATTGATAATATCGGTGCTAATTAAGGGTCATTATAAGAGTGTAACATATTTAACTACTTTGCCGCAGTTAACGTTTATAGCCGTCATAAGTTTTATACTTTTGAGCCTAGTAATTGCCTAGTATTGTAATGTTCAAAATTAGATGAATATATAGTCTACTACATTTCTTCTTCCCAAATCCATTCCGTGTCTGAAACATATAATCACCACAAATCGCCGCTTACCTAACATCTCTCAGGCAGAGACTGCCTGCCAGTGGCAATTATAGTCACGGCTCTCAAAAAATATATAGCAGCCATATGGAGAACTTTCGGAACATAATGGCTCATGCAAGAGTCGCATCATATAACAACTTATATCTATAAATTTAGTTCCATGACTAACATTTTTATATATGCGTTTCAGACGAGCAAACAAAAATATAAAAACAACAAAATATCGCATATCGAGGCTTTTCTGCAGCTGTCTGAAAGGGTTATATCGAGTTGATATTAAGAATAAATGTTTTCTTACCTCGCCTGGAAAGGAGTACCCCTGGATGTGATGCTCAGAGCCATGATGGTTCTCTGTTCCGTAGTGGATGTAGATCTCCTCAAACTGGTATCTGTAGGCCAGCGGTCCTCCAGAGATGTTCACGTGCTGCTTGGAGTCCTTGTCCACGCGGAAGACCAGCGACTGCCCCGTGTTGTGGAGGGTGCCGCTCACCTTCAACAGAGACGGAGAGCCTTCATGAGCATCATCACAAGAGCCACGCCCCATGACATCCCCCGTCGAATAAAAAGGGACTCCAAATCACCGGGATTGTCATCTGCATGGTTTGATGGATGAGGAGGATGGACTATATATGCGTCTCAGATTAGCGAACAGAAATAAGTAATAATTTTATGTTCTTCATTCGCTAAATAATATGTTAATGTTCACAATGTACTCGTGTGTATGTTAAATTGAGCTGGTATTTGAATTTGATTGCTAAGTATGTGTAAAAAACTTGTTTTTAAATTCAGAATTAAAAAATAAAAAATTCTTGCATGCTAGGCTTTAAGTGCTTTGCAAGATATGCCACTGATATGCCGTTGCAACGCAGTGCTGCAATAGAACATGTTCATATGTCATAGTAATGCCTCGATCATTAGGCTGCAGCCGTAAATCCTCTGGGTTCAGTAAATCCTGCAGAAGACCGCCTGTAGTGTGATCATCACCACTCCACTTTAACTCCCAAATTACATTTTGTTAAACAAATATATTATTATTATAAGTTAAATAAACACATACTTTACATCAAATTTTTTATACGCATCAGTTCGTTCAGAAAAAATATCGGCAGAAGCGGGATGCGAACCTGCGAGCCTTGGAACCAATCATTGCTCAAGTTCATTACCCGCTTCTGCCGATATTTTTTCTGAACGAACTGATGCGTATAAAGAATTTGATGTATAGTATGTGTATATTTAATTACGATGTTACAATGATCTATAAAAGTAGATAAGAATATTGAAAAAATATTTAAAAATCCATAAAATATATTATTATATGTATTTACATAATGTTACGAAACATTCGGTGTCAAAACTGATAAGAATCCTATATCAGCAATAAAACATTTAACATACTTTTTGCATAAACTACATAGTCGTGATTATACACTTACTATTATGAATAATGCTACACACTCAATATTATGTTTATCTCGATAATGGTTGCAAAAACGTGAGCAAAATAATGGTCAGTTAAAATATTGTAAAATTATGGTTTCCGTGATGCAAGAAGTTCACATGGCGTCACCATTGGGATCAAACCATTTTTAAAATGATCATCTTGGAATTTTCAGATGGAAGTTTTCTTAAATATCGTCTATCGATATTCTGCAATAAACATTTGGCAGAATGAATATTTGGTCGAATGGACATTAGGCTACTGATTTTGATACCAATATATTTTTATCTGAGATAATTCTTATTTGATATATTTATTTGGAACATATTATATTGTCTTGCTAGTGATTGAACATCATAAACCAATAAGAGTATTTTTAGAATAACACACCAAAAAAACCTCCCATGAAAAGTCCGTATGCACGAAAATTTCAGAAGGTCGGCAATAGTAAAATGCACCAAAATAAGCGTAATTGAAATTCAAAAATCTCATGCCTATCAAAAGTTTCTTAATAGATAGAGAAAAAACAGAAATACACGTTAACTTAAATATTAAATGAAATATATTATTACAACGAATTTGAGTAGTATATTTTTTTTAAACAACAAAAATAACATGTAATAAAGAACATTAAAAACAGCATTCGAGACTCTTAAGCCGCCATCGACAAATATCGTGATTCGTTAAAGAACCAATATTGAATCGATCGAGCTACACCTTGTGTGGGTTCTAAACTGATAAACCACTGCACCACAGATTCCCACAACCGACCGGTCAGCATTAGTGTCCCGCAGGGGGCGGGATGTGAGCCGCCCACCTCCCTAATCTACCGCCCACTCCGATGGACGTACTTTTACGAAATCGGCTTGGACAGAGAACTGACTTGAACTATCTGTGTGTTTTTAAAAGTAAACGCATACAAGAGAATTCTATAGAAAGAATTTAAAAAGTCTCATCTGTGTTCGGAATGTAATTTTCGAATGCGGGTAAGAGTGTTGATCCGCTAACGTTATTTTAAAATATAACGTCATTTATGCATCGTCATTATGTAAATTCTCCTTCAATATCTAACCTCTAAATGTAGCATACGGTCAGCAAATTTTGAAGAAAATTTCAAACGGAGAATTTTCTTGAGCAATAACACATTATATGTTGATATTTCAAGTTTACATAACTAATTTACATAACTCTGATGTATACTCGTATAATTGTGATTTTTTTTTAAATATTTTACGCAATTTTTTATTCCATTTCATTTACAAATTCTGCCTTTTTGATATTTATATTTGATATTGTTTATGTAGCGTTTGTTGTTTTTCAACATTTATTTTTTCATTATACTATTTATCGCTTTAATATTTCTTTATTAATATGATTTTTCTCTTAATTTATTTAATAACGGTGATGTATAGACAAAACACATACTCTAATAAAATATAGTTCATAAATACACTTGAAAGAAACAGGTAAAGAGATCATAAAAAAGCAAAAACAAATCGTAAAAAAACATGTCAAAATAACAGATAGAGAAAATTAATGCCATCGAAAAAGAGAAAAAGAAAAAAGAGAAAAAGAGAAAAAAGAGAAAAAGAGAAAAAGAGAAAAAGAGAAAAAGAAAAAAGAGAAAAAGAGAAAAAGAGAAAATAGAAAAGAAAAAACAGAAAAAGAGAAAAAACAGAAAAAAAGAGAAAAGAAAAAGAGAAAAGAGAAAAAGAAAAAAGAGAAAAAAGAGAAAAAAGAGAAAAAGAGAAAAAGAGAATGTGAAAAATAAATCGAGTTGTGCTGATCATTTAGAAGCACCTTAGCAGTTCAAGTGAATTGATTACTCGAAACTCTACAGATACCAACTGGAATGCAAAACAATGGATGACTACGACCAAGGTCATCCTTATCCGGAACGTAAATTTAAAGCTGAATAAAATTAACTCACTACTATAATTAAACTCCATGTAGTTTGATTTAGTGGTAAAAATGAGAGTACAATCCCGTGAACACTCGCATGACAGTCGACAGGTTGGACCCGTCTTCCATGCCCTTCGGTTTGAACTGGACCACTCTGGACTGTATCTGTGTGTCTGCTGTTCTGTGTGAATGACGGGGGTGGATGAAAAAAGATTACATCTCTTTGATACGGCGCGGCTTTATGCTTTGAGAGCGGCGTTTAGTTCGTCGGCAGATGTTTCCACCGCATTTTGGACATTGACCGAAATTATTAGTTTCAAAAGGTGATGTCCAACAGTGAATTTGAGTCCAACCAGATACGTCCAAAGACGAACTTTATTTTTTTTAAGTGCCATTATCTCATACATTTCTATATTCCAGATACGAAGTAGATGGTTACATAAAAAATCTTCTTTTTCTGGAGGTCTTTCAAATCGACGCAATACAGTTCTCCTTTTGTACATTCTTTATCATTTAAAAAAAATGAAAAATCGTCAAAAAACTAAGATAAACACTCTGAGACAAATGACATAGTCGAAAATGCCATATTTTTTATAGTTATACTAGAGATTTTTATTATTTTTCCTCTGTTAGAGTTTGATATTTATATTGTTTTATTAATTAACTTGCTGTTTCAAATTTAGTTAAAAATTGTATCAATATATTATGAGAATACTTATAAACAAAGATAAGAATATCTCACTTACACTGGAATGGATTTTTCTAGACAAGACTAGAGGCCTTTGAGATGTGGTCATACAGAAGAATTCTCGGAATTTCGTGGAGAGACCACGTCACAAACAATGAGATTCTCAGGATAATCAAGGAAGATAGGCACCTAATAAGAACCATCTCAGAAAGGCGAGCCCGATGGATCGGTCACATCATGCGCCACGATGGTCTTCTTCACGATATTGTGGAGGGGATGGTTGAGGGTAGAAACTGTAGAGGGTGCCCTAGACGGCAGTATTTACGGCAAGTATTCGAGGACATGAATTGTAGTGCTTATGCTGAGCTGAAAAGGGTTGCGGAGGACCGAGAGGAATGGAGATCGAGATGCAAGATTCTGTTGCTGCAAACCAATCCACCGGATTGATACTACGAAGAAAAAGACAATTGATATCCAGAAAAGTATATAAGCTTTCGATTAAAGGTTAGATAAGATAGTTACTTTGTGCTTATCGAAGTGAATGTTCCTTAAGCCGGGGTCAAAAAGCAGCTTTTCAGGCTCCACATCTATGGGACTCTGTCGCCGGCCCTTGTTGCACATGTTCCACTGTGGGTTGATGAGACCCCAGAAGCCTGGTCCTAAAACAGACAACAAAAAAATACTAAAATGTTAATACTCATATTTGTTTATCGACAATTGATACACTTATAAATTCATAGTTAATACCATGTAAATGACATTTCTCTCATCGAAGAAAAATAAAACAGAAATATTTAGTTTTATGGACAGGTTTTATCTATTAATCATTCACAGTTTACCTGTTATTTAACCTGTTCGCATCGGTACCCGATATATCCAGTGTAAGATCCTCCTACCGTTGACATCGCTAGCCGTGATATATAGTCTTGCTACTTTCTTAGAATAGTTTTTTATGCATCATCTGATAAGTTAAGGATACAAGAACCAATGTGATATATGAAAACAGAACAAATAAGTATATTTATGCTTCAAATACAACTTTTAAAACTTACAGTATAATTTTTATTCCACCGAGCCGTAATGAAACGGTTAAATGGATTTTTTTGCAAATAAAAATAATAATTACTTTTGTGGAGTAAAACTATTATTTTCAAAATTCTTAATGTTTTATTAACACATACATATTAAAATTCATACCAATCACCAATCACCTACGAATTGTTATATGTCAGTTGTAATTAATTATACATACAAAATTTTTTAAAAACTAAAATTAAAACATATATTTGATAAAATCACACTATAAATTTAATCATTCGGCTTAGTTTTTTTATAAGATCTAATAATAATGATCTAACACTCGGATGTATTGGGATAATCACCCGATCTCCTTAAAAAAAGCTTAAAGCTCCCTTTCTCTCCAAGCACATTTTTAGTATTGAGGGCCTTTGTGAATTATACATATTATATACTCGGTTAAGCTTCGGGTGTGTTAATTCAGTATATATTCATCATCATCATCAGCCTGTATCCGTCCACTGTTGAACGTTAGCCTTCCGCATCCAGGTCACTCCCGCTATTCTTCTTATGTCATCAGTCCATCTTGCGGGGGGTCGGCCAATGCTTTGTTTGCCAGTTCTTGGGCGCCATTCCAATACTTTTCTTTCCCATCGACCGTCGTCTCTTCGACAGATATGTCCTGCCCATTGCCACTTGAGTGTGCCTATTCGTTGGGTAGCATCCACTACTTGAGTTCTAATGCGTATTTCCTCGTTTTGGATTCTATCTTTTAGCGACACTCCGAGCATGGATCTCTCCATAGCACGCTGGGTGACCTTTATTTTATGGGTATGACTTGCTGTCAAATTCCACGTCTCTACGCCATAAGTTAATACAGGGAGGATGCATTAGTTGAACGCCTTAGTTTTTAGACATTGCTGAATTTTCGCTTTAAAAATGTACTGTAGTTTTCCAAATGCTGCCCATCCCAGTTGTATACGCCTGTCGATTTCTTTTGAGAAGTTACTTTGTCCTAGTTGTATTACTTGTCTCAGATAGGTATAAAAGTTAATTACCTTCTTTGATGAATTTAATGATAATATTAATGAATATTTATGTTATATTCAACCCTATTTACACACACATAAACAATATTTCATTAAATAATATACCCTTATATAAAGTAAAATACGTTCACAATATGTACTTAATCCACGTCGCATATATTTTTACGTGACAATAAATACATTATCTTTTACCCCATACCGATTTTACCGTCTCTTGTTCGCTAGGCTTGCCTCGCGTGGGATCCCTGGCACTAGCGCCAGCCCCCGCCCGCGGTCCACCCGCCCCACTAATGTATGACAAGATCCGCATTTTATGGCGCAAAGAGCAATTAAGCTCTCTTTGCCTCATTAATCGAGAATTATGACTTCATTAATAATTGCACGAAGCGATATTTTAGGGTCTCTTCGCCCATCACAAATTTATAGGTCAAATCTTAATATATAATACAATCATGCCGCGTACCCAAAACCTATTATTAACTAATTTATTATACAGTATACTCGTACGTTAAGTAAGAATGCAATGAATTTAATAATGAACTGTTTCCTCACCACAATAGCTTCAAAAACTAGAAAACTATTTAAATATTTAAGATACACACAATAGCATCAGTTTTGTCGAGGATTTTGGTCCTCCACAAACTCTATAACGCTCAACTGGGTCAACTGAAAACGCATATAATGTATTGAAACATTGTAAATGTTTATTTATAAGCTTTTTAAAGAGATTCATATCACTTGCGATGGTAAACAAATATGCTGGGAGATCATTTCTAAGTATACATGTTACATTTAATCATATTTGGTGAATGTGTCATGTTTCTTCGAATTGAAGTAACAATATGCTTAACGATTTTCTATTGGAAACAAAATTCTATAGACGCATTTCATTTAAAACTATGACTATTTTACAATCGTAGAAAACTGATGTTAAGTGACACATTCGGTGGTAATTTAGTATGAAAAGCTAAAAATGAATAAACAAGGCTGTTGACAGTGATAAGTTTGATGATTTACTTATAACAGGGTTTTTGTTGTTACAAGTTAACTATTTGCATTGAGTCTCCTAACGCTTGTTCTGCGTATGAGGTCATTGACACTAAATGTGTCAATAAATTTACAGGGCCACACTTTTATGTAAATACTTCGATAATGAATTAAGATGTAAAATATTCTGTAATGTTATTGAAGGAAATAAATAAATAATGTCTAAATTGTCTAAATTGTCTAAGTTTATATTTTATTTAAACAAATATTGGAAAAGACAGATCCACTATCCTACCTAATATTTTGTGTTTTTCACGGAAATGGTGTAATTATAGTTATAACAATTACATCTTAACATATTATCTTTTCAATAGCAAATATATTATTCATTACTCGTACATACTCGTACATTTTTCATTAAATAAGTACAATACATTTTTCTTAAAGATTTTTTATTTCGACGTATCAGTTTGCACTTTATAGTATTATTATATGATATTATGGTTAAATTTTAAATTTTAATTAATAACATGATACGGAAAAAAATTGGTCCATGAGAAGATATTAATGACTATAAATAAGATGTAATTAAAGTTTTACGCTATTTTTTCTTTGGATGTCGTTGAAAAAGAATTATATTTTTAAACTAAAATGGAGACCAGTTCTATCGGCTAGGGCTCTTGGAGTAAACAATATTTTTGTTAGAAAATTTTAATTTGGCTAGAAATTATTGATTTAATCCCACAATTAACAACCACTGTCATTGATTCATGTCGATCAAAGTACAACAAGCTATTTTTTGTGTTATTATAAATATGTTAATGTAATTTTTTACCTGAAATTCCGTCATATGTCCACCATTCTTCCCAACTAGCGGCTATATCTGTAAATATAAGTAAAGAAATAAATTGGATAACGCGTAAGCAAATTAACGTATTTAAATATTATTTTATTATTACTGAGCAACCTATAAAATATTTGATAAAATAAACCTTCAAAAATCTTGAAAAGAATGTCATTGTACTTTATCATTAAATGTATTTTTATATTCTGAATACTATAATATATAGAGCTTAAATATATTAATGTTTATTCGATCCACCCCTAGAACATATAATCATCAAAAATCATACTGGCTTCAAAACAGTGTAACCAAATTTACTCGATTTTATTTTATTATGATAATTATACTAAACAACGAATTAAAACTTTAGCATTTTATATCCAACAACACTGTTGCAAATAAAACTGCAATCGATTGTATTTTAAGCATCAAAAAAGCCGGTATGAAGTATAACTGCTAAATAAGTTCAACTGCTTACATAGAAACAGTTTTATTACCTTTTATTAAAAATGAGGCAATAGTCATTAGTATGAGGCACCAAGCTCCTCTGTTGCACCACGTGGTCTTCCTCCTCCCACTCCCCTCCACCCATCTCCAAGACGGAATCATTTCAATCAAGAAAAAGTCAAATGTTAATAAATCCACAACTATTTCAACAAAACCTTCAACTGTTTAGAGCACATGATTCACTGCAGCAAACACAGACGACTATCTTATAGTATCACTGATTAAAAAAACTTTAGAAATCATCACTTTTTTAAACAATTATTTTAATTTAATTTTCGAAATGCCTAATGACACATGATATTTCTTTTATTAATAATGATTGATAATTATTATTTATAAAAACACTTTTCCTCATGTTAGAATCTGAAACAAAGAAAAACAAACATTTTAATTATTTTTTTTAACTGGACGATTTTTTTATTTAATTTTTATATAAAAAACATGCAGGAGAATATCAATAGATGGTGATAGTAATTCTAAAGTCTCATCTGTGGAATTCTATGACGCTTACCATGGTGCATATGGCTAAGCGCTGCATGTGGGGTGTTGATTCGCCAACGTCTTTGACTACAACCCGAGATTCACGCATCATCCTTATTATTGCAGGAATTTACTTTGAATGGGTGGTCTTCAAGGGACGACTTTTTACGGGTGATGGATCAAAATCACACCAACCGGGGGTATTTTAGAGCTCATAAGTTAATTAAAAATCCATTTTTTTTTTAAATCTTCGTCGGGGATCGAACCCACGACACTTGCCTTGCATAGCAAACGCTTTGACCATTGAGCTATAGCCACCGGCAGAATGAAATTCACTCCTACACACACATATTCTTCTAAATGAGTGTATTTTCACTTTTTTTATTTTTTTATTTAGATAAATAAGACCATATTTTTATGAAAAAATATTTTAATCTTACCTACCGTTTAAAAATAAAATAAAAATCGTAAAAATAAATCTTCCTTAAGCAATGAAATAATACACTTTGCAACACCATCTTGTTTTTTTTTAGTTTAATAATTTTGGAGACAAGCCTTCTTCATCAGGGCAATCTTTAAATTTCAATTTTAAATTTTACTCATTTGTAAGTTAATAATGTGAATGAGAATAATAAAGTTATAAGCTGACATTTTTTATTACAACTTATATAACATAAAATATAATTAACAATTTATGAAATCGATTGTTATGGAAATGCGCCATTGTTGGCAATGTGTCTTAAAGGCTTAATTGTCAAATAAATGTTGACATCAGCATGATAATTGCCCTTGCTGACTGGTACCGAAAACCTCGATTTATAATCTTTCGTCTCTTATTTATGTTCGCTTGTCGTACATGTATGTGTCGCCATATTGGCATTTTGGACTAGTTACGTAGATCGCCACTGGGGCGCAGTGTGACAGCCCACGGCACCGCACGGCAGTAAGTGTGTGACGACGGCCGAGAAGGTCGCATTATGTCCGACACGGCATGTTATTCCGCCTGGACCGGAAGTTTGTAAAGTTTATAGTGAATATATATATATGTGCTTCAAAAAAAGTATGTGTGTTATTAATCTGCTCTTTAATCTTCTACCACGCGACTGAATAACAACCTTTTAAAAGAGGACGATGTCAATGTGAATTTGATATTCTTGTAAAAACGCATTAACTTTTTTATTTTTATATTTAATTTTTATTGTGCATTATAATATTATAATACAAAAATTGCGTAATATTTAATTTGAACTTAAAATGTAAGAATTGTTTCAAATGTTAAAATACACTACATACAGCACTTCACCAAACTAATAAATGACAAGCATTATAGTACCCACAGATGAGATTTTTCCATTACCATCTATCGCTATTGTACTGCTTGCATTAACATAAAAACAAATACAAATAGTTAAGTTAACAATTAGAACGTTTTATATGCAACGACCGCTAATCAAGCAGTGAACCCTGTAGTCCAGTTTGTGAAAGCTCTATATAAATACACACATAAACACTGTGCCGTGCACCCTGAAGCTTCAGTCGCGTCAACAAAGCTCGTCTAACTTTCGACTGTGCAATAAAATGACTCGTCATTACCGCGGCGGGCCTTCACACCCCAACTCCAACTGTGGTTCACAAACTTTTCATTTTAAATTTGTTTGAATAAAATATTTAAATGTAAAATATAATTTTATATAAACAAATACAGGAGAATACCGACAGATGGTGACAGTGATTCTGAAGTCTCATCTGTGGAATTTTATGACGCCTACCATGCTGCATATGTCTCAGCGCTGCATGTGGATTGTTGATCCGCCAACGTCATAAACTACAGCCCGAGATTCACGCATCATCTTTATTATTACAGGAATTTACTATGAATGGGTGGTCTTGACGGGACGACTTTCGTCTACCACCAATTTTAATTAATAGGCTATGACTGACATTTTAGGGGTGAGGGATCAAATTCACACCAACGGGGGTATTTTAGAGCTCAGAAATCGATTGAAAATCCTTTTTTTTTAATCTCTGTCGGGGATTGAACCCACGACCTTTGGCTTGCAAAGAATACGCTTTGACCATTGAGCTATACCCGCCGGCTATATAACAAATATATTCCATTACAAAGTAGGTTTTTTTTCTTCTTTCCATACCCGTTCCATAAATAGAATATGTGATAATCACAGTTGCCACTTTCCATTTCTCGTTCTAGGATATATCTGCACCTGAAGGTCCACTTGGAAACATATATGGTTCGGGAAATTATGGTGTTTCTGGTACTATCCGAGACATATTTTGGGAGCTTTGATAATCGGTTTTGTGTATGTTATACAAGTTATAATAACCTATTTTTTATATGAAGCGGAAATTTATGTTGCTTATACTTTTAAGGTGCATCCACACTTGTGGAAATTATTTTTTTAGTGAAGATTCATAACACATAAAGCAGAAATTTAAGATAATTTTCATTATCTGAAAAATTCTATGTAGGGCTCTACAATAACGTGAAGATTTTTTATTGAAATATTTGTAAAACTGAGTAATTTAAATTTTCAAAATAAGCATCGAAATAAATCAAAGAATATTTAAAAATATTTTACAGTTTTATATTGATGTAACATGCTTTGGTTTCGTTATTAAGTTGTTTTCAGCTTAAAAATCCTTTTACAACAAAATTTTCGCATGTCGTATCGAAGTAAAATTGTTCGATACTTCTAAGTATTATTTCACTTACTTGATTAAGTATTATCCATCGGGAAATCCAAAAATATATAAATTTTGTGATTCCATTCTTTTGATTAAATAAACATCTTTTTATAAGATAGAACACGTTAAGATTTTCTACTATTTTTGTTATTATAGTTCTCAATATGTGAACATTGATCTCGTAAGCATGTCACCTTTTTTGAAAAAAAAAAATACTTCAAAATAATCATTATCAAAAACAGGTGAAATACTCGTGCACTTTTGCTATATTAAAAAAAAATAAGCTTAAGTTTGTTGTTTGCAGGTCGCCCCCTAAGCCTTCGAGCCGCCCGAAAGCCTCTGTCGGTAATTACGTGTATATTAAACCGTTTCGCATTGTTAACGACTCGTTCGCACTCAAAGGCCGAGGAGCGGACCGTTAGCGGAAGTGTGGGCCCTGAAAACTGAGTGTTTAGTCAGAAACGGGGAACGTAAGGCAAAAGGATACTGAAAACTGCCTGAAAACTTGGTGTACAGTTTGAAAACCAAAATGATACTAAAAATAGGAGT
Organism: Glossosoma conforme; assembly: GCA_022606575.1. Classification (NCBI taxonomy): domain Eukaryota; kingdom Metazoa; phylum Arthropoda; class Insecta; order Trichoptera; family Glossosomatidae; genus Glossosoma; species Glossosoma conforme. The sequence goes on along the minus strand of JAGTXR010000075.1, from coordinate 1,499,292 downwards.
TTTGCTTGAAACTAGAAAAAAATATTTTCTTGGTAAAAGGAGGTGTTATTACCAAATCTTGGAAAGCGTAAGTCATGAAACTTGTAATTATTAATTAATATATCCTGCTTGTAGAGGGTTGTGCATAAAAAGTGCGGAAAAAGGCGAAGATGTTTTTGACTAGGTTTTGCTATATTTTTAATATTTGTGATGATATCAACTCAATATAGCCCTTGCTGGCTGGTGCCAAAAAGCCTTGATATGCGACCTAGCCTTTCTTTTTTTAGTTCATTTGTCGGACATGCACATATAAAAATTTTAGTCTAAGTTTAAGATTTGAGTAATTATAAGACACGGCGCTTGCATGCGCCATTTTGTTTATTGTGTTTTGACATTTGGAGCGGCTAGTTCCGTAGATGGCAGATATGTTAATTTCCGCGCAGGGACTGTCGCTGCCGCTGGCCGTCTTTGCCTCTGCCCAGGCGCTGTCAAGTAAGCAGCATTTTTTGTGTCCCGGGTGAATTAAAGATCGAATGTCGTCAGTCTTTTAACGTAAAATTAATGTCAATGTACTTCTCGACGAGTTCTTTGTTTTGGTGACCTGTACCTCATCCAACCACCACTCATCCCAATAAAAATTCCGGCGATCTAGAGTCACTTTAGTTAGATGAGGGATGTCAGTAAAAATTATTTGAAAATATTGCTTTTTTAAAATATGCTTAACAAATAATTTCAAATCCGCTTATAACATGTATTAACATACACAGATGCATGGTTTAAAAATTACATAAACGGATTACCAGTAGTGCGTTATTTGAATATCGATTACTGGAACAAAATTAAATTCGTTTGAATTCTCTGCCAAGTTTTTAATATGAGACATTATTATTCTGCATCCATGTATTTTAAAAAAAAACCACGTGAAAAGTATTTTAATCCATTTATTTGTACACGATACAAATTCCAAGAAGTCCATGCAACTCTTCCACGCCGGGCTCCCGAATCATGACTATCTCACACTTCTATTTACTATCAAAATGTGATTTATTATTTTTACAACTTGTTTCATTGTTTTTTCCCTTGTTGTATTTTATTTCACATAGACGTCTTGTAATTATTATTTTTATATTTGATATGTCTAATTTAATTTTGTGTCTATGAATGTATATTGTTTTGTATAAATTGGAACCTGTCTTCCGTTAATAAATAAATAAATAAATAAATAAATAAATAAATAAATAAATAAATAAATAAATAAATAAATAAATAAATAAATAAATAAATAAATAAATAAATAAATAAATAAATAAATAAATAAATAAATAAATAAATAAATAAATAAATAAATAAATAAATAAATAAATAAATAAATAAATAAATAAATAAGTAAATAAATAAATAAATAAATAAATAAATAAATAAATAAATTCGTACGTTTTATAACACGATGTGTTATTTTACAGTAGTGTATATTGTTTGGTGATGTTTTTTTATTTATCAATGTTGTCGTGTTTTTATCTCTTAATATTTATCAGCTTCATCTATTTCACTTTATGCCTTTGATTTTCAAAATTGTGAAATTGCTTTTATAGTTTGTAATATTAATGCGTCAGTCAAAATAACAAACACATTTTGAAATATTTTATGTCACATGTTATTTCTACTAATGCGATTATGTGTGTTATGTGCATTAGTAGAAATAACATTAAATTTACAGTCGCAGATTTATTTATATTATTTTAATTAAATTTTCACCATAGAAGCTGGACATGTAAATTAAATTCACTTCGCATATAATTTAAAATATATATAATATATTTAAAAAATAATTAAGTAGTTATTATTTATACATGGCTTTAATTATTTTTTTACGATGCAGAATAGCAAAAACAAAGATTAAAATTAAATAAGGCATTAATTAAAATGACATTTAATTATTTAAAAATATTTATATGTATTTTTTATGTAAACGCATGCAGGAGAGCACAGCCTGTCAAGACCAGTGCACTCTATGGTGCTCAGCCAGGGAGGCTGGACGCTGCATGCGGGAAACGTGTGTTGTGTTCGTATTTGTGTGTGGATTAGGGAGATTGCAAGTGTATATTTATCTGTTACTTGAAGAGATCCAGATTTTACGAAGGAGGAAACACAGACGCTGGAAGAACATTTCATAGCTTACCGGTGGCATTAAGGAAGGAACTTTGGAAGCTGCCAGTTCTTGGTCGACATATATTAACCGTGTATGGATGTTCGGCAAGAGTAAGAGGAGTTTGTCGGCTGTGAGTGGGTGCAAGAGGAATTAGTTCTTTAAGTTCCGAAGAGCAGCGACCGTGGTAATGGACTTTTAGCTGGTGTAAAATTTTTCGGAAAAATAGCTATGAGACTCTTTCTTTAAATATTCATTTAAACTAAATTAGAGACACCACCAATATTTAAAGCACTATGTTAATAAAACATTTTTTACATGGATCACGTTGAGTATGGCCTCTGTTTAGGAGACTGTAGTTTTGACTAACTCGTAGCCTTCCTTAGTCTGTCACTGTCAAAAGACAATTTTGCAGTCTCCTAAATAAAGGCAATCATCAAAGTTATCCATGTAAAAACAAGGTAAATAAATAATCATTTATTATTTATAATAGACCTCAAAGAGAATGTGTTTCTACCATTTTAATTAAAGAGCTTAGATATCCTTAAAATGGCTTATATCATGGAATCAATATATCAAAGGTATCCATTATGCTGAATATTTCCAATTCAGCTACAAAAATAAATTTATTTAAAAAAATCAATTAAAGTAAAACATAATGAAGCGTTAAATAATGATCCAAACATAAAGGGGAGTTCCAATAATATTTATTTTATACTCAAGAAAATATTGAATGATCCATGTTTTTCCCGAAATAATAATTATTAATTTGAATATTTAATATCATAAAGTTTTGCTCCAAATAACTTACACCTTCTACCTACTTTAAGTATTTTAGTATTGACGAATAAAAAAGCTAAGATTCTAGTAATTACATTTTATTTACTTAACAAACTGAAATTATGCTTACTTAAATATACATATACTATACATAAAATTCTTTTTTCAACGCGTCAATCCAAGCACAAAAATAAATAATAAATTTAAGTAATAATAATATTGTAATATAGTCAATGATCTATAAAAGTAGATTAGAATATTGAAATAATAAAATAATATTCTAATAAAAATAAAAAAAATCATATAATAATGTCTCCTTGAGACAACATCAAGAAGGTAAAATTATCCATCAGTAACACAGGTAAATGATTGGTTATAAAGTCCGAGTCGGAACTATAAGTAGTCGTTTCTCATCCATTCAGTCTATAGTTTGGTTCGAGACCCGAGTGGTACTTACTAAAATAAATAGACTGCCGGAAAGTAATAATATTAAGCTTGTGAATAAATGAAGACTGATAGAATAATAATAAAAATATACATACTTTGAATATATACTATAGCGACATCTATCGTACGATGATAACAATGATATAAATACTAGTTTCAACGCAAGTCAGTCTAGGCATAGCAATGGCGCAGTTCGCCGAGCGGTATGAATACCTGGGCATAGTTGGTTTCCAAGGTCCGCGGTTCGCATCCCGCTTCTGCCGTTATTTTTGTGCTTGGATTGACGCGTTGAAAAAAGAATTTTATGTATAGTATATGTATATTTAAGTAATAATAATATTGTAATACAGTCAATGATCTATAAAAGTAGATTAGAATATTGAAATAATAAAATAATATTCTAATAAAAATTAAAAAATTCATATGAAATTATGCTATTTTTGATATTGAAAATAAGATACTCATTTGTTGCCTGCTAAACGATAAATGTATAATTCACATAAACATCGATATCACGTACAATACGTTTCAGCACACACTGAAAAATAAAGCGCTCAACAACAGTACGTAAATAAACTCGAATTGAGAAATTATTCATACAAATATTGGCCCCGGTTAGGAAGTGAATTTGAAAGAAAAACCGCGCATTAAAGTGATTTGTAGGCAAACGGTGAAATGCCCTTAATAAAGGGTCAGCACCCCAATGCTTCAACAATACCATTTTTTTTTGTGTAAGAACATAAAGAAAAACACCCACAGAAGATGGCATTATTTCATACTGCCAAGCAGCTCCTAAAATTATTTGTAAAGTATTTCATCACGATTAATTAACAAGAATAATCACTTTGAATGATGTGATAGCTTTCGCACATCACCTAGTTTTAATAAGTAGGCTAAGAAATCTATTTTTACGGACAAAGAAAAAAATAAAAACAACTGATTTCTTAAAATAAATATATTTTATAATTGTTTTTTTTTTTTGATTCCTATAAAATATTTTAGAATCGTTTTTATTTTAGGCTGACTTCAAATTGAACCTCCAACCGCTCGCGTGACCATCTATTGCTTTCACCTTTATACTATACACCTTAGCCAATTATATTTGTGAGGTCAACGGTTTTTACTTGTCAATCGTGAACCATTGTATGATTAACGTATTATAAGTTCTATTTCACGGGAAAATAATTTCATTTAAGTAATCTAAGCGTGTTTCCCTAAATGATGAAGTGTATTATTAAAACCAAATTAATGTACAGTATTGATTTTGTTCAAAGCTTAATTAATTATGATGTACCACTGCCTCGAATAAATTCAAAATGAATAAAAAATAATTGATAGTCGCCATTCAACGTTTAGTTTTTATGTTACAATTTAAGGTCAGATAACCTTCTGTGTGTCTATCATCCTTAAAAAACGTAAAGTTCTCGATGAGCTTACCAGCGGTAAACCGTTAAACGAGAAGTATTACGGTAAATGTTTTTTATATCATAGTTTGATAGTTTTGAAGCATTTCCAAGAAGGAAGTTGAGCATAAAATATTAATATTTTTTTAATTTTTTGTGATCCAAATTTGTCTTTAAATTATTATATTGTATGTGTTAAACAGTAAATTTAAACGATCAACATTTATTAATAATAAAGGGTCCGCCAAATAACTTTTTTTTTTTGAAAATGGGGCGCAAAACACCGTGTGTAGCTTCGGTTGTGTGGCACATAGCGCCATCCTGTTGAAACCAAATGTTGCCAATATCCCCCTCTTCAACTTTTGTGAACAAAAATGGCCCGATAACGATCGTCATTGACCACTCCTTGCTCATTTTCGAAGAAAAATGGCCTGATTTTCAAAGTAATATCGCAATATTTCCCAGCGTTGTTCAAGCGTAAACACAACCATATTCGTTCAGCGGAAGGATAAAACTAATTATCTGTCAAATCAGATATGAGTTAAATGTTACCATTCACGAAATAAGCACTAGTTGAAAAAAAAAAGTTAGATGGCGGACAATAGCATGATTTTCAAAGTAATGTCGCAATATTTTCCAGCGTTGTTCAAGCGTTAACACAACCATATTCGTTTAGCGGAAGGATAAAACTAATTATTTGTCAAATCAGATATGAGCTGAATCTTTCCATTCACGAAATACGCACTAGTTGAAAAAAAACGTTAGATGGCGGACCCTATACTAGTTGACGGTACAACAGCCGTCAGATTGACAAAACCATTTACACCTTTTATTTACCGACTCCGTAAGCTCGAAGTATTTATTCAATTAATTTAGACTGGTATATATATATATATATATATATATATATATACGTGTCGGAAAAACAGGGTTAGATCCTGTCTGCCCAGAAGTGAGCGAAGTCGATGGCGTTACTCCCGGCTATCATCAGGTCTTACTGGGTACAGCTACTCGGACACAGCGCATACTCCAGAATGTGTGACAGGGTTTGCTCCGCGCCGCAGTCACATTCAGTCGGTCCGGTGTAAAACTCTAAATTTTTGTTATTTTAAATTTCACTTAAAAGCATGAAAATGATAAATATTAATCCAGAATATTAAACCAAAGGGATAATAAAAAAATGTAACAAATTATTTCATATTATTTTGGAGTCGAAATACAATTTTAAATTGGCGAAATTTCAACATTAGGAAATACAATTTTCAAAAATAGCATGAACTTACAATAAGATCTTAAAACGTTTAATTAAAATAATAATTTAAATGCCATCCCTTTTTCAGGCTTTCAGGAAACGCAGTTATAAAAAGCTCGCCTTAAAAATATAACATCGACACACAGGTAGCATAACATACTGATATGTAACTGAAACGTAGCACACTAGCCGTTAACGTAACAGTCACTTACTTCCCAGCGCCACAGTCTTTACGTTGCCATTATTTTTCTAACAATGAAACCCTGCACTCTTTTAACCCTTAAAAGCCGCAATTCCTTAAATTGTGATTTACTTTGGTAAGAATATTTTTTAACTTTTATCTTTTGACCAATTTAGTTGAAGTTCTATAAAATAAATAAAACACAATATTGAAATTTTTTCAAATTTATTAAAAAAAAATTGACAAAATCTTGTTTCGGCTACGTTGAGAAGCCGATATAAGTCTATAATGACTCGACAATGACGATACTTTTATGTAATGTAACTGATATATATCATTACCAAATAAAATAATACTTTCAAGTTTTCATAAAAAAATACAAAGAATTTATGATAAATAAACGGTACACGAGGAGATTCAAGCCGCATACAAAATATAAATATATAAATTTTTTCCATTGTTAAAAAAAATTCAGCAAATATTTCATTTTTAAATGTTTTTTGAAAGGAATTTTAAGATAGTAAATGACATCAGTTTATTATTTAGAGGGTTGATTGATGATATGTGTTCAATTGTTCAAATAAAAATACTTTTAAAATTCTTAATAAATTCATACTTAAGTCTTATGAAAATATTTTCATTTAAGGGTTATGATTCTTAAAAGCTTCCGTACCTTTAAACCTGCTGAAACCTTCAGTACATAAGCTTGTTTTAAACCCCCTGGAGCTGGCTGCAATCTCACTTGTTTACCTTCCATTGTGCGGACCCCACAACGCAAACTAATTTCAATTTCAAATTGCAAACAGCGTCCATACTTTGTAACGTATTTATGCTCAATAAACACTCGCCGGCCTTTCCTCACACAGTCACTCCTCCGCGGACTAATTCGCTGAAAACTTTTACTGCCTCATAACAGCTCATTTTGCTTGTCTGAATGAATTTTCTTCACGAGTAATTGTCGAGCAAAACTTGCTGTAAAGTATAGCTAGTATAAAAGTACAACTAGTTCTACAGTAAGACATTGAAATTAATTAATCTACAATATTATATTTTCCCCCTTGATATTAGCTTTTTTAGGCTGATGCCGAAAAGCCTCGAAAAACAATCTTTCGTCTCTTATTGTTGTTTGCTCGCCTGACATGCACATCTAATAATGTTAGTTTTAAGTATATAAAATTACACGGCGTTTTCATACGCCATTTCATTTGTTATGACAGTTGCTTCATTTCATGTTGGTGCAATTGTCATCTTTAATTTGCCTTTCCGTGATTGTCTTAGCGGCGCTGGATGTCACAGTGTTCCGGCAGTAGTCAGTTAACATTCGTTCGGTCGGCGAACGCCATACAGGTCGGACGAAGAAATCAAGTCTTTAATAAAAATGAATGCGAATTGTGCTTCAAAAATAAGTTATTTGTGTTGTTTATCTGCTCCTGCATCCTTCCTCCACGTAGCCACGTGATGAACCCGCGACTTGTCGTCTTTTGAAAGACGAGAGGTGTCACTTTATTAGCTGCAAATTGTTCAATTATTGTATTTGATAATAAATAAATATATGTGATGAATTAAAGTATTGTAATTTGAAAATATTTTAATAGTGAAATGGTAATAAATTGCTGTTACTAGTTAAAGTTTTTTACACTGGTCATTTCTAAATCAGTTCTGCATCCAAAGATCCACCGAGCATATTATGTCCATATTTCCCAATCGTTTTTCAAGATGATGAGAGCCTGGGGACACAAATAAATAGCATAATTTGTTTATGATATCATTGCCCTACCATAACCACTAATATCTTTTAACTCCTCAAAATAAAATTATCATATAAATTCGCATTTACTGTTGATAATTCCTTTTGTAAATGTCAGTACGTGGTTACTTAATTTGTTAGAGAAATCAACTTAATGATTTATATTTATGTAAATTATAATTATAATGAAATAACATCATTAAAATTAATAATTTTTTTTATTAATTAGTTATGAATTAATGAATTTCCCGTTTGCAAATAATCATGGATTTTTTTCACATAATAATTTTGAAATGTTGATGTGCTTTATTTTCATGAAAGCGGTCGTGAAATTGACCTCTAAATAAGTTTATAATAAGACGATTTATTTTTATTATTTATTATATTGTTAGTTGAAATTGATCATTCACCCGAAAAGTTCCTGTCATAGCAAAATATGGTATATGAAAGTTATTATGTGAACGTAACTCTTATACAGTGAGCCTCCGTATAAGTGCACGAATGCGTGAATGCCAGGCAACACTTCACATATGACGCTCTGTCATCATTAAAAAGACAAGTTTTAGACAATTTAGAAAAGAAATGTTTTCATCAAGTCTATTGGTTTGTGTTTACATAAACATTTTATAAACATACAGTGTATAATTCTAATCAAAATGATAGAACTCATTATTTATTTAGATGAGGTCCATCCAGGACTATCTGGCGGATGTATTTCATATGTGTTTGTACCAGTAAAAAAAACAAAAAAAAACACGTTTGTTATAATTTATATTATATTCATTTAAAGAATACAACAAACGGGTATTTAAGCTGCTCAAATATCAAAAGTATATGTGTTTAAACCTCTGTTAGGTCAAAACAACAAAGCGCCCTTTTCTCACTGTAGGTTCTTAGCAGACCTTGTTTGCTACAATGGCTTTATCCCTCGGTCCAGTGCTATGACACTCCATCCCAGAGGCTCGGGTTCGGTTCCGCCACTAATGGCCTTTGTCTAAGGGCTCTGAGCTAATTACTTTCGGTTAATTGTCGCTGCTTAATACTAATTATATTAAGCAATTCGTTTGTTAAGAACATAAACAAGCTAAGTGTTTTTTTTTGTGTAAAAAAAACGTTAGCAAAACTACTCTGTATCATTGTAAGTAATTGTTTGTTTTTTGATGTAAGAAAGCAGTTGCGCTTTGATTTACTGTAGAATAATATTTTTATAAATGCATGCAGTAAAGATCCAGAACTGGCTTTTGACCATTTTGATTATAAAAAAAGTTTACATGTTTTACATTTTAAATTAATTACATATTTTCATTTTCATACTCGTATACTAGGCGCTTTGTTAATTTATAACTTTTGGAAACTTACAATTAATCTTAAATAAAAAAGCGTATAATCTGTATTATGGAGTTTACGATAATCAATATTCAACATAAGGTCATTATCAAGTATGGCAATTTCAACTCAATAAATGATGAAAATTCATAATTATTTAATAAATTTTCATTTCGAAATGAGTCGTACATAGTTTGCTGAGTGTCTTATTAAAAATGAATTGAGATTAAATGCAGCCTACTGTGATTGCTGCCTCTCCTAATTGCAACTCTCAAAGTCAAGCCTCCGTATCCTCAGTACTCTACGCAAGCACCTATTAGCAAAATTCATTTAATGGCTGCATCGGTTTTCGGTGAGGTACCAAGATTTGCAAACATAAATAAGTGTGAGGAGTAATACAGAAGCTGTGTTGGCACTACATTTTATTAGTTTTATTATTATTATATTTTGAATATTCACTTCACACAAATCCATTTCAATATTAATTATATAAGTATTCCATAGCTTGTTTTAACATGGATCATACTGACCACTATTTCACTTGCTGGAAAATTGCAGCTTAGCGACAAATAAAGCCTTCATTGATCACGAACAGTGCTTAGTGTGAGGCATGTTAAAATAATGCATGAAATATTTATATACATGTAACAATATTGTTTAGGCAATTTTGTAAAGCGATCGATACCTGGGCGTTGTGATTTGCGCCCACTCTTTAGTCCGCCCAGAATCCTTTCCGACATTAGCGCGGGTCACCACTTCCGCCGCGTTCCCGCAGGATGCGGCCGCCCTCTCTGATCTTCACCCACACCGCCCACCAGGACTCCTCTGAGACTATTGTTAACTCCCCCAGCCATGAAATCAGAACCTTTGCAGAGTAATCGAGCGCTTGCGAAAGTGCAGCGAAAGTCCTATTTCACTGACTTTCCGTCTCTGACTGTCACTTTAGATAGTAAGCACCGTCTTTTATGAGATTACAGTCAATAGTATGAAAATCTTAATGTAATAGAGTTGATATGTGAAGTTTATTTAAGTAAAGATTATTTAATGTATTATAATTGAATATCAAGTTAATTTTAACACCATTGGCAACAGTAATCTCATATATAAATTAATTGATGTGGTTATGTTTCAATGTTTTGTATGTTTTATTCTGATTTTTATTTTTTTATATGTTAAAATATAATTTTGTTATGGAATGTTGGACCCCGCTGAAACGTGACTTGTATAGGATTCATGTGGCAGAGATGAAGATGCTGAGGTGGGCGTGCGGTGTGACTAGAGTGGACAGAGTTCCAAATGAGCATATTCGGGGTTCATTTCTGGTGGCTCCCATACCTAAAAAGATGAGGAGAAACCGCCTAAGATGGTATGGGCATGTGACACGGAGAGATAAGGACTACTGGTGAAGTGAGCCCTCAACATACCCACGCTGAGAAGAAGACCTGGAAGACCGCAGGCAACCTGCAACTTTAAACAAGGATCTGAAAACTCTGGGTTTGACCGAGAATGCAACGCAGGACAGACAGACATGGCGAATGTACACATGGAGAGCCGACCCCAGATGATGGTAAGTGGCGAGGAAAAAGAAGAAAAGTTGAAATATAATTTTATATAAAATATTACGTTATACTTTATGTATTATTTAGAGATTTATTTTTTATTTAATTTTCCAACATGCTTCCATATTTTTTTGTTAGTATATAAAAAACTGCCTTCGAATTAGGAGTGAACTTTCACAACTTTCGGAAACACATTAAAAAAAAAGACAAAAGTATTATGTGCTGCTGTGTAGACTGTAGAGAACAAGATAAAAAATATCTGACGTAATTAATACAATATAATCAATTTATAGTAAATCTTATCGTGTTATTAACTGGTTTGGTTAAGCGTCGCTGGTTCTAGTGGTCACTCAAAGTTGATCGACGCTGCAGAGTAAAACAATAACTTGCTAACAAAAGTGGTGGTTTAAGCGAACCGCCTGAAGCCGCCTGAAACCGCCTGAAACCGTCTGAAAAGCGCCAAAGACCAAGCTACCGCATAATGCACATCAACTAGTTGATAGCCAATATAATACAAGGCTTAAAAAATTACTAAAAAATAACGTTTTATTTGTTTCAAAATAAGAAACATCATTATATATGACGTTGGCTTCGTGTACAATGTGCAGAGAGTGCTTTCTCAGAGTAATAACGTGACTTAAAATGAAACACGTACACGAAACCGTGTTTTCAATACACATGCAAGAATTAGTCATAATACAAACGCCCGATGTTTTATATTTGTAAATTGAGTAGTTGTCCGCAGACAAAAAACTCTTTTTCACAGAAAAATTTAGAATATCAAATCAATGTTTAAATATATATTTTTTTGTCAATTTATGCGCAGCACTAAATTTTTTAAGTAATTTAATTTCAGTGAGATAGTTCCACATATTTTTTTTCAACATAATAAACAAACATGTGACTATGAATCAAATTGGACCATGAATACATTTTTTTTCTAACATCGCAACATTATCACCTAGTAATAACTCATCATAACAAAAAACAAAGAGAATACCAACCAAACAAAAGGATTTTATGATTACCAAGATTAGCTGGTTTTTATATACACATTTTTGAATATATTATTTTTGCAGTAATCTGTAATAGTAAGACCTCATAAACAATTCTCATATGATTTAAAATGATATTGTATTTAGTATACACAAAATATATTTTCATTAAAAATTTCGGTGTATCTCTCTTCAGAAATAAATTTAATGAGAGTTGTTAGTTAAAATAAACTCGCAGTGCTACAATAGATTATTTACTGAAGACTCGGAGAGGGCAACCCTCACGTACTGTGGTGGGCAGCTTTTTTGTTTTCGATCAGATTAAGGGAACATGATTTAATTTCGGATGTTGAGTAATGTTTGGGAATATTTAAAGGCTTTAATGGCGGATCGGATCCGGCCCCGTAATTAACTAATGGCGTGGTGCGGGCCTAATGGACTCCGGACTAATCACGCTAAAAATATTCATTATAATTAAAACATGGACCTTTTTTGGTATATAAATAACCTCAACACAGCTAATAAAACCGGTATAGAGTGGTGTTTTAAAGGTATTTTGATGATTATAACAACTGAGATGTAAAACTGCGAATCATGGTAATTTACCAAAAGCCAATACAAAACGTGTTTATGAAAAGAGATACTTGCCTAGAGTATTAGAGGTTCAATAATTTGACTTTATTAAGAATTACGAGATAAGGAAGCGGACAAGGCAAGGTTTCTATACAACAGTCGTTCAAGAGGCGAAGGTGAACCTGGATGGGATATGTACTTCAGATGCCACTTGAAAGCATAAACTAGTGTTGTTTTTTAGTCAAGCCCCCTAAGTTCTTGCCATATAATACGTTTTTTAAACCGGTATTAGCGTAGATATTTAGAGTACGATGATTTGACTAGTAAAATTATGAGATCAATTAGCGAAAATGGTAGTTTTCCATCACATGTCGATCAATAAACAAAGGCAGCCCAGGCAAGGAAATGTTATCTGAATGCCATAGAACAACATAAAGGATACTTATCGTCATGAAAGGCTGTCGTGAAAGATATTTTGATTGTATTCGATAATGTTTTGTGATTCAGATGTGATATGGATTTTTTTAAAAGATATTTATATTATTACTTAAATATACATATACTATACATAAAATTCTTTTTTCAACGCGTCAATCCAAGCACAAAAATAACGGCAGAAGCGGGATGCGAACCGCGGACCTTGGAAACCAACTATGCCCAGGTATTCATACCGCTCGGCGAATATATATATATTTAGATATTTATATATTTATCAACCATATCCTACCAATCAGGAGAATATATGGACAAAGAAAGATATAAAAAGATAATAGTGAAGACAAATAATAAATAATAAAATACATTTTTAATAAGTAATTTCTAAATAATATATGCAAAAAAAGTTTTTTCTGTTCGTCTTAAGTCGTGAAGCAGTCGTGGCACCAATCACTTCGCACTAAATTCATCTCAGTGTGGTGAAATTTCAACTTCCTTAACATTATAGTACACTTGACAAATGACTTGTTATAAGTAACTGTTTCTAGCTATTTTTTTTTTATGTAAGCACATACAGGAGAATACCGACAGATGGTGATAGTATTTTTTTTTTTTTGAAGTGTCATCTGTGGAATCCTATGACGCTTACCATGGTGTATATGGCTAAGCGCTGCATGTGGAGTGTTGATCCGCCAACGTCATAGACTACAGCCTGAGATTCACGCATCATCCTTTATTATTACAGGAATTTACTATGAATGGGTGGTCTTCACGGGACGACTTTCGTCTACCACCAATTTTAATTGATAGGCTATGACTGACATTTTACGGGTGATGGATCAAATTCACACCAACCGGGGTATTTTTTAGAGCTCATAAATCGATTAAAAATCCTTTTTTTTTAATCTCCGTCGGGGATCGAACCCACGACCTTTGGCTTGCAAAGCAAACGCTTTACGATTGAGCTATGACCACCGGAAGCTAGAAGATAGATTGTAGTTCTAAGATGATGAGTCAAGCTTTTTATTGGAACGATAACATTTTGTAGTAAAAATAACATATTCCAATTAAATTAAACACAGAATAATATATTTATTTAAGTCAGTAAAGCCAATAAAAATATAATTATTATTTGTACTCAAATAAAGCACATTAGGTGGTTTAATGTGAGAATTTAAGGCGAAGCCATTTTGAAAATAGCGCTTTAGTTTCTAAAATAAATTCAATCTAAAATATTTTCAATCATAATTTTACAGATAATGAATCCAATCTAAGATAATGAATCCAAAATGAACGAGTATAGTTAACATTCCACCTAATGAACGTGAGTCAACTAGTAGAAAATTAATTAAGAGCATAATAAAAACATATTTGCTGAGCTGCCCCGTTAGTAATTATATATGTTTAATTAAATAAGTAGTGTGTTAACCTCGCATAAACATTTCAATTTCAAATCCAAATTGCTGGCGACATTCCACGACCAGGACTATTTGTTCCAGCCAACTCGAGGCAACCATTTGGTCTGTTAATACTAAATATATAATTTAAGCGTCCAGTGCGATTTTAATTGATAACATTGTATATAACTGCTGTAAAAATTACGTAAAAGCACAGAAATTCTAATCAAGCGTAAGTCGTAAAACGCAAAAGGAAAAGGCAATATTTTTAAGTTAACTCAAAGTTCCTGAGCTTTTGCTTTGTAAGTCGTCGGAAACCCTATATATTTATGTTCCCAGGTGGATCTTCTGATTGGGACATATCTTGAAGCAAGGGAATTGAAGCAGTCATAGAGAGAACTGAGTTGCGGAAATTCGTGGTCTTCAAATGATCCAGATATGAAACGAACATGCGGAAGAAGCGCTGCCAACGTCATTAAAGCACCTTGAGATTCAAAAAATGTGATGTTTACGGAATAACTGTGACGTTCTATTTATTTTTATATGAGAAGCGTTTCAAAGGTGAGAGATTGTGATATTTATTGAACTTATGAGTTGAAACATAATAATTTACATTTTGAGATTCGTCAGGGGTCGAAGCCAAAAACACTGGTTCAGCAGGCAGGTGTTGATATGCTCTATTTAGGCTAAACATGTTCAGAATCATAATCGGATGTGACGTAGAGATGTGGCACTGAACTGTCAAGGCTTGCATTCAACCAACGACGGCCGCAGGCAGAACCTCCCTCTAGTAATAAATTACCCTCTCCACCGTTTTTGATTATTCGACACGATTTTTGACCCGGCCGTATAAACGCATCAACAACCACTGGGTTTCAAACAACGAACGTGGTATTTCAACTACACCTATTCAATCACGTTTTCAATATACTCGTAAATATCAATACTCTAGCGTGCAGTCTGTTATGCAAATGCCATTTGTGAAAATGGACAATGTTGAAGAATTAATTTAAGATACCACAAAGTCTCGATGCGTTTTCTTGATACCCCAGTGTTTTAGCTGTACTGGAAGGCCGCTTTTCAAATAATACCTAATGTACTATGTGAAGCTTAGGGATACTGAAAAAAATAGGAATGCTGTCAGCTAAATGTGCCATTTCGTGACAATAATTTTATCCATCATTCCATCATTTCATAGCTCTCCTAAATGGAACATATTATCGTCACGAACTGCAGCCAATAATTTCTGTCAGCCGCTACTGTTCTCGTCTCATCCATATTAAATCTGCTTCTCGTAACTCCCCGAATATATTTTGTCTATGGTTTTCGAAGCCTTTATAAGACGGCGAGACTCTATGAGCCTGAAGAAAAAGCACTGTAGTTTATGCTTTCCTGCGATATCCGATGTCCCGTCTTCATCTTTTGACCGACTGTTGTACGAAAGACTGATAATAGATATTAAATATAATTTTGATAGAACTACGGAGTGTAAATATAAAATTATGAACATTAAAAGTCAGTGATTATGTGACAGATGTTCCGACCTGTTATTTGTAATGGTGCTTATTTGTCTATTTTTACATTTGGGCGGGTACGGGAGGAATCAGGGGGATCCCCGAGCTAGGAAGTAGGAAGCGTGTCATGGCGCCAAATTAAATGTTGAGATTTTAAATTATACGCAGTCGTCGTTAGTGGCGCGGGAAGCCGTCTGGGGAAGTTACAAGAAACCTTTTAAAAACACCTGCAATCTTAAGGTCGAATACATTCAAATATACACAACGCGAAAGTTAAGAAATATATGCAGAACCACAGCTTGTGAAGAACAACATGAACAACACATTGGAAGAGCGTTTCTTTTTAGATCACTAATGTTAAGTAACATAAGACGCGGACCATAACATGGAAAGCATACCGCTTGTAGCTAATCGCGTATTGTTAGCCTGGTTGAACCGCTTCTTAAAATTTTAAAGTGTAGTCCTCAAGATCATCACGATAGTTATACGATACTCTTAATAAATTTAATATACTTTATGATGTCTCTGAGACTACAGCTATCGTCTCTTTAAGACGCTGGGTTCCTGCCCTCAATATTTTACACGAATATATACATAAAATACATACATTATTACACGTTCTACTAACTTGGTTGAACGTCGTACATTCCGATGGGTGGTTTTAACTTTAGAAACTTATAGATTTACTTTAAAAAAACGACATCATCATAATTTATTGTCATTTTCCTTGTCCGCTTACTTAATTGGAGTATATAGTCGTCACTGCCGCCAAAACCATGTCAATCGCAATTTTTCTCGCCTTATCTTATGTCAGCATTGCTTACTAGAGCCCCCGCAGCGGTGAGAGTCAAGGGGCTTGAACAAAAGAGCTGAAGTGTATGCTCTCCTGCAGCATTCCAAAACCATATCATACCATTATATCTGCTTTAAATTAATGTGTAGTTTGAGAGTGCAAAAAATATATAATTCCTTTGTCAGTATCTATGGATGTTTGTATACTATAACTATAAATTATAATTATTTAAAAAAAATATTTCTCATTGGTTTTTAATAATGAACAAAAATATTTTTATGGTTTTGATCCCAATATTGAGCTTCACTGTTCTCTATCACCCCGTCAGCGGTAGTTGCTTTTATTACGCCTTCGCGTGATATTGCCGCGTTATGTACCTACCACCGCAGCTCCAGACCGCGCGGTGCAGGTTAAGGAGGCCTGGCCGCGCAGCGGGGGATGGTTGGGAACCACTGGCTCTTCACACAGCACATGCAAAACTGTGTCAAATCTATTATAAACATACATATATAATGAGGGCACCCAAAACTATATACTATTGTCTAGTTTAAAACAAAGTAATCCTAAAAAAATATTACTCGACATGCCACGGAGAGATCCATGCTTGGAGTGTGTCGAAAAAATTGTATTTAAAACAAGTATATCAGAAAAGAGCTCGAGAAGTGGAGGAACCGTAAGCATAGGAACATTCAATTGCGAATGTGCAGGGCATGCGAGTATCTGTCGAAGAGTTTTGAAGTGAAGTCCAAGAGCTGGAATTCGGACAGTTGGCTGACCCCTTGCAAGATAAACTGACGACATCAGAAGAATAGCAGGAGATGGATGAATGCGGAAGGCGGAGAATTGAGAGGGTTGGTGAGTCGAATACGGGAGATCTCTCAACAGTGGACGGACGAAGGGTTAAAAAAACATTTTTTTTTAAATTTATTTGCATATATGATCAAAATTTAACCAATAAGATTGAAAGAAAATAACAATACAGTCTACCCTCCTATATCGCACTTTTTATGTTTTGTAAAGAAGATTCTTCCTATAGTTTTTGCGATGATTTTTCATATAAATATTCCTTCTATGTTGTTAATTTGTGTTGAACCGCCACTTAAGACTAATGGTTCAGGTCTTGGGAGCAACGGGCTAACCATCCGATCTTATGAAAACTTTAAAGGAGGGTTGAACGTATGAATTTTGCACTATAAGCACTGTAAGATGACTGGTTTCAGATTATGTGCAGCTGTTTGTAAAATATTTGGAATAAATAATAAATATGTAATTAAATTATAATATATAATTAATACATTCATACAATTATACATCAATTTTTTTATACACATCAATTCATTCGAAAAATATCGGCAGACGCTGGATTCGAACCACGATTCGAACGGCGTGAGCGAAGTGCAAGGTTCGTGGTTCGAATCCCGCGTCTGCCGATATTTTTCGAATGAATTGATGCGTATAAAAATTTGATGTGTAATTGTATGAATGTATTAATTATATATTATAATTTAAAAGGGGAGCAAAGAAGGAACCTCCGCGTGGTGCCCCCTGGAAACGGTTATTTACAATGCCGGCCAATCCTTCTACTACGGAAACAACATTAGATTTATTAAAAAATATTCTAATAAAAATTAATAAATCCATTTAATAATGGTACTTTGAGACAATATCAAGAAGGTAATATGGTTCATCAGTAACACAGGTAAATAACTGGTTGTAATGTCCGCGTAGGATTTATAAGAAGTTGCTTCCATCCATTCAGTCTATAGTTCGGTTTTAGACCCGAGTGGTACTTACTAAATAAATAGACTGTCGGTAACTAACTAATAATATAAAAATCTTGTGAATAAATGTTGACTGATTGAATCATAAAGAATAATAAAATAAATACTCAGAATATATATATGTCGTATCCTTTTCTTACATCCTTTTTCTTTTTTGTCGATGGTATTGTTCTACTTGATCTCTGTGATCTTTGACACGTGTCATCTGCTTATTCTTTTGTGTTATTTTTATTTTTTATTATTTTTTCTATTTATTGTATATTTATGTATACTATATGAAACATTAAGATTATCAACTGACAATACTTGGTGAAACTGCATAATTATAATTTAAGATTTAATTTTAATTAAAAAATTAATAAATTAAAAATATTTAGTTTTGATTCACAATTTTATTTTAACGATTACATGTTTCGGCCTTCCTGAAGACCATCTTCAATAATGAAAAAATAAAAACAGGCATTGGCTTATATAGGCATGGACAGTTAGTTAGTTCCTACACACGTTTTTAAATATTTGTAAAAAAAATGGAATTTTGATTCTGTATATAAATAAATAAATAAATAAATAAATATGATGTTAACAATGGTATATACATCAGGTTTCGCGTATCTGCTCAGGCGGAGAATAGTCGTGTGGATAGCGCGGCGTGTAGAACGGAGCGAAGTGCAAGGCTCGTGGTTCGAATGCCGCGTCTACCGATATTTTTCGAATGAATTGATGCATATAAAAAAAGTAATGCAATATTGTATGTGTGTATTTAATTACTAATAATATTGAAATGTAGTCAATGATCTATAAAATGAGATAAACGTAGTGAAAAATATTCTAGTAAAAATTTATAAATACATTTTATAAGTATGTCACATTAGCTAGTCCCATAGTTTAGGCAGCCTTGTATCAGGTATTCGCCTCCATCACGCTAGCACCCATTACGCCTAATGAATAATTAGAGTTTTTCGTTTTTAATTAACCTGAGCCTATCAGAGCAAACATAAAATAGCAAAAACCACACTCACCAGGAGAAGCATTTCTGTTTGTTTTGACGAATCATACTAATTTTAAGTGCCCATAACCGGTCATGTACCTTCATTGATTTTCAAAATTTAATTTTTTCCATATCCATCACTCCCTAGCTATAACATTTTGTCGTTAAAAATTAACTATGTCAACTTGGCGTGATTCGAGACGCTGAATCACGTCAAAGCAACTTTTACATTGCAAATCTCTTATTGAAAATATGTATATGCGTGAATGACGCGTTACAGTCTAATGTCATTCATTATCATCATCATTATTCCACATGTGTTGCCCAGCTGGAGCATTTTGTTGACACAAATTATCAACCTACTGTGAGTCGACATAGTCTTTGCCTCATCTTATGTAAGCTCTGCCTCCCAGAGCTTCGCCGATTACATTTTATGTATAGTTCATAACGGCTTTCCCGGACGACAAGAACTTGAGGGTTTGAATGTGAATGCACTTATAGATTAAGCTCTGCGATATCTACAGCACAGTCAGTATATATATATATTTTTTAAAGAAGACGTGTAATTTCTGTTTCCACAACTTAGAATTTCCTCCCTGGAAAAAAATCACCATACTTTTTATATTCTAGGTATTCAGCTGTACTCAAAACTTATTATACCGTTGTATATTGGCTTTTGGTGACGTGCCAATATTAGCAGGCGTATGTAAACAAGGATGGAGGTAATACACTCACTATATATGCGGCACTTTGTTTTGATCGAGTAAAACTGCGATTGTTTTTTTTATCTAAATACGAATCTATACTTCTGAGTGCATCTTATTGCACTCAGAAGTATAGATTCGTTGCATTCACAAGTGTTGTCAAATTCATTCTGTTAATTTGTGTTCACGACTTATTAGTACTGCAAAACCCTTCGAGTATCAATAAAGGACAATAATATTTGGTAGACAGTTAAAAATTTTCCAAAGAATTTGAAGAAAATATTCTATACATAAGAAAACTTGTAGAAAAAAATACCAGCCAGATTTGTAATTTCAAAGCCCTGTAAGGAAAACGTATTTTTATCAGCTTAAAAGTTCGACTGACTGTCTCATACGTTTCCAAACACAATAGTCACGTAAAATAATTATATATTGTGTTCTATGTGTTCCGGACAAAATCGTGTGCACAATAATAACCTTGCCCCAATTTTAAGCAGCAGTTGTAAATTCTAGGAAGCACGTTAGTGTTACGACCGCTATGAGTGCTGTTACTTTCATGAAAACATCGCAGGTATATTTAATGATATTTACACGTCACATTTCTATGATTCGTTAAAACAAACAAATAATGGGAGTGGCGCAATTGACATATTTTTATGAAGTAAACGTACATATTCCATATTTCCTTCGTTTTAGAAAATACTTTTGTAATTAATTAATAAAATGCAAAGATTAAATTGATTTTTGAATATTTATTAGAATATTTTTTAAAAACTCTAATCTTCTTTTATAGATCATTGACTATATTTAAATATTATTAGTAATTAAATACACACATACAATTTTACATCAAAATTTATACGCATCAATTCATTCAGAAAAATATCGGCAGACGCGGCATTCGAACCACGAGCCTTGCAACCTTTGCTCTATTCTACACACCGCGCTATCCATACGACCATTCTCTGCCTGAGCAGTACGGGAAACCCGATGTATATATATACCTGTATACCATTGTATACATCATATAACAAAAGATGTCTCTGTAGTATATATTCACAGTCTTTAAATTTTTTTTTTTTTTGATTCAATCAATCAACATTTCTTCACAAGCTTTTTGTATTATTATTAGTTAATTATATTTTGATGTGTAATTGTATGTGTGCATTTAATTTCTAAGTGAAAAGAGTTTTCAAAATAAATTATAAACGTAACGTCTAGTATAAAATTGTAAAATTCAAACGCTCATTAATTTCTTTAATCATATATTATAAATGTTTTCAGGCTCAGCTGAATTTTGTTTCTTTATTCATCCTTCACGTTAAAATTATCATCAGACCCGTAAAACTCTTTTCATATCGACATTAAAATATTCATCACACTATATCTGTTCTTCTAACTGGAGCAATGATCGTCACATTCTGCCGCCATGAAGCTCTCTCAGCCTACATGGCCTCATCCAATGTCAGCTCTGCCTTCCGAACCTCCACCTAAGTATATTCGTAGCTACTGACGGACATCCAGAATGGCGCGAGTCCAGAGTTTGAAAGAAATGCATTTAAAATTTTTGCTTTCAAGCGACATCTAAAGTACATGCCCCAGCAAGTTCATTTTCATATCTTGACAGACAGTATGGAAGGCTGTCTTGTCTGCTCATTTACCTCATCATACCTAATAAGTTAAGCACAATTACTTACTTCTTTATTTTAAAAATAAGACTATATATACAATTAGAATTTCTTTTAGATTTTGATTAATGAATACGTGAAAATTATTTGACTCCTGTACAATTTCATCCACCTTTTCACCACGTACACACGTCACGCTGATACTGATGAATGTCATTTATTTATTTTAACATCCCCGTTACTCAAAGAACGAATTCACGTCACTGCATACAGTTTGAAATTCACATCAAAATATATTTACGACAAAAGATTAACAAACGGCATTCTGCCCGGTGCCACAATCAAAGATGTGGCTTACAACTCTGGCAGACTCAGACTGGCTTCGCGCACGCAGTGACAGCCCAGCGCCAAAATTAATTCAGTGGCCATTTATATATTTATTGGCGTGCTAACGACAGGACCTGTCAAATAAACAAGATGGCGACACATGCGAGTCAGACGAGCGAACTAAAATAAGAGACGAAAGATTGTATATCGAAGCTTTTCGCCACCAGCCTGCAAAGGCTATATCGAACTGATTCTAATTTATTAAAAACAAAACACATGCTCTAAAAAAATATGATGCATCTGGTGATGATAATGGTTATTCCCAAAAAATAATTAACTAATCATTAAAGATATTTTTCTCAAAATCTGGCTTGGGTGTGTCGTTTGGGTGCACTCAATGTGTGCTTTGATACATTTCATAAAGGGGAAATAAAAGTCACTTTGGCGGGCGCATCGCAAAAATTTGACTACGCCGTAAATGGAGTGACTTCGGAGTGAAGCGACGAGATCTGTAGTCGGATAAATGAGACGAGTTACGACCTTGGAGCGGAATGGGGTCGTAAAGGCGCCCGTCGCGTATTTGAAAATTATTATTAAAATATGCTGGCTCTGAAAAATGGGCGACTCCTGTTGTAAAGTAGAAGAAAAGAGATAAATGTATATATTATAAGATCTGTCTATTCTTTTATGAATTTTTTTTTATTGTTGTTTTTTTTCACGTCTACAGTCGTCTATACTAATGTTTTCATGTCAAGATATTTCAAAGACATAACAAATGAAAATGTCGTGTATTTTTATATAAAATATTAAAAGTAACATTATCAGATGTGCATGTAAGGTGAGCGAACAAAAATAAGACAAAATATCGTTTTTCGAGGCTTTTCGGCATCAACCTAAAAGAGCAATATGAAATTGATATCGATGTATTTATCCAATAGTGGTTTCCGTAATATAATACAAATTAAAACCATTAAGCCCATTATACCTACGTATAGTGGGTTTCAAGTGCAGATGCCTGCGTAGAATACTGGGGGTACGACAGTTTGTTACTAATAATGCCGCAGGACACCATAAGCTTTCCTGGAATGCGATCGGAAACAATGCATAGAATGTACTCGGCGGAGCTGCGGGAGACAGAGGTAATATGTAATGAGGCAAAGAATATGATGGTTGACAGAGCTTTGTGGTGGCAGTTCGTGAATGCCATATTCTCACGTTAGGTGAGCGGATATGCTTAGGATGATTATTAGTCCCAGTCTCTTGTCATTCTGAAAAATCATTTGATGATTAAATCGTTGCGCAATTATTTTGATTATGAAGCCGACTGGAGATTAGACTATAGACCTGGCGTCATTAACCTTACATAATGTTTAACGTTTTTTTTTTTAAATAAGGTATTAAAAAAGTACACATTTATTGTGAGCTGTTTTAGCAAACGCTTCAGAATATAATAATTAAAATGGCATCATATTTATTGTTGTTTGGCGTATTATATACAATAATATTAATTTATATACTTAAAATACACAAACAATCATCGAAATAATAAAAATTACATTACAAACATCGACATTAAAAAGAATTTACTATTCAAAATAATCGTATTTCTGAATCAGTCAGTTAAAAGGCGACGTCGTTAGCAGGCCCCATCTCTATATATGGAAAGAAGGGGCCCCATGCCATTACGGTGCCCTCAGGCGCTCTAGTCGGCGAGGCAAACACGCCCTATTTGCAGATTTATTACATTTTCTTATTATTTTTGTATTGAAACTCAAAACTACAAAGAAACGTTTTTTTTCCATATAATAAATATCTTACATAAAATATCATATATAAACAATTATTATATGTACAATATTGTTTTAGTATTATTCCAGGTTGTTAAGACACATATACCTTGTCCTGTTAACATAAATGTTTATTTTAATTCGTCATAGACAATTTGAGCACGCGAAAACTAATCATTGAAACAACACTGCTTTACGATCACATTGTTGTTATTTAAGGATCTAGCGTGAATGTCACTACAGCTTAAAAAAGTTGATTAATTTGTTAAGCGCTTTCATATACTTAAAATGACTAATGTTATAACTAGCGATAAGAATCACTATCGGGTGTATTTTTCTTGTTTGTGTTAAGATAAAAAAATAACACAACATTAAATATAAAATTTAAGAGTATAACTGTATAATCTCATAAAACATAATATAATAATGTTATAAATTTTTGTAATTATAATATAATTTAACATAAACTAATCGGGTTGAAATTGGTGGGCTCTTTGCCTATCAGTTATAAAATATATGTATACATTCTTAACTAACATAAATAAGCAGTTGTTGAGCTACTTCTGATGATTTATTCTTAAGAAGAGGTTACAAAATTTTATTTTTTTAAATTATTCAATAAAAAATTATTTATTTTACAAAAATATAATATAAAATAATCGTAAGAAGACAGAAATGTGTATAATAGAATGTTATTATAATAGAATATGTACTCTTTACGAAAACTCGATAATTGACTTCTTAGAAAGGTTGTGTTTCAGGCGATACCTGATAAGTACTTTATACTTCCCTCGCGGTTTTCAGTTTCAGCGAGTTCATAATAATGTGAGTGACTCGAGTGGATGTTTGAATCAATTACACAGTACGTCCTTTAACACTGCTGTGTTTACTTACTGCGATCCTGATACTGAATAACTTTTATATTTCTTTTTGTGATCATGAGTTATATTATCATTCTTAAATTCGACCATAAAATTACATTCGTTTTACTATTCAATGTTGTATTTTTTGAGGGTTTAAGTAATGATGTTAACAAAAAAAAGTCTAAAGTAAATAATTTTCATTCTGTTCAAATTAATATTAGTTAAAAGATAAAGCTAAAAACTATATTTATATTGAAAGGTGCAAAGTTTTTGATATTGAAAGAACATATTGTTTTAGAGAACATAGAGAGATCTAAAGTGATTAGTTTAGATATAAATAAGTTAATATTTTTTTGCCTAATTTATAATTTTAAGCTTTAAACAATTACCTCATTTAAAAAGTGAAATATATAATAGTGTATCGTGCAAATAATTGTTATTCAAACGGTAAATTATTTTTAGCTTTGTGGTTGTTATGTGAAAGTAGATATATTCCGATAAGAGCGCGACACTTTGATTTTATAAATAGCACTGAACCCTTATTCTAGGTTGCGAGTATTGCCGTCAAACATGTGTTCCGCTACGGGGGAAAAGTAATTAACCGGCCCGAGTTAATATCCGGTGGCATGCGGTTACGGAAGTACCTCAGCAATGCTTCAGGTGGGCGGCCTCAAAACGATGAAATTCAGCTTCACAGGTATGTAAACACTTACAGGAGAATGCAGCCGCATAGCGAAGGAGAGATTTCATATTTCGATGATATGACTAAGTGTTTCTTATGGAATATTGATTCAAGAACGTTATTGAACTGCAGACTAGAATTCATAGATTTTACAGAACGGAATAATCGGCGATGTTCACAAAAAAAAAACATTTGTTAACAACCAATACTGGTTAAGCGTGTAAACTATGACAGGTTCGTAGTACTAAAGAAATCAGTAATACATTTTTTTTTAACTGGACGCGTTTTACTTAACATTGGGGTGTCATTAAAGTGCAAATAAAAACTAGTTTAACGTTTATTTACATCTTAATTACATTAAATACACGAAAATTACATGAGTATACTTTATAGGTATTCAGTTTAAAAGGTTACAATATTTTTGTAGTTATTTTCTCGGAGCCAATGGCTGAATTTATTTTTTCATTTAAAATCCTATATAACTATCACCTAGAAAATTCAGCTTCTAATTTAAATGCTGTTAGCTGATGCATATATTATAAACGTTTAAGCATATGAAATAATACAATGAATCAACTCCGTGATTTTTCGCATGAAAGTCGAGCGTTTTAACCTTTAAGCCTTGGATATAAAGCCTGAAATATTCATGCAAACAAACTAAGCCCAACTTGAATTTGAAAATAATTATTTCGAAAGCGTTTTCTATACGATCATTAAATATTTAGTGTACTAAATGTTTTGAATCACGGCGTTGTCGATCGAATGTGTCATTATTTAAGTGCTGTGTTGAATCTAGCTATTTAATTTAGGTCACGAGAATTATTGGACTGTCATATTTGTTGTTTTGTGTTACAGTTCATTCAAATTATTATTCATAATATCATCTTACATCCTCCTCTCTCAAAGAGGGGCGTTATTGCGTTGCGTGCGGGCAGGATGAGGAGCAGGTCAGCAGAGAAACATTTTATTTTAGAAGCACAGATTATATTTACGTTAAAAACATAACAAGGTTTCGGCCAATTGGAAACACACCGCTGGCCGCAACATTTGAACATGAATGTTATTATAAAATATATATTTGTTTGTAAAAAAAATAACATGTCTCTACTCTACAGTCATAATGTTTGCCTCGTCCCAGTGTTTTGCATTCTGATAGAGTTCTACAAAATTCAATACGCTATAGATTATTGTTCTTTAATCTGATAAAAATATACTTAAATTTTATTTATTGAAAACTATTTTTTATAGAGTCTGGTTAACTCTTAATACTGTCGCGCATCTTTGTACTCCAGTGACTCGTTCCTCATAAAACTTATGAATCCAATAGTCGTTCACTAGTTCTCCAATTTTCTATACATAATAAACCAATTGAGACTAAAGAAGATCAAATCAGGGATCAAAGGCCTTGTTTGACAAAATGAAAATGAGACTTTTAGCGAAGAAGAATATATTTTTTAAGAAATATATATGGTATAGATGCGGGCAAAATTACATAAAATATGGCTCAAAAAGATTTTCTAAATAATATTAAATATCAACAAGACAACTAGACGTTACCTGCGGAAATTATGCGAGTGGAAACACAGATACTTACTATATGTCAACCAAGAACTGGCAGTTTCCAAAGCTCCTTCCTTAATGCCACCGGTAAGCTATAGAATGCTCTTCCAGCATCTGTGTTTCCTCCTTCCTACAGTCTGGATCTCTTCAAGAAACAGATAAATATACACTTGCAATCTCCCCAACTCAGACAGAAACACGAACACAACACACGTTTCCCGCATGCAGCGTCCAGCCTCCCTGGCCGAGCGTCATGGAGTGCACTGGTATTGACCGTGTGTGCTCTCCTGCATGCGTTTACATAAAAAAAAACTTGAAGACCATTACAAATCTGAGCAACTTAGTTCCGCGTATTTGGTGCAAATGAACTCTACGTCCAATATTTGAGCTAACAAAATACTGAGCATTTGACACCTGAAATTGTAACAACAAAACCGCGTCATATTTACATTATATTTGCTTTGCGATTGCGATGTTTTTCGACGTACACCGAGAAGATTTTTACCCAGGGATCGGACGTTTTCGTTCCCTGACTTTTTCGATCGCCCGAGGCGGTGCATTTGTCACTCTCAGACACGTAATTTACAACTCTTCCTGCGGGAGCGGCTACTAAAATTTCCGCCGCGATGCACTTCCTCATAACATACATATAAGAGAGCTTCGATTCCATTCTGCAGGTGTCCAAAGCCGCCGTACTTTATTTCTTTCAATATCGCAGACTCTGAAATTTACTTGCGAGTGCGAAATGTGGAAATATCATTCAAATTGAATGCTACAAATAATAATGTAATCAGGAAATACTTGTATTGGATATATCACTTTTATTTTAAACATATGATAGGAATAAGTATTTATTTATTTACCTAGTAAAAAATAAGTGAAGGATAATTACGTCTTTTATTATAATATTAGAGGCACGACGAAAGTGTTACGTTATTTATTAGATGAACTGCTCTTCTATACATACGATATCCTTATCATTTTCAGAATTTTAGGATATGAAAATGTGCTAGACTTTGACAAAAAACCTTGTGCTCCAGGTTTTGTGAGTGAATTTTTTTGGTGTTTGGTGGACACTTGTTGTAACTTAACATCTGTCATCGACTATCAATATATTTAGATATAAACGCATATTGTCGTATATAACATCGTTGTGGCTGTGAGACATGGTGCTTATCTGAAAGTGATAAAAAAAGACGAGAGGCCTTTGAGATGTGGTCGTACAGAAGAATTCTCGGAATGTCCTCGAGAGACCACGTCACGAACAATGAGGTTCTCAAAATAATCAAGGAAGATAGGCACCTAATAAGAACCATCTCAGAGAGGCGAGCCAGATGGATTGGTCACATCATGCGCCACGATGGTCTTCTTCACGATATTGTGGAGGGGATGGTTGAAAGTAGAAACTGTAGAGGGTGCCCTAGACCGGAGTATTTGCAGCAAGTATTCGAGGACATGAATTGTAGTGCTTATGCTGAGCTGAAAAGGGTTGCGGAGGACCGAGAGGAACGGAGATCGAGATGCAAGATTCTGTTGCTGCAAACCAATCCACCGGATTGATACTACGAAGAAGAACATCGTTGATGCCATCATTTGAATCCACTACTTGACAATTGGTTCATCCTTTCAAATCTTATAAGATATACAATCCAGGTATACTCTCGGTTGGAGGGGCACTGCATACGCCTTCACGTAGCCATCCAGCGATGATTCGGTGCTCCAGTCACAGAGACTAAGTAGTTGTTTAAAATTAAAATTGTTAAATTTTATTGTCTTTTATTTTTTATATGTCTATGTAAAACATTTAATTATGGTACTAAATATATAAAATTATTATTATTATTATAAATAGTCCAGCTACAATAAAAACCTATCAGTGAAAAAGTCTTAAAGATTTTTATTTAGATAAAATACTTTTTGTTTTGTATAATATGATGCTTGGTATATGTTAACTCTGCCTGAAAGCATCTGAAAAGATTAACGTATGCGCTTATAGCTGCCTTAATACTTTTATTATGTAAAAAAACTCCATTCGAGTTCATACATATTTGATTCGAAATTACATTATTTGTGTTTGGGATTAAAAATCGATGGAATGTTTTCCGTTCGAAAAGTAAATTAACATTGAAATATCCTGAATAAAACATGTGGCTTTAAAACTTTATTGCACAGAATTGAAAAAACTTTTAAGCTCACGACTATCGCGACACGTATTTTATTAAATTTATAATTTCTGATTTTCATCGTTCATGTCTTTGATTAAATCATGTTTGTGTGAGATTAATCTTTTACTAGTAAAAATACTAGACTGTCAGCGTGCTGGCGGGTATGGCTCAGTGGCATTGAGCATTTGCTTGACAAACCGAAGGTCATAAGTTCGAACCCCGACGGAGATTGAAAAAAAAACAATTTTATGCTCTAAATTACCCCCGGTTGATAAGAATTTGATCTCTCAATCGTAAAATTCCAGTCATAGCATATTAATCAAAATTGGTGGTAGACGAAAGTCGTCTCGTGAAGACCACCCATTCATTGTAAATTATTGTAATAGTAAGGATGATGCGTGAATGTCAGGCTGTAGTATACAACGTTATTGGATCAACACTTCACGTGCAGCGCTTATCCATACGTTACATGGTAAGCGTCATAGAATCCACAGATGACTCCAGTATCACTATCACCATCTGTCGGTATTCTCCTGTATGTGCTTACATAAAAGTAAATCGGTACATGTTAAAGTCTGCTAGTGAGCACCACCCATTCACAGTGAGTCCCAATTATGTACTGACATATTAAAACAACAATTAAACTTCGGTATCTAGTTTTATGATATTTACGAGTCATTACTTTACGTTTAGCTATCTTTGAAATGGTCGTTTAAATAAATCACTGGTGTAAAAGTCTTCTTATCGTCTAGAAATGTCTTACCATATTATATTTCTATATATAGTATCTTCGGGAGAAGAACTCGAGTAGTAGAAGCTACCATAATCATAAGCCAACTAAGGTAGAAATGGACAGGACATGTCGGTTGAAGAGAAGAAGGTCGATGTGAGAGAAGTATTTTGGAGTGGCGCTCAAGAACTGGAAAACAGTATGTTGGCCGACCCCCTGCAATATGAACTGACGACATCAGAAAAAAATACAGGAGAAGGCTAAATGCAAAGGCATGGGATGAAATAAGGAGATTCATGCAGAAGGTCTAAGGACAACAGTGAATAGTTACAGGCTGATGATAATGACGTTGATAATTTCCGGTAAGGGAGCGGAAACGAATGAAAGAAAAATGTCGCGTTTAAAATTCGTGAAACTTAATTGTTTTCCATGTACATCGGCTGCAGCAAAAATATTCCTCGAAAGCCTCCAACTAATGCCATACATTTCCCCTGTTTGTACAAGAAGATAGCCATCTTATTGGGGTATCGTATAATTTTCATGGAGCAATTTCTCGAGTAATTTGAATAACTAAATTTGTGCCGTTAAACGAGCTGGGAAAAACACATCGCTGTAAATAAAACCACTTGCTGTTTAACTAATGTGTTTTTTCCTTTTTCTCTGTTGTTCTGGTTTTGCATACAAAAAAATGTTTTAGATTTGAATCCAATATGTAGGGTCCGCCATCTAACGTTTTTTTTTCAACTATTGCTTATTTCGTGAATGGTAACACTTTACTCATGTCTGATTTAACAGATAATTAGTTTTATCTTTCCGTTAAACGAAAATGGATGTGTATACGCTTGAACAACGCTGGGAAATATTGCGACATTACTTTGAGAATCGGGCCATTTTCTTCGAAAATGAGCAAGGAGTGGCCGTTACAGTCAATGGCGATCGTTATCGGGCCATTTTTGTTTACAAAAATTAAAGAGGAGGATATTGGCAACATTTGCTTTCAACAAGATGGCGCTACGTGCCACACAGCCGAAGCTACACTCGATGTTTTGCGCCCCATTTTCAAAAAAAAAAAAGTTATTTGGCGGACCCGTTATATAAATATTATCTATTAAATATATTTAAAAATATATATTTTATTTATTCCCATGTCATTAGATATTCTTCTTCGTAGTATCAATTCGGTGGATTGGTTTGCAGCAACAAAATCTTGCATCTCGATCTCCACTCCTCTCGATCCTCTGCAATTCTTTTCAGCTCAGCATAAGAGCTACAACTCATATCCTTGAACACTTGCTGCAAATACTTCTGTCTAGGGCACCCTCTACAGTTTCTACCCTCAACCATCCCTTACACAATGTCGTGAAGAAGACCATCGTGGCGCATGGTGTGACCGATTCATCGGGTTCGCCTCTCTGAGATTGTTCTTACTAAGTGCCTATCTTCGTTGCTTAGATAATAAACGCGCTTAATATTAACATTTTAACGACAGTGAAATGATATAATTCTGATAATTTTAGAGATAGTTTTTATTCTCTCTAAATTATAAATGATTTGACTATAATATTGATTGTGTAGTGGACTCGAACGAAAATTTAAATAATATTTGTTAAAAAGTCATTTACCTAACTATAAAATATACCACTATAGAAGTTGTAGAAAATGTATTTGTGTTTTATACTTTTTTCCTAATGTTGGTAAATTTTTATTTTACATGAAAATCAAAATTAAAATGCGTTAAATCCTATTTTATTAAAATTTAATAAAATGTATCATTACTATTTTTTTTCTTCGTTAGTTAATAATTGCCGTTGTGTTTGGACATTAAAAGGAAGGATCAGCTGAGTTCTGGGATATTGTTTCAGTGGCTATATGATGCATATTTGAGGTACAAAATTAAATATTTGTATACTATACAGGGAACGCGAATCTTTTGAACCTAGTTGAAATATATATATTTTGGGTAATTTACCCGATTTTGCAACACATGCTTGATGAAGTGAAAAATCCTTCAGTCGGTCAAGTGAAATCAATATATATATCATGCTAGATATGTTATAAGCATACACCATAGCTGCCTTTTCTTCATCTCTTTCTTTCACGGAGTACCATAAAAAATATACTCGTACATCGTATGTACTCGGTAGAACTTCAGGAGGCATAGCTGATATGGTATGATGCAAAGATCGTTATGACTGATAATTTATGGTGAAAGATTAGACAGCTCTTGAACTGGGGAGCGGAAATGGAATTTTGATGATGATAACATAGTTGTACGGTAAAAAATTAACATAACATTAATATTCAAACGGTATAAAACTGCATCTGGGTGCAACTGAGGGTAAACACGCGGTAACACACTGCAGATATTCCGGCAGGAGATTTATCTCTCAAATAAATGGCCTGTAAAGAAGTTGCCCTGGCATTGCTCCAACTAAGACCTAAACCAGGGTCAGCTGGAACTGCAACACAAGCGAACAAATCGTTATAGAAAAACCATCGTGCTTAGATGACATTGTTCTGATTTTGTACTTAATCTATTTATTAAACTGAAATGCATTTTTGAATTTTAATTTAAAAAAATAGCAAAAGAATCATTCGGCACAATAAATACTATAGATTATTGTATTGGTGCATGCGTTAGTTCTCGTATGATCACCAAAGTTAAGCATCATTTGACGCAGATCAAATATAATAAAACTGTGGCGGATAACCGTGCCCGAGCATCGCTGTCAGACTACCGACGTCACTTCGCGAACCGCTGTCAATTGATTCCAGAATTTTCTTGATTCCAGAAATTTTATTTAAATCCGTTTATCACTAACTCGTTCGATTTATATCATAAATTTTATATCGTGCGGCGATTCAACAAATGTAAATTAATCTTCAGCTTAAAATTAAATTTCCCGTGACAATATTCAGTGTTATTTATTTTCTTTCAAATTTGGAATGGAGTGAAGAAGATTCACATCCTCTACTTTCACATCTTCCTTTCCCGATAACACTTCACAGTCGCATACCGATACTGTATCAAAATTTTGATTGACAAACTAACAAAATGTAGTAAAATGTTTAATGACCAACCAATCGTTATTTATATTTTTGGCATTCACTTTGAGATCTATTTCAATATTATATAAAAAAATATTTCGTAACTTGTTTTATCATACATCACTGAGTAATGCTTAATAACTTATTGAAAGACTGCAGTTTCGCCCTAAATAAAAGCTTCATCGGTGTGATGTATGATAAAATAAGGTGCGAAATATTTATATTTGTATCCAGAGGGTACTCGTATTATTGAAACAAATAGATCGAGGCTAAAAATGATATATGTAAATAAACTTATACGTTTTACTTTGCAAAATATAAATTAATTCATTTTATAACCTGCAACATTTATAACAATACATTGAAGTCAAATAATATATATTAATTTCTCGACTCCATAAGGCACCGTAAGTGAACAAGCACTCATAGCGTTGGGGAAAATAATTGGACAAATCTGTACGTAGTTCAAATCTCCACGTCCGGTTTTTATTTTTCTCCGATTATTTGGATAATATAAGTATCCTATATGATGGTGTTTCTTATGAACTTGTGGGTGATTTGTTGTAATTTATTTAAAGAAATTAGACGATTAGTACAACATTTATGATACTTTAACCTTTTAGTCCTAAGGGGCGGTTCAAAACAAAATATTTACAATACAAAGAGTCTTCATATGAAATAACTGAATCAAAATCTGTTGTTCACTTCAATGAAAAATCACTTCAATGAAAAATCTTCATTGAAGTGTAATCCTTGTGTGATTGTAAACGTAAGCTTTCTGAGACTAACAAAACACATTAAATGTACATTGTAAGTGTAGTGCTTTAGTCTAGGTTGTTAGATTTGAACAACTTGATAGCCAGCCTGATAGTCTAAATATCCTCGAGAATTGCTTCACAAAACAATACGAGACGACATCATCTCCTTGACCTTATTGCGTCCATCACCGATTATGACTTCCTAGGCTAAAGATTAACATCAAATACAAAGGACTTTTATTGGTACTTAGATAATGTTGTATTAGTAGTGTGTATTAAAGGGTATGCAATTTAGATTTTATCCAAATAAAGTTTGAGTAATTATTTAATAAATCAATTACTAAAACAACTATTCAGATAGTTGAAAATATAAATCAAATAAAAACACCAGAGTTCTAATTAATTTTGTTACGATTTTCAAATCATCAAAAAACCAAAAATTCAATTCTTCTCAAAGTTATTTATAAATATACTTTAAAATTACGTCTAATTACGGCTGTGAATCTTGACATCGCACCAAGGGCCAATACAGCCGTATAATTTCATTTGAGAGCAGATGTCTATGCAGAATACTGGAGGTACGATGGTTTGACTTTTTGAAGAATGAGGAAGTGAAAGAGCGGACAAGGCAGCCTTCCATTCTACAGCTTATTAAGAGGCGAATATTGAGAATGCCGCAGGAGAGCATAAATAACGGATGCCTTTTCTTCAAGCTCCCGGACTCGCGCCGTCCTGGAAGGCCGCCGGGAATTATACGTATAATGTTCTGACTTGGGATGAAGCGAAGACTATGGTGCCTAACAGATTTTTTTGGCGTAGCATATGCTCCAATTAGAGAATCGGAAATGGTATTATTATGATGATGGTGACTTTATAACTAACAACCTAACGACAAATAGTTTTGTGGCGTGTGTCATCCCCGTTACTAAAAGAACGACTTCACGTCACCGGGATGGTCATCAGAACGCGTGGTCAAGAGATGAGGAGCAGATCAGCACATTGAAATATATTTACGACTAAAGATATACAAACGGTATTCTGCCCGGTGCCACAAACAAAGATGAGGCTTACACCCGGGCAGACTCAGACTGGCTCCGTGCATCCAGTGACAACACAGCACCGAAATTAATACAGAGGCCATTTATAGAATTAATGACGCGCCAACCACAGGACCTGTCAAATATACATGCATGTCAGACGAGTGAATAAAAATAAAAGACGAAATATTGTATCATCATCATCATCAGCCTGTGTCCGTAGGTTACTGTTGAACGTAGGCCTCCCGCATGAGTCTCCATCCTCTTCGATCCTCCGTCTTCCGCATCCAGGTCACTCCCACTATTCTTCTTATATCGTCAGTCCATCTTATAGGGGGTCGGCCAATGCTTCGTTTGCCAGTTCTTGGGCGCCATTCCAATACTTTTCTTCCCCATCGACCGTCGTCTCTTCGACAGATATGAACTGCCCATTGCCACTTGAGTGTGCCTATTCGTTGGGTAGCATCCACTACTTGAGTTCTTCTGCGTATTTCCTCGTTTCGGATTCTATCTTTTAGCGACACTCCGAGCATGGATCTCTCCATAGCACGCTGGGTGACTTTTATTTTATGGGTAAGACTTGCTGTCAGATTCCACGTCTCTGCGCCATAAGTTAATACACGGAGGACGCATTGGTTAAACGCCTTATTTTTAAGGCATTGCGGAATTTTCGCTTTAAAAATGTACTTTAGTTTTCCAAATGCTGCCCATCCCAGTTGTATGCGCCTGTCGATTTCTTTTGAGAAGTTATTTCGCCCTAGTTGTATTACTTGTCCCAGATAGGTATAGTCGTTTACAACCTCTATTTCTGTTCCTCCAATGGAAATAGGATCAAAGGTCTGTGAAATATTGTATATCGAGGCTTTTCTGCACCAGTCTGCAAGAGCTATATCGAGCTGATATGGAGTGTAATTTAAATATTATTCAATATATTACGCGATTTTAAAAATAAAAATGTGAATAATTAGATATTCCAGACAACACTACATTCCCGCGGGCCCCATAAGATAAAAGTAAAAGTTACGGTTGCGCTTTATCTTCAGATTTATCTGCACATCGCTTGAAATATTCAAGTGCTTAAAGGTCACGAGAAAGTTGGAGGCGATGCAATCATAACTTCAGTGTCTAGGGGAGAGATGCTCAAACAGTGCTACACATAACCTAATATTTACATATACTATACATAAAATTCTTTTTTCAACGCGTCAATCCAAGCACAAAAATAACGGCAGAAGCGGGATGCGAACCGCGGACCTTGGAAACCAACTATGCCCAGGTATTCATACCGCTCAGCCGACTGGGCTATTACTGTGCCTGGACAGACTCACGTTGAAACTAGTATTCATGTCATTGTTATCATCGTTTGATAGATGTCGCTATAGTATATATTCAAAGTATGTATATTATTATTATTATTCAATCAGTCTTCATTTATTCACAAGCTTAATATTATTACTTTCCGACAGTCTATTTAGTACCACTCGGGTCTCGAGCCAAACTATAGACTGAATGGATGAGAAACGACTACATATAGTTCCGACTCGGACTTTATAACCAATCATTTACCTGTGTTACTGATGGATAATTTTACCTTCTTGATATTGTCTCAAGGTGTGATGATCAATGTGATGTGCAATGATCTATAAAAGTAGATTAGAATATTGAAATAATAAAATAATATTCTAATAAAAATTAAAAAAAATCATATAATATTTACATGTTCATATTATAGCAAATTTAGACCAAACGAACATGAAACTAAAGCACGTGCAAGAATGATTATTTTAGTATGAGCTAGTTTGTTTCAAATATTGTATTCATCATCAGCCTGTATCCGTCCACTGTTGAACGTAAGCCTCCCGCGTGAGTCTTCGTCCTCTTCGATCCTCCGCCTTCCGCATCCAGGTTACTCCCGCTTTTCTTCTTATGTCGTCAGTCTATCTTGCAGGGGGCCAATGCTTCGATTGCTAGCTCTTGGGCGCCATTCTAAACTTTTCTTCCCTATCGACCGTTGTCTTTTCGATAGATATGTCCTGCACATTGCAATGTGAGTGTGCGTATTCGCTCGGTAGCATCCACTATTTGGGTAGCATCCACTACAAGTAGTGGATTTATATTAGGGAATAAATAATTTAATAACGTCAAATATTTGCGAATGGCCGTGAATAATGGCGTCTTAGATTTAAAAATGTAATCAGGTAATAAATTAAGTAAGTAAGTAATAAATTATAAATTCATAATGAACTTTAGGATGATAATGAAGTCATTGATAAAGCACTGACTTTGTATTTTACTTTGACTTTGTTTAATTGATAATAATTATAATTCTCAGTTGTAATGGTCTTTGTTTTACAATTATATTGTGTGCAGGTCAAAAATTTGTGTTTTACACTTGACAAGCCTATGAAGTTAACTTCTAATTGTAATGAAATTTGCAGAAAAGTGTATAAACCAACCTTAGAATACGAATTCGAAAGTGTTGAGACAAATCGTAAGAATGCTCGTTTGCTCCAAACTTGTATAATTCCTACAAATCGTAAAAATAAAATTCAGTCAGTTGCTATATCCCTCGTCTTGTTCCAAGTCAGCTTTACATTCTAGAATCTAGAGCAGTGGTTCCCAAAGTGGTCCACATGGACCCCCAGGGGTCCATGGGATCATCCAGGGGGTCCATGGAAAATTAAAATTGATTTGGGGGTCCATGAACATCGTTAGGGGGTCCACGGAGGGTTCAATATAAAATTATTAGAAATTTTGACACATCAGTATTAATTTGGAAGTTACAATAAATAGCAATATATAAATGAGATATGTGTGATGTAAATATTTTAAAGTGCATACAATTAATTTCGTAGCCTGAGACAAAAACAATTAAAATACGGGTTGGAGTCCAACGCTTATTTAAATGGAGGTCTACAAAGCCAATCGCATCTCACCACCAGTTCCGTCTAATTTTGTTATCTGGCCAGGATCTCGTTACTCGCCGACACCGAAGAACACAAATTACTTAATTATTATTGCTTTATAGTTTTCGCTTCCAGAGAAAAGTTAAATGTTATTGAGCAATTAAATATAAGTAAAGTGCATTTTTTTTCAGTTACTATTAAATTATAATCCGCAGCTTTAATGTTCTGACACGAACTTGAAGTGCGATTTCTTCTAGAGCCTTAGAGGAGAACACTAATACAATAGGGTACATCTCTCTTTTTAAATAACACCCTCATAAAAATGCAATAAAGTATTATGAGTATCTCTAATTACCACACTGCACTATGTGTTCACACGATTATCACGTATGTTTTTACAAGATAGCTTGGCTATTGTAAAACAATAAATAAATAAAAGTTGCCCTTTTTCTGAAATTCTATTTAGGTCAGGAAACAATAAAAATGTGCCTGTCGCCAAAATCAAGAAAGGCGAGACTGACGTAATTTGGTCCATGGGTATATAAACAAGGGTAGTTTACAATTGGGACACAGAATCTATCTTTAATACCTACTGTATTGACCTATAACTCGCACTTGTTATTCTGTTCTTTACAAGTTGATTAATATAAGTATACTTATATTTTGCGATACTAAGCCACAAAGCTTTTCCATTGTACTTTGGGTTATAGGATCGTATATATATAAGATCGACTAATAAGACGTGAGCAGTTTCCCCTGCCCCGCCCCCAGTCTTCCATCAACTCTCGTAATGTAAGTTTAATATTCAAATATACACACACTCCTCAATAGTTAACTTTTAAACAATCGATATTATAATATTTCCGTATATTTAAAATGATTTTATTATTGCTATGTCTAATTTGTATATATAATTATTTTGTCAACATATAACTGATACTAAACATGGCCGAATCTAAAAAGAAATGTAGACAGTACAATGTCGATTATTTGAAGTTTGGCTTCATTCCATCACAGTCGAACAAACAATTGCCTTTGTGCCTTTTATGCAACAAAGTTTTAACCAATTAATCTATGAAAGCATCCAAGCTGGAGATTCACCTGAAAAGATGTCACCCTGATAAAACAGATAAAGATTTGGAATACTTTCAAACACTCAAAAATAAAGTGATAAACGAAATGTTCGGCTCGACGTCAAAAAGAAACGATGATGGTTTGCGGGCGTCGTACAATATATCGTTACTTATAGCAAAATCTGGAAAACCGCATACTATCGGAGAAAAGTTAATTTTGCCAGCAGTCGAAGAGGTTTTAAAAACTGTCTTACACCAACCTGCATCTGATATAATTAACAAAATTCCTTTAAGCAACAACACAGTTCAAAGACGTATTGATGAAATGAGTTATGATATTAAAAGTTTCTGGTGCAATTATTTGCAAACGACTCATTCTTCTCTCTACAGCTGGATTAGTCAACTTTACCTGATAATGAAGCATTATTATTGGCATATACTCGTTTCATTATGGATCAAGAAATCCACGAAGAACTGCTATTTGCGAGAACTTTGCCAACCGACACTAAAGGCGAATCAATATTTCATGTTTTGAAGGATTACTTCACAGATAAATAAAAATTCCTTTGTCAAATATTATGTCAGTTGCTACAGATGGAGCTCCTGCCATGGTTGGGCGTTATCGTGGCTTTATAAGCTATTCAAAACAAAATGTACCCGGGGTGTTAGCAATACACTGTGTCATTCATCGACAACATTTAGTTGCTAAAAATCTGAATATTAGATTGCATGAATCTCTTCAATTAGTCATTGATGCTGTAAACCGAATCCGAATCAATGCGTTGCATACACGGCTATTTGCGCAGTTGTGTGACGAAAATGATGAGAACTTTTTTACTCCATCATTTACTCCTTCACACCAAAGTGCACTGGCTGTCGAAAGGATTGTGCTTGACAAGATTTTTTGCTCTCTTTGACACTATTTTAGAGTTTCTGGATGATAAAGATAGAATTGTATAAGAAAACTTAATGATGTGGAAAACGGACATTGCCTATTTAACAGATTTGTTTGCTAAATTTAATGCGGTTAACTTGCAATTACAAGGTGACAGTCTTAATTTGATTCAAACAAAGTCCATCATTTCAGCGTTTTTTGCCAGAATAAAGCTAAGGAAGCAAAATATTGGACGGGGCGAATTTTCCCAGTTCCCCAATCTGTCACAGATAAGCTGCCAGGAAGACGATGTTTCAACCTACGTTCAACATTTAAATGCCCTATATTCAGACTTCGAAACAAGGTTTGAGGATATTTTGACTATGGTAATACCACAGTAATACAATAAATCCATATGGTGGTGACATTGAAGAAACGAATGTCATATTACAAGAGGAAATAATCGGAATATCAACTAACGAAGAACTCAAAGCACAGTTTAATAAAGGATATCAGCAATTCTGGCTTCAAAAAGACATACCTGTCACTTATCCCGCATTGTGAAATATTACGAGAAAGTTTTTACTTGCTTTTCCATCTTCATACCTAGTGGAAAGGGGTTTCAGTGCAGTTACCAATCTCATAACAAAAAAAAAGAAACAAACTGGATATCATCAAACAAGGAGATTTGAGATTAAATCTCACGAAATTGATGCCAAATGTTGAAAAACTGTTATTAAATCATCAAGTTCATCCCTCCCATTAAATGCATTTTTTTTTTCGCCTAGTTGTAACAGATCTTTAATTATGATTGGGTTCGTTACAATTTTAATTTACAAAATTGTTACAAATATAATGGAGTAGTAAACTTCAATAGTCTGCCTCGGGAAATTAAAGCGATCACTGATATAACAAAAAGTGATCGAAAAGGTAAAAAAGTTCTATAAACTATTAACAAACAGAACTGACGTCGTCACATAACAATGAGAACAAGGATATGTACCTGAAGTGATATTGTGGCTTTTGGGTTGAGCCGTGTGTGGTGAATTTCCTTCGGACGGACACAGGCTGATGATGATGATGATCAGGGGGTCCACGGATAACCGAAAATCGTGTCAAGGGGTCCACGAGTGAAATAAGTTTGGGAACCTATGATCTAGAGCATCACTCAACACATTTTATGTATACCTGTAGTATTCGACGGTTTTTCAAGAAAGCGAGAGCCCAAGGACTTAAAAGTAAAAGTGCAAGATATTTTATATATTGGCATCGGGAAAGATTATAATTACTGATTTATCGCCTATTGTTTATTTCATTAAAAATGGTTGATTTTCATATACAACAAGAAGATAAAACACTTTTTGAGTAAGAAAATAAATAGTTTGAGTAGCACTGATCTAGACTTCACACGAAGCGACGATCTTATTAAGTTACGGTTCTAAAGTATCAAATAATCGATTTATTAACTTATTAGATTAAAAGTAACTTCGCAAAAGTTGCGTCACTGAAGCATGTACCAAGGTTGTAACTTTTAAAAACTCTATAGTAACAAAATCATAATCACGAGCAATGATAACTTTACCGATATTTTTAGTACTGAAGTCATACACTTATCTCTAAAGAAACTGAAAATTAACAACATACTTTCATGATTATTATTTTCAAATTACAAATATAAAACTCAGATCAAAATATCACATCAAAAGCTATCATATTCAAAGAGTACAGTTGATCACTATTGTAAAGTGGGATAAACTAGTCCATGGTTATTACTTAAATATACATATACTAAACATAAAATTCTTTTTTCAACGCGTCAATCCAAGCACAAAAATAACGGCAGAAGCGGGAATAATAATATTGTAATATAGTCAATGATCTATAAAAGTAGATTAGAATATTGAAATAATAAAATAATATTCTAATAAAAATTAAAAAATTAATTAGTTCCATGGTCTTCAAATGCAGCAAATGAAAATTTGAACGACCGAATAATTATTATTTTTATCAATTTTTCGATTTATGAACAAAATAATTTTAACGCTTAAGCGAAAAATAGCAATTTTGGAAATAAAAAATAAATGAACACTAATTATCATCTGACAGTGAGCAAATTTCTTGAGATTGAGCACATAAATACTCAAAGAAGATACAATTGTCATGCAATGGACGCATATTGAGATGCATATTGGACATTCATCACCAGGGGTCAGACTATAATATTTTTGAAATCTTTGTGTACTGGTCACTGAGAGGGGTGGTTTATATAGAGAGCTTGCTTCCCGCCTTGAGAATTCTGTAGCATAGCATAGCGATTAATGCCAAGTTACACATTCATAGAGCCTGTATTTCCACCATCCTTTTAAATGTATGCAAATCCTGGTTTCTCAAATAAAACCGATACATCCGTATATGCTTAATTAAGTATATATTTTAATTAATTATTTTACAATTGAGGTCATTTTTGATTAATTAATTACAAGTCTCATAAAATTGATAATATATTAGTCTCCAAGGTTATCATTATTTCGTAAAATTTCAAACCTGGGATTATCCGATTCCACCGCCGGCTCTCTCAAATAATAAGCGCCAGTTTAATGGGGCATTAAAAGGGGTTATCGCTGTAATTACGTGATGATATTCAGACATTTTTATTACCTCCCTTGCAAATTCCTTGTCGCGGGTTTCCCCTTCATTAATTCCATGATCAGGAAGAGGCCAATAACGGTCATCACCCTGTATAGACGATATACAGGATGGACCTAAACTACATTACTAAACATCAATCACTTAAGATGGATACGCTATCGTTTATATTTTAGAGATAACACAACACGAAATAAGAGTTAATTACTAAATACTCGTAACCAATAATAATCAATAGAAGTATATCATTAAAAAATAATAATATTATTGACAACTAAAACATATTAATTTGCTATAAACACCATCTAATCTGACACTTCTCTCGCAAAAAATCAAACAAAAATAAATGGCAGACGCGGAGATTCGAACTGCGATCTTTGATAAACACCGTGTTGATTTCTTTACCTAACGTTTCCCGTTCGGCCATTTGTGTTTTTTGTAACAAAAAAAAACTTTTTTTTTCTGTTTACATCACGTTTTTCGTAATTCCTGTTTGCTCTTTGTGAAAACAATGAACACTCAAAAAAGGTTTTTTTAAACGAATTAAATATTCAAGTATTATTTTGTATTAACAGTCATAATAATGCATAGTTTTCTTAAACTCTGCATAGAGAACTTTACTTAAAGATTACTCGTATAGTTGTTTTAGTGTGAGCTTAAATGTATAAGATTTAAAGCCAAATATTCATTCGGTCATATATCAATACGATCAAATGTCTGTCGGCCGAAATGTTTTCAAATATCTGAAAACTATTCATGTTTTGTTCGATACTTCGGTTGCTACCGGTTAAATAAACTTTTTTTTATAAAAATTCTATAAAATACAAAGTAAAGAATATATTTATTTTCAAGTTATTTTGCATCCACTCTGTATATTTCAGCCATGTAGGCGACTGCTTTGGCTTCGCTAATTTTTTAACGAGCGTGAATTGAGTAGCGATTTCAGTGTAAAATCTAAGGGAATTAACGAATCGTTTAACGAGGGGATCTAAATCAGGACTCTGAAACATTTTTTGTTAAAACAGAGTCAGCAGAGTGGCGCGGAAGATTTTTTTTAATATAGTAAACATTATCACTCAGAAGCTACGTTTTGCATGTGTGCATGTGAGTATCAAATAATTGCGTGTTTTTCTTAATTCATGCCTTAAAGACAAATGAGTCGTATGTAAAAGTGGATTGGATATCTTTTTCAATATTTGTTACCAACTATTTGCTGAACAAATTGTCACAATGAAATTCGTCAAATCATCATATCCATAATTTTCTGCACAAGCACCTCTTCTCACAGCTTATTACACGGCTGCATGGATTTTGCTGGGCTGCAAGTATTTGCAGCCGTTTATAAAAACGTAAGTAGTTTTTATACCGTATTTACAAAACTAAAAAAATATATCTATAAATTGAAAAATAAAGTATTTTCATGATATTTTGTGTTATAAATGAAGAGTGTTATAGGAACTTGTCGACCTCTGTTCTTCGGCGAAGCACCGCAGCAATTAACGAGGCCTACGATTAGAGCTACGCTGTACGAATTTAATGAACCGGACGAGCCTCGAATTATAACAACCTGTTGATGGATATTAATTTTCCCGTTTTCTTTATCGTAAAAACGGGAAAACCTTGGTGGGGATTTTTTAATTAATTTCATGGCTCGAAGCCTATTATTGACTTTGGTGAGCCTTCCGCTCATTAATTTAAATAATAAAATACGAAAGATTTTATTTCTATTTTGTATGTATTTTTTGTTCGTATCTTGAAAGAGGATTTTTGGGGATAATTGGTGATAATCAGCGTAAAATAAGCGGCTTTATAATTTTTGAAGAATATTACCTAACGAAGGTAAAAATTGTTGCATTGTTTTATTATATTTTCAGAGTCTTAAATATCTTCATAATTAAGCCTTTGTATCTGAATTTTTAAAAAGCAGTAAAAGTCGTAATTGAAAATTACATTTTAAGTATAATGATATGATCAGATGTATATAATAACCATATTCACTTTATTTTAAACTCATCGTCTTATGAACTTTCTATTTCATTGTTTATTTAATTAATGAAATATAAATTGTTTAAACATTATCTGATACAAATATTTTACAACAATTTTTTTCCCAATATACTCGTACCACAAGTCTCATATCTTTATTTTTTAT
Organism: Glossosoma conforme; assembly: GCA_022606575.1. Taxonomy (NCBI): domain Eukaryota; kingdom Metazoa; phylum Arthropoda; class Insecta; order Trichoptera; family Glossosomatidae; genus Glossosoma; species Glossosoma conforme. The sequence goes on along the minus strand of JAGTXR010000075.1, from coordinate 1,455,056 downwards.
GGATGTTAAGTTCTATAATTTGAGCAGACAAACTGTAAACATCCAGATTATTGGACACAAAAGCCTACAAAATACTACATAATATGATCACATTATTAAGAATATATACCATGAACTCTGCGTACTTATTTATCGTTTTATTTATTTATTGTTAACTGTGTATATACATGTATGCTATAAATAACTAGTATTTTTGTCTACATTCAGTGATTTCATCTTTCATATAAGCTCGAATTCAAGTGAATATACTGTATTTTGTTAAATATTCAGGTATAATGAATTATTTTCTTGAGTCTATAAAGATCGTTTTAAAAATTGTTAAAAAAGTAAATATGAATAAATGATAATTATTTAAGTTTTTTTTTTATAATTTTATTATTAATAATATGTAATATTTAATTCGGGTTTTTCGCAATGTTTTTCATGTTAAATAAAATTCTAAAGAAACTGGAAACTCGAGCAATCGCAGATAAAATGTTTGTATGAACATATATAATGATCTCATAAAACGAATATAGAAACAAGTTCTACGCTTGAATAATTAATGTTTACGTAAATACCTACAACAAACGCTCTCTAGATGTCAGTGCTTTTCAGTAGTTTTATTAGTTTTACGACAGTTTTCGGAAGGTCGTATCTTACCCATTAAGCGTACATCCTTCATCCAGATTCCAGGACAGAGAAAGGCACTAATTGCTTAATCGATAGGTGTTGTCCCGGAAGCGCGGCACTATGGAGCTTTAAGCACGTCAAAGCTTCCACTTCCGACGAAGGAATTCCGGTGGATAAAGACGGGGTAAGTTGTCAAAGGCTGGATGTGAAACACAAGTAATTATAGTAAAACTTAATATTGGCATATTGTATCAACGAAAACAAGGCAATGTTACGAAATTATTATTTCAATTTACAATAAATTGTGTCTTATTTAGAAGAAATTACATCCGCGTTTATGGTACAAAAAATCTGAACTAATTTTTTCAATATTATTAGTAATTAAATATAAACATACAATACATCAAAAAAAATTATACGCATCAATTCATTCAAAAAAATATCAGCAGACGCGGGATGCAAACCAAGAGCCATGGAACCAATCTTTACTCAGGTCTTTTACACCGCTCCTCTAGTCCACTCGACTATTTCTCCGCCTGAACGAACCTGCGTAAGAAGATGTATTTTTACCATTAATAACATTGTGTTACGCTAGATGTCTCTATGGTATATATTCAGAGAATGTATTTTATTATTTTTTATTATTCAATCAGTCAAACATTTATTCACAAACTTTTTATTTTATTTTTATATTATTACTTTCCGACGGTCTATTTATTTAGTAAGTACCACTCGGCTCTCGAACCGACTATAGATTTAATGGATGAGAAACAACTTCTTGCAAGTCCTACGCGGACTTTACAACCAGTCATTTACCTGTGTTACTGATGAACAATATTACCTTCTTGATATTGTCTCAAAAGTAACATTATTACATGGATTTAAATTTTTATAAGAATATTTTTTCAGTACTCTAATCATCTTTTATAGATCATTGACTATATTTCAATATTATTAGTAATTAATTATACACATACAATTATACATCACATTTTTTATACGCATCAATACATTGAGAATAATATAGGTAGACGCAAGATGCGAACCACGAGCCTTGGAACCAACCTTTGCTCAGGTCTTTTACACCGCCTAGTCCACTCGACTATTTCTCCGCCTGAACGTTTTTCAACATCGAAAATGTTAAAAAAATAAATTAATAAATGTTTAACGAACAGTGAGATTATTTTTACAGTTTTATATAATTTGGAATTGGAAACTATTTCTATTGTTATCCACTTATACCAAATCTAGTTATTGCTTAATTTCACAATATGTAATGTGATCTTACGCTTAAAATCAGAACAAATGCGCTTAGTATATTAATAGTAAACAATATTAAATAAAACAATTTATTTATTAATCATTAACTTGAAAAAAAAATCAAACGCCCATCGGATGACGTCCGAGTGAATTAATATTGTACTCAATTTTTAGTGAAAAATATTATCTGTAAAAAATTGCTTTGTATTTTTTTTATTAAAAATGTGTATATTTAAATATTTTACGGTTTCCCGAATAATCGGGAATATTTCAAGCTTAAGATTACGGTGATGCTAAAATTATTTTTGGCTTAACATTATATCTCAGCGCGTAATGCTATACTAAAAAATCTCGTCAATTCGGTCTTAACTCGATAGGCAAAAGTAAAACAAACTTGCGTTAAATTTAGTGCTTTGTAGTCAAACACTAATAAAAATATTATTTAATTTAATTTAAAAGGCACACAACATGATAGGTATCATTGATAATAATAACTAAAAACAATGCTTATCAAGTCCATTCAATATCTCAAACGGCACGAGTTTGTATGGGCGGAAGTGGAACGAGCGCGGGCCGGGACTTCGCCAGGCGAGGCAAGCCTCAGACGCTTAACGATAGTGCGCGCCCCTCTACGTCCGGAACAAGGAGCGAGGTGGTACTGAGTTATCACTATCGGCGTTGCAACCGAGATGCATTGTTCTGTATATCTCGACAATAGTGAGACTTGCATTGGTACATCTGTTGGTAGACATGTAAGCTTTGGGGTTACGTCTAAGTTTAATGTATTATATGGCAGAATATTATATAAATTACAATACTCACAGTATTTTGGTAGCTGTATGAATACTATTCAATAAATACTATATTTGTTTTTTTTTTAATTTTCTGGAACCTTGCCAATGGACCTTAATGATTAGGATTGTAACAATTTGATTTTATTTTTTATTGTGCTGATAACAATGGTTAAATTGACTAAAGCCACGAGATTGAGATTACTCTCGTTTTTTTAAAATTTGCAACGAAAATACAATATGGAATTACCGGGAGACTTAACTACCTACAGTCCAGAAAAGCGGTGATAAAAGCGGGACCGACTCAACCTTGACCCGCTCCATGTGCGGTAGGCATCAGACTGCGAGCCACGTGGGGAGTGGTACCTTGCTTAACCGCTGACTTTGTTGGTGTCGCTACCGAGGGACAATGTTTCTTTCGTCGACCACTATCGTTAGCGGCGTTACAGGGAACACATGGTTCTCTCATCTGCCACTGATAGTTAGTGGCTGTACTGGTTAGCTTTTGCTAAGAGATCCTGAAGTACCGCGACGACCGGTATCAGTACTTATATTACTGTTCTCCATTTGTGTTGTCAATTAATAAAAATAAAAAATATATAAAAAGCAATGACACAAATACAATCCATTTCAAGCATCCCTACACGGTTGACAAATGTTGACTCCAGACGAACAGTTCTACATCTCCTTAATTTACACCTTAAACATATATATTGATAAGATTTGGCAATGTCTCCAATACGTCTACACCCCCACAAAGCTTATTAAAAATTCTGAGGCTCTCGCTGTTCTGGTAGGCTATTGAGAAATATATCTATTTGGTTTATTATAATATATTTGGCGGGGTTCTGAGAAGCAGACATGACATGGGATGAGACGAGAACTATGGCGGCTGACAAAATTTTGTGATGACAGATTGTGACAACGATATGCTCCAGCTATAGAGCGAATATTAAATAACGATGATGATGAAATATATCATATCAACAGCTTATTAATAATATAAATAAATAAAATAATTAATTGTTGTAATTATCTGTTACTAAAAATTGTTACTAAATAACTGTCGAAATAAATAGGACAACGTCAGAATCAAGTGGCAATGGTCGTTACCAGACTTAACCCTTAGTCGACGGGACTGAGATCAAATCCGCAGTAACCCTCTAATGCCGTTGGGTTTTAATGTCTTTATCCTGCGGCACACAACCCCCTCCCGCCTGCGACCCATGCTTTAACACCCCTGTCGTAATTACGCTACAACTGTAGACAGAAACCTTTGGGCTGCGTATAAATGAAAAAAAATATGTATAAAATAAAAATAAACTAATTAGTAAACCGATTGTAGTATTTGAGGTAAAATCTATAAATATATTCCTTAGTACATTGGTGAGTATATTTTGTAAGCTTTGTTTCGTATTTTTCTTACTTGGACGCAGCGTACGGAATTCATTAATGACGCTTGTATAGGGGTTAGAAAATTGCATGTGTACACTAATAGTTTTTGAAGATATTCCTTGCCAAAAAAGAGGAAAAACATGTTCTGGAAAATCAAGTCAAAGCTGTACCGGTGGTGCTTATATATTTTTTTGAAAATGCTGGATCTTTTCAAAATAAATAACCCTATACATATTGTCGTTCAGGAATTGTGTGATGAGTCTTCAATTGACTGTAGATACTTCATGATTAGTTTCTAATATCATAGTATTCTATAATAGCATTCCATACCTGCACCTAAAAGCATATGGTCTTCACTAACTGCCGTCATAAAGTTCCACATTATGGCACGTCAAGTTTGCGTAGCAGATCTACTGTATTTTTTATACAAGTAGTGGGGTTATATAAGGTACGCAAAGAAATAAAATAATTCAACTAAAAGCTTTACGACCTTAAGTGGACACGTTTTTGGTGCATTTTTCTTATACGTAACAAAATAATACGGTTGTTTATCAATGACGAGTTGTACTCAAGCACGCTCAAAATATTCGTGGCTCGTTTTCACTTTCTTCCCGCTAGGTGGTGGCAAATCGCCGGCTCGCGTGCGACGGTCACATCAATTAATTGCCTTTGTTCAAACATTAGGCGCCGTGATTTGAAGAACGGGGTTTATATTACCAGAGTCACTATTACTATCAATAAAATATTCCGAAATTCGACACACCTGAATTTTATATGAAGAATAAATAAATAATATAACCATGAAAACCATCGATTAACTATGTGTTTGATATTTGTTTTCTCTATTATTTCAATATTCGCTTTCTAGTTAAGATATATTTTACATGCCCTAAAACATTGTACAATATAATGTTTTCAGCTGTCATGATTTTAATTCTGAAGCTTCACCTTCAGTATATTTAAAGTATGATTCTGGACAGCTTTTCAAACGAATTTAATAATATAATTAACATTTTTTAGCATTAACTTAGAGATACATTTCAAATATAGAAAAATATTGAACTTGTGTAATTACACACACTGTGTAATAAATAGCAGTGTTCAGTGTTATCCACGTTAAAACATGTGAGGAAGTATTTATCAATCTATAAACTAAACATGATTCATGTTAAAATGGGTAAATAAAACAAATACATTGTATGCATTAAATAAGCTAACGCTTCTACTTATATGAACAGCAACTAAATTTGTTATTTTAGTATCCTTGTCACAGATGTTCAGGAGTTTTCTCCTCATAAAAGCTGTATGCAGAAGACTGTAGCACAGACTGTAATGTAGATTGCTATGCAGACTCTAGTATAGACTGTAGAGTGTTATGCAGACTACTATGAACTCTACACTGTTCTATTGGATGCTGCTCAGCGAAGGCTTCGAAGGAGAGAGCAACTTCCGGCGCAATTAACAGGTGATTAGCGGCCGCCAGATGGCGCTCCTCATTGCCGATACACAACAGAAACTTCTGGAAACATGATTGCTTATTAATCAGGATCCTTTCCACTATGATGCAAACTTGATATTCGCACCTTTCGTTGAAATGAAAATAAAGTTGATTTATTTTTTAATACGTGTCATCTATTTTAATTCTGTATAAAATATTTAGGACTTTTAGCTGTATACAATCAATACAATAAAGATCCTGCTATATACCGTCTGCATCGTCGTGATTTTTTTAAGGCTGTGAATCTTGGCATCTTATAAAAATATAATGGGTTTTAAAAAAATATTTCTGCGTAGAATACTCAGGGTATGATGTGTTGACTGCGAGAGGAGCGGACAGGCCAACCTTTTATACTACAGTCGATTAAGGGACAAAAGTTGATCTGGCTGGGACATATACTTCCACACCTATACTTGACACCTCAGGTGATCATAAACAGGAACTGTTTTTTTAACACACTTACTTTTAATTTTAATAAAACAAAACATTTCACGCATTTTATGGAATATTTGAAAATTAACTATAATTAACTGCTACGTCCTTTTTCTCGTTTTTTTTTTTCAGTTTGCAACTGTTTGCTTACGTTTTTCAATTATCAGAAAGTAAAAAAAACCATCCAAATACTTTATGAATTACGTGATGTATTTTGAATAAGGCTAAAAATTTTGCTTTTATTAGGTAATTTTGAAAAATATTTTCGACTTGTCAAGATTAAAGTTGTTGGTTAAAGATCGTTGGCCGCTTAACTTAACAACTTTACCAATCTGACAAAATAATTTTAATCAACGAGACTCGTCACTTAGGCGGCCTTTAAACAAATTTTATTTTCAAAACTTGATTATTATTTCGTTCTATTTATAAAGATATACCTTTTTGTTATCTACTTGCCGAGAAGCTTTTATATATAATTCAAGGAAAAAAAACATCTGTAGAAATTGATAAACATTTTTTTAAAACTATTTTCGCACTTAATTTGAAACATAAAACCACAACAAGTTACCTGTCTACTTTTATGTAAGAAATATTACTTTGTTTATTGCTATTTAAGCGTTTATTACTTTTCTCTCTAGATAACCAACTTAGGCGATAGAGAATGTAAAACTCTAACAAATGTTAAAAATTACACTCAAGATCGCAATAAAGGGACATTGTTATTTTTATTTTCTTTTATTCTTGTCTTCTTAGAGTCACATTAAGTTTGCAAAATATGTAGACCTTTTTTTGCAAGTGCAATTGATAAGAGGATAGTCTGATCTTGGAGCAGCTATGGAAACCTCATCCTCTTTTTTTTCGTTTTTTCTCTCTCTTTTGCGTTGCCTTAAGAATATACTGTCTTATCCAAATATTGTAAACATTTTATTTTATTTGTTAAATACTATAAGAGATAGGAATTTAATAGGTTAATAAGTCAAGGCCCATAGTTTATTTAGCTGAGCAATCTAGTTTCCAAATTTCTTGTGAATTCCTACAAAATTCCTGCAAAATTCCTGAAGGCGACCCAGATCCTCGGTCACAACTCTTCATTCCTTTTGACCCTGCCTGCTTAATGAAGAGAATGTCTGAGAGGTTAAAGTGCCTGATTTTTACGTGAAAAGTCTTGTGTTTGATCCCCAGCGAATACTACAGAATTTATAAATTCATAAGTTATTTTTTTTATCAAATAACTTTAAACACAATTAGCTTGAGGTTTACTCACTTTACTTGTTAGTTATTTTTTTATAAACTGCAGAAAAAATTATACAAACAAAGTAGTCAAATTAGCACTAACTATTCACAGTAAGTCTCTTATAAAAACGCTGTCTATGGGTAAATTTAATGTAGCAGTACAACAAGTTACCTAATCAACACTATTTATTATACAGCCACCGTTTTTAACTACCCGCAAAAGAAGACATTTATAAAATCCTCATATATGATTATTACATCACCATGCTGAAAAAACGTAAATAGGGCGATTTATGTTTTTTTTTAATGGAAGCAATGACTTGATAAAGTTTAATATTTTTTGGCAGATCAATATTTAGTTCTTAGTCATTTTTCAAAGGACAATCATTATAAAATCCTCAGATTCGATGTTATAATCCACTTGGCGGTAGTCTACTTTTTGTATTTACATATCTTTTCTTAAATGAAGGACCATATGATTATCATTAAACAACATTCGAATTTACAATTGTTATGTTACCTTCTATTTGATTTATGCTGGAGTATTTTGGGGACTCATATGAAAATAATTTAATTTTACGGTTTTCTCTTGCCAAAACAAATATCTAGGTTAATAACAAAAAATAATGAAAAGTTCCGCAAATTAAAACTACTACAAAACGTGTGACGCTGTTTCGTTTTTATTTTAGTTGTAGTTTACCAACTGGTTGTTTGCTTTTTGTTTTAACACGGCGAAAGTTTCTCATTTTGTTTTGTGAAAATTTTCAGCGAACTCTATATAATTTTCCACTTACCCTGAAAATATTTAAACTTTACTATGTTGAACACATTTTTTTTATACTGTTTTGTAAGTAACAACGACGATTGGCTAATTATACTAGTATAGTGTAAAGAAATGACACATCTAGACTGATATTAGGGTTTTTTAATACAATAGCGGATAGATGTACGATCGAATCGTATTAATCCTTCCAGAAGATAAACAGTTCAGCTGGATCAGTTCAATAGTCAATGATATGTATGTCATTAGAATTTAACTGCAACTGTTGATACAAAGCTTATAAAAATACGAGTACTATGTATAATTAAATGAATTCAATTAGTTTTTAATTTTGAAAGGAATAAATATTACGCAAGAGGTGAAGAACACCGGTGCTAAAAAAGCATTTCAAAGCATACTTCTTAAATCGTCATTTTATTTTAGAATTTTAGAGTTATTTAAAAATATTATATTTACATATACAAACATATTTTTATATGTTTCCTTGACGCTAAAGCGTAAACATTCTTTGAAGACTTCTCAAAGAATCTAAATATGAATAATATCCACTATATCTGCTTCAAGAAATATGGCACGAATAAACTATACCGATGATATTAAAAAGCTACTTTTTTTTATTTTATAAACAACTCCGCGATCAATACTTCTGCCAAATAAATTGCGTGGATCAAAATTTTTCATTTTCAACGAAAAACTAATTTTTAAAAAAGATATGCTGTGCTACAAAAAATATTTAAAAATATTCGATTACCAAAACTGTCTGTAATATGTACTTACATAATATAAAATTCAAATTATAAAATAGATTCTTTAAATATGACACAAATAAAAATGTTTTCGTTACTGTAATGTTTTCGGCGTGTAAACAGAATTTGATTTTTCTGCAAATAAATTATGCTATGATTTCATAAAACTTTATATTGAAAATAAAGCATGAAAATAACTGCATCGTTAAAATCGGCCATTAAAAAAGCATTACATTTATTACGGGGCAACATAATGTCCAATCACCACGACGAATCTGCACAAGGCAAAAGAACTATCGACGATAAGCCACCTACGTCATATACATACTTATTAATTAACAAACGCCCTTAAATATTATGTTTAACATACAATAACACATGTTTCCTTTTTCATATTAATATTGCAGCGTAGACAGTACAGAAGAATTCTCGGAATTTACTGGAGAGACCACGTCACGAACAATGAGGTTCTCAGAATAATCAAGGAAGATAGGAAACTAATAAGAACCATCTCAGAGAGGCGAGCCCGATGGATTGGTCACATCATGCGCCACGATGGTCTTCTTCACGATATTGTGGAGGGGATGGTTGAGGGTAGAAACTGTAGAGGGCGCCCTAGACGGGAGTATTTGCAGCAAGTATTCGAGGACATGAATTGTAGCGCTTATGCTGAGCTGAAAAGGGTTGCGGAGGACCGAGAGGAATGGAGATCGAGATGCAAGATTCTGTTGCTGCAAACCAATCCACCAAAACGCACAAATCTGTAATGTTTACGGAATTATTCGTCTTTGAAAATGAAAAAAATATTGCCAAAGTTTTTACAATAAACATAGCGCCCACAAGGGTGCATGCGTGGACACCCGCTTGGTGAAAACCCTCCCTGTCCCGTCCTGTTTTTGGAGACCCAGATGGGGACCCGTTACTGGACGCACGCAAGAAGCTACTTGTTAGAGAGTGGCTGAAGGCCTTCCCGTGATCCTAGATGCATCAGTTAGATGTCAAATAGACCTCAGTCTAAGGCATGCTTGAACAGTCGATATAATATTAAAACGTATATTATCATTACTTTAAAAATAACATTAAAACGTATATTATAATTATATAATTATTTTTAAAATAACATAATCAAAAAATAATTTGAAATATTTCTGTGGTGTTTCGCAAAAGATTAAAATGCTTGCTATTAGTTATACTGATAAATAATATATGTATCAAATCCAATCAACCTAATAATTTTACCTAAGAATACATAATTTTACCAAAAAAGCGCCAATGAAAATCCTTGATCATACGTTTTTATTTATTTTATGTAAATACATACAGGAGAATACCGACAGATAATTATGATTCTGAAGTTTCATCTGCGAATCGTATGACGCTTAATATTGTACATATGGATAAGCAGCGCATGTGGAGTGTTGGTCCGCTAACGTAATAGACTACAGCCCGCCATTCACGCATCGTCTTACAATTAATGGGTAGTCTTCAGGGGATGAATTTCGTCTACCACCAATTTTAATTAATTGGAAATGATTGGCATTTTACGGAGAGGTATCAAATTCACACCAACCGGAGATATTTTAGAGCTCAGAAATCGATTGAAAATATTTATTTTAATCTCCGTCAGGAATCCCACGACCTTCGGCTTGTCAAGCAAACGGCAAGAACTGCCAGTTTCCAAAGCTCCTTCCTTAATGCCACCGGTAAGCTATGGAATACTCTTCCAGCGTCTGTGTTTCCTCCTTCCTACAATCTTTATTTCTTCAAGAAACAGATAAATATACACTTGCAATCTCCCCAACCCACACACAAACACGAACACAACACACGTTTCCTGCTTGCAGCGTCCATCCTCCCTGGCTGAGCGTCATAGAGTGCACTGATCTTGACCGAGTATGCTCTCCTGCATGCGATTACATAAAAAAAAATCTACACCCGCCGGCAAATTATAAGCATCGTGATTTTAGAATTAGTAAGTTTACTTATTTGACAGATCATACTTTCCTAGAAACAAATCAAATCGTAATAACTACTTAAATCACATTAAAAATATTTTTCTATCGTTCTTAGGATTAGTAGCTCACACGTGCTTACATATTGGTTGATGTTTTTTTTTAATGTAAGCACATACAGGAGAATACCGACAGACGGTGATAGTAATTCTGAAGTCTCATCTGTGGAATTCGATGACGCTTACCATAGTGTTTATGGCTAAACGCTGCATGTGGAGTTTTGATCCGCCAACGTTATAGACTACAGCCCGAGATTCACGCATCATCCTTTATTATTACAGGAATTTACTAAATGGGTGGTCTTCACGGGACGACTTTTGTCTACCACCAATTTCGATTAATAAGCTATGACTGACATTTTACGGGTGATGGATCAAATTCACTCCAACCGGAGTTATTGTAGAGCTCAAAAATCGCTTAAATTTTTTTTTTTTTTAATCTCAGCCGGGGATTGAACCCACGACCTTTGGCTTTTAAACCAAACGCTTTGACCATTGAGCTATGACCGCCGGCAAGTGATGTGTTTATTTATAATATTATGAATCCCGCCTTCGCAGTGTCGGTTGGGATTATCTGACGTTCAGGTTAGACGATGCGAGCAGAAATGTCCGCACAAGCCCACGGTCTCTGCTCTCAAGTGGGCGGCTACATCTGCAGTGGGCGCCAGAGATCTTTGACCCTTGGTTATTTTTTACTAAATAACATAACAACGCTTAAAGCTGAAGAGAAAAATATTTTTCAATAATATTGATACTTTACTACTGAATATTAATACAAATATCCGACAACAAATACATAAACTATTTCGTAGCAAATGCAATAATACGTGTTTTTGTCACGATAGCGTAGGGCGAAAAAATGGACATGGTACAAGGTTCGCGGCTTAAATCCCAGCGTCTGCCGTTTATTTTTCTCCGATTAACTAACGAGAAATAATATGATATAAGATATTTAATCAAAATGATTATTTCTCAAATCCTTAATTGTAAAGGTGATCCCTGCAATGGCGGTCAACATATAGAAGAAGAGAAGAAATTCGTCACACCCGGCTTAATTTAAAACCTGACTTACTGAAAAGTTGACTTAAGTCAACGATGTTATTTAAAATATTGATTGATAGAATTAATTTCAAAGAGATTCTGGAAACATTGGTGGCGCGCTTAATAGAGCCTCGATTATGGGCGTGTAATGTCGTTAGAGTATTTGCAGCAAGTGTTCGAGGACACGAGTTGTAGTTCTAATGCTGAGCTGAAAAGAACTGCACAGGATCGAAAGGAGTGGAGATCGAGATGCAAGATTTTGTTGCTGCAAACCAATGCACCGGATTGATACCACGAAGAAGAATGTCGTTCGTTAAAGTTCGAATCCCCATCATTTTTTTGATTGAAGATTATGTTACGTAACTATTTTTTTTGTATTTAGTATATATGGAGTACACATCAAATATGAGGTGTTGAAATTTATTGCCTGATGGTCAATTAATTAAGTAGACATTAATTTTAATTAAGAAGAAACAATTTTGTCGATCAATAATCCATTTTCCACACAAAGATTTAGAAATTATTCCACAATATTTAATATATGTTTAAGCTGCGTCGGGTAGCCATTGTCGAGTTCTTTTTAAAATATATATTTAATGTCGCTTAAAACTCAAGACCCAGATACTGCGTATCTCTGTCTATGATGCAGACCCATACGAGGCACTCTGATGTGTCGGTCCTTGTTAGTTGCTTCAGACAGTCCTGCGCTGATGCTGCTCCCTCATCTCCACACAACACCCTTCTTCCGTCCTTCCTTCCTTCCCTCCTCACTCCTCGTCGTGGATTCTGATTTTCGTTTTCAATTTGCAGATAGTTCACAAACTGCCTCTGACCGGTTGTGGGACCGAAATTAACATGTCTTGTGTCAATCCATCTCAAAGCCACTAAAGTTGTACTTACAAGTAGCTGTACAAGGGAATTTGGCCTTACAATATATTTTCTAAGTCAATATTGCTAGTTTTTATATAGTTACTCGTCATTCATTTCAAGGAATCATCTACTATTTGTACGTAAATTAATATAATGTATTATAAATTAGGTATTTTTTAAATTTATACTTGGCAAATCAATAAAAGTCAATGCAGCCGAATAGTTGGTTTTGAAATCAAATGCTTGCGAAGAATACTGAGGGTGCAATGATTTGACTTTTTGAGGCATGGCAAGCTTAGGGAGCGTAAAACGCAGTTGTAATGAGTCACGAGATTAAGATCTACTGAATTGTGACATGTGTTTTGGATGACGCAGGAGAGCGTATACTTCAGCTGCCTGTTTTTCAAACCTCTTTGTCTATGAAGGCCGTTGCGAAAATACCATACATCAGAGAGTAGAGTTTTTAGATATAAAAAATAGTAAATGTATTACTGCGCTAATCGTTTTGTCGTTATTTTACAACGCAATAAATACAACAAAGGGAAATAATTTAGAACAGCCGTTGGGAGAAGGTAATTTACTCCCACAGATATAAATTAGAAATAATTAATTTTATAAGAAGTCATCTCACTTAATTGCAGATAAATAGAGATTAAGGTGCGGCAATAAATTTTCGCAAATATTTAACGGTATATTAAGACAACTGAATAAATCAGCCCGTGAAATCTGACATCTCTAATAAGAGATGTCAGATTGATATAAGATAATTAAATTTTTTATTGACATTGGTACTTATTTAATCATTAAGTAGTGAAATTACCAACGACAGATATAATTATTTTGTGTCTTTTAAAATAAGTATCTTTACAAGTATGTAAAAATCTAGTCATATTTTTTGATTCTCATAATTTAGACATATCTCAAATACTAAGTCGATCATTTTTCTTACTTTAACTTGTTACATAAAGGTTTTTTTCTCATTGCATATCGGCTCCTAAGCTTCAGCATATACTAAATGACCATAAATGACCATAAATTTCGAATGAGTAATCACCATTAATAAACGATATAACTTTATGTCTGTCGTCATAGTTCTCGCATTACCTTTAATTAGAGTACTGCATCACAGTTTTTGGAGTTCACTCTATTTTTGGTTATGGATATTTTTTTAATGTGATATTTTAGTGTAAAAATTTGTTCTTTTTATGAATCTTCGTCTCAAATTTATAAAAAATATATTTATTCAAAACTTGTTTATGAATTAAGAAACAAAGAACAGTAGAATAAAGAAAAAAAATGTGAGCCTTTTATAAGATTTATAAAGTTCAAAAAAGGCTATTAAAAATAAATAAATGTAAAAAAATACTTTTTAAAACTACATTTCAATATTGAATAAATGATATGTAATTAAAGACCTGAAGACAGAAAGAAAAATATGATACACACATACAAATCTACGGCATATATCACATTTTATGACATTTCTCTCATCAATATCGGAGAAACAGAAACGGCACACGCTGAGAAACGAACCGCGAACTTTGCATTTGTTTTATTCTATCCAAGTATATACCGTTTCTTTTTCTCCGATATTAAAAATAGTAACGTCATAAAAAATTATTGTTGGTGAATCAAATTGTTTTGAATAAATATTACATAAAATATTAATTAACACAAAACAGGTTTTTGTGTCAAAATGTAAAATATATGACAGAGCATCAACCAGATTGTCAATTAAAACTGTCACATACAAGTCAAATTCTCACTTAATCTGTTGAACGAATTCAATTAGTCAAGTCCGGTGTGCGACACCGTATAGCTTGCCATACGGTTGACGTGTAATATTCCGTTTTACTTCATTTTAACATCTATAGTTGTAGAGAAACACGGTCCGGGGTAGTTTATGAAACGTTTTACACCCCTCTAAGTGCCCTAACGGACTACTTAACCTTTTTCCTTTAACCCTCCGCAGACGAGGCCTGCCGTCCTGAAGGCATCTTCTTCCGGTGAATTTAACCCCGGCGGTTTAGTGCGAGGTAAAAGGACTAAAGGATGGACCCCGCGAAAGGGAGCTACGGGTCATTTGAGCGGGGGTCTTTTTATGGACGGAGGAGGGAAGAGTGCTTACCCAGTCAGATATCAGGGATGAAAAAGAGATATTCCGGCGGATCGTGGGGTGAGGAACGACCGGTCGCGGTTATGAAATGGTTAAAATGTTATTATTGGATGGATGTTTCAGTGCGGGTTTTTGTGGCATTTTAGGGTTGAATAAGAAGATTGCCTTCATAAGTAAAACGCAATATATATTTAATATACTTTTTGTGATTGCCATATTCGGTGAGTTTACCTTTAGTGCTCTCAGTTGTATTATAAACTATTATTTTTTAATACATATAGTTTTTTCAAGAGTAATTTCGTTTTAAAATAATGTTCTTAACCTAGCCATTTTAAATGATCATGAACGGTCAAATTTAATAATTTATTATTAAATTTGACTAAATTTGACGAAATATTAATATAATAATTATTCTCACAAGTTATATATATCTAACGAGTTGTTTATTCGTTGATTTGCATCAATTAATGCCTCTATAACGATTCAAATAGCTTTTTAGAACGTGGTGCGTCTTCAACATCAAAATTGCTAACCAATTATGGGACTGGCATTCTGTAAATACTCGTACACCTTCTTCTTCTTAGTATTAATCCGGTGGATTGGTTTGCAGCAAAAGAATCTTGCATTTCGATCTCCATTCCTCGAAATTTTACTTGAGATGCAATAATTTTTTTTTGCTGATACATGGGATGTCTTTTTTAAGTATTTTCTCCTTTATTTCCACATTTCGTACACCTTGTCGATACATATTAGATATTTTTTTGTTTTAGAAGAATTTGTACTCTTTTTATTTGACCTTATAAACATTATTATATACATTTTAACTTTAAAAATGCGACGTCTTAAAATTGAATTGATCAATATTTTTTTATATGTGTAATTTGTCAATTGTCACTTATAGTCTTTTGAATCGACACAAATATACGGGCATTACATATTCAGATAATTTTGCTAATTACATCAATAAAATATATCTGGAATGTGAGTTTCAAAAATATGTGCAAATCTCATGACATACTCGTATATAGACGTCACCCGAGGTGAAAGATATAAGCACTTTTTTAGGCAAATACACATACGACCAGCGTCATGATTCATGAACTTTAATAAAGATGAACCAATATCGCTGAATGCAGAAAATATATAATTTAAATCAAGCCAACGATTTCTTATTATATTTCCAAGCTTGTGTCATTAAATTCGAATTTAATTACACACATAGTCACGACACTATCATAGCACCATGATTTGATTATTCATATTCTTTACCACTTTTGTTGATGGTATTGGTTTTGTGGCGGACTTCTGTTTTATCAATTAAACCAACTTCGATATCTACGTCTTATCTATTAATGTTTCCCTTATATGTCTCATAGATTTCGTTAGAATCGCCGTCGCCAGAGGTTGCTTAAAATAATATGGCACTTATCGTGGTGGGAGTTGAGCACGCTCTATAAAAGCAGACGACCATACGGACCAGACTACTTCTCTCTTCACTCCGATGGACCGTCTCCGTAACCTGATCAATCATCGGAGCCGCCCGCCGGAGAAATCACTGCGTCACATGCCCGCTTTACAACCAACCAAGTAACACCTACCGTCTCATAACTTTTCATTATTATGTTCACAAATAGAAACTCGTAAAACCGTCAACTCGAATCTAATATAATCAAGAAAATATTACTGTTAGCTTTTCAACCTTTAAAACTGCTTAAACATTAAGCTTACTTACTGATATAAAATTCGCAATGACAAACACCGTGATCTTATTTATTTTCTTTCTTGTTCGGAATGTCGGTGTATTTCCAGTGATCTCTTCCTAACACGCAAAACAATTCCTTCTCAGTAATCCACAGATCGCAACACTTTCACTACACTTCCACATTCCGACATTTTTATATTTACTTTTACAAATCTATTAATGTGATTAATTTTAAATTCATACTCATTTTATCATATTTTATTCGTAATAATTTTGCTGAAACATCTGTTACGTGACGTAATAAATCAAATATCTATGTATTTGAAAATCACGCACCTCTATATACTAGAGATTGTCAGTTTTCGATCAGAATGGAGCTCATTTCAGCGGTTTAAATGAACATTATCGAATTATAATAAGCCAGCGCTTATTTTCAATAGATTGCTGTGGCTGATAATATTGGCCGATGAAATTAAATTTTATATCTCCCAATTAGTGAATCTCATAGGACTAGGATAATATGGAATGCACTCGTACATAAAACGTATCTGCTATGTAAATATTATTTATTCCACAGTTTAATACTGTTTCATTGTTTTCAAAGTATATTGCGAGTATATTAAAAATAAAGCTTTAAACATATATACGATGTTAATTTTTGCAGTTTAAGTTTAAAGAAAGAAAACATCTAGAACTAAAAATGATAATTGATTGTTCTTTTTTTTTACATTGATATTCAAAAATCTGATACACACAAAAAAAACGCAAGACAAATATCTTCTTTTATGACATATCTCTCTTCAAGAAACAGCAAATGTTGGAATTTGAATCATGAACCTTTGGAGCCATGTTCATTTCACTGGCCGTTACTCGCCGCCTCGGTTATTTTCATCGCCTGTGAATATTAAAAGATTTAAAATATTCTATAAGCCAAGCAAATACTGTTTTGATAGTTTATCTATCTTCTCCGTAGTATCAATCCGGTGGATTGGTTTGCAGCAACAGAATCTTGCATCTCGATCTCCATTCCTCTCGGTCCTCCGCAACCCTTTTCAGCTCAGCATAAGCACTACAATTCATGTCCTCGAATACTTGCTGCAAATACTCCGGTCTAGGGCGCCCTCTACAGTTTCTACCCTCAACCATCCCCTCCACAATATCGTGAAGAAGACCATCGTGGCGCATGATGTGACCAATCCATCGGGCTCGCCTCTCTGAGATGGTTCTTATTAGTTGCCTATCTTCCTTGATTATCTATATCACAAAGTATATATTCAACTATATACAGGTGTTCTAAGACATAACATAGAAAACCTGAGCTTACAGAACTGTGAAACGACAACTTGCAGTGTCCATATGCTCCAAATATGGAGCTGATTTGGGAAAAGAAGTAGTTCTCGGACTACATAATATCTTTAATAAAAAAATGTAAACCAGAGTTTTTTAGTTTTAGTGGAGGCTGTAAGATCTTGTAACTGAGCTTTTCGTGTATATTTCGTAAATAAGACAAAAGCAAAATAATTGCCAAAATAATTACAAAATGTATTAGGCATCAAATTTCCAATTATGTTATTTAATTATGTTAGAAAAATTTGTTGAGTGAATAACTGTTAAATTAATTTTATGAACACATTAAGAAATATTCAATCAAAATTAATAAAAATACATATTAAGAAAAGTATAGTCTATCCTACTTGCATTTGGCTTGACAAAATCAATTGAGTATTCCGAGTCCACCTCGCTGTGGGGAAGCCGATAAGTCAATTGCAAAGATTATTTCGTGGTCGTTGATTTCTCTAGCGACCCCTCGACTTACGACCTCGCCGTTCAACTACATCTGGCGAGAACACAGTACACTTAAAAATTTCAAATCCCTTTGAAAATTATGACTTTTAAATTAAATGCTCCTTAGCACTCTGTTTACAAGTATATTAAGCTCGCAAAATTAAATGTAAGTTATTTCTTTTTTAAATATAACATCTCAAAAAATGGCAATTCATTCTTGTAATGAGACACGTAGTTAACACATTCATGCGTAAAGTACTGTTTTTTTTACACATACACGAGAATGCCGACAGACTGATAGTTTTTTAATTTTTTTTTATTTAATCAAATATAAAAAGATACAATTTTTTACATAGTAATTTACATTCCAATCTTTTTTTTTTTTGTTCGCTTACCACACCACTTAAAGATAAGATCTTGTGTGTGGCGTGGGAAAAAAGTTATTCTGAAGTCTCATCTGTGAATTATATGACGCTTACCATGATGCATATGGCTAAGCGCTGCATGTGGAGTGTCGACCCGCCAACGTCATAGACTACAGCCAGAGATTCCCGCATCATCCTTATTATTACAGGAATTTACTATGAATGGGTAGTCTTCACGGAATGACTTTCGTCTACCACCGTTTTTAATTAAAAGGCTATGACTGGCAGTTTACGGGTGAGGGATCACATTCAAACCAACCGGGGGTGTTTTAGAACT
Organism: Glossosoma conforme; assembly: GCA_022606575.1. Classification (NCBI taxonomy): domain Eukaryota; kingdom Metazoa; phylum Arthropoda; class Insecta; order Trichoptera; family Glossosomatidae; genus Glossosoma; species Glossosoma conforme. Next base: position 1,436,081 of record JAGTXR010000075.1, on the reverse strand, counting down.
CAGAAATCGATTAAAAATCTTTTTGTTTTTAATCTCCGTCAGGGATCGAACCCATGACCTTTGGCTTGTCAAGCAAACGCTTTCGCCATTGAGCTATACACACCGGCTGCACGATGGTTTGACATTAAGGTGCGGACAAGGTAGCCTTCCACAAAACAGTCGGTTGAGAGACGTAGGTGGATCTAGCTATGACGTGTACGTCAGATGCTGCAGAAGAGCATAAATAACTACTACTTTTTCTTAAGATCCTAAAGATTCTTGCTGTGTAAGAAAGCCAAAAGTAATTACACATTGAATATACTTGGTAGAGTTTTGAAAGGCAAAGAGTGGGATAAAATGAGGATCATAGCGGCTGACAGAGCTTTCCATGGGTGTAAAGAAAATCATATCCCGTCTAAATAAAGCAACTCCAGATTGCCAGGATCGTCATTTGGGACGCGTGGTCGATAGATGAGGAGCAAGTCGCCAAAGTAAAGAACTCGTCGAGAAGCACATTTGCCATTTTTTAATGTAAATAAAAGAAATGTGACAAAATTTGATCTTCCGTCCGGGACGCAGACAACGCCGCTTAACCCACAGCTTCCGGACGGAGACTGCCGACCAGCGGCAGTTACAGTCACAACGCCCGATACGCACAAGGCGGCTATCTATGGAACTAGCTGCTACCACGTGATACGGAGTGACTGTTAAAATGGCGCATGCAAACGCCGCGTCAGGGAAGTAATCAAATCTACAACTTGGACTAACATTTTTATATGTGCGTGTGAGACGAGCAAACCAAAAATAAGAGACAAAAGATCACATATTAAGGCTTTTCGGCACCAGCCTGAAAGAGCTATATCGATTGAGTATCAAATGATTGTGAATAAATTGATTTTTTGAAGTCAAAACACGAGTATGTCAACTGTGTAAGGTTGCTCTGAAAGTGATCCGTGGTTTTGCAGTGTATGTGTAGCTACATTTGAAATCAAAATAGAATGCTCAGATAAACAGTGACCGTGATATAACAAGCTTAGTGAAGCCGACTTAATGTCAGCATTACACATATTGGAGATCATTTGTTAGGGTGCCATTGTTTGACTATCCTGCACCTGTTAATAATGCTGTATTTATTTCAACTGCATTCTGTGCTGGAGCCGCTCTCAATGTTCTCCCTAGAGTCCCCAACATTTCCAATTCGCCAAGTCCCATTAACGTCTTGCCAATTCCTCGTATTGAATTGCAACAATGAACCCGCCACGGAAACTAACGGTCGAGATATCGACGGAACCGCAGACATGGAGAAACACTGGCATAGTATTTTTAAGCACTAACAGTTTACTTTTATTGCATATATATATATAATAAATATATACCATATATCAATGTATAACGGAGAAAAACAAAATATACTTTATTACTTAAATATACATATACTAAACATAAAATTCTTTTTTCAACGCGTCAATCCAAGCACAAAAATAACGGCAGAAGCGGGATGCGAACCGCGGACCTTGGAAACCAACTATGCCCAGGTATTCATACCGCTCGGCGAATCACGCCATTGCTATGCCCAGACTGACCTGCGTACCTAAAATAATATTCTAATAAAAAAATTAAAAAATTAATTAAAATATACTTTATTTGGTTCGAAACTCACGTTTACCGTTTCTTTTATTTTGATTAATTGATAAAAAGAAATGTCATATAAAATGTTTTTTCTATTAATTCGTATCCGTATTACTTAATTCGATCCTAATATGTAGTCATTGGTACTAGTATATTAAGCAATCGTAAAGAAAATATTATTTAGCATTGTTATAAGTAAAGCGGTTGCTTACGATACCGAAGGTCGTGATTTCGATACCCGACGGATATTAAACTAAAAAAAATGTCTTTAATCGATTTCTAAGCTCTATAAATAACGAACCCCAGCTTAGCCATATTTAATATATATGAGTATAATAATATGCATCAAAGAATCAGAAATTTATTCACCACTATCTGTCGGTATTCTACTATATGTGTCGACGTAAAAAAATGCAATAATTGTACTGTTTCACTTACATGTCCCAAATAACGAGCTTATTATGAACAATGATTTTATTTATATTTAACTTTTGTATATACGAGTGTAATCTTAGATTATAGAAGTTATAAATTATTTAGTTAAAAATGTTCGGCGATCGTGCGAAAAAAAAAGTTACGTATTTTGAGTATAAATTGAACTGCTGGACTGAACTTTACCCGCCTTACACTCCTATCATACCAAAGGACATTTAAGTCTCCTTGATGATGCGCTCATTCAGAATATGATCAGTTTGCAATTTTTAAGTGTAGTGGGAGTCTTCTCTGAACAATTGTGACCACTGTACAGAAGTATCAAAGAGAAAAAGCCCGTTAAAGATATTAGAATCGCATTTAAGGGTTAAAAGGAGATGAAGATGAAAGATAAATTCACTCACTAAAAATACTAGTAAAAATGGTAAATGCGTGATTTTATTTTAAGTTCTCTTTCTAACGAGAGGAACCGACAGTCCCAGAGAACGTGCTCTGAGGTCTCGAAGAGGGCGCCTTAAGGGCAAATAGGGTTCTAAACTAAATAAAAGTAGTAAAATCTGTCATTAAAAGTGCCGTGTCCAGTCATGAGTTGGGTAGACCAGTGATCAGGGCTTATCCACTTGTCAATTTGAATTTCTATAAAATTGTTAATGTTTGTCATTTATTATTTAAAAATATTATAATTACTCGTCCGTCCAAAAAAAAAGGTTTTAATCGTTTGGCTTTGTGCAGTAAATTAAACAGCTCCGTAAAACAAATTCTACGTTTTCAGGAAATAATAATTGAACTCTTCGGATAATATTATTACATGCGAATAAGAGATGACTAAACTAGCGCAAATTTCATAATATTGCAGCTAGATATAATTCCTGCATAATTGAATTGGAGAATTTTAATTATGAATATTCTAGATAGTAGTGTACTGTAAGATATTGCGCACCTATTGAGCGTATATTATGTGAACCCAAGCCCATACACGGTGCAAACTTTCTATAAAAATAATAGTAAAAATTGAATTACGGAATACGGAAAAAGATGATTTATTTAATTGTATAAGTAAGAGTGTCATTTGCTGCATTAAAATGTAAGGAAATAAAGTTTTTTACCGTTGCGTTATATTAATCATTTTGAGTATTGTAAAATGAAGAAACTGTTTTTTAATATATATCATACATTTTAGTTATTGTATGCTACAATCGACACAACCAAGTGTTTTTCCAACTTATTATACGAGTACTAAAGCAATTTCAAGCTCTGCAAGCAACTTGCCAAAACAATTGTTGGGAGCATCTCGATGTACGGCTGTGAGACGTGGTGTTTATCTGAAAGTGATAAAAAAAGACTAGATTGTTGCTGCAAACCAATCCATCGGATTGATACTACTACGAAGAAGAAAGCAGTACCATTAATATTTGTATACAGAATTAAATATCTGCTGCCAGAACTATTTTGGAGTACCAATTTTTTAATATTGTTGACGTGTAGCTTATCAGTTGATGTTGATGATCGTCCTGGCCGTGCCTCGTCTTCAACGCTTTCTTGACACTCTTCGAACATTTTGTACCACTTATAAATTTCGATAGAGCTTGCTCACTGAAGGCTTTCTGTGACATTTTCAACGTTTCAGCAGCAGAACTTTTATTCCGCACACAAAATTTAATAGAACTGCGTTGTACAATAGTTTCAGACATTAAAAAATCGAAAAAAAAACACTTTCAGCTGTTATAAATATTTATTTATTTATTTAACTTGTTTTCAGTTGTTTACAAATGGACGGGTATCTCAAACACTAATAATAATTTTGACATGAAATGTGGCATAAATATCAGTGACAGCAGTGACAATATAAAAAGTAAATGATTAATTTGAATTGCTTAGCACGCCAAATAAAAATAATAAAAACTGGTATTTTTTACCACAATATATGTTACACTTAACATATCCAAATGATCATATTTATATTATGAAAACATATATAACTTATTTGACTTGAATGAACTTTATATCGATTGGAAATAATTTATATTACCATGTTTAATTACAGTGGTAGTAGATAAAAGCGAACTCGTGAACACTGCATGAGACATCATATACTTTACAATCGACTCTATTAAATTACCACATACTAGAAGTTATTAATTGTAAAAGTAAATCTTCCGTGAAAATTATATAAGGTATCAAACCGTATAATGATTTTCCAAAAGTTTGAATTGTTGTAATTTAAAAATAAAGTTGTTTTAAATTAATTTTAGTAATTTTGAAAAAATTAAATACAATTTATCTTACTAAACTAAATTTCTTTGTTTGGGTAAAATTGAAGTATAATTTAAAAAAAATGTCGTCCCTTAAACGAATATCGCATAAATATAGCATTGTGAAAATAGTTGCTTAAATATTTGCTGTTTATAATTAAATTACGTAAATACGAGTGTTTGCGAATGCTATTGCAATGCATGTTATTGCATTCGCAACATTATAATTAGCTTCCATATTGAAATAACTTGACCCATAAAGTTGATTCGATAATTTCATTTTAGAATTACACTAAATTTTTCAATGATATCTGTTCATGCATTACTTGCTTTAACTTTGGGGCTATGAGTTGATTATTTAAAAATAAAAATAAAACAATAAAAAAATATTGATTTTGATTTTGTATAATCTTAAATTTTTTAAAACATGTCAAGTCCTCTTAATATCGACTATCATAAGATGGTAAACTATACTTCTTTGTCTTAGTCTAATCATGAAATAGGACTTCAATACTCATTACAATAGTTTAGTTATGTGCAAGTGTGTTACTATGAACCAAAAGTATTTATTCCTCTCCGATGATATTTCACATACTTTTTTTTTCTTTTTAATATAATATTTGAATGCCTTTCTTGGGTTTTAGGTTCGCATGTTATATATAATCGCTATACTAGCAAGTTTATAGTGAGAACAAAAATAGTTTGTGAATATTATTGATATAACTTGCAATAAATGCTTTAAGGTTCTTATTTCATTAAAGTATTGTTTTCTCATAAATTAATAGTCTGCACAAGTTTTCGTTCTTCAATTTTAATGATTAAGTAATGTTTTGAATTTCTTTTGAATTTCTACATAGGTAAGTAATGTAAGAAAATAATATTAAAATATTTATTTTTTTCCGCTGAAAATAATCCTTGAGAAATAATTTTCAATATTTCACCATACTTCACGGCCAATTTCTAGTTTTATAATAAAATTTAAAAATAAAAATATTAAAATCAAATCGTGCTCATACCAGATTTTATATCCGTAAGTGAAGATATTTTAACTTCCGTCAACTATATATATAATGCTTTCACATATATTTCATATTTATATAAACAAGTATTTGGTGTCATTTAAATGATTTAATTTTGATATTTACTTGTGAGAGAAATATTTTTTCTTGAGCACAAAAATATATTTACGATAGTCAAAAAAGATTCTTATCGATCCTCATTAATTTCAATTCAAATAGACTCATTATTAATATTATTTACCAATTTTTATTCATTTAATTCGATTTTATTTTAAGTTGCTTATAAAATTAGGTAAAATATATTTTAAAGTAGTATCTTTATCTAAAAAATTAGAATTTTCAAATTGACTAATAAGTATTATTTTACAAAAAAAAACATAAATATTCATCCTACAATATTAACTTAAATTATTTTATATTTCATCAGAATAATAATTGTTGAATTATTAAATTTGTTATAAACTTCTGTTGAGCATATTCGCTTATATAAAAAAAATAACATTTCATTATTCAAAAGTAAGGAGTAATTTAAAATAAGAAGTAACTTATGAAAAAAAACAAATGAAAAAAAAAGCCTGGAAGTTCAAATTAAAAAAATGTAACGTAACAAAATAATAAATTATTTTATAAAGTTAGTATGAGAAAAAGGTCTGAAGCTTATTGTATGTTAAAATACAATAAATCACTAAATTTATAAAAAGCGTAGTTAAAACCTTTATGAAGAAACAAAGTGATTTAAATAATATTTTCAGCAAAAAAACAATTGTTTAATTACTTTCTTTATAATAATAAATACTTCTACTCAAGGATTTTTTTAAATATGCGTGATATAAAGTAAAATAATAAAACATTTTATAAAATTATGACGTTGAAAAAACAAATAATAATAACAAATAAGTGTCGATAACTTACATTGTGCAAACTTTTTCAGCCGCCGTTCAGAGTGAATTATTTCGCACTTGTTTATACATTTCAGAGCGTCGCAAAGTAACACACGACGCCAAATAAAAATCGAAAACAAAAAATCACTGAGAAGAGTTTACTTTAAAATGTACAAAACATATTTGACGCTTCGAAAGTTTTCAGTTCCCGCGAGGGTTGCGTAAGGTTGAAGATTTCACATTCTCCCATACAAAGGAATGCCTTGCGGAGAATCGCGATCCTGAAAATTTCGCTTCAGGCGGCGATAGAGACACGTCCTCGCCGCACGACGGCCCGTGCTAGACTGGTGGGCTGTGGAAAGCTCTGCTGCGAAGCCTTCGCGGACTTCGTTCAGTTAAAGGACGGAGCTTTCAGAGCCGCGGAGCCGAGAGCTTTTTTCTCGGTGGAGGGGATAAGGCTTAAGAGAAACGTCTACTCTACTTTATCTATCAGAATATTTTACATTATTGTTACTTTACGCATTAAATAACTTATATATTGTGAAATTAAAGAGTATCAGATATTTTCGAGAGTAGTGGCTTGCAGAATCTTGCTTTCAGACTGAAAAACGCTGAACTGACTTTTAAGTATTTTGCTGTTATAATGGATCAAAACAAAATGCCTGTCAAAAACTCCTGTATTATTTTTATCTATCTATTTTTTGCAAGTCTTGTAACCACAGGAAAAAGCTATCGCAGCGATGTAATGAATTCAATGTCAGATGCTTGCGTTGAATACTAGATACATAAATACAATCTAAAACTTACTAATTATTAGAGAAAAAAACGTTTGATGCTAGGACTCAAGCCGCGAATTTTCGGAACCAACCGTTTTTCTTCTATTTTTGATTGAAATATAATAAAGATAATAGTTGTTGTAGATTTGTATGTATTTATCAATTTGTCAAGAGTATTGGTATGAATCTTCAAATGTCTTTGAAGGATAAGAACCTTAAATTATATTCTTAAAAGTCCAGCAATAATTTTGTGATGTATAACAAGTGAAGGAACGGACAGTTATTCAAGAGATGAAGATGGATCTATCTGAAATAAATTCTTTAGATGCTGGAATTATAAGCAATTATTTCCGCCATTATAGAAGGCCGTTGATAGCTAACTAAAGGATGAAGTCGTAGAGCTGACAAGGGATGAGGCGATGGTCATCGGTGTATGTCGGCTTCATACTCAAGCCGGTATAAAATTATTATGATGAAGTTGATCATCAGGTTTATTTAAACAAAATGATTATCTACATCACATAGAAGATTGAAATATTTTCTTCAAATAGTCGTAATGAACTATTTGAGCAAAATTTAGGATATATAAGACTTTTAATAGAATTTTAATATTTTTCTCTTTGCTTTTATAGAGGGCTATCAAATACACAATGTAATATTTTTTCACTTTTACTTAGGTTCGAAAAGTTATTTAAAAGCAGCATCTTTGATTTAAAGTAACATTTATTTTTAACTTTTTTGTACATAAATTAAATGATTGACCAAATACAAAAAAATATTCTACATGCGTCCCCAATTTATGCAACAATATTTGTCTCTAGGATTTTCTATCTTGCGTGGAAATCTATCAAACTCTCTTGAAATAATCAAACAACCATTTTTTTCAATTTAAATTTATTTTCTTCCAGAAACATTACAAATATAAATATTCAATTCGATTCTGAAACAGGATATCATACAACAATTTATAAATAACACAATAATAATGCAATCATTTAAAAAGTCCCGGTGCCCGCTAAACAGAAGACTCCACGAAATTACTTTGATAAATAAATTCGTGGAGCTCATGTCGAAACTGGGCTTCTCTCAAGTGGAATATATCAATATTCGAGGCGATATCGTTGAACAGTCTGATCACTCTCCCAAGAGGCATAGTCCCTGGCAGGTTAGTATTACCTCTAGGAACAACAAACAATCTGTGCCTCCTTATCCTTAAATAATTGTCAGGGACAAACAAACCAATTTCAAACAAAATATCAGGATTTCTGAAAACGCCGCGCACTAGGCGAAAGAAATGCATACTTAAGCACACATCTCTTCTAGTTCTTAACTCATTGTATCCCAACATACCCCGTATAAAGTTAGATGGGTACAGTCACGGATGATATCCAAGCATCCTCATGTAAAGAAACCTAATAAATTTCTATTAAAAACTATTTTTTATTTAATTTGCTAACATTGAACAATCAAAAAATAAACTTGTTTTTGTTAAAGGTGTAGCTTGACTTCTTAAAGGTGCAGGTTTCCATTGCTCTCTATTGCGTTAAGTCAAGTTGGATAAACATATTATCTGGAAAAGATTTACTTTATTTAGTATAAGTTAGAAATAAGAAGATAACATATTGTATTTTTATTCATCTATTAATTTAAGAAACAATCGCAGAGATCAAAACATTTTTTATCAAACGCTTGCTAGGTGAAAGATTTGAAAATTATTGATTCGTTGATTTGTTCTAAATCAAGTCATTACTACATGATTTTAACTAATAATCATACAATGATGCTTTGCTTCGCATTGCATTAAATTTGGTTTAGGAGACTGTAATTTAAGTGATAATAAATAATGATTACTTGTTAAAAAAAAATCATCAGCAAAAGTACTATTTTTGTAAATACAAAAAAACTCTTAATGTAACACGGGTCATTTTCAGTAACCATTATTTACAAAAAACAGACCGCGGTTTCGTATACACTGCGTGCGTCATCACTCTCTTATCAAATTGGTGATGCATAAATGTATAAGAAACCCCGTATCATTTATCTAGTTAACACTTATGATTGATTATAACAAATATGTAATATCATTGTCAATTCAATATTGAAAAATATTTTAATATTTTATATATTTAAAAAATATTATTAAGGCGTATGCTTAATAAAGTGAACGACACTATAAAAAAAATAAAAACTGATTGTTATTATTTTTATTTAAATATGTTAAGATTATGAACATTATACGTTTATACATATGAGAGTAATTAAGTTATTTTTTATTGCTTAATTTGAATCATAATAAAATTTATTTATTTAATGTATTAGAAACATTTGTATGGTTTAAAGTATACATTTATATTATAAGCCTTTCAAAGATAAATCAACGCCTAGACTTAAGGTTTTTATATAAAGAGTTTACTTGCCACTGTCCCGTTTATTTAACAAAAAGCAAACTTAACAATATTGAAACCTTATATAATAACCTTGAAAAACAAAACTATACTTGAAAGACAACAAATACCCTAACTTATTGACAACAAATGTTTTGTAATCAACAGTCGGCGATAAAATCAATTAATTCGAAACATTCAGCTGTAAAAAACTCATATTCCTTGGAGCGCCTCTTCGACATCTTCTGAACAATTTTCAGGCCACTTTCAGTTTTCGCATTCTTTCAAAGTTTTCAGTGAGAAGTACGGCCGTCTCACTCTAGCTTTTCTGAAATGGGCGGGCCGAAGGAGTATCCACGCACGCGCAGTGCGTTCGAAAAAATATACGCACTTACCTAGAGTTGTACTGAGGCTCGTTTTTCGTAAAGCCGAAACGAACGAAAGACTTAATGAAAAAAAACTTTAAAAATGCTATAATGAAAGAAAAAATATTTTTTTAAAATAAAATTTAAGTTTATTTATTGCATAAGCTCATATCATCATTATTAGTAGTATAAGTAATCATCATGAACTAGATAATAAATTCAGTGTTTTATTTTAGGTAGGTACTCCGTATTTATCTCATTGAAAAGGTTTTCTTATATTGATTATAGCGTTGCGAGTTATTGCGTATAAGTTGTAAGAAAAAATCATTTGCACACGTTGAAATGATTTTTCAGCATTCCGTGTATCCTCTCTAAAGCCATGTGAATATTCAAAAAGAAAAATAATTAATAAATGCAATCCTGTCAATCTCAACATGCAAATTAACTTTTGGCCAGCAGATATAATATAGACTCGGTGGATAATAGACACTTGCTTATCATACCGATTGTCATAAGTGCAATCCCGAGGAAGATTCAATAAATAAGTTTTATTTTATCAATTTATTTAAAGCTCTATAAAAAAAAAACGATGTAAATTTTTTATCTTGCTTATTATTTTTGCTCATTATATTGTAAGTCATTTTGTAAACAGAACCCATTCATAGTGATTCTCCTTTAAAATGGATGATGCGTGAATATAATCTAATGACGTTGACAGATTAAAGCTTCGAATACAGCACTTAGCTATACCTAAAAGTGATATTTTATATAAAATATTTTACAAATAAATTAAAGTATAAATTTTCATCTAAACATTTTTAAGAATAATTATGAAAATAATGTATAAAAAAAAATGATTAAATCGTTTTCATGCTAATCATATATTAATATTTATTAAATCAATTACTCTTAAAGTATTAGATTAAAATTATCAAGAATAATTTAGTTGAATAAAAAACTGTGAGACTTGAATAAATTAATAAATAATAGCATAGATAATTCAACTAACGCTTAAATTAAATAATTAAAGGATCATTAGATTCAATCTTATATTGAAATAAGTCTCAACATGTTTTTATATATAGCTATGATCTATCTTAATACAAAAACCAATGCAGCCGTATAAAATATTTAGGTGACAACGATAGTTTGGTTTAGTGAGGAAAAAAATACAAAAAAACGTTTTTCAGTGTATTCATCTAATGATAAAATCGATATATAGATACGTGTATAGCTTGCCATATCATCGCAAATATTTGCGTTCCCTCGGGGTCACCCGTTGGGCTTACAGATTGAGGTCATCGCCTCAGTCTCTGGCGCCACTCTGGCTGCCCCCGGTCTGGGATCTCTCGATAAAACCCTCTCCCTCGACGTGCCCCAATGGAAAAATACTGAAACAGTCACTGTTAGAGTTGATTTAATATTGGTCGTAAAAATGACCAATATAATTTTTTCACTTACAATAGTTATTCAAATGCAGCAAAGTGGAATTATATTTTTATTGTTAAAAGATACTATTCACATAACATATATTTTAAAGATATCAAAAGAAATTAGATTTTTTTTTTCAATGTTTTCAATGTTTTCAGCATTCACTTTGAGATCCATTAATAATCCATAAATTATTATATATAAATAATCAATATTTATATTCCTACCTTGACAACAGTTGTTTTTTGACAGTAATGGATTGATTATATATAAATGAGGCCATATCTAACGTGATGCAGTTAAAAAAAGGTAAATTAATACATATTTGAAATTTGAAAACATAGTTAGACGATGTAATTTGAATATATTTATTGTTTATATGTTCCATATATGGAAAGAATAATAATTATAAGAAAGGAATTTCAGGTGCAGATTTGTCCTAGAACGCGATGAATGGACAGTATCAGCTGATAGAACTAGGTGGCGGCAAATATGAATACGGTCTTTGGCATTTTTCATATAATGGCCTCCACTCATACCGGAAAGAATAATAATTAAACAAAGGCATCCTTCAGGTGACTCAAGACCCACCTTTGTACTAGAGCGCTTTGAATGATCATTCGGTCATAAAGAGCGCTATACAAATACTAATATAATAATAATAATAATATTGGTGACCATATGTTTCAGGTATGGTACGGATATGGGGTAGAAGAAGATTTTTTAATGAATCGTTTCTTGTAAATTGTATTAATTTTTAATCTAACGCCACTGTGTACAGAATGATTTTATAACAATAAAAAAAAAAAAAACAAAATATATGTTTTTAATTTGCAGAACAAAATATTTATACACGTAAGTGATTACAAACTTCTGAAAGATAGCACCAAATTACATGTGTATATAAAATAGTAAAATTTAATCGCATCTATGTAGCAGTCAACAAATGGGTCACTAGTTCCATTAAGATCTATATCAATGTTAATTTCGGAGTAATTTAAATAACAATTGATTAGTTTCACACCCCTTTGGGTGCAAGGCCATTAATCTCACTGTTAAAGGTTTGCTCTACTAAGTTCTAAATTATACGCCACAATTATTAAATTAATTTTATTTAAACATGCATTATTAAAGCATTACAAATAAACCATATTCATTCAAGTTTAGATCGAAATATAACCAATGGCACTGTAACATCTTAGTTCCAATCCGAAGAACACAAACATTAAATCAGTCGACTGAGATTTATACAACCTTATTATTACGGATACAGTTCTTCCAAACTTCCTTAATTGATCCAGCCAACTAATAATCCGATTTCCTTTAAAAAATCAGATTTAATAGTCACTCAAAATATGTCACAAATAGTACAGTGACCGTCTCTTTACCGGATTTCTGCCTTAAAAGATACTGCAACAAACGAATCTTTACATGATGAACCCAGGAATTGTATACGTTCCCAGGTAGACTTTCGCGAGCAGATATGCTTAGGGATGAGGCATGGACAGCGGCAACTGACGGAATAGAATGTCGGTAATTTATGGTGACCATATTTTCTAGATATAGAATGGATATGGGGAAAATAAACGTATTTATCAATGTCATCCCGTAAAATACTTTCTCTACTCGGTTGATATGTGTTGACTCTTAACAAGTGCTCATTATTCAATAATAAATACAAAGATAGGTCTTGGAATGAAATCCAAACATCTGTGTTACTTTCAAATTTGAATTCTCTCTGAACTCTTACACACATATAAATATTTTATTTATTAAAGACATGTAGTGTTTCCAGCCGAATATATTGAGCGACACAGAATTTGTCGACGACCAAAATCCACTACAGATGCTTTTTTGCGTGCATTAATACAACAAGTAATAATTTATTACTGTACACCTAAACCTTTTTTGTGCGATAGATGCATTTCGTGGTAAATCGCACAAAGAGACCACATAAAAATGATATGATTTACATAGAAAAAGGGAAGATGCGTTCCATGGATTTTAAAAACCGCATAACTTTGAAACTGCTTTATAAAAACGCACTAAAAAATATTTTCCCCTGGAAGATGAATCAATAGATGGCTCCAATTTTTCAATTTCTTCATAAGACTTAAGTCATTTTTCTTAAAGCAAATAACTAATAATCAGGATTCTTTTTTTGGTTAAATCTTCAATAAAGATTCTGAGCGCTTGTTCAGTTTTCTCTAATAACGTATCTCTTGTGTATGATGATAATTTGGAACTTATGTTGGTCCCATCAATTATAGATTTTCTTAATGCAATTTCATTCATTTTAATTGCTCTTATACACAGACGCTAGCCAACGTTTGACTATATGCACCACACAGACGGCCACCCGGCTGTGTGTATGCTGCCGAACCCGTGTCAAATGAATAGTCGGCCTTGTAACACTCGGCGCAAGTTGGGGCATAGGCGGCAAATATTTCAATCCATCGTGTTAATGGGAGTAGTTTAATAAGGGGTTCGACTGAATATTTTTGAGATCATCATATGTACATACGTTCATATGAAAAAGAGGTTTGAGTGTATACTGTTTACCAGTAAACTTAGCTGTACCTCATAAAACACACCTCAGGCCACAACTTATAAGTTTGGCTGCTTTATGCGCTTACATACTAGCAATAATGGCCGAATCCATCGCTGCATTATTTTCAGCATTATTTACTGGCCCCTGAAACTTCACTACAATATGAAATATTACTCAGACTGAAATGATTCATCCCGCTATTAACCCAACGCCGTGAGGAAGGGAACGCGAAAACTTTGACTTTTAATATAAAAATTTCATACTTTTTCATAACTTCACTCTGTGTACGGCTAGTAGAGAATATAGTTTGACAGGGGTAGTTAACTGAGGTCCAAATCCCACGTACAGCTTTATATCATAAAAATTCATTTTATCGTGAATTCTGAATGCCAAATTCCGTTTAACGTAATTAAAATAAATATTACACAAACCAGAATTTAAAATAAATAATGATAAGAAGTGATTTTTATATACTCGTTAATATATGAGTATTTTTTTATTTGAAAGAAATGCTAAGAAACAAATAAGAGAATAATAAAAATAAGTATTCAATTAGGTATATCGTTTATGAATTTTTTCGACGACACATTATGTTGAAAAAAAATATGACATTATATTATATGAAGACATTTTTTTTATGCAATATGATCTAATTAAAAATAATTTTATTTAGATCGTCAAAACGATTATTAAAGGTCACCATTTTTTTCTACATAATCGCTTAAAATTAATTCTGTAATGACATATGTCTTATGCTAAAAAAAATATTGTTCGAATGTAGGCTTTTAATCAAAATTGGTGCTAAAAGAAAGTCATCTAAAGAAAGGCACCCATTCATAATGAATTCTTTCGAGCTCTAGTCTATGACATTGATACTTTACATGCAGCCCTTAGCCATATGCAGAATGGTAAGCGTTATAGAATTCCACAGATGAGACATCAGAATTACTATCACTATTTGTCGGTAGTTTCTCATAAAAAGTTTCACCGCCACTGGGCGAGTGTATAAGACCCACCCGCTGCTCACAGCAAACACTCCCGTCTTTAATAAATACCCGAGTGGACGATATTTTCCGGCGAAAGCTCGCGTCTCCTCAAGTTTTCCGATGCTTTCCTCCTAGGTGAAAATTCCAATATCGCCCGGGGCTAAATATTGCGGCGCTCCCGACCGGAGCTCGCTATCTTGAGTGGCCGTTAGTCGCAGCCGACATTCGGCGCGAAAGCCTCCAACACCGGAAGTAGGAAGCTCAGCTGTCACGCCAGCGTAAGCTCGCCGCTGCACCGAGAATTACATTCAGGCTTCTGTGGCCACTGAAGCCGCTTCGGTGACCCGTATTATATTCTTTTCATCTCCGCAGCACCCCCCTATGTGCGTTGCAACGGAATTACGTAACAACTTGTAAACGAAGTCACATATCTTGATAGTGTAATTTTTCATAAAAATATTATTTTTTCATTGTTTAATACTTTTTAATACAAATTAATACATTTAAAGATATATTTAACAGCTTACACAAACTTTATACCTACAAATTACACTGTGAAAAAAAATGTCAAACATTAGAACCCTGCTTTGTTACGATGTTATATATTTAATTGAATAGGCTTATCTATAGGTACTATATTTTAATGAAATTTGTATATTTCCTTTTTTAAATATTTATTTGTATATTCGTGTAAAATATTTTTTTTAAAAACTATAAACATTTCAATTTTATGATTTTATACGAGCAGTATTTTGGTTATTTAATGTTTGTGTTTTTTATTGTTTTCAAAGAATAATAATATTTTGAAAAGTTCAATAAAATATTGACATCAGCATGATATATCCCTTGCTGACTGGTGACGAATACCTCGGTATACAATCTATCGTCTCTTATTACTGTCCGCTTGTCGGACATGTATGTGTCGCCATTATGGTTGTTTTGACAAAAGATAATTCGTCAAAAGGCCGACAGGTGATAAAAAGGCGCTGTGGTGTTTCGAAGCGCCTTGTGAGTTCAGTTCGGCTCGGCCGTCAACGAAGGCAGTTCGTTGATTTTCGTAGCCCGAGACGAATACCAAAGTTTGTCAATGTTAACTTTGTAATATATATGTCAATGTGCTTCTGAAAAGTCTTGTTAATCTGCACCTTAATTCGTCTCCATGCGATCCAAAACAATCCCGGCGACGTGAAGTCGTTCTTCTTTTAGAGAGGAGGATGTTAATATATTTATCGAATGAATTGCTTTGATTTGTCTTTTAGTCTTTTAAAATTAACAGATAAATGTATAGTTTCAAATAAATTTTAATTAAAAAATTAATGAATTAAAAATATTTAGTTTTGATTCAAATTTATTTCATACAAAACTAAATATTTTTCATTTATTATTCTTTTAATTAAAATTAATTTAAAATTATAATAATGCAGTCTCACCAAGTATTGTCAGTTGATAACCTTAATGTTAGATAAATGTATTCTTAATTCAAACGGTCAAACGAGTATTTTACTGAATTTTGGAGTGTATACTAAAGAGTGGCAAAATTAAAACAAATATATTTTCAAATATTTTATAAAATATCCATGACATTTTTTTACAACAATATAATTGTACTGTGTAAATAGATGCTACTGTATTTTTAACTTGTACATTGTAAGATACTTAACAACACACCCATTCACATTACTTTTCCATTTTCTCAGGTTCATTTTATCACTCCGCAGCACTCGGATGTGTCTCGATCTGACACTCAGCATTATTTAGTATTAAATAAATCATCATTCACTCGCACGTTATTGCATCAACCCTTCCAAGTTTTCGTCACGTGGGGGGACCTTAAATTTGAGAAAAACATTAGCACCATATCTTTTTTCTATCCATTGCTCAAATGTATAGCAGTGCCGTTAAAACTGTTGCCATGCGAGAAGTAGTGAGTTCAATCCCTGTGAAACTTATTTTTTCTTGAAATTATTTAACATCTTACAATGTACGAATATTTTATGTATTCCTTAAATGCATATCTTGTATTTTGATGATGTACTTGTTCTTAACAGGTCTACGTATCTTAAATGACTTGATATGGAAGGCTACTATGTCTGCTCACCTGATCATTCCTCACAAAATCAACTATCATACTTTTAGTAATTTACGCAGTCATCTGTTTTCAAAACCAATTACGGCTGCATTTATTTTTTTGATGAGATGACAAGATTTGTAGCCGCAGAGTTAAACTGAACACATTTTATTTGTCATATTAAATATCATCGATGGTAAAGCAAAATTTATCTCGTAAATACCACCTAATCCGGAGTGAGTTTTCTTAAATCGCTCAGAACGGTGTTTGAAGTACGGGCTATTCATTCATTTCAATTGTCCATGTCCACTCATTCAACTTGATTATATAGACATCATGAAGTGCTCGCATAAAGCTCTGTCTGCCTTATCCTCGCCTCATCGCGTTTTAGATTTATCTCCCGTAACTCTTAACTATTAAGGAATAATTATTTTTAGCCAAAATCCTATACTTTTAGATAGAAAAAATGTTAGTGATAACATACTACTGAGAAACATAACCAGTTTTTAATGCTCTTATAGAAAAACTATATGTTTTATAAATATTTATTCTTATGACACTTAATCGATAAACTTCATTCACAAAAAACTGACTCTATAACAAGCTCTGTGTTTGTATGAATATATTTGTTTTGTACTGATTAACTTCAATTTTTTTTTTTAATATTTAAAAAAAAGCTTAGAAAAAATATGTAAATTCATGTGTAATTCGGAAGACTGAAATCTTTATGTTAGGTTATATGTTAAATCACGATGCTAGTGAACTTTAAATAAATATCAATATAAAAAATTGTGGCCATACCCAAATAGTTTATCAAAAAACGTTATTGAATATTCTTATAGTTTTTAGAAAAGTATTTCGTGCAAAAGCAACCTCTAAATATAAACGACAATAGATAAAAGCTAGACAAGTGATCACCTTGCGCTTGCCCTAGGTTTCTTGCCATAAATTCACTTCCTGTTCCTGCCGTGATAGGACCGCGGCGGATACAGCCTCCGCTGAAGGCTTCGCGGGGCTTTTATGAAGCTGCCTTATCACTTTAAGTATCGGAGCTTTCAAAGCCGCGCTGCGCCGGGAGGTTTTTTGAGATTGTCACTCGATGCAAGGTAGCGGCGCTGAGTGTTTTCGCTTCGATTGTATTACACGAGTAATCTGAACGATAAAAGCAACTTCATACTTATATTGTTAACATATGCTAGCTGACCCGGTGAACTTTGTTTCGCCCGAAAGGTAATAAATGAGCAGATTTTGGATTTTATTAAGTTGAGGTTTACGGCACATATGAAATCGTATATTTGGTCTGGTTGAATTATATTGCAGTAATCGACGAAACTTCAGCAAGCAGTTGTCAGCATTTCGACGAATAATCAAACGATATGCGTAATAATTCGGCGAGCTAACCTTCTTGGTAGTTTCTTCACCTGAAATTAAGACAATAGATTTGCTATTTCGTATGTAAAGCTAAAGTCATCCATATTTTTAGCATAATTATAAAGGAGTGAAGATGAAGATAAATGATTTTAAATCGTTTGCCGGTTATTTGTCCAATTTTCTCTAAACAAACATCTAAATCTTTAAGTCTGTTATTTTCCTGGTAATAAGCAGTGTAATTGGTCTTTTATTGGAAACATAAAGCAAAACCAAGCACTCTAAAATGTATGTCATGACGGAATCAAAACTATGATATTGAATATATATATATTGATTACTCACCATTCAATGGATTTTTCATTTTGATATTGAAATAATATCCATCTTCTCCTTGCCAAAACATAAGTGGGTATTGCAACGTGTCATATGAACGACTTGTTTTAGATATCTGTTGTAGTTGCCCAGTATCACGACGTGTGTACCAGATGGTCGTTTATCCGCTCTGATCACAACTTTGTAGTCATCATTTGGCATGCGCTACAAAGCACTTTTGAACAGCCTGACAAAGGCATGATGTTCATGATGTAGTAGCTGCAGATCTTGAACAATTAGTCTTTTCATTGCTGCATTGATCTCTTGACGTCAATCAAGTTCTTCTTCCATATTGTCATTGAAGTATATTTGTAAAAATTTATGCTGTGCATCTTCGAGAGGTTGGAATGATCCGATTCGATGGTGAATCTGTCCTTGTATCTACAGAATCAAAAGCAAAGACAATATTACTGATTTATAAACACTTTTTTTTAGAATTAGCATACATAATTCAAAGTAATAAGTGTAGTATGTTATTCTGTTAATTAGATTGTGTGTAAGTACAAAATTAAATAAATAAATACCTTGAATGTCGGATTAAATCCTCGTCCATTCTAGAGTTCGTGCAAACGGATCGCTTTGGCAGATCGTAAAGAAACTTGTCAATGTTGTCGCTGGAGGTGTTTTAGCACGTTGAACAACATTTGAAGCCGTGAAATATACCCAATGACCATTCTCCAGATGCACCTCCAAATGCACAACAGCAGTATGACGTTCGTGATTAGGGATTGCGAATATACGCCAAATCGCTTTATACCAACCAAATTGAAAGCGCGCAATTTCATCTTTGGTATTTGAGGTTAGGATGCCAAAAACCGCCAAATCACTGCCTTACATTCGTACTGTTTCGATTCCTAGTTCCATGATGGCTTTTTCGTGAAAGATTTGATCGTTTTGGTCGCGAATATCGGCACAATAAGCTAATAGAAACTCGAAAGTTCTTGAAACAAAACGTCAACCGATAGACTTCAAAATATCTTTGTAACCATAGACAATAATAATATTAGCTGTCAGATTCCTTGCCTTTTGTTATAAATTTTTTAACAAATAAAATATTAAACTGATATTTTGACTAATATTTATTTTGTTTTTGTCTTTCTCTTCCTGTCTTTTGTTTTTTTTTTGGTTCAAAATATTCCGTACCTTACGTAGGTACCTACTTACAATACCCACTTTTGCGTCATTTTTGTTTATGGCGTTGCTATGGCAACAATTTTTCAAACTGACCGTTCTGTCAAATGACAATAGTCTTGTATGAAAACATGTTTACGTAAATATTCAATATTTTTTCTTAATCAAATCAATTTTGAGTATCTTTTAGCTTATTTACGGTTCTAAGCTACCTTTCAATCAATTTTCAGCCATGTCGGTTCAGCCGTTTTTGAGTTATGGAAAACCTAACTAACACGAGTTTCTTTTATATATATATAGATTATTGTCTATAAAGTAACACATTATTTTCGTAGATAAATATTTCAATTAGTGGTGATATGAAATAATTGTTTTATTATGAGTATATTAAGTAGTGGTATCAGCTTGATATAGCTGATTCGCTCGCCTGACATGCACAACTAATGTTAGTTTTAATTGTATAATAATATAATACTTGTAAAATAATATAAAATAATACACGGTTTTTGCATACGCCATTTTATTTGTTATGACAGTTGGCCCATTTCCTGTTGGTGCCACTGTCATCTTAAATTCAAATTTTCTGCCCCCACGGTTGGCACAGTAATTCGATATCAAAATTAGAGAGGAAAATATCAGTAGAAATGGTACGATTTAAATTATCACCTTGCTATTCAATAAATATATGTATGTCATAAAAACTACATTATCTTAAAAATATGCATTATATTCTATAACCATATGGTAAACATAAAAAGTAATGCTTCAATAGTACCTATTTTATACGCATTCTTCTAGATCGTTGCGAATTTTGGCATCTCATCAAAAACCAATGCAGTCGTAAAATTTGTTTTGAGGGAACGATGGCTATACGTTGTGTAAGTGGACTGGTTGAGACATATTTTTCAGTAGCATAAATTACAGCTGCCTTTTATTTGGGCCCCAAAATCTTGCTATTCTGGTAGTTCATCGAGAGCCATAATTTGTTTTGATGTTGGATTTATGTATACTCTACATCGTATGCAAACGTATACGACGCTCATACAATGCACGTTAACCAATAATAAATAACAAAAAATATACCTAACAATTTTTAGTTACAGAAAAAATTATTATTTTATGTCTAGGATGTTCTTTGTTTACATTACATTTCGTCAATTTATTGTGTAATCAAACTAATAAATAACTTTAATGTGACATATTTCGTACTATTCTTATTAAAAACTATTCTAAACGCACCTTAACTTGATAATGTATGTAAATTCGACGTGACGAATACAACAGTTTTTCCAAGAAAATATTCTTAATGTTTAAAGCACTTCAGTAAAGTTCAGTTCTGCCTTTTTCTGTCATTACAACTAGCACGCAAGGAGTGCTAATGTATTATAATAGAGGAGTAGATGAAAAAAAGAGTTTACCAAATATTATATATATCTGGAAAATTGTAACATGAAAAATTAATTTAATGAACTAATAAATCATAGATCATCATCATCATAATTGTCATTAAATTGACTAAAAATAGTGAGTTTTACCTTATTCTCACATATTTATATCAGCAAAGATAATGTTCGCTGTTGCGTTAATCTATATGTTTTAATGTTAACACATGCAGGAGAATACTGACAGATGGTAATCATCATCAGCCTGTGTCCGTCCACTGTTGAACGTAGACCTCCCGCATGAGTCTCCATCCTCTTCGATCCTCCGCCTTCCGCATCCAAGTCACTCCCGCTATCCTTCTTATATCGTCAGTCCATCTTGCAGGGGGTCGGCCAATGCTTCGTTTGCCAGTTCTTGGGCGCCATTCCAATACTTTTCTTCCCCATCGACCGTCGTCTCTTCGACAGATATGTCCTGCCCATTGCCACTTGAGTGTGCCTATTCGTTGGGTAGCATCAAAAAAAAAAATGGTAATAGTGATGCTAAAATCTTATTGGTTGATTCTACGTCGCTGGCCATGTTACTTATGGTTAAGTGCTGTATGTGGGGTGTAGATCCACCAATATCATAGACTACAGCCTGAAATTTACGAAACATCCTAATTATTACAGGAAATCCCAACAAATTGGTGGCTTTTACGAAATGACTTTCCTCCAACAACAATTTTGTTCAATAGGCTATGACTTGCATTTTACGGGTGAGGAATCAAATTCACACCAACCAAGGGGGTACTTGTAGAAGTAGAAATCGATTACAAATATTTTTTTAATCTCCGTCGTTGATCGAACCCATGACCTTCGGCTTGCAAAGTAAACGCTCTACAAGCCACTGAGCTATACCCGCTGACACCTATATAATTAAAAGTGATTCTTACTTTCAACACTCATTCATATACATAATCACATAATAATTTTAATGATCAACTAATTGTTAATATATAATATGTATAGGTTATAAGACGTTATTTTGAAATTAAACCATCAAAATTTCAAATGTACATTTAAAACGTTAATCTAAAACCATTATAAGACGTGAAATTTACGCATCGTTCACGAAAAATATATTTTTTAAAAGTCTTTGCTTACATGATTTGGCTTTGACTTTGACTTGCTATTTCTACACCGACGAGTATTTAAAAATATCAATATTGTGAAGTGTTTGAAACATATTTTTAAATTTAATTTTATAATTATTATCCTGAAATCGACCCCATAAAATAGAAAGCCTTTATTTGAAGAATTATCCTGTCGATTATTTTTTAAATTCTGCTCTCAGCCTATGCTTATTTTTTTAATACGAAAAAGCGTATATATCAGAAGATGTGTTTTGTAAATAACGATTTAATTACTTTTAAAAATTATATCGTACAAAAATATTTGTATAGTGTATTCCTAGTAAGACTTTCAATAACAAACTCTAATGTAAACAATATGAGAAAAATACATAATCATAATTCATTGAATATGTCAAACAAAACTTGTATAAATTCATTGTGAAACTTGGTGAATTTCCTCGTATAAAAGTACAATCATTTCAAGTTCCTTAGCCAACGCTAGAGAGTATAGAGAGGAAGAAGTTATCCTAACGTTTCCTTTGACGCACCTGGCCTTTCATACATTAGGTAAAACTTTTCGTATGAAAATCTCAATGGAACAAGTTCCAGCAGATTCTTTGTCATATCTTTGTTATTTTTTCACAAAGTTTTAACTCGAGAAGGGAATATAAAGTTGACAAACAGTAAATTTGTACGACGAGGTCTTATAGATTTTTTACGCTCATCCACCACCTACTGCTAGAATTTTTTATTCAGTGTTTTTTTAGTTCATATTTCGTGTTCGCACACAAGCTGAAAAAATGGTTATCTCATATTGTCAAAATAAAGTTTTATGATCTACTACGTTCCTCATTGAACCCAGATCAGCTTTGAATCTTTATAAAGAAAATTTTGTGTATTGTTTTTGACTGATTTCTACGACTAAAAGAGCCTTGTGCATATATCTTACGAACTTCGTATAAATGTCGCAGGTTCAACAGGTTAAAACAAAGCAGTTCAAAATAAAAGGATTACTCGTGTTCAAGATTTTTTATAAGTTAAGTCAAAATGCATCTCAGAAGTAATAACAATCGTAATTGAATTATCTTATAATATATATATTTTCAATTAATAAAAACTAATGTTTTAAGTTAATAATACATTATTGAAAAAGGCTTAGCATTTTAGTATTTTTTAATATATATAAATTAGTCTGCAGTTACACCCAAAAAAAAACTGTTTTTTTTTGTATTTTGTAATCACATACAGGAGAATACCGACAGATGGTGATAGTGATTCTAAAGTTTCATCTGTGGATCTATTACGCTTACTTTTTTATATATGGATAGGCGCTACACATGGAGTGTTGATCCGGCAACGTCATAGAATACAGCCCGACATTCACGCATAATCCTTATTCACTGGACGACTTTCGTCTACGACTAAATTTGATGAAAAGGCTATGACTGCCATTTTACAGGTAAGGGATCAATTCACACCAATCGGGGTATTTTAGAGCTCAGAAATCAATTTAAAAATATTTTTTCTTTTAAACTCCATCAGGGGATCGAATCAACGACCTTTGTTTTACCAAGCAAACGCTGTAACCACTGAGCTAACAAGTAAAATATCATATCCTCGAAACTAATATTTAAAGCAGAATTTACAATGAAAGGAATATACTTAGCTTTATGTATGCGTATTTTACTGTATAGTATTTATCGTAGAATGATTTTATTATAAGAAAAGAAAAATACGAGTTTTCGCTACACAGTAAAGATTTCATTTAGTTTCTTTCAGTTTCCTGTCTCTGTTTTTCAGCTGCATCTGTTTTAATAAAGTATTTTTTACCTGTCAGGCCAGGTGAAGGTGGCAGGAGCTTTGCCTCCCTTAGCTTATAATACGAAACAATATGTTCAAATGCAAGTACCTTCTGACTACACGAAGAAAAAAATGTCATACGTTTTATATACGGTTAAATTAGTTGTTTCAAATAAATGCTTATAAAATGTACGTAATAAAAAAGTAACATTTTAGTAACCATTTATTTTTCAACAAGTTGTTAAGTTATTATACGTGCAAAAATTAGATAGAGCATACAAATATTGAACTCAAATCGAAATCAATTGGTTTCTTAACCATAATAATAATTATTTTTCTACGACCAAAACGAATCTATTTATTATAAATGATACACGATTTTTAATTTGTACAATAAATTGCTGTTATAATATTTATGCAACTAAAAATGAGGTTGCGGTATAATTTTTCTTTTGAATTTTGAAAAAAATATTTTTATAATATTTTTTAAAATGTTGAAGATTCTCAGATTTGGTTCAGTTTTTTCCATTTGTTTGTCTCAAAGAGAAAAACTACAGATTTAATCAAAGAAAAGCTCCGCTGTCTTCTAAGAAAAGAACGAAAAACCTGTTGGAAGAGAAAAGTAAAGACCAAAGAAGACTATGAAAGACTAAAGAAGAGAAATGAAGCAACAATGAGAGACGCTGCAGGAGAGAAAACAATATGACCTTTCATTAGACAGACAACTAGTGGCATTTGTATTTTTAACTATTGAATTATTATTACTCATTTAAATGGTGCAAGTACCATTATTTATTCATTCATTCAAGTTTATTAATTGGAGTAAATAATTGTTACAAATTGCCACCATAAAGTTTTGTTAGCCGAACGAACTTTGCGTTGTTTTATATTAGTTCTGCTTCCATAGCACCACTAAGTGAATTCATTATATGTGGCTCATTGACATTTAGCCGACACAAAAAATGATAGAATGTTTCGTTAGGTCAATTGTTCATTCGCTTAAATTACACTTAGAAACATTTGATCATAAAATTCTCAAAAAGCGACTAACAACAGGTGGTGACCCATCCATATTTCGTTTAATGTTGTTTTACTTCTGTGGTTTAACGTGAACGGCGCTAGTGATGTGCTATTGCCACTCTTCTGAATTTCAATTGCAGAAAATAAATACATAGGCAGCTATAGCTATTAATATGAAATAAATAAATATTCTGCGTAAGTAGTTCTGTATTCGTATTATTTACTCGAAAATATCTTTAAGTCGTCGTTATTCTGAATGCAAACCATTTTATTCGGAAAGGACATTTCTCGGAAAATTACGCGGTAATTCATGACAAGAAAAACAGAGTGGAAGTCTCTTAATAATTTCATAACGAAGTGAGAGTCAACACGAAGTCGCCCGGCGGATAACGAAGTGGAGGAGCAGCGACAAATATGCTCCTGGCGCGGAGACTCCGAGAGCTATCTGAAAGACGTACAAGGAGACTGAAAAATACTGAAGCTTACTGAAAAAAAAAACTGTGCAAGACTTTTGAAACCATAAAAATTAAAGCTTCGGTGAACCATAAAAATTAAAAATGTTGCTTTGTGAATCAAAAATATAATAAAATAACAATAAAAATAAATAAGTAATATATATTCGTGTCGGAAACAACAGGGTCAGATTCTGTCTGCCCAGAACTTGGCGACGTCGATGGAGTTACTTCAGGCCATTATCAGGTCTTCCTGGGTGCAGCTATTCGGGCACACCACACACTCCAGAAGGTATGACAGGGTCTGCTCCACGCCGCAGTCACATTCAGTTTCCTACAGTCGACAACGGAACTGGTGATACCTGAGGCCACCCTGCGGCTGAAAATGTGGAGAAGCGCAACTGAGGGGAAAACTTGGATTGCCCCTAAAGAAGACCTAGCCTCTGGACATGACCGAGGGTGGAATATATGGAGGTCCCTTAACAGACTTCGGAACGGAGTATGCCTGATGAGGACACAGATGAATAAGTAATGACTGGCAAATATGAATGTAAAAAAAATTATTCAGTAAGTATGAGAATTAAGAGCGTTTGATTACCATATAAGAAAATGAGGACTTGATCTCTTTATAAAAAAAATATTTCCGATCGATTTACAATCTCTATAAACACCCCAGGTCGGTGTGAGAATGTTCTATTACGCAAAAAATAAATTGGTTTTTGTTGTTGATCTGTGTAGGATACCACTCGTTCTGAGTCACATGTCTGAGTCAAAATCGTACAAATGGACGGTGCGTGAATGCCCACTTATACACTAACACAATAGGCATATTGTAATCTTACAACGTTAGTAAATCAATATTTCACGTACAGCGCTTAGGCGTTCATGAAAATAGCAAGCATCATAGAAATCACTAAGAAGATCTAAAAATCGACATTCTTGATCCATCATCATTCATTTCGAAATCTTTTACTAACCAAACAAAAAAGCAAAATTACACAAAACACATTACAGTAATTTTTACAAGTTTCATTCATAGAATAATCTTTTTATTCTTCTAAGGCCAGATTAATATTATTTTTGTCAAGAATATATTACGAGAGTATATATACAAGAGAATATATGTAAGAGTATCTGTGACGATTCTTTGAAAGAAATAAAAAAAATACGTTTCAAAATATTCATGGAGTACGAAAAGATCACACCTTCAAAGCAAAGAATATTTTTCGATCAATTGTTTGATTTGGGGTCTTAGATTATTTTTGTACTTTGAAGAAAGCTAAGTGTTTTTTTTTTATAAACCGGCTAAGTAATTTGTATCACGCTGTAGTTGCGAGGTGATGAGAAGAAAGATTACCCGGTAGAGGTGGGAGGAATCTTGGATAAAGGGTTGGGAGGGAGGGTGGAGGAGGGAGGGAAACTTTTTCTTTCAGCCTTTCAAGAAGCGTCGCTAGGTAAGAATTTAAATAACAGACGTTTTATAATCTGCTGAAATAATTTGACTTACGGCTTATTTGAACCATTTAAAATATTAAAATTATATTCAATTAATTTCGAAAAATACTTTTTTAAATATATTTGTATGATACTAAAAATATATATTCATCAATTATTATTATATCACAAATGATTGCCATAACTTTCTGTAAGGCGTCATAATCATCGCATCGTTCTTTATCAGTTTTGGTTCTCAGAGGTCTACCAAGTACATTGTATGTAAAGTTGCCGACGGAATTTCAAGATAGTATGAGCCCGAGGGCTTAAAAAAGGCATCTGGTGTTTGCTCTCTTGCGGTATTCAGAGAACATATCACTCTTAAAATAAATTGACAGGCATATACAATTGGGATGGGCAGCATTTGGAGAAACTAAAGTACATTTTTACAAACGAAAATTCCGCAATGTCTAAAAACTAAGGCGTTTAACCAATGAATCCTCACTGTGTTAACTTAAAGGCGCAGAGACGTGGAATCTAAAAACAAGTCTTAACCATAAAAAATATCACTCAGCGTGCTATAGAGAGATCCATGCTATATGTGTCGCTAAAAGATAGAATCCGGAACGAGGATATCCACAGAAGAACTCAAGTAGTGCGGCTACCCAACAAATAGGCACACTCAAGTGGCAATGGAACATATCTGTCTAAGAGACGATGGTCGATGGGGAAGAAAAGTATTGGAATGGCGCCCAAAAACTGGCAAACGAAACATTGGCCGATCCTCTGCAAGATGGACTGACGACATAGGAAGAATAGCGGGAGTGACCTGAATGCGGAAGGTAGAGGATCGAAGAGGATGGAGACTCATGCAGGAAGCTTACGTTTATCAGAGGACACATACAGGCTGATGATAATGATGATCCCTCTCAGGTTTGCTTTCGTCTCCTGACCGACTATAGTATTTCTAATGCTACCTCGTCCGTTTCTTAACTTCGTAATTTCTCACAAAGTCAAACTATTACCCCTAATACTGCTAGCAGGGTCCTGTTTTGAAAATTCATTACGAGGTTACGTTAGCTTTTGGTGAGAATTCAATATTCGCTGCCGTATACTCGTAGAGTGATGAAAATAAGCTGTTTTTACACATACTCATTCTTCCCATATAAATTATCGAGGACCAAACGATTCTCCCCCCTTAAAACTCATCTGATTCTTTTTAAAACGATTATAAACCGTCTGTATCATTTCTTAACAATATCTTCGTATTGAAAATGAAAATTTTAGTACATGTATGAGTTTTTAAAACACAAATAACCCGGTAATTATTTTTTAATGCCAACATAACAGAACAATAAAGACAGAGGGTGATATAAAAATCTCTTTTGCAATTTTTATTATGCTTACCATATTAATAGGATTTTACGTCTACCACCAATTTTCATTAATAGGCTATGGCAGGAGATTAAAAGATGATGGCTCGAATCCTCATCAACTGGTGGGTATTTATTTATAGAGATTTAAAATCTATTCATTTTTTTTTTACTTAATCTTTGTCAGAGACCGAGCATCCATCTCCTAGTATAGTAAGCAAGCGCTTTACCTATCTGTCGAAACTAAAAAAATATCATTGTTCAAAAGAGCGAGGATACATATTTCTCGGAATCTTATTCACTGAACGCGTTTGATATGAAAATTGAAGAGGCATATTGTAACAAAGACAATAAAAGAAAAAATCTAATGAAAGAATGAACTATAAATATCTACGGGGCCATGAACTAAAAACAAAAGAGTCAGTAGGTATTTCCTGGTTAAGAATTACACATAATACTTTCTTTTCTAATTCGTCGGTGAGAATTGTTCCTTCCCGCCGGTAATTCGAAATTGGAGTTCGCGTGTTCGAAATTCGAATGGCCGCAGTTTTTTCGCGCGTTATCTTCACCGTGTTTCAAAATGAATTGGATTCAGTAGCGGCGGTTTGATTAACCATAAATAAAATTTAAACAAATTTTTTGACCTTTCGATAATTGTATAAGATTTATTTCCAGTTCGACGGTATAAAATATTATTTTCTAGTATCAAAAATTGTGTGCTATGGAGAGATCTATGCTATGGAGAGATCCATGCCCAGCGTGCTATGGAGAGATCCATGCCCGGAGTGTCGCTAAAAGATAGAATCCGAAACGAGGAAATACGCATAAGAACTCAAGTATTGGATGCTACCCAACGAATAGGCACACTCAAGTGGCAATGGGCAGGACATATCTGTCGAAGAGGCGACGGTCGATGGGGAAGAAAAGTACTGGAATGGCGCCCAAGAACTGACAAACGAAGCATTGGCCGACCCCCCACAAGATGGACTGACGATATAAGAAGAATAGCGGGAGTGACCTGGATGCGGAAGGCGGAGGATCGAAGAGGATAGACTCATGCGGGAGGCCTACGTTCAACAGTGGACGGACACAGGCTGATGATGATGATGATAAAAATTGTGGCTTTTGGATTACACCGTGTGTGGCAAAATTTTGTATTAAACCGATATTTTGACTGCCATCGCAGGGGTCATCGTCTGGATTACTGATTTCGTGATCATTCATCTTAGTAACAGAGCACCGATCTCCACGAGGGAGATATGGGTTCCAAACCCCGTTAAATAGAGTTTTTTTTTATATTATGATTTTCAATATTATTAAAAAAAAAATCTAAACACGTACAGGAGAATACAGACAGATGGTGAAAGTGATTCTTGAATTTCCATCTGTGGAATCCCATGACGCTTACCATGCTGCATATGGCTAAGCGCTGCAAGTGAAGTGTTAAACTTCCAACGTCATAGACTACAGCCCGACATTCACACATCATCCTTATTATTACAGGAATTGCCATCCTTATTACGACATTCGTCTACCACCAATTTTGATTAATAGGCTATGACGTGCATTTTACGGGCGCGGAATATAATTCACACCAATCGTGGGTATTTTAGAGCTCAGAAATCCATTACAAATATTGTATGTTCATTTTTTAAAAATCTCATTTGGTGATCGAACCTTTGACCTTTCGCTTGGAAAACAAACGCTTTAATTTTCAATTGTTTTGGTACCAAAAGATAACTACAATGTGAAAGTTTCCTACAGTCGACAACGGAACTGGAGATACCTGAGGCCACCCTGCGGCTGAACATGTGGAGAAAGCGCAACTGATTTTTTACTTGGATTTTCTTTACATGACCAAGGGTGAATAAAATAAAAAACAGACTTCGGACCGGAGTATGCAAGACGAGGACACAAATGAAGGCCTGGCAGTTTTACAGCGGACCGACTGAATGTGACTGCGGCGTAGAGCAGACCCTGTCACACCTTCTGGTGTGTGCGCTGTGCCGAGTGGCTGCACCCAGGAAAAATCAGACGATTCTAATCCCTGTTGTTTCCGAAAATAACTAAGAACATTCATTTCTTTACGGTGCTAAAATAAAAATGCGCACTCTGGTGTTGGGTTATCAGTACACAATTAAAAATCAGCGATTAATCGTAAAAATAAGAACATTCATAACTTACCCCCTCAATTTATTATAATTGAAGTAAAAAAATTGAGATTTATAAGCTGAAAATATTAAAAAAAAAACATCTGGCAACGCTCACGGAACGGGCATAGGTCCACTCTGGTTTCAGCTCGATAGCTACTGCCGTTAGTCGTGGAAGCGGCCGGCGTGGCCCACTCCCACTCTCTTCCCTCTTCTTTCACCGTGAAGTATGAAAGAGTGAGATGAGAATATAGTGTCGCACTTCCCGCACATCGTTGACACCCGATCGAGGCACTCACAACACGAATTTGTTTCCGAATTTCACAAAATACCTCTGATGTACCCGATACATTCTGATTAGTATTATTATTTTTTTTAAATCAATGCGTTCATATGTAATGCAAGAATACCCTAAATCATAACCTTGTATTTATTATATTTAAAGAAAGATTGATGGTTATTATAAGCAATGTGTAGAAGATACACATCACAGGGAAGGAAAGGTTAATTATCATAAATGTAACAACTACCCTGCAAAAAATACAAATCCGCGAAATCTAACAGTTGCAAATTATGTATTTAAAAGGATCGAGATTTATTGACGTGTTTATTTGGATGGTGTGTATTTGCTCCGCCCCTGGTCGGGCCATAAATAAATCCGAGCGCGTAAGTTTTTTAATTGAATTCCGCCCCGCGGCGAAGAATGTGAATTAAAAGCTACATGTTTGTTTGATTAATTAAAAGATTGCCAGATAGATGCACGGGCCGCCCCTGTCGATTGATAACTATTTGGAGCCTGGCAACACAGAAACGTTTGACATGGAAACATTTGAATATATTTGAAATGTTCCAACTGTATTTTTTGTAAAATAAATTGTCAATACTGAACTAAAAAAAATGCGCTTTTCACTATTTATAAGGGCGTTTTTTATATGATACAAACTTCACTCGTATTATATTAATGCTTTATTTTATTAAGAGTAGTTTTAATAGTAATGGTACCCTAACGTATAGTCTACAATACAAGAAACACAGTCGTTCAATTATTTTTATACATATTTCAAGCGTATTATGTTCATCTGTACTTTATTAATTGATAAATTTGCACCAAAGTCAGACCCATGAACCTCGTTCCAATACATATTGACTTACAGATTTTTTTATCCAGCTCTTTCTTTAACACATTAGGCAGTATTTGGAATGTTTTTCTAGAATATGTGTTTTCTGTCTCAAACAATGCAAATATTTGTAAGAATCAGACTAATATAGATAGTATACAGTTGCAATATTATCTTAATATTATTTCACACACACAACTACTTCACTTCCATCCACTTAGAGCTAGCTGATAAGTCTTAACATCATAAATAGATAAATCTATTATTTATCATTTTCTATATATAAAAATACGAGTACTTCGAAAATTCGTAGTATAATAATAATTTCAGATATAAAATAAAAGATTCTTTAGAATTTATTACGGATATTTTTTTTTGACGACATGTTTCAGCCACGTCGGATGGCCATTTTTAAGTTAATTAGTTAAATTTTTGTTGGCTCTATATAAAGCAAAAGAGTGAGCGAAAAAGTTAACCGGATTTTATAACGCCTTCATCAGTATCATCAATTAATTATATTTTTACCTAGAATTGTACAGCTTCCCCATCTACTTTTGGATTATCCA
Organism: Glossosoma conforme; assembly: GCA_022606575.1. Taxonomy (NCBI): domain Eukaryota; kingdom Metazoa; phylum Arthropoda; class Insecta; order Trichoptera; family Glossosomatidae; genus Glossosoma; species Glossosoma conforme. Next base: position 1,404,044 of record JAGTXR010000075.1, on the reverse strand, counting down.
CTAAAATATTTTTTGCTAAAATTATCTAAAATTTTACTTAAGTGCATTTTGATGTACATGTTTATTGTTTTCTAATGGCCTTTGCAATTATAAATATTATTTTGTTGTGAAATCAATGAATTCCCTTATACATTAATGATTTCCTAAAACCACATTTACCCATCACACAATTTATATACACCTTTCCGTTCACTCTTTTGCTTTATATAGAGCCAACAAAAATTTAACTAATTGACTTGAAAATGGCCATCCGACCTGGCTGAAACATGTCGTCAAAAAAATAAAATATAGGTGGAAAAAATTCTAAAGAATCTTTTATTTTATATCTGATAATATGGAATTCCACCAAGAAATATCGTTTGAAAAAATCGAAGTAATAATAATACATGGTTCATTTAAATTTGAAAGCTCTCTTTTCATAGTATCCTTGGGTAGTTTAAGCTTTTCTCACCCTTGTCCTACTGTAGATGAATGTGGCCCTACTTTGTTTCCGCCAGATTAAGCCTTCCTCACTTACGCGTATCCCGATCCTTCTTCTTTCTCCACCAGCTCACTTACATCCACAAAAATACCGTAAAGTTTATCGGTCTTCTCACTCCTACAGGAGTCTCACCTTTTTTCAATATCAAAATATTTACATAAGTTTCTACTAATAAATTGATACACATATACAAATCTACAAAAAATATCATATTCTTATGTCATTATTCTCGTCAATTTCTTAGAAAAAGAAACGACAAAAGCTGTGATTTAGTCGCAAAGTATACACATTTTATTTGGGATGTATTTTAGGTATTCTATGACTTTCAGGCGCGTCAGTTAGATGATGTTTTCAGAAAATTTGCTTAGTGGTTGTCTATATGTACACATTTAGTGGATTGCGTGTGTTAATTACTTAATGTCTTCAATATATTAAAATTATATAACTGCAAATATGGAAATGACTATAGGATTCCAAAGCCATCCGATCATCAAACGAGTTTTTGAGACCGTTCGTTCTAAATCGTCACATGTAGGGATACTCGGAAAATTTACAATGATTTTGAAAAAAAAACATTTAATCTTTCTTAGTTCAAATTCCCTTTTTGTAGTTTTTTATTCATGAAGCGCAAGAGGCTTAAGCTCCAGAAAATATGAAATTTAAAACTCAACAGTCGTTTTTTCTTCCAGACTTTATTTTTCATTATATTATTATTATTTTAAACTACATTTAGCATTTTCACTTTACGTACAGCATGATTACAACCATACTGAAATTTTGAAAACCTATAACATCTTTACATTATCTCTTTATCCAACATTTCGAAACAGCATAACCTTACATCTAACTTCTCTTCCAAGGATCTTCATATTCGCGGCACGTTTTTTTCATCCACAGCTAAGTCCATTTTTCGCTTCGGTACTAACTCCGTCTTTACAGTGTAATGCTCGCCATATGAAAATAGGGGGTTCCCATCTTTCCCTCCGTACGCGTACCGGTACAATCGATTACTATTCAGCGCACTTGACTCGTTCCCGCGCAAGGGAAAACGCCGGGGAAAACCCAATAATATTTTAAGTTTTCCCGATACGAATGCAAACGCCAGGTGAATTCTGATACAAAGTCTAGTCAATGCTAAATATAAACTTTAAAAAGTGAGTTTTTGTACCTGCAATTGCGTGTATACAATTATCACTAGCTGACCCACTAAACTTTGTTTTTCCTGTAAAAATTATCGTTAATACCTCGTCTCTAAACCTAATAAACCTACATTGTAAATATGCTGTATTATCAGGTTTAAAGGCCACTCCTTTGGCTTGTATTTTATAGGCATTATGGTTATCAATAATAAATCATCATCATTATTATACTATCTCCGTTTCCTAAAGTGCAGCATATGATCAAATTAAATATAAATACTTATAATTTCAAATTATAATCAGCAAGCTTCATAGTTTTTATTGTAAGACTATTATCTCTGTATTTCATACTCAACAATGCATTTATAGTTTCCCGTCATCCTACTAGTTATTCCCAGTATCCTAACGCTTATACAGTCAACACTACTATGCGGTTGAATTTGCATGGAAGACACGTCCTACAGCAAGAACGCCAGAGAAGCCAAATAATATGCAGTTACACCTGGAGGAACGTGGTAGTGTAATGGCTTTCAAAACAATTTTCTTTTATATTTAATTATTTATTCGTGCGACTTTTTCCAAGCCAAAAAGGAAAAAAACTTTCAGTGGACACTGTGCATATGAAAAGAATATATGTTGTCTGTTTAAGGATATAATAAATTATTATGCATTGATATTGAATATTATTTAAAGAGATTTATATTATATAAAGTAAAGAAAACGAATGCCGATACATTCCAAAGTTTGTTGATATTTAGAAAGATATCAAATAAACAAATTCGTGATTGTTTTCTCATTATAAAATAGCGAATTGAAACTATTAAGTTAAATTTATTATCATATTATTAGTTACAGTTATTGATATTGAAATTCTCTGGCGCAAAAAAACGACTCTTGATCATCGAAATCCTCATCAGGATGCGTGTTGGATGGATGAGTAGAAGGTCGCCAAAGCACAGAACTCGTCGAGAAGCACATTGATATTGATTTTAAGTAAGACTGCTGAAATTCGGCCTGCTACCCGAGACAGAACATTCTGTTTACTCGACGACACCCGGGCAGCGACGGTCACTGTGGTAGTCAGTCACTTCACTGAACATTCATAGCAACCACCTGGCAAACTATAGCGCTCCACACGATAGGTAGCGACTTCAAAAAATGGCGTATGGAGCGCCACGTCTTTTAACTACTTAAATCTAAAACTAAGAGTCACATTTTTATATGTGTGTGTCAGACGAGCCAACAAAAATAAGAGACACAAGATTGCATATCGAGGCTTTTCGGCACCAGCCTGAAAGGGTTATATCGATTTGGTATCAATATCAACAGACTTCGGACCGGAGTATGCAAGACGAGGACACAGATGAAAGCATCTGTGTTTTACAGCGGACCGACTGAATGTGAATGCGTCGTGGAGCAGACTCTGTCACACCTTCTGGAGTGTGCGCTTTGTCCGAGTAGCTGCAACCAGAAAGACCTAATGATGACCGAGAGTAACGCCATCGACGTCGCCCACTTCTGGGCAGACAGGATCTGACCCTGTTGTTTCCGACACGATTATATCAATATTAAGTCATTTTGTAAGGATTGGATTTCTTTAAATAGAAGTGAAAGTAATATGTACATACGAGTAACAAGATTATTTCGGTAATATGGAAAATATTTCAAAGTTTTGTTTGAGAATCCCGTCTCTTCTACATATTCACATGCGTGCACGTGTCCGTACGTGGCTAACACGTGAGCTGGAGAACAGCAGTGGTGCAGTCTGGGGAAGGTGTTAAAAATCTTATCAATTATCTACAAATGCAGATCGAGATAAAATTTCAAGGGTTTTATTAATCAATTATAAAGGCATACAAATGCATTTATTACAACACATATTAACATAAATCTCTTACATTTACACATACTCGTACATGTGAACACTGTCAAATGATGATGTACAGATATCATTTGAGGGTACTATGACGCATACCTGTTTAAAGCTGGCTAAGTTCCGCATGTAAAGTATAGATGCTTATGTTATTGGACTTCAATATAAAGCTTAAAATATAATATTACTTAAATTAAAAAAAAAAAAAAAACTACTTAAGTTGTATCGCAAATAGCACTTTGACAAGAAATCTTTTTATGAATTATTATTTCAAAAAGTTTTTAAAGACTTTATCAAGCAGTCATTTAATAAAAAAATAATGCATATTTAAATAATGTTATAATACATATTTATTTGAAAAACTCTTATAAAGGGTCCGCCAAATAACTTTTTTTTTTAAAACATGGCGCAAAACATCGAGTATAGCTTCGGCTGTGTGGCACGTAGCGCCGTCTTGTTGAAACCAAATGTTGCCAATATCCTCTTCTTCAATTTTTGTGAACAAAAATTCGTTCAACATGGCCGCGCCGCATGGAAGCGCCATTGATGGCGCTTCACGCACACTTTCTGCCACAGCAGCAATATTCTCGGGTGTACGCACTGTTTATGGCTTTTCCCGCTTTGGTTTATCGATGAGGATGGCAGTTTCTTTCACTTTTTTCACAAGATAACGAACATACGGAGCTGACGGTGATTCTTTTCTTCCAAAATCCGTACGCAATTTTCGCACACATTCTGCAACATTACCATGATTTTCAAAGTAATGTCGCAATATTTTCCAGCGTTGTTCAATCGTATACACAACCATATTCGTTTAGCGGAAGGATAAAACTAATTATCTGACAAATCAGACATTAGCTAAGTGTTACCATTCACGAAATAAGCACTAGTTGAAAAAAAACGTTAGATGACGGACCCTTTATAACGTAACCCTCGTAAAACGCAAGCTTTTTTTCCTTTCTTACGAGATGTTTCTGTATAGTTCATCCAGTGTATAAAGAACCCTATGACACATTTATTGCCCTGTGCCAAATATCGTCTGATATAACGTTGTAAAAACGTTCACTACTTATATTAATTTTATCAACATAAACAAAAGCCTCTCTTCTTATATATAATAAGTTTTTTAAGTAAATATATCATAATAAAAACAAAATAATAAAATATATATACATATTGTTACAAATTAGAAAAAATACGGCAATTTCTAACTATAATAATACAAAATCTGACGAATGTAAAACGCCATCTCGCATTGCTGCAAAAACCAGTGTTGTGGTATAGATAATCGTATTTTCGATTGTTTTTGTAAATACCTACTAAAATGAAATATTAGAATTATTATCAATTATAAGTGAATATTAACAGGTTTTAAGAGATATGTAAAACAAACTTTAAATAATAATATTAGTAATATGAAAATTTTTAAGAAAAGCGAGTGTAGAGATAAATATTAGCACATAACTAAGCTAAACTTACTAAGAGACGTCGTACTGCCTTGAAATAATCTCACTGACTTTAGAGAACCTACCAGTTTAAGAAGTGTTGGTATTTCGTTGTGGTCATAGTATGCATACACGTGATTTCGAATTGCTGCCAAATTAAAGCTTTTGGGTTTTGTAATTAAGCATTTCCTCTGTCGTTTCTTATTTGGTGTTAATATTTTTTTCTCTTCTAATGAAGATTCACCGTATTTCTCGTCTGTGATCCGAGATACTGTAGATTTACCGATTCCTAGGGCATCCGCGACCCGATCTCAAATGTTTTCTTTAATAAAACAACTTTAACAATACTAACAATAAATATAATAATTACAACAACAAAAAACACAAATCGATCAAAGAACAACGCGCTACTAAAAGTCGTACATTTGTACTGATCCACACGCCGCCATGCGGCAAAAAATGATACTAAAATATAATTATTTTCGAAGAAGAAGAGAAGAAAAATCGATATAATAGAATAAAGAATGTTCTCCCCATCTCTTTTACACAGAGCAATAAAAATGCCATACGTATCAAGCTAAAACTTTCCAAATATAATATTCGCTACACTTTAAATTCTATTATTTAAAAATAGAGATGTTTATATACGATTCACTTCGAAATAAGAAAAAAATCTTGTAGTATTTAGAAGTCTTGAAAAAAAAACGTCATTATAATTTGTTGTAGCAATCAGTCGGAACAAGCGGCGTCCTCCTGAATAAAGCTCCTCCAGTCGATAATCAAATTTCCGTCCGAGATGGAAATATTCGTCTTATGATTTATTCCATTTGCCTCGTTAGGATTCCCGCAATGAGATTTATTTAATTTTCCAATTGATTTTCAATTCATTTGCTTCGGTTTGCTTTGAGAAATTTATGATTTTATTTATTCATTAGTGAGCTGCCCTGGTAAAAGAATTGAATACTTTTATGACGTCTTTCATTCAAAATCTTTTATTTATAATTTTTTCCGATTATAAAATAAATAATCTAGATTTCGTTATTTAATGTCGAGCATTAAAAATACAAAATTGTCCAGTATCTGTCGAAAATAATCTAAAAATTATCATTTTAGTAAAAAGAAACTACTCTTTTTTCTAGATTCTTTTCTAGATTATTAAAAATAACAGGAATATATATACAAATAATAAAATAATAATTAAAAGGCAAGAAAATATAATTACATGTCTGTAACCTTTTGTAAAAAAATTAACAAATGTTACTACTGAGGAGAATCAATAAGTCATAACAAAATTAAAAAAATCAAATGTATGTATTTGTAGATTAGCAAAAAGTTATTTAGTTTAATTCACAATCATCCCTCAAAAATATTTTTATATTGAATAGATATTTTTATACAGATAAACACAATATGTTTCAATTATTTTTCTATGAAGGCACTGCTGGGCGTGTGTAATTAGTGTGGTAATATAAATAAAGAGATTACGTTGGCGGATCCTTCATGGTATGAAGAAGGAAGAGCCACCATTGGCAGTCATTAACAACCATGGCTCGCGTGACCGCAGCTCTAATTACGGGGACGAACGTCACGCGGGCAGGAAAAACCAAATATTATACTAAAAATACTGTACATATTTCTACATCAAAAGTAATTAAAACATTTTTTGCTTACAATTTTATCATTTTTTTTTGCGGTATCCATTATTAACCTTGATCTACTTTGTCCATTACTAATCCCTTGTAGGTTCGTATGATCAGAGACTGACCTACACTGATGATATATGCTTCGGTTTGCTTTGAGAAATTTATGATTTTATTTATTCATTAGTGAGCTGCCCTGGTAAAAGAATTGAATACTTTTATGACGTCTTTCATTCAAAATCTTTTATTTATAATTTTTTCCGATTATAAAATAAATAATCTAGATTTCGTTATTTAATGTCGAGCATTAAAAATACAAAATTGTCCAGTATCTGTCGAAAATAATCTAAAAATTATCATTTTAGTAAAAAGAAACTACTCTTTTTTCTAGATTCAATTTATGTACTTTCAGTAAGGCATCGTTATTATGATTCTATAATTCCTGATATACTGTCAGGCATATCCTATTAAATCATAATTATTTAAATAACGAAATTTATTCAAAGAAGAAAAAATAAAATGAAAAAAAAAATTGTTCAAATTCACGAATTTTGGACGAATTTATATAAAACATTATGTTCAAAATCAAAGGACACAATTTTTTTAAAAATATTTTTATTCTTAATCCTAAAAATCTTGTTTCAATTGAAAATAAATACTAATAATAATTTTCCTATTATATATGGCTCAATTCTTAATTACTATTAAAAAATTCAGTACCTAGATTCAGAAAATTATGCGCTAGGCTTTTTTTATATCTCACTAGTTTTTATTATAAAAGTAGAAAGTATATAAACATTGATCATAACATTAAATTTTATTATTACTGCAATTTTAGGAAGCTCATACTGTTATTGGATGGTGTCCTGTTTTCCTTAAAACATTTTTTTTTACAAATTCAAACGTTATGTACAAAATATTTTTCAAAAATTTTTTACTATGCATTTATTCTGGTTACCTTTCAAATATAATTTGATGGTTGGTAGCACTGACTTACTATTTATTTATACAAGTATTGGTTCACAGAAATTGATTTTGATATTTTTATTAAAATTTCACTCTTCTGTGACTCGTTTAAAATTTGTTCATTTTAAAATATATGCAATGTAGAGCGCACCAAAGTCAACAAATGAAAGGGCAAATGAAATGTTTTTTTTTCCCAAGCTCGAATTTTTTTTATCAAATCTAGTATTAAAAATTGTGATTAATATTAACTAAATTGCGGGCTATGAAATTTTAAACAAATTTTATTTCCATTAATGTTACTTTTAATATATTTTAATATTATTTTTTAGTATACTAAAATAAAAAATAACGTTTAATACTTACTTCAAATAGGATTTCATTTGATGTAAAACATTTTATTTTTTAATTTACTTAATTAAAAAAACGATATAATGCAATCATTAAAAAAATATTAAATAATGAATAATATTTTGCATAAATTATTTAATATAATTTATTAGAACAAAATACATTAATTCAAGGTAGTACTCTTTCAACAATCCTTGGTAGTTAATTTTACGAGTACTATAATTAACTGGCAAATGTAATTAAAAGCATATTTTGAGCAGAGGTCAGGAGGCAAGCGATAACACAAAACGATACAACTGTATGATATTCAAATGAACTGAAAAACAAACTTTCAGGAGTTTTCAGAACCAATAACATCAATATTTATTATGTGCTTCATTTCGCAACGATTCGAGTATATTGGTGACTTTTAATATAGAGCTTAGCGTGTGCTATTTTTTTTTTTTCAGTATCACATTTATCAGAATTTTGATCATATTGACATCCGCCGTCAAATAAAGGCGACTCCATGTCATCGGTACGCATGTTGAATGGATGAGGAGCAGGTCACAAAGCATAAAACTCTTCGAGAGTACGTTGACGTTTATATTAGGTGAAATAAGACTGATAAAATTCGGTAGCCGCTGCCTTGGACAGAACACTCTGCTTACTCCATGATCTCCGGGCAGCGACTGGCACCGTGGTAGTAAGTCACTACGCCGCAAAAAATAGTGGCCACTTGGCAAACTATGGTGCTCTACATGACAGGATTTGTCAATACAAACAAAATTTGTATCGACAAATCCTGTCGCCTGCAAGTGGCATGTCTTATATCAACAGTCAAAAGAGAAAACATGCGTTACTTTTGAGGCATATATGAGCGTTTTTTAATTAGCATATTTTAAGCATATCGGATGATTAATTCGATTATTTTAGTCAATTTTATACGATAATATTTTAAAGTATACATCGTCTTAACTTAAAAGGCAACATAGTACTTAAAGCGAAGATCATAACGGCTTTCAAAAATATTAAGGCGGCAGATTGTGATGTCTATATTCCTGGGCAAAGAGGATATGGAATTCTTCTTCTTCGTAGTATCAATCCGATGGATTGGTTTGCAGCAACAATATCTTCGCATCTCAATATCCACTCCTCTTGGTCCTCTGCCACCATATTTAGCTCAGCAAAAGACCTACAACTCATGTCCTCGAACACTTGCTGCAAATACTCCCGTATAGGGTGCCCTCTGCAGTTTCTACCCTCAACCAATATGGAATTATGATGATTATGATGATGAGACATACTTTAATGTTTATGCAATCTTCACCATACGGCCTAGACAAAACTCTCGAGTTGTAATAATAAAACGTTAAGCACAATATGACGTTTTTTTTATGTTTTATCTATTAAATTTATATTGTATTTACCTTACACACTGTCACAATAAATATCACTTAACCAAAACATATAAGACAATTTAAAAATATTAATTATCATATGTCACTAGGTTATCATAAAATAGTAGAGTCTTTCATTTGATGCGTTTAATAACACCACGTATATCGAAGTATCAAACTCACTGAGAGTATCAGGTGAGCAGAATGGCAAGCGGATATTCTCCGGTGTACTAAGCAGTGTTTCACCGCTAATTTGCAGTAAATAACTCGTCTGATCGCGGATTACAAACCTCTCTCCACTTTGCCCCGCCGAGCCTCTTCCTCCTCAACCCCACTGCGAGCCTGATACCATTAGCATAAGGCCGCAGAACAAATAGTAATTTAGTCATGCGGTCTTCCATCATTACATTTGAGCAAAGCTATATTTACGAGCTCATTACGATAGAATACTTTTTTGTGTGATAATTTACAACCAGTCTACAGTCTAGACTTTTATAAGTGCAGCAAACACAGTTTTACAATTTAACAGATAATGGATCAAGTTAATAACAACTAGTTAATAAATTTATCCATTAATCATATACTAAACACTCTAAAATACTTACAATATTACCGTTGCGATTTTATTTTAAATTCAAATTTAAGTGAATTATGAAATTGTAATGTACACGTTAAAAAATCATTTTAATTGACTCTAAAATTTAGTTTATTTCGTCGAAACGTTTCGTCACCAATTTTTTTTCAGAAAAAAATCTAAATAATGTTAAATTTTTCATAGATACTATGGAATGCCACCAAGAACAACCGATCTAAATAATCTACATCAGAAAATAATTTGATTTCAAAACTGCAGGTACACAAGTATTACTTTTCTTTTAGATTTATTTTTAAAATACAGCATATTTTATGTGGGCTACCTCGATTCCATGTCTATTATCCCCATACTCCGCGATGCGGCGGCCGATATACTTTTTATGCTAATATTATGCTGGTCGGAAATTACCTCAGCGGGGGTCGGCCACCTCCAAACTACAAAGGTCATCTCCGAATCTACATTCTTCGTATCTTATCTTCGCGGGGAGTTGTTCGATCAGCGTCGCAGCGTAAGGAACTGGGTCTACGACGAACTGCCCGCGTAGAGCTATGAATACTCAGTGGTGTGCATCGTAAAAACATTAATTTAAATAAAAAAACTTTAATTTAATATTATCACACCATCTTGGTCTCCCTTGACTGGAGTATATAGTCATTACGTCATCGCCTCATTTTTTTTTTCAATTTGTTGTACTCGTTTTTAAACGGTTACTCATAACAATAACAAGCCATCCTTGAGGATGAAAATTAATTTTAATGTGTCTATGGGCACTTTTATTATGGTAAATTGAGCCTTTTAACTTAATATATAATAATAAAATACTTAAAAACTGTTCAAAAATAAAAAATATATATCATAAATAAAATATTGTTTTTATTTTTGACTAGATAGATGCCTTTCAGAGATGAAAATGCACTTACACTGAGTGGAACGTAACCAGTTATAATTATATAAAACGGCTTTTATTTCAGGCATTTTTTAAATACGGTTTTCTATTATTTCAAACCTAATCACTTAAATTTCATATAATTAATATGTGGTGGGGGGTTCTTGTATACGTACATACATATTTATATGCTGGAATATACTCGTACATATAAACATAAGTTCAAAAAAGTAATAATTAGTTATTACAAATAAGATGTGCCAACGGGTTCTTTCTTAAAATAATAGGAATATATACACAAATAATAAAAAAATAATTAAAAAGGCAAGAAATTATAATTACATGTCTGTAACCTTTTGTAAAAAAATTAACAAATGTTACTACTGAGGAGAATCAATAAGTCATAACAAAATTAAAAAAATCAAATGTATGTATTTGTAGATTAGCAAAAAGTTATTTAGTTTAATTCACAATCATCCCTCAAGAATATTTTTATATTGAATAGATATTTTTATACAGATAAACAAAATATGTTTCAATTATTTTTCTATGAAGGCATCGCTGGGCGTGTGTCATTAGTGTGGTAATATAAATAAAGAGATTACGTTGGCGGATCCTTTATGGTATGAAGAAGGAAGAGCCACCATTGGCAGTCATTAACAACCATGGCTCGCGTGACCGCAGCTCTAATTACGGGGACGAACGTCACGCGGGCAGGAAAAACCAAATATTATACTAAAAATATTGTACATATTTCCACATCAAAAGTAATTAAAACATTTTTTGCTTACAATTTTATCATTATTTTTTTGCGGTATCTATTATTAACCTTGATCTACTTTGTCCATTACTAATCCCTAGTAGGTTCGTATGATCAGAGACTGACCTAGACTGATGATATATATTTTTGTCGCTAAATAAACTATATGTTGTTCAACAATTAGATTCTTAACGAAGAGCTATCGCAGTTTCCAACAAACATTTAACCATCTATTTTGTTTAGCCGCTTCTATACTTATCTATCTATACTTACTAAAAAAATACTTTATCCCTAAAATAGCAGAACTTCACATATCAAAATCGCGATATTATTTTTTTTTACTAAGACTGGTGGTTGGTTAGTAAAAAAACTTTGCATATTTTTATCTAATGCGCTATTTCTTTGTAGTTTTCTTCAGCTTAAAACATACAGACATAATTCACAGGTAACCATAATATTTAAGTATAAATATTACTTTTAGATTTCTTTTAATACATCTCATAATATTTAAAATCATTTGATGAAACAAATAAATATTTAATGGTATGATAAAGTGCAAAAAAAATATTTTTATTGGTAATATATTTTGTGATTGCGACCTCCATGTTGAACTTTTCTTTTTTATTTGATACACGAGCGGAGCATTTGAAAGGTTCAGGTAAACTGATAAGAAAATAATCAATTCGCTTTATCTACCTGTAAACAATTCTTTCAGGACATTTCAATATTACTCATTATACTTAAAAAAAACAGCTTTTAAACCAATGACTGAGAGGATATCATTTATTAAAAGATATATATATAATCGTGTCGGAAACAACAGGGTCAGATCCTGTCTGCCCAGAAGTGGGCGACGTCGATGGCGTTACTTCTGGCCATCATCAGGTCTTCCTGGGTGCAGCTATTCGGGCACAGCGCACACTCCAGAAGGTGTGACAGGGTCTGCTCCACGCCGCAGTTACATTCAGTCGGTCCGCTGTAAAACTGCCAGGCCCTCATTTGTGTCCTCGTCTTGCATACTCCGGTCCGAAGTCTGTTAAGGGACCTCCATATATTCCACCCTTGGTCATGTCCAGGGTGATGATCCATATTAAAAGATGATAATTCATGATTATCTGACCATCGAGCGGTATCTGTTTGAAAGTATTAATAAACATAGCAAAGCATTATTTTTCATTCAAATGCGCTACCTAGATGGATATTTTTATTTTTTATATCAGTTATTGAGTTTTGTTATCTAGAAAAGAGACGTTTCAAATTTTAATTAAAAGGCTAAATTTTAGGAAAGATTCTTAAATCCCGGATACTATGGGAACAGTAGAAACGCGGTTATTAGAGCAATGACTATGGGTGAGTTTTGTCTTTCCAATCTCTGCTGTCGTTTTTTAATTCTGCGATGAATTTTTGATTGGATTTCTTCTATTTTTTTTATAAATCATCTGAATTTTTATTTGATAGTAGTCATCAATGGTCGATAATTATTTTTGCGTTTTCTTTTGCCTTATATTTATTTTATAATTTTTCAAATCACATTTCAGAAACTTGGTTAGCAAAATACTGCACCATGGAGGGGAAATTTCATTCTGCCACTTCGTCGCCTTGCTAGCAGGGTTGCCATCTCAAAATAAACGTTTATATTTAATTTTTATAATTGAACTAACTGGATAGAAAAAAATATGCATGGTATGGTGTATATATATTTAATTTATTTTTTGGTGACAAATAATAAATTATATATTTATCTATTGAAGTAAACTCCTGACCCAACTCAATTTAAACTAAATTGCACTTAATTTGACAAAACTTAAAATACAGTTATTATAATTAATTAATTTTTTTTGTTATGATTTTATATTTAAAAAAATGTAGATAAAAATCGTGACAAATGAAGGGAACGAAAATAATATCAAAATAAGAATCTATTCCTTTTACCATGTGACGATATCCGTGATATCCATATATTTAGTTCAAGCAATTCAACAGCGTTAAATCGCTAGAATTATCAGTATTTCAGAATAGTATTTTCAAAAAATGAGACTTCTAGAAGATAACACAGAACACGTCTCTTCGTTCTAACAGATGATGCACTCCATCCAAGAACATCTCACAGTCTACTGTTTGTCTGTATTACATGGACAAGCGTCAAAAGAAAAGCTGTCAACGCAGTTACTATGTCCTTAGATCTTACGGTTAGTAGCCTCGATTTGATGTTATAACATCCCCGTTCATCAAAGGAAGACTCCATGTCGCTGGGATCGTCATCGGAATGCTTGGTGAATAGATAGGGAGCAGGTTACGAAAAAATTACTTCTCGAGAAGCGCATTGTAATATATATAAGACAAAATATTGATAAACTTCGGCCATCTGCCAAGGACAACACTTTCTGCGTTCCTCTTCAAGTCATTGGCAGACTTCTACTGAGACTAGCAGTTGTGACAGCACAGCACCAAAATTAACAAAGAGCTGATAACGGAACTAATGACGTGACATTTAGCGCCCCCGTGATAGGTAGCGATCTTTCACAACAAACAAAATGGTGACACAGCGGCATGTCTTGTACGACTATTACTAACTTTTTTTTATATGCGTGTCCGAAAAGTGAACAAAAATAAGAGACAAAAGATCGTGTATCGCTTTTCGGCACCGGCCTGCAAAAGCTATATCGATCTGATGTCAGTTTATTACAGATTACTGCATTAGAAAGGTCAATTAACCTAACCTAACCTAATCTATCCTAACCTACACATAAAAAATAAAACTGTCAATATAAAGACAGGTGGTTATTTATTATCATGTGTCTTAAGGTTGGCAGCTTCGCTTTCCGGGGGCAGGTAAGTATGTTAATTACAAATTACGGTGTCGGAGGGGCCAATTAAAACGGCATCTCACACTAATTATTATTCATTTACCTAGCGGATCAGAGCGGCCGTCAGAAGGGGAAGGAGGTCGTTTAAATGGTGATCACCTCCGTCCTCAAGCGACGATGGAAGATCGCAATAAAGCTACAAAGGTTAAAGGGGAAAAGGTCCAAAAAGCATCGTGATACAAAGCCGTTGACTGTGCTGCTTGAATTGAAATTGTAGAGGAATTTAAGTCTCACCATATGTTTTACGAGTATGTGCTCTTAAATCAAATCATATAGCTACACAAGCCTTTGATAATCTTGTTAAAAATCGATGATGATTTATCATCTTTAAATTATTTTATGACTCGTGCTATTTTTTTGATGATAAAGCGCTGTTAATGAAATTTTGATTAAAAATATGAACATTATGTTTGGTATTAAAATATGGTTTGATTTTAATGATGAATGGGTGGTGTACATTGGTTTAATTTTTAGGACTTTTTTCCGTCTAAAAGGATGGCGGATTATTACAATGATCCATCTAATTTCATAAGTAATACTTTAAGACGCGTCGCGTACACCTTCAAAGGTGCTTTTTCGACTTCAGGGTCTTTTTCATGAATCCGTACATAGTCCGAGCTGAATCCTTGTGGTAAGCTTAATTGATATTGATAACCATAGCGTGGGCTAATGGGAAACTTTTGGCAGATTTAAATTGAAAATAACATCCTCCTGTCTCTAAAAGGTTATTCAGTCGCGTGAAGGCACGATGAGGAGCAGATTAATAACACAGACTTTTTCTAAAGCACATTGACATATATTTACAATAAGCTGTACAAAATTAGGGTCTGACTTAGTCACAGCAATCGGCTGGGCCAAAATACAAATGCTCTCGCCAACGAACGGCACACGACTAACTCGCGCACTCGTCGGCGCTGAGGCTGTCGCCCAGCGTTCGAGTGGCGATGTATATAACTCAAGCACCCCGAGAGCTGACTTGTCAAAAATGTCAATATGGCAACACATAAATGTATGAAAAGCGAACAGATATAAGAGACAAAAGATTGTACATCGAGGCTTTCGGTACCAGTCAGCAAGGGCTATATCATAATGACGTCAATTAATAATGCATATATAAATGGCCTGGTTGCTCATAATTGTAATAAAATGCATGGTGTTGTAATGTACCTTTCATGTGTTAATTTTAATATCAGTTTTTATTAATTTATTTAAAAATAAAATACTAGTGGTGTTGTGTTTTATTTAACTCAGTTACTTATCAAATTACGAATATTAAGTATTTGTTTGATATTTCCTGAGTAGCTAGTGTAATATTAATATGGTACTTTTGTCACTGCGAGGCACAAACAAGCCCCGTGATACTTTATGACGTTTTAGCGCTGGATACCTGGCTGTAAATTAGCCGCAGTTTGCACAGATTTCGCTACTAATATTTCAGTGAATTTATGGAGCAGGAGATAGTTATGGTAATGCATAATGCCGGGACGAACTTACTGCCCTCCCGCGGGGTTCCCTCGGCAGAAAACTAATTATGAAGATATTATGCCCGGGATAAATTAATATGGATCACTCTGGTGCACTTTGATATTGTTATTATCATCATAACCGTGCGACATAAACGTACAAAATATAACGTCACACCAAGTAATCTGGAAACTTGTTCAGCGAGCGTAAAATGTTTTTTTGGTAGAATTTTACTTGTAATGCGAGACACTCGTTTTAACACACAAATAATTAACTCATCTTCTTTATTGCTTGCTAAGTGGTGTGCCATTACAGCAAGCTCAAGTCTAATTTAAATTTTTTGTAAATATTTACCGTTTTCGGGTATCTGACGACAATGTATTGAAGCTTTTCTATAGAAAACTAGCATGATCACAGGCTATTTAAGTAAATAAATAATTCTTACTAGAATAAGAGTTTATATTATACAAAAGATAAAATACTGAAAAATAAATGACTAAAAGTAGTAAAAAGCAATTAGTAAAATAATTAAAATATAATGTAAAGCATTTTATTTTCATAAAAACATATTATTTAGGGAATTACTCAGGAATTATGCATTTGTTTATTTACTATAAACTTGTAAACTTTAAAAAGAATGTACTTTTTTGTATAAGAATTTCTGATGGAATATTCTGATTAATTTAACATGATTTGATTGTTCTGCTGTAATAAAAATATGCAATCCATATACGTATTCGAGTTGTTTTCAAAGATTTGTTTGATCATTGGATGTATGTGTATGATATAATGTTTTGAATGTAATAATTAAAATTTAAAATTATATAATTCATACGAGAATAGAATTTTAATCAAATATGTTTATCAGATTTGATAATTGAAAGACATGACAATACTATTTACGCATTTCAAAGTCAAATCCGTGGATAATAATAGTGCATGGAGATATTTCATTGTGGATTATTAAAGAAGACAGAATAAACGGAAACTCTTACAGTAATGATATACTTATAAAAAAAACAGGATTTTTTATGTGTGCTAGATCTGAATTTGGTTGTTCGCGAAGTATCAGCACAGAGACAAACGTCAATTTATTTCCCGATACAAGTTGAGTGTTTGTTCAGAATTAGAGGCAAGAGCTTTCCACCTGCGAAGCTCGCTCGGTGTTCAGTGATTGGTTACCTGTATTTGTGTAAACACGTGCAGGAAAATACCTCCAAACGTTGATGGAGATATCATTCTTGAATTTTGTAAACACTTCTTATTTTGAATTTTGTAGATTTGTGAGTACGAAATAAAAAATTAAAAGATTTAGACTTGATGTAAGAATCATGGTATTGAGAGGGTCAAAAACTCACGCAAGAGACCTAAGCTTAGAGTGAAGTACATTTATTTACGACCTACTAAGATTGCTAATACAAAAAAAAACTCTTATTTCAAAATCCATTAAAGTGAACCCTATATTATAGATATATATGTTTCTATAATTACAT
Organism: Glossosoma conforme; assembly: GCA_022606575.1. Taxonomy (NCBI): domain Eukaryota; kingdom Metazoa; phylum Arthropoda; class Insecta; order Trichoptera; family Glossosomatidae; genus Glossosoma; species Glossosoma conforme. The sequence goes on along the minus strand of JAGTXR010000075.1, from coordinate 1,386,708 downwards.
TAGTTTCAATTAATAAACTATAACAGGTTACTTTAATGACTGATGGATAAATTCAATTCAATTTATGATATCAGTAACCAACTTTTTGAACTGGAACAATCGACAATTTAGCATATAATAAGCTTAAATGAAAATGTACTCTAATTATGTTTTCTCACAATTACTAATTTAAAAATATATTTTGTCACATTCATACTATATTATAAACGTAAATACTCAGCCGGTTTGATAACAGTAGAGTAGTTTTTTCCATAATATTAAATTTCCATTATAGAAAATTATATTTATATTCAGAGTTAAGTTGGCAACAAACTTTTTTATTTTAAGTTTACCTGAGATTCAAACACGTGGCTGCTTGCGTAACAGTCGATCGCTTTAATCTATCCTGTACTGAGCACCTTTGCTTACTTGCCAGAGTTTTCATGAATCGTGCACGTGTTTGCTTACTAAACAAGAGTAAAATAAAGCCGAAATAACGAGTGCAGCCTTATTTTTAGCATCATCAAAAAATAAATATATTTTATCGATTATTATTTAAAATACTTTTGGTTTGAACAAATAGTAAAGCAATGGTAAGTAAAAAATCGCTTGCTTAAATACTTTACGTGTGAGAACAATGAGTCAAACAGGTCTTAAAGACCAAATATTCCAGCTCTTGAAAGCGTCGGGCTTATCATTTTTTATATCTTGTTTTTACTGATAAGCAAATCAAAAATACACCTTGGATACTACAGCAGCCGTATCTTTAAGTTCTTCATATTTAGCTGTGAAAAAAATATATAATATAAAAAAATAAAGTCACATTTAAAGGTTCTTAAAAGTTATATATAAATTAACGTCGTTATTCTTAATATAAATAATTTTTGGAGAATGAATAAATGTCTCAAAATTATTAAAAAATTATCAACCACTGATGATTAATACAAATATTCAATAGCTGAAACACAGACAAATTTATAGCAGACACAGTCTTATATGATGATTGTCTCATCAATTAATCCGAGTAAAAAAAACAGTGGACGTTGGGATTCGAACCACGACCTTGTACAAACACCAATGCACGATTAATTGACGAGAGAAATATAAATAAAAAAAACTTTTTTATTTCACATACAATAATATTTTTCTTGGTTATGTGATTTAAAAATATATATCCATTAGAAGTTTTGTTCAAAAACTGAAATAATAAGAAAAAAATGTTTAATTTTTTCAATCAATAAATTATAATTACTATATTTATCGCTAGCTAAAAAGCATGGATAATGTTTTTATTTCGAATCATACGAGCAATGTAAAAATGCATTAACCTCAGTGGTCAAATCTAGACAAATAGGTAAAAGTCTGAACTTTCCAAAAATGTACGCATTCATGGAATTAAACATGTTTTACACTGTGAAAAATCATGGGGAAACTTATTTTATGGATAACCCTCGTATAAAGTGATTGCCAAAATTAATAACTTGTTGATGAAAATTTGTAGCTGTTACGGGCCGCCGCTTACCACAGATGGAATAAGTATTGTTCGAAGTATATCATATAATCATTCTTCAGTTTTGCAAATGTGTAGATAATAGTTATTTTGTATAGAACCTGCTGCCACTTGACGACGACTTTATCCCCACAGAAGCAAAAAAAATGGTTTTAACACCACTCCCAACCGCCTGATAAATCTTAAACAGCATGTCGGCTGACTCGCGTGCGCGGCGAATTGCCGGCCGACCAGGCGCGAGCCTCACTAGATAATAATTTATTCCAACTCCGCAGCATTAAAAGGCTTGCCCCAAAGTAAAGCCGCACCAATTATGTTTCACACGAAAAATCAACACAAAAACTTTGTGTTGTGGTGATGGCTTCAAAATGATTTTTATTTCTCAGTTATATTTCGGGTAATTTGACGCAGATCGTATAACAGCGCGGGTCAGATCATTGAGAGGGACTACATAAATATATCTCAGCGTAGTGGTCATAGAGAACGGTGGCCTGCAGAAGGATCTCTTCCCCTCTCTCTGAACTCTGGGGTGTCTTTTAATTCAATGCGTAATATCTGGGACCCGCAGCTTTCTCAATCAAAACAAAGTGCCGTATATGCAGCGTCTGTATCGCACCCATTTTTTTAACGGCTGTGAATCTTGGAATCTCAGCAAGAACCAATGCAGCCGTATAATAAGTTTCAAGAGCAGATGCCTGAGTAAAATACTGGGAATACGATGGCTTAATTTTGTGAGGAATGTCGAGGTGAGAAATCGATCGAGGCAGCATTCCATACTACAGTCGGTCAAGAGACGAATGTGAACCTAGCTAGCACATGTTATACGGATGCCGTAGGAGAGAAAATACTTCAGGAACGATACATAGAATGTACTCGGCCGAGCTACGAGAGGCAGTGTTGATATGGCATGAGGCGAGAACCTAGTCGGCTGACAAAGCTTTGTGGTGGCGGCTCGTTATGTCCACATGCTTTAGTTAGGCGAGTAAACATGAAAATGATGATCAATATTTGCTTGCTCTCCTACATGCTTTCTATAAATTTAATTTAAGAAGTTTCTAAATATAAAAATGTATAAATTAAGTTAGCGCAAGTCCTTGTATGTCTGTATCAACACATTGTACTGGCGCTGTTGTTGTAAAACACGGACCCTGGATTTCGCAAGCTGTCCTGATCAGATAAGGCATGCTGTATTACACAACACATTTAGTATGGGCCAGTATTAATTACCATGTTGTTTATATCGAGCGGATAAAATATGCGGTGCATTTAAAAACTTACACTGCTTAGACGGTCTTAACATAAAATAGAAATAAATATATTCTTTCTTAATATCTTAAAAATTCTAGGACTTATTTTCTGCGATTTATTAATAAGAAAAATATCATATAAGATGGTGTTCGTTAGATGATTTGACGTTAAGGATGGATTTTAAAAGATGCTTGCATTTGTGCAGTCATGGAGCATTGATTTTCTTAACTTTTGACAATGACTATTAAATTCAACAACGTAATTATATTTTTACGTAAATAACAGGATATTTTTTAATCTGTTGTACAAATCTCATTAATTTTCATACATTTTCAACGTTTTAATTTACGTGAGAATAAGTAGTGGAGTTGGAGGAGTCTGAAGATGTAACATCTAAATGTACCAACAAACACACAATACCTCATCTCCCGTCGATATTTGCAACTCTTGCGTCTCACGTGGAGTATTTTCTTTGCACGTTAAAAGAGAATTTACGAGTACTCCTTCCCACTTAAGCACTTACAAGCACCACTCAAATTAGTAATTTGTACGTCTTTCTAACATGGAAGTTGTGGCAGTTTTTCTCTAACAGTAACGCTTATGACTTAATTCTATGCCACCAATGATCTCATTAACCACCAGACTTTTGCAATCTCATAATCGTAGATAATGTGTTGATTTTCAGAATCCCATCATACTGCATTGTTTTTTTTTTCTTTTGTAGAAAGCAGGAAAACATATCTGATTAAAACTAGTGTACTCTATGATAATAGGTATATAAAACATAAATATGAATACCTAATTATTGTTGTATTAAGGCGTTAAGGGGGATTGATGACTCTAGCAGGCTTTTAAGGGATAACGAAACAAGGAAAGTTACCGGGCATCTTGTTTGAGCCAGCTTACATGCGCCGCTGTTCAACCCCTTATCGTCTGAGACTCATTCTGAATATGCATTTAAAACAAAAATACGAGTAATGTTCACAAGGAAAAATAATTTTCAAGTAATTGTTAATCATCATCATCAGCCTGTGTCCGTCCACTGTTGAACGTAGGCCTCCCGCATGAGTCTCCATCCTCTTCGATCCTCCGCCTTCCGCATCCAGGTCACTCCCGCTATTCTTCTTATATCGTCAGTCCATCTTGTAGGGGGTCGGCCAATGCTTCGTTTGCCAGTTCTTGGGCGCCATTCCAATACTTTTCTTCCCCATCGACCGTCGTCTCTTCGACAGATATGACCTGCCCATTGCCACTTGAGTGTGCCTATTCGTTGGGTAGCATCCACTACTTGAGTTCTTCTGCGTATTTCCTCGTTTCGGATTCTTAATGTTATCAACAAATTTGAAAAGAAAATTAATATGCCTTTATTGATTAACTCCAACATTCACACATTTGTTGTTGTATCGTTGCTTTAGATTGTTTCTGTTAAGCTGATTTAAAATAGTTTTCAACATTTAAAAAGTTTGATTTTCAATCTTCATCCTCTATCCATATTCGTTCCCCATAATAATAAGTAATCCAATTGACAAATTATCCAAAAAAATGCCTCGAATACTACAGTTGCCCATCCTTCAAGGAATCGGGCTTCTACCTAGGAGGCCATGGGGAACCATGCATATTTCTAGGTAGACTTTTAGGGGCTGAGACGAGGTACGGAAACTGAGAAATTTGAACGGATTCAATAAATAGTGACCATATGTTCCAGATATGGAACGAGTATGAGAAGAAAAAAAATAATGTATACGATCTGAAACTATGTTGAAAATAAAAGAAAGTGGAATTTGATGGGTTAAGCGATTACATATACGGTCGTGTTAACCCGTCTCTGCCCGTTGTCAGAACATTTATTCACTTTGTGGAAACACATAGTAGGAGGTTCAAATTAAAATATCTGCACTAACGTTATTGTAAGTCCAGTGAAATTTTTACCCTTCAAGTTAAGAAAGTAAGTAAATAAGAATCCTAAACTTGCATGGCGATAGGAGATAAAATTGAAATCAAAGAAAGGTGTCATAGAGAATGCAGTCAAAATTAATAAGAACTTCATTTTTCTGACCTTAGTTTATTAATCTGCTTCTTTAGGAAATTCTTGATGTATATGAGAGAATACAAAGATGCTGGAAAAGCCTGCTTATGATATTAAAAAGAAGCTGTTGATTTCGAAAAAAATATTATTTATATTGCATTTAAAAATGTTCGAAAGAGGTTTCTAAGCCGTCGATGAATAGGTACAGGCGAAAAATTTAGAAAGTTTGGAGTGCCGTGATTCATATTAAAAGTATGAATTCCACGGATTGAAGGTCAGAAGTTAGGATGGCTTTTTTATCGAACGCACTGTTTTTCTTCGATAACTTCAAACTTGTGGTCTATATAGAGTTATTAATTGTACTTCGATAAAAAGTTGACTTTTTTTAAATATAATGCCCGGTTTTTTTTTTAAAAAGTTTTTTATTGAACTATTATGTTAAAGAAACTTAAATAAAAAATAACAGTTTATTCTATTTCAACTGTGCGCATTATCACAACAATTTTCTAAATAAAGTTCAACAGCAAGGTACTAAGTAGCAGTTCAAAGTCTTCCGAAAAAAAAACACGGACTCTCAGACGAAAACACAGAGCATTTATCGTGGAAAATGTCTTATAATATGCTGTTTTCCAGGATCACATGAAAGAGGAGCATAATTTTGTTTTGAAAAACTCTTTCGTCGAAAAAAAAAGTATTTCGTGTCCAGTAAAATCTCACGTAAAACAGTAATCCAAGTAGTTTTCGGTTGTAAATTTATATTATATATGATCAATAGTATTGAAGAAAGACATGGCGATTCTTTTGAAAGTCGACTAGTAGTGGTTGAGGTTAAGTAGTGAAGCTGATCTGAGGTCTTTGTATCAGATATTTTATGATTAATTTAATTTTGTGGTCTCGGACGGGTTTAACGATGCTATGACCATGTTAACCCTTCACTGCCTATTGTTGGAGCATTTACTTGGCGCAGAGGAGGAGATCCAAATTAAAACATCTGCAGCAGCGTTCCTGCGAGTCCGGTGGAACTTTTATCTGTTTGTTAAACGTGCGGCTGGCGTAGGAGTTTACAAAAACTAACGTTTAAATATTTGCGTGGTTCCATTACATTGTAACAAGGCTGCTCCAATTTAAACTGTTTTTAATTTAATATATTTGTAGGCAAATACTACCAGGACCCATTAGAAAATTATATAATTCACAAGAGTATTATTTAAATAATTTAATCACCTTAATAATAATATCAAATAATTGTTGTAATTTACAAACAAAATAAGTTTTTGAGAAATATAATATATTGTTTAATTATTAAGAAACCTTTAAATAATACCAATAAATTGAACTTTTGTATTATAATAAACTTTTATTTAACTTGATTTGTTAGAGTGGACTCGTATAAAATAGTATTTTTATATACTTGGTTATTTACCGAGGGATCGAGCCAAAAAAAATATACACATAGTCCGTGTTTAGGCGAGTTTCGTTGAAAAACATAAACATCATCAAGAAAAATCTTTTTTTTTAAATGTTGGAATTTACGATTCGCCCGGACCATTGTGACAAATATAGTTAGTAGGTAGATTGTGCCTACTAACTAGTATCAAAATTGATTTGAGGTTTGACAGCTCCGAAATATTTGATTCATCATTCTTACTCTTCTTAATTAATAATGAGTAACTTAGTCGAAACAGGACATTGTTGTATATTTATATGTTGTTTATTAATACTTCAGTCGGCCAATATAGACAGGGACCGAATGTTGGCCGGAATAAGCTAACACCCAGCTAACCTCATCAGGTCCTGGTTAGGGCACTCTATTGTCCTGGAGGGAGTAAATGCTCTCCTAAGGCGGATGAACCTTTATGGTCAACGGCATTAGGATGTGGAAATAAAGGGGAAAATACCACATTAAAGGTCTAAAAGACATCCCATGTATCAGCAAAAAATGATTGCTTGGAGATCAAGATGCAAGATTCTGTTGCTGCAAACCAATCCACCGGATTGATACTACGAAGAAGATTAATACTTAATATTCAATGCCTAAGAAGAAAGAAATAAAATTGAAGAAGAATGATATTTTAAGAAATGAAGCTTTTATTTAAGTGTACTAAAAAGGTACATTTTTTTTTCTATTTAAATTTATAATCAATTAATCAGACAAAAATAATATCGAGCTTAAAATTTGAAGGTGCACTGAGTCACTTATAAACTAAATTAATGAAAAAAAAATTAAAACATGATTATTATTTAAAAAAATACTATTATCATAAATTATAAATGCTCGTACATATTTAGTTTTAAATGCTTTTGAGAATTTTGAAATCTTTTAGAAATTAATAGTTAATATAATTATTTATAAATATATTATATATAAATTAGTTTTGCATAGTATTTTATTTTCCATGGTAAATAAATTATTGTTTATATTTTTTTAATAACAATGTGATTGATGGCTTTAAAATTTTTAATACTACGCCGATCAAAAATTGAAATAATATTTTATTTTTAATTCAAACATTGTTTAAATTCATTCACTCAAACTGCATACATTTTAACTGGGTAAAATATTTCGTTCGCGTAACAATTGGCTATGTTTCCATTCAGCGAAAAGTTCATTCGGCCAAATAATCATTGAGTCAAATTTTTCTTCGACAAAATATTCGTTGGGACATTTCCCATACAACATGAACATATGTTGGCCCGTTTGGATGTACTCTTAACAAAGGTGGGTCTGTGACATCATCTCCCCTAGCTAGCCAAACATCTCTGCAGTGGCTCTCGTTACTGAGCTCCTGCACCAGTTCAGGCTGCTTTTATTAAATTCCAAGTTAATTTGTGTACTGCGGCAATATACCCATAGGTCGCTTTACAAAGAGAACAAGAAAAAAACTGCGTATGATGTTTACATGACTCGGTTCGAAATGACGAGATGAGGGAACGGGCGAAATAAATTTATATACGATAGTTTACCAAACTAATGTAAGTCTTTGATATTTTCATGGAATGAATAGTATAAATTAAAAGATACTATAACTTACACTCGTAGATAAACCATTTATTACTCAAAAACAACAGGACCGACTTCCGTGATACTCGTATCAATTTTATTGAATTTGTCTTGATTTTGAAAAGAAAATTTACTTTAAAAACATTGAAAAAGAATACGGGATTTTTTTTTAAACTATTTTTCTACTTAGGCAGAGAAATAGTCGAGTGGAGTAGGTGATGTAAAAAGACCTGAACAGAGGTTGGTTCCAAGGCTCGTGGCTTGCATCCCGTTTCTGCCGATATTTTTCTGAATGAATTGATGGGTATAATATTTTTTTTGTATAATTGTATGTGTATATTTAATTACTAATAAAATTTAAATATAGTCAATGATCTGTAAAATAAGATTAGGATGTTTAAAAAAAATGTTTACAAAAATTTAAATCCTTGTAATTATGAAGGAATTTACTTTTTTATACATTTTATATTGAACGGATTAGATTTTTGATGATTTCAGAAAATGGGGTACATTATCATCACATCTGTTCAAATCATTTTTAGTATTAATTTGAACTAATAGAAAACTGAATTTAATTCAGCTATTAGCTAGGAAACACATCATTTATTAATTCTGCAGCGGTACGAAGTTCACCAGGTCAGCTATTAGATCATACACATATATCTTCATAATTTTAAAACAGGTTTCAACTGTGAAAAAATTACAATACTGACATATATTAGTTATACTATGCTTTATTTTACTTTATTTATTACTAAGATGGCGCAATTTTCAACGTCCAGTATCCTGAATAAAACTTTGCTATATTGTCTACGATTCAAATGTAAAATACACCGATTCTTAAGCAATGGAAACACAGATGCTGGGAGAGAATTATAAAAAAGCCTTTATGATGTATATTTATAAAACTGTTCCGGCTGACTCTGTGTTCATCTAATCGTATATAGACATGTGAACTAGTGTCTACATGGGTGCAGAAGTACGCTCTGTAACCATACAATGTTCCTCGTATGGGAAGTTGCCACAACTCCTGAGTGAGGTGGACCCTCGTAAGGAATGCCTTGCTACAGTGGCGTAACCACTATTTCTTATGGATTGTGTGTTTGAAGTCTAAAATACAGTTTTGTTTATAATGTTTATTAAATAACTTCTTAAGTTTTCACGGCCAGATTTGATATTGTAGCTTTTGGGTTTAGCCGTGTGTGGCGAATCACTAATTTCCAATACTTGAAATATTAGAAATTAGTAATTCGCCACACACGGCTAAACCCAAAACCCACAATATCAATGTTTATTAATATAAATAATAACAGTCTGCTTGTATATTTAATACTCGGAATAAATGCTCAGAATACGATGAAAATAAAAGTGTTCCCATATCCGTTCCATATCTGGAACATATTGTCCCCACAAAATGCCACCACGTCAATTGCAATTACTTATGCCAAGACATTTCACCATCCAAAGGCTTATCTAAGAACACAGTCAACCTTATCAACAAAATGGCATATGCAAACGCCGCGTCTTATAACTCTTTAAATCTAGAACTTAGACTAACATTTTTATATATGCGTGTTAGACGAGCGAATAAAAGTAAGAGACAAAATATTGCGTATCGAGGTTTTTCAGTACCAGCCTGAAAGGGCTATATCGAATTGATATCAATAATATTTTCAAGTTAATTTTGGTCAACAAATTTTGGTACACGTCTATTGTTGCATAACGTTGGTGATTTAATGAGAACCGTTCTTACAAAGTAATGCAGTAGTTGATCGAGTTATTGTATTGTTCGGCTTACACATAACGTTACGTTATTTGTGGTTTAGTTTTCAGGTACTCCCTTGAAGTTAGAATCCATGTTACAGGACAAGGCAATTGTAGCGCGGAGAGTAGAGTGGAGAGTGGTAGAAGAGTAGTTTTCGCTAAAGACTTTGTTCGGAATTGCCTCAAATGGCTTGAGCTAACTTCTGTCGTACGTTTTCCTCCAACTGTGGCGCCACACACAGCACTAATCAATCTCAATTTGGCCGAGTATTTGCCTTTCCAGGAAAATTAGCCGTGCAATGTTTGGTCTGCGTGCTATTGTTGCAAGTATTGCTTAAACTTGCATTGTACTAAATTTTTTTGTAAATATCGTTTATAAATTCATGATACATGAGATATAGACCTTACAGTCAGATGATCCACGAAGCTTATTTTATCGCAACTATCATAGCTTTTTACCGAAATCGATTGACTGATCCGGCGTGTATTAATTTATTAAAGAAATCGTGTCCAAACATTATTTTTTATGTAAGCACATGCAGAAGAATATCGACAGATGGTGATAGTAATTTTGAAGTCTCATCTGTGGAATTCTATGACGCTTACAATGGTGTATATGGCTGAACGCTGCATGTGGAGTGTTGATCCGCCAACGTCATAGACTACAGCCCGAGATTCACGCATCATCCTTTATTATTACAGGAATTTACTATGAATGGGTGGTCTTCACGGGACGACTTTATTCTACCACCAATTTTAATTAATAGGCTATGACTGGCGTTATACGAGTGATGGATCAAATTCACACCAACCGGGGTATTTTAGAGCTCAGAAATCGATTAAAAACCGTTTTTTTTTTAATCTCCATCGGGGATAGAACCCTCGACCTTTGGCTTGCAAAGCAAACGCTTTGACCATTGAGCTATGACCGCCGGCTAACAATAATAATTAATACAATAATAAAACATGTAAGGTTAAATTTATATTAAATTCGTTATTTAAACAAACATTGAAATGAAATAAACAAATAAACTTAATAAACAATACAATTTAGACTCACATATAATTTGCTGAAGTTCTTCTCTATGTTCACACAAACAAATACTTTGGGTCATCAGTAACAATAAGACCTGTATTTTTTTGTTCAGTAACTAATTCAAGGTTTTGTGTCAGTTAGTTAAATCAATTGGCATTAAATAAAACTAATCGGCAGTAGACCAAATAAATTGACAGTATCCACTGTGTCAGTTTGAATATGGTCAGTTATAAAATTAAAATATCAGTAATATATTCAATATTGGTAAAAGTTCATGTTAAATGGAAACTTAACCTAACCTAACCAAATATATTATTAATTACTATTCATTAATTTTTTCCTGCCCATAATTTATTTTTCTGCTCCCGATTGATATTTTTCTATCACCAAATGATTATTTTTTTCTTACCTTTTAAGGTATTTATAACCGACCGTTTGCTTTATAATTACTACCCAATAATTAAATTAAACACTGCCAAAAAATTGGCTGTCCAAAATAATATTTGTGTAAAATAATATATTAAACACTTAATTTTGCGATTTTTACTAAATTCCATGTGAATTGAAAGTTATAACGGGTCCGCCAAATAACTTTTTTTTTGAAAATGGGGCGCAAAACATCGAGTGTAGCTTCGTCTGTAAGGCACGTAGCGCCGTCTTGTTGAAACCAAATGTTGCCAATATCCTCCTCTTCAATTTTTGTGAACAAAAATGGCCCGATAACGATCGTCATTGACTGTAGCGGCCACTCCTTGCTCATTTTCGAAGAAAAATGTCCTGATTTTCAAAGTAATGTCGCAATATTTTCCAGCGTTGTTCAAACGTATACACAACCATATTCATTCAGCGGAAAGATAATACTAATTATCTGTCAAATCAGACATGAGTTAAGTGTTACCATTCATCACATAAGCACTAGTTGAAAAAAAAAAGTTAGATGGCGATATATTAAAAGCATAAATTATGTTTTATTTTTTGAATTAGATAAATTAGCGAGATTGATCAGCGTCAGAATTAAATGTTTATTTTTCTCTGAATAATTGATATTTAAAATGACATATAAATATTAATTTTGAAATGAATTTTAATTAAAAAAATAATAAATTTAAAATATTTAGTTTTGATTCACAATTAATTTTAGGCGATTACATGTTTCGGCCTTCCTGAAGACCTTCTTCAACATATAAAATGGCTTACGTTATATATTCTTATTTGTTTATGTATGGATTACCCTAGATATCTGAAACTCTAGATCTATGTCTGCTCTGGTGAGTGCCCGATCTACATCTCGCAAGGCGCAGTTGCATAGTGACTGGGTCTCTTTTGCATTATTTTGAATGCCCATTTTCGTAAAGTTTCCTTGTTACCTGTCAATAATGTCCTGGAGATATGAAATTGGATGTTCTATGATAAGACCGCCACTATGCATCTAATCACAAGACCTTAAAACCTTTACATAAATAATATTTTGAATCTGTTAATTCAATATGCATCCCTTTGTAAAGCGTGTTTTTTATCACAGCTCCAACTACATTGAAAGCTTATTTTTTTCAGTTTAACAACTTCATCGACGACTATATTCAGCTGGCCTTTTGTTGATACAAAACGATACGAAATTTATACTCGCGAGTAAGTAGTTGTGGATTCAATGCAAACAACGTGTGGGCTAGTGAATAAATCACAGCGCGTTTGGCAAATCCTGAAAGAACTGAAAATAAGGAGGTTCCACAGGATATCCGATTGCACAAGTGATTTTTTGTTAAATTCAAAATGTTTCAGTATTTTTTACTATTCTTTACTTAAAAAACTAGCAACAAAATATAGATAAATATAGTTGTATTACAAAATAAAATAAGTAATTAAAATATATAGACAAAAGCATTTAAAGTTACTTTTAAAAATGGCACTACGATTGACACAAAATATCTGATTTTATTTATTTATTTATTTATTTATATACAGAATCGAAATTCTAATTTTTTTTACAAATATTTAGAAACATAGAGTATACATAAATATACAATAAATAGAGAAAATAATAAAAAATAAAAATAACACAAAAAAATAAGAAGATGACACGTGTCAAAGATCACAGAGATCAAGTAGAACAACACCATCGACAAAAGAGGAAAAGGATGTAAGAAAAGGATCGAGGTGTGCTGGAAGGCCATTTAGGAGCGACATTGCCGTTGTACCAAATTGAGTGCTTAAAGCTCCACAAGCATCGACTGGGATCAAAAACAATGGATGGCTACGAGCACGGGTGTACTTATCTGGAACATAGAAGTTAAAACATTCAATAATCCCAGGGTTGTGAATTGAACTGTTTAGTCGAAATAAAATAGTATGACCGTCGGTAACTATACATAGAATGTACTCGGCGGAGTTGACTTGGGATAAGGCAAAGACTATGGCGGCTGACAGGTTTGAGAAGGCAGTTTGTGAATGCCATATGCTTCTTTTAAGGGAGCTGATATGATATTATGATGATAATGACGATGATGATGATGATGACTATATATTTTTCAGTATTTTCTTCATGGCTAAAGTAATTTGTACAATATCTAAATTTAAAAATTATATATATAATGCATATATTTACCATAGTATGGATCGTTCTCGTTCTTCCTCATATATCGTCTCTCTAGTGTAAAAGTCTGCTGAAATATATTGAGACAACAAGTCTTGTATGGAAGTCCGTCGCCCCGGCCGCGCCCGCTCGAGCTCCAGTACTGCGGCGAGTGATTAATGAGTATGCAGCGGATCGGATTTCTTGCCGATGGAGCAGTCCGCTTAATGGACCCAGCGAAACAATGAATCACCAGAATGCAATCGGATCGTTTTTAAATTTCAAATATTAATTTTGAATTTAAGCTCATAAATGTGCGGTAGAGTAAATTGGTTTTTCCTGCAACTAAGAACCAAAAGGTCCAAGACTCGGGAGCGTTGTGATTATTATCCAATCTCCTTCAAATATTAAATATACAAGCAATCTCTTTATTTTTTCAGCATGAATCACACTAAGCACTGTTTATTTACCCGGTGAAATATCACGGTTTTGTCATATTGCATACGATAAAAGATTCATCAACTCCCAACGTGGATAAACATACTGATATGGTTAATTAATTAATAAAAAAATACACAGGAATCGTATGTTAGGGGATGAGTGGATTTTAATGAAATCCTATTAGTTTACTCTAACATCCCCTTGACATACTCGTCGTTATCAAAACGCGTGGTGGAGGAACGAGTAGCAGATGAGCAACACAAAGAATTTTTCAGAAGCACATTGTATGTGACATATATTTAATTAAAAGATTGACAAAATTTCGGTCTGTTTGAGGCAGACAATGACGTATTGTTAACGCCCCGAGCAGACACAGACTTGCGGCTGGCCACTGAGCGCTCGTAGTCGGTGACACCTAGATGATATTGACTCAATTGTTCAGAAAAGAGCTACATTGAACTTATAAGTTGCCATCTGACTGTAATTTGTATGATATCATTATGAATGTCCTGTATGATATAGGTTTGAGGTGAAATGGTATAGAAAGTACTTATTAAACTTATAATTTATATGATTCAAGATTCGTAAGTATTATTTAGATGATCGGTGTATTAATTAGGCAAGTACCTTTTCTAATAACTGACTTGAAAATAGAAGGTTTAGGACTCAACATTAAAATCATTAAACTGGAAATCTCTCGCAATAATATTAAAGCAAATATTGTTATATTCGAAAAAAATGCGGTTTGTGAGTATTTCGATGCATCTCGGTTACTTAAGATCAGTTTAATTTAAATATTTAGAGAATAAATTCTTCCCGGAATTTTTGAAACAACTAACCAAAGGCTGGTGTTTATTCATGAGCTTTTAATATTATTCATCACAAATAAATCTTATTCCGTGGTCTGGAATATAAAATTATAATATATTTATTTAGTCGCCGAGATTAATCTCTTTTCGCTTTCTTTTCTCTTAACCGTCTTTCGTTTGGAAGACTTTTTTTAACAAGGATCTCTAAATTGGATAGATTTTAGTTGCGAGGGTAAGGTAAAATAAATGGCAAAAAATGCACATTTTACTTTAAAAAAATAAAATGTTATGGTAAAATTTTTTTATAATGGTAATATTCCAGCATGCAATGAATATTAATATTTGAACACGTACAAAAATTGTAATTTGTTCCATCTTTCATGATTTTATTGACAAATAACATTCTGTTGCCAACATTTTATTGAAAAACAACTTAAGCGAAAAATAACTAGCACGTATGACATTTATTGTAAATTAAAAATCATTGGTAAAGTTAGTAAAACCATTTTCTTTTTATCTTAAAATATATAATAAACAAAAAATATCACTGTAACAGGCTCTCTCTTATTTACTTAATACAGTTTTTAAGTTAATTCCTAAGCAAGTGACTTCCTGTCGATAAGAGTATAAATCATTTAACGATAGAGTTATATTGGAAAATATAAATTGATTTTTAATAATAGAAAGAAAGCAAAAAAAATATGGCTAGTTAAAATCAATTAACAACATAAAATGTTTGTAAGAATAAAAAAAGTATAACATTGTTCGAATCCACTGAGTTTTGGAAATCTCACTAGTTTCGTGCAAAATTTTACTTGTTTTTTTCTTTAAATATGACAAACCATAAAGTTACTGCGTTATACGATTATGTTAATTTTTTTTTTTTAAATAAGCTTACGACAAGCTCATTTTACTTTATTCTAAAATTATATTTGTGATTTTCGTATTTGTTTTATTTTTATCAACATTATTTCATTATTTTCTTCTTTCGTTCCGTAACAAGTATATTCCCTCACAACAATCGGATTATTCAAAACGGTTCGTCTCCTCCCAGGGTGATTGTCTCTCGAGCCTCGGGCACAGTCTTCCCTCTTTACTCTTAGAGGAATAGA
The DNA here is from genome assembly GCA_022606575.1 of Glossosoma conforme. NCBI lineage: Eukaryota > Metazoa > Arthropoda > Insecta > Trichoptera > Glossosomatidae > Glossosoma > Glossosoma conforme. The sequence goes on along the minus strand of JAGTXR010000075.1, from coordinate 1,371,213 downwards.
ACATATATACTAGTAGTGGTTCTTAACCAATGATCTTTATTAATCACCCTTCGTCATGTAAATTTTTTACTGGTAATTTGCCGAGTGAAAAAATATATCACATCATTTTGATGTTAGTTATAACATTAAGGTTGTTAACTGACAATACTTGGTGAAACCGCATAATTATAATTTAAGAATTAATTTTAGTTAAAAAATTAATTAATTGAAAATATTTAGTTTTGATTCACAATTAATTTTAACGATTACATGTTTCGGCCTTCCTGAAGACCATCTTCAATAATGAAAAAATAAAAACAGGCATTGGCTTATATAGGCATGGACAGTTAATTAGTTCCTACACACATATTTAGAGGTTATATATGTGTGAAGGAACTAATTAACTGTCCATGCCTATAAGAGCCAATGCCTGTTTTTATTTTTTCATTATTGAAGATGGTCTTCAGGAAGGCCGAAACATGTGATCGTTAAAATAAATTGTAAATCAAACCTAAATATTTTTAATTTATTAATTTTTTAATTAAAATTAATTCTAAAATTATGATGTTAGTTATGTTACAGACAACAGTATTAAAAGTCTATTTATTATCAGAAATTAGCGGTTAATTAAAAGTGTTGCGATTATTTAAATTCATTTATGAGGAACATTTAAATAATATAATTATATGACAAAAGAACTAGCCAAAAATATTGATTACTGTAATTTCTCGACATTGAAATATTGTAGCTTACGTTTGAAAAGATTCAAGTAAGCAAAAAAAAATCTTGACACTGAGATTTATGCTTAAAAATAATAAGAGAAAAAAATGTGCGTATAATCCTCTGTAATAAGCAACATTCGATGTAGGAGTATCAAATAATTCTCATTGAGAATAAAACATATGAAGATAATATATGTTGTACAACAGACGTTCGGCAAAGTTTCATTTTGTTATAAAATCACTGTTAGAACTGATTTAAAATAAAGCGATAATGTTTATGAATTATAGGTTTTCGTTGAAGAAATAAAACTGCACCGTTTTTCATATCATGTTGTCTTAGTATTAATGTGCTTAAAATGAAATAACCAGTGTTACTAACTGTAAAAGTATACTTGACGTCTAAATGAAAGTCAAGCTAGTCAATTAATACCAAGGGATTAGATATATTCATTAATTACATTTGTTATAAAGATTAGGTTAAATTTGATTATTTGTTAGGCAAATGTTTGCACAGCTTATTTTTCCAAGATTGAGTTAGATTAACACGAGTAACAACGATGACAACTTCAATGCTCTGCTATTTCTTATAATGAAAAGTGTTTCGTAGCGTAGAGAACGTTAAGAATCACTACAACACATTTATCCTGCAGTACGATATCACTGACTGGAGCTTTTTTGTGGCATAATATAGCGGACTCGAGTTTTACCGCGGCGCGATATCGCAGACTGGAGCTTCACCGCGGCGCGATATCACAAACGGGCTTTATTTTCAGGAGCTTTTCATTACCGGGCGTAAAATCTCTGCCCACTCAGCAAGAGCGATCGCTGAAGCTTTCTTCGCGTTAGGAGCCGGATTAAGGAAGTAAACGTGGAACTTGGCTGGTATTAAATAACTTAACATTCGCCTTGACTGTAATTTTCACCTCACATAGAAAGACTTTGAAGTCATCTTGGTGATTTATTTATAATGATTGTCAATTAGTAATTGATACTTGGCAGTTGACTAATAAATATATTTGTTTAAGTATGTATTCCTGAAAATAATTTGTACCGGTACCAAAGTATACATTTTTAAAATCAATAAAAATTATGCTTTCGTCTACATTATTTTAATTTATGAAAGAAAACCTGCAAATATTTTAAAGGGAAATATTTTTATACTCGACTTGATTTTTATTTTTCTTTCAAATAAAATGAAATTTATACGTCAAAATTACTGTAAGTTTTAAAGGTGGATTCTTTGGATTAAGATTGCAGTACCTATTTCATTTTTAAAATCACATACAGAAGAGCACAACCGATTGAGACCAATGCACTCTTTGACGTCCATCTAGGATGGCAAGATGCCATTCTACTTATGAGACACAAAAAAAAAATGAATATTAACGTTTTTCATCATTTTTTAAATCGTTATTTCAAAAAAAAGGATTCGAGGTTTGGTATTGTTGTTAAATATTTCGTAAGACATGTATGATATGTATAATATAAATCAGTTATACGATTATACACCAAACGCTGCAATATACAAGAAGATAAATGTAAGGTAGTCCACTGTCCGATGGAATTACTTAGCTAAGAATGCAACTGAAAACGCGATTTCAGACGAATTATCAAGGACATTGAGCCGTTTCAAGAGAAAGGTCATTATCGACAAGGCTAATAAATTATTAGTCTAAATATTAAGAAACATAAATAAACAGTTACTTTGCTACTGTGTGAAACGTACATTTAACTAAAAAGAGTTTTTATTATAACACAGTTTAATTAATGACAAGGATATAATATTTTTTCCTTAACAGTCAAATATTGACCGACTTTTGAGAATACTTCAATGTGCATCTAACATCTTAGCCTAGATATAATAAATTATTCCATTACGTTTTTCTTCAAACAATTTAATTAATGGTTTTTATAAAAAACACAACGATGTCACAGCAAACAGAGCGGAGATCCAGCCGACTTACGATGAGCTTTTTTCAGGATCAGGCCCTGGAAGGTTTTCAGCAAGGCCGAGCTTCTACGCCTGAGGCTGTGGGTATCCGGCGCCGCAATAAACAGTCTGATAGCCGCGTGATGGATTGTGTGATGGATCGGCCGCAGTAAGTCAATATCCTGCAGATGGGAGAACACACACAGACGAAGAAAGAACATGCCAACATTACTCATATTTTTAAGGAAGGCTTCAGAATTAAAAAAAAAAACTTCTTTCTTAGAAGCACATATCACCTGTAAAAATCAATTGATAGTGATTTCGAGCGATGATTTCTTTCTTAATTTTAACGTTCTCTCACATATAAATGTCCTTATGACGAAAAAATTTAATAGAATTAACCCTTAGCCACTGTGTTCATTTAAACGTAACAATGACTTCTTGACATAGCCGAAATGTGTAATTTTCGTATTGAGCCGTGTGTGTCGTATGTCTTCTGTGATATTTATATAAAAAAATGTCTACCTAAAAATATGGCTAAGCAGTGTTTTTTTTTCAAAAATAATATATGTTTACGGGATAACGTTAAAATTAATTTCAATTAATATAAAATATTAAAGTTTTAAAATATTTTATTTACTTGAATCGCAATAAATACGAACTTAAATAAAATAAATAAACAAAATTTTATTTCTTAAAGTAATTATTTTTGTGGTACTGATTATTTGGTCATGAAGAGCAATTCAGCGTATACAGCACACGCCAATTAAAAAGCGATAACCCACACGAGTTCTGTTCCACGTTCATATATATATAGTTTTCGCAGTTCTCATCACATGGTATTATTACATAACAAAATAATAATTTGAAATAATAAATAAAAAACATATTAATGTACTCCAATAAATTTAAAAAAAGAGTATATATTCCTGCAATAAATACCTTTCAGAATGCTAAACGCTCGTCTTTGGTTTGTTGGCTTAGTCTTTAGTGGAAGTGGAGTCTGGGGACTTCCAGTACTGTGGTGTCTCTTTCAAAGACACGAAAAGAAAACATCCAATATAACTGAGAGAGAGATTGTCGCGCAGGGGATTGGGGTACGGGATATATTGCTTTATTTCAGAGATTTCTATTCAAGCATCCGAGTACTGAGTACCGAGTAGCTTTGATATACGATTTGGCTCTCTAGGAAGTCAATAATACTCATTTTATTGCTTTTTCGACTGAATATATTACTATCATTTCATCGATCGATAGTTCTTGATGAAATTTCTACATAATTTTGATTATTTGTGTTTCACATCCAAATTTACAGTTAGCACCATCGTATATGACATTTTTCTCATCAAAAAAATAGGGATGTGAACATTGTGTGTAATAACTTTTAAGGTTTTCGCGGCCAGATTTGATATTGTAGATTTTGGGTTTTTTTTTATGTAAACGCATGCAGGAGAGCACAACCGGTCAAGACCAGTGCACTCTATGACGCTCAGCCAGGGAGGCTGGACGCTGCATGCGGGAAACGTGTGTTGTGTTCGTGTTTGTGTGTGGGTTGGGGAGATTGCAAGTGTATATTTATCTGTTTCTTGAAGAGATCCAGATTGTAGGAAGGAGGAAACACAGACGCTGGAAGAGCATTCCATAGCTTACCGGTGGCATTAAGGAAGGAACTTTGGAAGCTGCCAGTTCTTGGTCGATATATATTAACCGTGTATGGATGTTCGGCAATTGTAAGACGAGTTTGTCGGCTGTGAGTGGGTGCAGGAGGAATTAGTTCTTTAAGTTCCGAAGAGCAAAGACCGTGGTAATAACGGTAGAAAAGACTAAGAGAACCAACCTTACGTCTGTGTTCCATTGATTGTAGATCAGACGTAAGGGTGTCATTGTTTATCAAACGAATTGCTCTTCTTTGAACTGAGTCAATTAAGATTAGAAGGTATTTTGGGGCTCCAATCCAAAGGTGACTGCCGTATTCAAGGATAGGTCGGATTTGTCCTTTATATAGAAGAAGAAGTTGTTTATCGTTGAAATACCGACGTGATCTATATAATACACCTAGTTTTTTGGAAGCGAGACCGGCTTTACACTTAATTGACTCGTAATATTTGACATTATTCGATATTGATAATCCAAGCATGTTTAGCCGTGTGTGGCGAACTTCCTTCAATCAATATTTCAGGGGTCTTCTTCAGGATTGATGATTTATTAATTAGCACTGGCAGAGCATCTGGCTGACACGGGACATAAGCTTTCTTTCGAACCCGAAATCCTGGCTCGAACACAAGGAAAATATGCTCGCCTAGTAAGGAAAGCCATTGAAATCAAAAGACATCCCATCAACATCAACAGGGATGACGGCTTGATTCTCAAAACAGCATGGCTTCCACCTCTAGCACTTACTCTAAAACTTGTACAGACAAGCAAAAACGACCACAGTCCGACATGACGTTCGTGGAGGTACAATTCTTAGAACATACCTACCGTATTCTCAGAACATACCTACCGTATTCTTAGAACATACCTTCCGTATTCTTAGAACATACCCACGTTCTCCGGAATGAAACTTGAGTATGTAGTTGCCATGGAGATACAAATCACTCGTAAAAAGATAATCTGAATAAACCAACTCACAACTAAATAAATCATCAATCCTGAAGAAGACCCCTGAATTGGCAGTTGAAATATTGGTTGAAGGAAGTTCGCCACACACGGCTAAGCCCAAAAGCCACAATGTTGTGTGTAACGTTTGTGGTTCATATTTCCGCGTGTACTACTTATATTTTACTGATTTATTGCTGAGAGCTCATATAAGATAAAGTTTTTTGTAAATTTGTATGTGTATCACTTGTCAAATAGGATATAAACATTCATTGGTATTTAAAAAATTTAAATATTTAAATATATTCTAAACCGTTTTTTTTTTTAAATATAAATTCTTGTGAAAAACATTTTTCTACACACAAAAAATAAACGGTACGATGATTGCCTTGTTACCCTGCAAATTACACACAGTGTTCGACTATGCGAGAAGAACAAAAAAAAAATCAAAAAGTTCTTGGCAGTTGTGTTTACTGCATTCATGATACCGAAATTACTTTTGATGTAGTTCAACAGCAATAGATCATCAGTACAAAACATCAGCTTAGGAAGGACATTGGATATTTTTTTTGAATACCCCTAGACGACAACAACAAACTACGTTTCCTTTTCTTATGGATGATGCTCTCCATCAAAAAATATTTAACAATCTTCTATTTATTAGTATGAAATTAAAAGGCGTTATTGAAAAAAAGTAAACACTTCTTAACGAGCTTTCTAAATATTTAGACTCCAGTAAAAACATAAATTAGATGAAAATACAAAATAAAACATTGTCTTTCTCAGAACTGCTCAATGAAGTGAAAAAAAACTTGATTTCTCCGCAAGTCTATTTAAGTTATCTTTTTTGAAAGCTTACCTACTGATTAAAAACATGAAATTGGTTTACAAATTTCTGTAAAGTTATGGACTTCTTTAAGTAAGGACGTTTCTTTCACATAAATTCAACTTTGATACAATGAATTACCGTACAAGTGAGTCTGCAGTGGGAAGTTACGCATTATGTAAGAAAAATACACGGAAATATGACGAACTTAAAGGCAAAATACAAGGAATTGCCTCAAGCGATACTTCAAGAATTTCTCTACTACCTGCAGGAGCATTCTCTCGTTAAAAACTTCAGGTGAAATTATTTAAAAAAAAAATTAAATATTTTTTTTATCACCGCCTATTTTTACAACCTTACAAAAAACAAGTAAATATTCCGTCTAAGGCCAAGGAATTATTACCTGATTTATAAAATTATTTTTTAACACACATATATTTTTACACAACTTCGACCTATCTAAATGGGAATTCATGAGCAATGCTCCCAAAGTTTGTCCCAAAAAAAAAAACGTTTTCTTTCAAGGCTCACCCCTTCGTTTTGTGTGAATGGTGTCCAAATAATTGTAAAAAAAGTTTCACGCCATTAAAACCACGGGAAAAGATAGCGACTTGATTCGGAACATGTCAATACTAGAATTCTAAGGCACGCGAAAGCTAAACTTTGATTATAAAAAGCGATATATTTTTTTAATTTTCTGTAACAGATAATAATATTTCCATACTGTTTACTTAATTTTTGTAAGAAAAAGATAAAACAGCGTTTTATTTGCTGAATAAACCATAAGTTTTCAAATGCTCCTTTTGGCCTTCATACAAAAATTTATATTAAAACTTCAACATCAAGTCGCTATCAGAAAACATTGTCCGATAGCAATAAAATTTATTATGTGAGTTACTAGGACCAAAATTCATAAAAATAGAGGTGAGCCGATTTGATTTCAAAAAAAATAATTTTCCCATACATAGCCTGGGACACCCTTATGAGCATCCTATATAATTTGTATAATGTTACATTTTTGTGCTACCTCTATATTAAGTGTGCAGGTCAGGCTCTCATTTGTGCTAAAATCGCTCAAAATTAAGGTATTTTACCGAAAGTCATTGCAATTGTTAAATTACTATTGATTACAAGATTCAGCAAATATCGGGGTTCATTATAGTAATTTTGTGAGAAATGATAAGGGATCTTATATGACATCAACAAATCGAAAAAAAGGCGAATATTTATGTGCATTCCTCAAATATTTTGTATCAAATATAAAAAGGGTAAATTCAAATATTTTAACTCTAGTAACAATTGAAAATAACACAAGCAAGTAAAATAATATAATGATAAAATAATGAAGAAAACGGGAAGTCAAAGAGTGAATCTCCTTGTAAAGACCATGTAAAATGGACTTTCAAATTGATTATACTTGAAAGTGTTGACTTCTGCGCGTATCCTCTTACAGCACATCTTTCACAAAACTAAAAGATGGCGTTTCCAAGACTTGTGTCTTTCTGACGCATTCCTTCCTCAGCTCCGCATCCCGAAGCTCCTCGGAATGCCATCTTTGAGCTCCGCAAGCTTCTGTTAAAGCATAACTTTGACGGCGCACTTCACTTCAAACGAACAACGCGTGAAATTTCGCTCATTTGAAATTATTCGAATAACTTCACATCGGTTACATAATAATATGCTACAATCAACTTCGTTTTGCTGGAAAGGCACTTCGCAAGTCACTTGCTGAAATTATTTGATACGCATTTAATATACTACTGAAAATAAATAACAATAAATAATATTATTTACGTTTACATACGTCATCATATTTCCGTATAGAAGCATTAAAAGATGGTATTTTCCTTCAAGTGTGGAAATATGAGAAATTATAAGTGTATATTAATCTAAACGAAAAGACTCATATGGTTAAAGGAAATATATATACCGTAAATATATATTTCGGTTCGAATTAATATTATTTTTATGCTGGCACTACTTTCACTGAAATATGTGCCAAATTTCGCGTAAAAATATTTATTAGTTTTTGAGATACCCGTCCATCACATACCTTGACGAATTCATACGTAGATATGTTCTACGTGCTCACATGATGTATTTTCAAAAATGACTTTAAAGCCTAATTTCGTTACTAGCTTTCATATAATTTCGTCTCAAACTGATCATTTGCAACCTCCCAAAATGCATTATTTTTTATATAATCAATCATAATTTTCCATACTCTCCCCCTTACATATGGGTGTTCTCAAACTACCATCATACGATGCTAATGGTAACTTTTGATAATTGTACAAAATGAGGAAATCGAGTGTGCCTCGATGTTTCCGATTTAGTCGATGCTTGACACATTTAGTTTTAAAAGGCGAATCACCCAAGCAGTTATATTATTCGTAAATATTATTTTTATCGACAATGAAATATTCTCAAGTGAACCTTCATGTTCCCTTGTGATACCCTTGAACAACACGGACATTATAAGCTATCTTCATTAAGTGGTGTCAATTTGTGGTGACCATATGTTTCAGATATGAAACGGATGTGGGATGAAGAAGAAAGTTTATTTATATCGAGAGCTCCCTGGCTCTCGAATAAGTTATTCATTGTATGAAAGCATTTTTTGCTAGTCTAATCTGAATTAGCTGAAAGCATTCTTTACATAGATCATATGGACATTATTTAATATATATTGATTTAAAAATATTCACATCGAACATATTCAGTTGTAGCAATTACCTTCAAGGTAGCATGTTCATATTTGCCTCGTAATAAGCCCTGAAAGGTCCTGAAAAAATATACAGACTTTTAAAATGAGGTACTACCGCGGATATTCTAAAGGTAAATAATCCGCCCATGAAAAACTCGTAACATCTTTGAAAGGGGAAGTTTTTCCTTTACGGAAAATTTTATTTCCCAGTACATGAAATTAACTTGCCCCGGGGCGTGGAAAATGTCGGATTTTTCAAAAACTCCAAACTGGATACACAAAAAAAATATACGAAAAAAATATTTTACACGACTTCGTTTACAGATATTTCTTTCCATCCCGCACCACACTCATCGCGTTGTATTTTATAACGAATTTTAGAAACTTTGTTATAATTACTTTTCTTAAGTGAGGTAATTTAAAAAAATGCATATGACATACCTTCTTACTCGTGAACGCAGTAATTTTGTGGTTTGTATTTAAATAAGCATAATAAAACAAGTACAACGTGGTATGAAACCACTGTGTTTTAATTAATAATCACTCTGCCGGTTTCAGAGACATGAAACCATCGTCAGGGATGGTCCCTGTATTTGACCATTTTTCCTTATTCTTATTATATTTTTAGTCCTTTGACAGTATATAACCTAATTGCGTTAGTAGCTTTCAAAAAAATTCTCCGAAAAAAATCATATCGTTTGGAATAATAAATCAGTAATAAGTATATATTTTATATGTATTTAATAATTTATTTCATTCGGTTAAAGTCGTCATAAGTGATGAAATGTAAGTAAATAAATGCCGCTTATGAATTATTAATTTTAATTACTCATCGAATTCGGTCCTGAATTATACCTTAATGAGTATTATGAAACCTGAAAGCACCTGAAAATAAGTCATTCGTTCCTTATCTTGTTCCCCGATAAGCTTAGAGGCCCCGGGGCCTGTAAACTTTGCGCCCCACCTCGTTAAAAGCTCTTAGAGGGCTGGGGAACGATAACGTTGAAGCACTTTAAATCAAATAGATCGTATCGGGAGCTATTAAAATTTTACTCAAATATCCATATCATTTTCAGTGTAAAGACATACAATTACATCAAACTATCATGCTAAGCATCTAGCTTTTTCGAATGGTTTTTATCGATAAATATATTTATAAAATAAAGTAATTTGTTTATTATGTAAGGTTCAAATTTTTTTTACTAGCGCTGCGCTATAAAAATTGAAATGTCTTACTGTCAGTATTTACGAGTTAGTATTTTTTTGTATTTTTGTAATTAGTTAAGCTGTAAAATATTTATTTAAGTCTCATCAAATAGTTTTTGGCGGATTATTTGGAATTTATTTCAATATTCTTATACTTTATAGATAATTGAAGATCTATACCAATATTTAATAAATTGAAACGTACATACAAATTAATAGAAAACATCATTATTATATTAGTATTTGTATAGCGCTCTTTTATGACCGAATGATCATTCCAAAAGCGCTTCTTTGCCTCTCTGAGTAAAAAGTTGGGTCTTGAGTCTGCTTCTGAAGGATGCCACCGCTTTAAGCTCTCTTATGCTTTCCGGTAGTGAGTTCCAGGCCATTGGTGCCGCGTAGCTGAAAGCCCGATTGCCAAAGACCGTGCTAGGACTACCTCCCCTCAGCTGCAGGGTGCTTCTATTTACTCTAGCCGATCTGAGTGTCTCTCCATGCGCGCTTATTTCTGAAGGCTTGATAAGTTCTGTCAAATAGCCCGTCTATCTATGTTCCCAACAAATTTGTATGTACATATCAATTTGTTATTTATTAAATGTTTATTCCAAAATTCTATCAAGTATTGTCAAAAATATTGAATGTATTTTTTAATTTTAATAATTAAATGTTTCATATTTCGCCTCATTGTAACCTCAGCATACGACTGATATACCCACTATAGTCAAACTGATCAATGTGACGCAATTATTTCATTAAAATATTACATAAACTACTATACTGTAAATTCACAAGTTTATTTTAACTTAATTTGATTTACGTTTGTTGAAAAAATGCTTAGCGCGAGGGAAGAATATTATAATTTTAATTTTTTCATACTTACGTAATGACTGTCTTTTACTTTACTATGATAGTTAAGTAAATGGCGGCAAAATATTAAAATACTATTTTGAATGTTTTGTATCCATAATTTATAATGGTCATCAAAAATGCTGTACAATGTATCACTGAGTGTTCCTTAAAAGTGGAGGTACAACGTAACTAGGCAGTGAGATCTCAAGCTATTATTATCACAAGCTTAAAACAGTGAGTTAACATCCTCCTCTCTCAAAAAGAGAGGAGTTATTACGTCGCGTGAGACAGGATGAGGAGCAGAACAGTAGACAAACACTTTCTTATAGAAGTACAGATTACATTTACGTTAAAAACATTACAATCTTTCGACCACGCGGTATGACAGCCGCGCGGCCGCGATGCTATCTTACTTCGCCTAAAGGTGGTGACCGACTCCCGTGGGGTCGCCGGCGCTACGGATCTCGCTCAGCGCCGCCGGTGGCAAAACTATGTAACTAGCCCCAATGTGGCCACATACATAAAGGTATGGCAAGCGACAAAAATACAAGACGAAAGATTGTTTATCGAGGTTTTCGGTACCAGTTAGCAAGGGCTACATCGTGCTGATCTCAGAGTATATATTAACCATGTAACTAACTGTGTTTTTTTATCATTGATGCTGTTATTATTGACACATAAATATATTTTTGTATGCTATGTGATAAATAGAACTAGCAAATAAGTGAATTTGCAACTATTACGGTTGATTAAAATACAACTATGCTAACTCATCATACAAAATATAAATACAATTATATAGGTAACGGATAGAGTATATATTGTACCAAATTAATATTGGAATACTAGAAATGTACATTTGCTTGTCGTACAAGCAGTAAGCGTAGCTGGAGTGTGGACTTCATTATTAGGTGTAAATGGAAATCCCAGCGGGAGAATTCACGGGCGTATCCAAGACAGAATTAAGGCCTTATATATAAGTATTTTTAGTCACAAAAAAATTAGATCACTGTTAATCTTCTTCTCCTACTTTTTCTAAGACTGCGTTCTGTTATTACTCCCTAGACAAAGTGCCTCCTTATTTTATTTCACTAAAATTCTCACCGTTGGTGATTATGTGTCTCCGGAAAATTTTAAATATTATATTATCACTGCGTCTCAAAATCATACAGCCTTTTACATATTTTTCGATAAGGCACCATATCGTACAGCCGTGAATCAAGATGTTCCATATAGATGTAAAAAAAAATGCTTGAAGATCATAAAATCACTGCTGTTTGGCTTGAAAATCTTCGATTCGGTATTAATGCGAATCTATCTTGATATAATCCGATCGGTAGCCACGGCATGCAGGTAAGACAAATTAGTCTATACTACACAGCCAAGGCGTTTTTTCGCACCAGAGAATTTCATTACTCCAAAGGAAGGCCTCCCAACTGGCAAGAGCCTTGACTGGCCGACCTGGAAATCCCTAAACAGATTAAGAACCGGAGTTGGTAGAACAAAGGACAACCTCGAGCGGTGGGGAATGCTTCGCAGGGAGAGACACTATTGTGCGACTGTGGAGACCTGCAAACCGCCTCACACCTACGATGCTGCTCCATGTGCCCAACAAGTTGCACATCTCAGGACCTAATGCTGGGCAACACATGAGCTATCGATGTTGCCAGATATTGGGAAAAAATAATTTGACGTCGCTGAAACGAAGAAGAAGAAGCCAAGGCGTGCAGACATGCAAACAACTACTACTAGTTAATTTATAAAAAATAAAAAAAGTCTTAATGAAACATAATACGTAATTATTTTTTAAGGAACTGTGAATATAAGAATATAGGTCTATTTTTTCAAGGCATTTCAAGTTTGTTTAACTATCGTCACTTAGACAAACACCTTAATATCGTAAAGATTGTCAGATTAAAAATATATTTTTTGGCTTTTCAAAGCTTCCAATTCTCGTACAAAGTTCACCCTCTTGAGCTTTTTTCTAGATCCTTCTTTGGTCCTGATGCGTCGCCGGGGGTATTTTTATGATTATTATTCCGCCTCCCGGGGTTACTAATTTCACACCCGACGGGCAAATTAAAAAGGGAGATTTGAAAAACAAAATTAAAAAATAAAACGGAATACCCAAACCGAGATGAAGGCAAACAACGTCACGTGTTATAATAAATCTGCAAAATGTAATTATATGTTGATAGCATAGGTATCTTGAAAATGACAACACGAATTCATGTGTTTTAAACGAATGTTTTTGAACGAGATGCTTACAATATCATCATCACCATTCGCCCAATATAATCGTCACAAATTAGCGCTGTTTATATCAGCTTGATATTACTCCTTTAGGCTAATGCTGTAAAGCCTCGAAAAACGATCTTTTGTCTCTTATTTTGTTCGCTCGCCTGACATGCACATATAATATTTTTAATCTTGTGTGTTATGACAGTTGGTCCATTTCATGTCTGCCACTGTCATATTTACTTCGCGAGTCCGCCGCTAGGATTTGGCGGCGCTATGGGTCATAGGCGCGCGAGCAGTCGACACGCGCGCGCCATCTTTGTGGGAACGCCTAAGGGCGTCCCTATAACGGGCGACGTTATTGACGAATAAACGAGTAATATGTGAAACAGAACCAAGTGTTTGTTTTGTGAACCTGATCCTGCATCCTTCATCCAGTTAATCGATGTCCCAAATGGAAGAGGAGGATATCAAAATCTTTGAATTTTATGAGACTCCAAAATTCTCGTCTTATCCCTATCAACGATCAACTCTTAGTTTCGCCGAATTTTCGGAGCTTCACATTTAAAGTTTAAGCTATACCGCTGCATTCTATGAACATTTCTAAGCCATGTTCATCGTCGTCCCTTGAGTAACTTAATCAAATCTGTCTTAATTTAGTTAAGTTAAAACGATATAGCTTATCTACAAAATACATAAGGACATATCTAAAAAAACGAAAATACAGAAAATATCCAAATACTTAAAAAATGTGAGACGCATTTTGTGCTATTATTCTTAAGTCTGGATCATCTTTTATGAGACCTTTATTAACTGCTGCTTAGTTCTAACAATTTATCCCTTTTGAATTATATCTAGGAAATCGTCGCTATCACACGCGCGGTTAAATATACAAAAATATAATAGATTTGGTCGTTTGTTTTTTGTTATATAATATAGTATTTGCATTTTAACATTCGTTAAAAAACAAGACTTGCTCTATTTATTTATTAACTTAACAAATAATGTAAGATACGAGGGTTATCCGTAATATAATGTTCCCATGGCGCTAGTCCTGAAAAGCGCTGTTATTATATTCTGTAGTGTACCTTGGTTCTACCACTCCAAATCGCTTCCCTAGCGAGCTGCCTGTGGAGCTCAGTCTTGGCTTGGCAGCCATACTTGATGGATCTCCCTTTCGCTTCCCCCGCCAGGTGTGAGCTGCGCTCGGTGATCCGTTTCCTGTCTGCAAAAAACAATGCAGACAGGAAATATATAATAAACAAAACTCGTATTAGTGCCAAAATTAGAAGTTTTTACAATATTAATGTTCATATTTTATACATACCTATGCTTATATATTTGAGGCTTACAATTTTTATCATTTTTTTTCTCGTATTGTAAAGAATACAAAAGTATTTGAGAGGTTCATTAAAAGCAAGTATCAGACCATTTTATATTTGAGCTTGTGCTGTATCATTATGCTCATTTATTTTAGCTTGTGATTTTTAAACGATGTATTTAATACAACGGCTTCCCTTCGTTAGCCGCGCATGTAATTCTCCGTAGTTAGGAAATTTACATATTTTTCTAGCGCAAAAGATCTTCTTGTTTTTCACATAAAACCATCAATTTTTGATAAAGTAACTATTTTCATAAAATATAAAAACACCTTATTTTATACCCCCTAAAAATGTAGAAAAATATATAAAGATGCCTGTTATACCCTGCAAGTTACACACAAGGTTAGATTATACGTCTGACAAATAGTTGATGAACGTAGGAGCCTATTCTATGTGAGCCTCGTTACCCGCGCGTGTAGCCCCAACGATTTCCTTGCTGGAGTTTAACAGCAAGGGACCGTCAGAGCTAAGCAGCAGTTCAGGAAAATCCTCCCAAAAATGGTAGAGACTCCTAGGCGACAACACAGAATGCGTCTCCTATTCTCATGGATGATTCACTCTACGAGAGAGTGTCTCACTGTCTGGATGATGCACTCCATGAGAGAGTGTCTTACTGCCTGGATCTCAATGGACATGCGTCGCAAGAAGAGAGCCTAAATCTTTTTAGGAATTCTCTGAAAATTGCGTGTCCGTTAAACGCTTGCATGAGATGAAAGTCCACGGAGTTCGTCTTTTTCCACGTTCAGAAGCAACATTAGACGTATAGCAAAGCTTACATGGTTCACCGTCTGTTGACCAGAGCATGTCGTTGGTTGGGTTAAGCCGATTATTAAGACCAAATACTCCAGGTCTTGGGAACGTTAGGTAATCATCTAATATTATTTAAAAAGCTGTTTATGAATTAGTTGATATATGCGTCGGACACAGCTACCACGTCAAGTTTTCGGGTTCTCATCCTAGAAGCCATCAGGGATTATACAATTTGACTTATCTTTACTGCCTCATACTCTTATCAAAACATAAGACAAACTTTCTTAGTAATTTTTCAAATTAATTAAAGTCTAGATATTGCAATTTCGGTTACTATAAGTGAGTAGTTAATGAGATTAGGATCATGGGTTAAACAGCATGGATGAGAACGATAGAATACTATACTCGTAAAACCTTACCATGATGAATTGTTTTAGCTTCAAAATTAAATACCTTATATTAAAAAATTGAAAATAGTTAAATAACGTTTTACCTCGTGGGTAAAGCAATAATTTGGAGCTTTTTTTTTTAAAGATTTGAGCCTGAGACTGTTTGTGTAAGATTCGAGCAATTTGACTGCTCCACTATGTCACTGAAAAAAAAATATTCAGCAGCAGAAATGGAAATATTCTTATTCATTATTATCGTTTATACGTCATTATATAAAAATATGAGAAACAACGGGGGATGGAAATATGTACATTCGTTGTGTTTTATTTATGATTACTTCAATAGAATTTCAGATCGTTAATGTTTACGGAAAAAAATGTATTTACGTCATTATCATTAGTAACGGTATTCATTATTTTGATTTCAAAAATTGAAACAAAAAATGCTCCGCAATAATCAAATTAAGAAAATTGACGTCATCATTCCTCCAACTTTGCATTATTTATTAACAATAGTATTTTCTTATAAAAAAATGTACAAAAAAGATGAACACGTGCTGTAATAAATAATAATTGTAAAAAATAATTGAAAAACTTTTTGGAAACAATATTTAAGCATGTTTTAATTCAATCGTTCTAAGAACACAAAAAATGAACACTGAATGTAAAATAATTATTTTGCAAAAAAAAAACTAAATGGCGCATGAAGCACAATACATAATGAAATCAGCATGATAAAGCCCTTGTCGATATACAATCTTTCGTCTCTTATTTTTGTTCGCTCGTTGGACATGTAAATGTCACCATTTTGGTTGTTTTGTCAGAAGATATTTCGTTAAAGGGCCGACAGGTGTTTCAAAGCGCGCCGTCAGTCTGGCTCAGCTTTCGACGGAGGTAGATCGTTGATTGTCCGTATCCTGAGCCGGGCCGAAGTATGTCAAGTTTATCGTAAAAACATATGTGCTTCTGAAAAAGTCTGTGTGTTGTTCATCTGCCCCTCATTCTCCCACCACGCGATCCGATAACTATTCTAGCAACGTGAAGTCTTTTTCTTTCGTCGAGAGAGGAAAATGTTAATAACAAAGCGAATCTTTAACAAATTGCATCTGCAGTGCAACTCACAAAATTCAATATACAGGTATAATACCGTATATTCTTGGCCCAATGTATCTTCCTTAAGTAATCTACCTCAAAAGCACAAATACATCTATCCAAGATGAAATTTAATTGTATACTGGCCTTCACTGGCCGGCGGGTATAGCTCAGTTGTTAAAGCTTTAGTTTGGTAAGCCAAGGGTCGTGGGTTTGATCCCCGATGGAAATTTAAAAAATACTTTTATAAACGATTTCTGAGCTCTAAAATTAAGGGGTATTGGTGTGATTTTGATCCCTCACCCGTAAAATGCATACTATACGAAAATTAGTGGTAGACGAAAGACATCCCGTAAAGAACACCCATTCATACTGAATTTCTGTAATAATAAGGATGATGCGCGAATGTCGGACTGTTGTCTATGACGTTGGCGGATCAACACCCCACATGCAGCGCAAATCTATATGCGACATGATAAGCGTCATAGAATTCCATTCAGAGTTAATATCATCATCTGTCTTTATTCTGCTGTATGTGCTTACATAAAAAAATACAGACAATAATAAAAAATAAAAAAATAAACAAACCTGTTTGTTTCGATTGTCTCTTTTTTTCAGTAATAAACTTTTACTTTCGTCATCATCATCAGCTTGTGTCCGTCCACTGTTGAACGTAGGCGTCCCGCATGAGTCTCCATCCTCTTCGATCCTCCGCCTTCCGCATCCAGGTCACTCCCGTTATTCTTCTTATATCGTCAGTCCATCTTGTAAGGGGTCGGCCAATGCTTCGTTTGCCAGTTCTTGGGCGCCATACCAATACTTTTCTTCCCCATCGACCGTCGTCTCTTCGAGAGATATGTCGTGCCCATTGCCACTTGAGTGTGCCTATTCGTTGGGTAGCATCCACTACTTGAGTTCTTCTACGTATTTCCTCGTTTCGGATTCTATCTTTTAGCGACATTCCGAGCATGGATGTCTCCATAGCACGCTGGGTGACTTTTATTTTATTGGTAATACTTGCTGTCAGATTCCACGTCTCTGCGCCATAAGTTAATACAGGGAGGATGCATTGGTTTACTTTACTCTACTCTTTTTACTCTACTTTTACTTTACTCAAAAAAAAACATAATCTCTGAGAATTTTTACCTAATTTCAATGATTTCAGGTACTTTAATAAGTTGCAATTCTATTAAATATACGGTTTTTAGTTTAATAGTCAAGGATCAAGCTATATACGAGTATTTTTATATTTTTTATAATTATTGGGAACAAGTTTCCATGTTTTATAATTCTTCGTTTAATTTGTCGATAATTATAAAGGATGTTTTCAGTTGTGCTAACTAGATGTGAAAGCTGAAATAATGATTTTTCAAAATCTCCGAGTGTTCTCTCTAATAATTTCTGTTTCCCCGCGGCGGAGTATAAAATCAAGCCATTTTTTCCCTTCCTTTGTTTGCTTAAATAATTTTCCGCTCTACCGCCAGGTGGCTCCACCGGCGCTCAGAACGAATGCAAATCATATGTCAACACCATTTTCTCATAATATTAAAACGGTAAATTATTCACTTGGCATTTGAAAAAAAGAGGAGGAGCTCACGAATGTTATTTCAAACATATTTAAAATGAAGTCGAGTAGATATTTGAATAACTCTTATTTAAAGAGAAGCCGTCTGAAGGCTAATGATTTGTGGAAAAAGAAAAAATTTCGCCAATGCTTCCTGTAAATTAAAGAATTAGTCTTGATTTGTAGGATAAAGACTATTTTTTTTTAATATGGTTCTATTGATAAGACCTGTAAGATAGTTGACTGTATAAGTATTTGATGGTCATTTTGTGCAAGAAGTTGAAACTCCATAGTATAATTTCTTATTAGTGTAAAATAGATAATAACCCATCAAAAGTGCTGAAGCTTTTAAGTGCTGAAATACCACAGATTTGTCTTTTTTGAAAGCTTTGTCGATTTACATGTATACGTTAAGGATTGCCAAATCTTTCAATGAAGGCAAAAACAGCGGTATTCTAGGAAGTGAATGCAAAGTGCTCATCGCGATATATGCTAAAATCAGGTTATAATTATTATTTTTTTCACATTTCAAAATCAATGCTCAAAATATAAAAAATATAATTGCTTTTTTATGGTAGCCATTTAGTGCATACCATGAGATAGCTGAAGCCCTCTACGCCATGTGAGAAAAAAAAATTAGCTAACAATTTAAAAATGTTTTAAACATTTATTAGATATAAGTCAAATTATTTTCAGAATAAAAGTAACAAAATATATTCATTATTTCTACTTGCTATTTTTTCAGTTGCTTCTGAGCTTTTGCAATCCTGAAAAGCTAACTATTTATACTATACAATATATTTGGTGAAGTTCCGGAAGGCAGAATTGATATTAAATAACGCTTCAATCGTGACAACTTTTATACATTTATTATTGAAGCCCAGTAATTTAAAAAAACACAGTAATTGTCTCCGTTATAAAAAAAAGATTTTTTAGAAATTATTCCACATATATTTTTATTTTTTTGACGACATGTTTCAGCCAGATCGGATGGCCATTTTCAAGTCAATTAGTTAAATGTTTGTTGGCTCCATATAAAGCAAAGAGTGAGTGAAAAGGTGGATATGAATTATATGACGGGTATATGTGGTTTAGGAAATCATTAATGTAAAAGGGAACTCATTGATGTCACAACAAAATAATATTTATAATTACAAAGGCCATTAAAAAACAATAAACATTTACATCAAAATGCACTTGAGTAAGAATTCTAGATAATTTTAGCTAAAAATATTTTGGTGAATAATCTAAAAGTAGATGGGGAAGCTATAAAGTTCTAAGTTAATATATAATTAATTGATGATACTGTTGAAGCCATTAGAAAGTCCGGTGAAATTTGAGCTGAAACAAAAATGCAAAGAGCAGTATCAACGTTTTATCGGGTACAAAAGAGGGGAAGAAGCGAATATAATTTGGTCATTGATAAGATTTATAGTTGCGACCAAGTTAGCTCTATTGATCTTGAGGATTTCTAAATTTGTGAGCTGAGTGGCTTTGTTCTCTGTGTGTAAGATTTTAAAATTATCCTCGGGATTGAAATTATGTGAATTCTCCCATAAATGTTAAATGTTTAATAAATGTTTCCCAAAGGTAGTTGAATAAATTATAAAAATCTTTTTTTAAATCTGATATTATGGAATTCCGCCAAGAAATATCGATTGAAAAAATCGAAACAGTAGTTGTAGTTATAGTAGTTGCAAATTTCTGCGACCTGGAGTGCATTGATGGTGACAGACAACAGAAGACATGCATGACATTATCGACAGGTTGCAAGCAAACTCTCTATGTCTAGACATCCGAAATAATGCAAAAATATCCAGTTATTATGCACCTGCGTCTTTGTGACGACCATGTGCTCCAGTTAGGACAGATATGACATAATGATGATGACAGGTATGAATTAACCGTGAACGAACATTTATAATACATTTTAATACGATTTTCAAAGTGTCACATAAGCGATGAACGTGACCTGTCAGAATATGTTATAGGTTGATTTTAGCATTCAGAATTGTTGGCATTCATCGCCAGGATTCATCAGTATGGGGTCGCTGTAAATAAATTTAAATGCTCCATTTTATGTCTTGGCTGTCAACACGTTCCTTACGTAGTGTTAAAAAAATACGGCATTAAATGCCACTAAATTAATTATTAGAATACGCAAACTCCACTTTGCCGAATTGAATACTACGCGGTTAAAATAGGGCTGCGAAACGGATAATTATTTATTTAATATTTTTCTAAGTTCTCTAGACTCACTTCATTTAAAAATATTACTCTCCATTGAATGAGTCGTAGCCGTCACGCTTTGAGTTGAAATACTTATACCAGTAATTTAAAGAAATCAAATACCAAGTGAGTTTGAGTTCATTTTTTATGTTTTGTCAGTCTAGTATTCTCTGCTATATTTATTAAAAATTACACAAGTGTTGCATGTTTGGTCTAAAAAAATTCACAACCACACACGATTTTCAAAAATTAAATGGCAGATTATCTTCTGACCTTTTTTTTCTTGGATACGAATTAAAATACAGTATTTTTCTTCTTCTGCGTGTCAGCGACGTCAAATCATTTTTGTCGAGTTTCTGGCAACATCGATAGCCCGTGTGTTGCCTAGCATTATTTCTTGTGATGTGCAGCTTGTTGGACACATGGAGCAGGATCTTAGGTGTGAGGTGGTTTGCAGGTCTCCACAGTCACAAATAATGACTCTCCCTGCCGAAGCATTCTCCACCGCTCGAGGTTTTTCTTTGTTCTACCAACTCCAGTTCTTAATCTGTTCAGGGATTTCTAGGTGTGCCAGTCAAGATTTTTGCCAGCTGGGAGGCCTTCCTTCTGAGTAATGTTATCCTCTGAAGCGACTTGTTGCCAGAGCTGGAGACCCTCATTTTCAGGGCAGAATGTGAGAGGTTGTATGAATCTCAGAAAGCTGCTTCGCGACTTCCGTCTGGGTGTTGGGGGTATCTGGTTATACAAACAGTGGGACGGTTGGTTGATTGCCTTACGCATTTCTTCGGCGCATATGACTTTGCGTCTTACTAAATACAGTCATACAGGATAGTTAAAGTAAACCTTAATATATTTCTTTATTGAAAAATTTATTCAAAATTAATATATTTAATGGAGCAGTCTATTTTTTAGTGATTAACTTAACTTAGTTGCTTAACAATACTACTTATATAATAATAAATATCATTATCAGGCCTCGTCTGCCATTGAATGCAAGTATACCGTATGATTTTAATAGACACTTAATTTACCTTCCACACTCGGCATTTTCTTGCTTTTCTTTCATATCAGTCTATTTTACAGAGAGTGGCTGATACACCTTATAAAGGCACCCAAGAATAGACAAACTAATATTACAGTAAAAAATATCAAAGAGCGGTTCGATCATTGTCAGTGATTCAAATAAATCTATGAAATAATTTCCCAACATTCGTAAAACTTTTATGTATATCTATACAAATATGTGTAAAAGAAAATCATGTTAGGTACACCATTCATAAATTAACAACGGCGGGAACAAATTTTATGTTCTTTGATTCGTTGGAGAACAATTAAAAGATTAGCAAGAGTTCACGGTATTTTTTTTTTTTTTTTTAAATTGATTTTTAATACTGATTCCAGTAATGCCACTAGATGGCGTTGTATGCATCATTATTTTGCACACAACGCCATCTCTGATCAATCTTGGACCCAACTGAACATTACATTTTTTGCTGGTTCCGTTAATTCTGAGGCCTTACAAATTTCGCTGGATGAGCTAGTATTTTGTAAAGCGATACATTTGTTCTGACAATGTGATATATGACTCAACGCTCCAGAATTACTCTAAAATGATAACTGCGACAATATGAAAAAATGCAGGTTTTTTATTTTGACAAAAAAAAATAGCATTTAATGGCAACCCTTGTGCTGTGGTTTCCCGGGTGTGGGGAATTTTCAATTTAATATTCGGACCGCGCGGGGAAAAAATAACTCCGCTTTCGCGACTGGCAACACCGGACAGGAAATTAAAATTTCATAATCAACATTTGGGTAAACCGAATCAAATTATACGGCTATTCTCACAACCACTCGGCACATATAACATACCTATTACTGGCGGGAAATTCTGGAGGATGGCAATGAGAGATGAAATAGTAGATACACATTTCAAGGAAAATAAAAACATTCTAAATATTGGAATGATATTATTAATCAATGGGTTTATAAAATAAGTGTCTACATAGAATATATAATATAAGGGAACGATTTTTTAATTTGACCAGGTAAAAATCGGACGGCAGCCTTTCATTTACTTTCGATCAAGAGATGAATGTGAATCTGGCTGGTATGTTCTTCAAATGCCGCAGGTTTCCACCATTTTGAAAGGACGTTGATAACTATACATATAATAAACTCTGAAGATAGGTATGATGAGAGGTGAAGCGAAAATTATGATTAAAGACTGAATTTCATCGGGGCATATTGTGACAACCATGTGATGATATAATAACTATTGAAAACAAGTGCGTTTTTATGGTAACACAGTGCTTAAATAGTGACACCATTCAGAATATTTCACTGTATAGATATGTTTTTTTTCCAAATAATATAACATGCAAATAGTGTATTTAATGCTTGAACGGAGCCTTGCAAATAATTTTAAATTATTTAAAATTCAACAAGTAATACATACACGAATATAAATTTAAATAATACAATTTTATAAGACATTTGATAAACCATGATTTAAAGCCATAAAAAATGAATTTAATGGTTTCGGACGCAGATGTCTGTGTAGAGTACTAAGGATACGATGGTTTGACTGTTTTAAGAATTATATTTAAGCTACAGTTGGTTTAAATACGAAGGTAGGCGTGGTGGGAACATTTACTTCGATGCCGCATGAGATCATAAGCTACAGCTGTTTTTTCTCAAGCCCCCGGACTCGCGCCGTTTTGAAATACCACTATACATAGACTTCACCGGAAAGCAGACTTAACATGGGACTGAGGCGATGTTCGTGGCTGCTGATAAAGCTTTGTGGCAGCAATTCCTGATGACCATTTGCTCCAGTTACAGGAGCGGACATGGTAATTATTTCATTAATTATTCAGAGAAAAATAAACAACAAATTGAGCTGCAGAAAGTATACGAATGTCTTGTTCATTGCACTCGACGCTGACCACCGAGCCAATATCTTATATTATGCATTCGTAACATTACTCACATGTTATGTATGCTATGCTTTGAACTTCTCTTGCATAGGCTGTAATAGGTGAGCGCACCTGAATGGTTAAAGCTGCCCACGTGAAATGTTAAATGATTAAATTTCGGCCGATGGAACACGCGCCCGGAATCCTTTCACCCATCGCTCAGCCTCCGCCAGAGCATCACAAGCGATGAGTTAGTTGCGTGTGCGATGAGTTGCATCAGTTCAATGTAATTCAACGCGACCGCAGATCATTCAAACAACATGAAGCGTGTTCATAGTTTCACGAACGGTAACGATCGTTAATGCAATGCATATGATTGTTTTAAATTCAATGACAAAAAAATAAAAAAACGATCATTTTCCAGTCTTTATAAGAGCATCAGAAGTAATGAGTTAGTTAAACATCCAATAGTTTTATATTTTTCATGTAACTTGACGTAATTTAAACCCAAGTTCATAATCTAGAGCTGCCATGGGTAAATATTTGGAATTTTGCATTGATGTTTTAAAATTAAAGTCTCCAGTAAAGAAACGGAGTTGCCATAATTTTATTTTCAAAAATTGCTCCAGAGCCTGTGTGCCCATGCATATGTAAATATTTTTAAATATGTACGTCCATTGATTGAACATGTATGTACAAGTATATGTGTTTAAAACTATAATGGTAAGTTTAATGTGAAAAATTCAGAAAAAAAATAATAAATACTTGAGTTCATTTAAAGAGAAATACTCGTAAATTTTAATAAATAACAAAATTACTGTTAATGCTTTCATTACGGCTCTGTGGAATACAAATTTTACTATCAATTATAAAACTAGTATTTGAAGCATAAATGTACTTATCTGGTCTATTTTCAAATATCACATTGGTTCTTGTATCCTTTAGCTATCGGATGATGCATAAAAAAGAAAGTAGCAATACGAAATATCACGGCTACCGATGCCAACGGTAGGGGAATCTTACACGGCATATATCGGGTACCGATGCGAACAGATTAAATGAATTAAGTTTCATTGAATATTCATTCAGGGGAACTTAAATATTCAATAAAGTAATATTCTATTATACTCAATAAAATTTTGCTCAATATTTGGAACGTTGTTTTTATAAAATGAGTTAGTACATACTACATATTTATATTTTCTGTTAAAACAAACAAATAATATATATTGGAAAATGTTATTGAGCGCCGACAACCGGATCTTGGTCCCTATCCTTTAATTTCCTGTGTAACCAATATACCGACCAATGTCCAAACTATATGGAACCAACAACTTCCATACAATCTATTTAGAATCAGCAAAATACCACCAATTTCATTAATATCTAAGTGTTAACGTATTCAGTCTTGTACTTGTATAATATACGTTTAACCCTTTCGCATCGGTTGTCGGCATATGCCGTCATAAGATTCCCTGACCGTTGACATCGGTTGACGTGATATATCATTTTGCTACTTTCTTATCATAGTTTTTTATGCATCATCTGATAGCTAAAGTATACAAGAACCAACGTGATATATGAAAATAGACCAGGTAAGCACATTTATGCTTCAAATACTAGTTTTATAGTTTACAGTATAATTTTTATTCAACCAGAGCCGTAATTAAAGGGTAATTAAATAATTAGACCAGCTTGATATAGTCTTTCCACGCTGGTGCCGAAAAACTTCGATGTGTGATCTTTTGTACCTTATTTTTCTTCGCTTGAATGACACGCACATATAAAAATGATGGCCTATGTTTTAGATTTAAGTAGTCATACTATGCTGCGTTAGAGGCGTCTTTTTGTTAATTCTGTTTTTAAAAGCCAGCCCGGTCATGCGGGGTAGCTAGTTCCATAAATGGCCGGTATGAGTGCTCGGCGCAAAGACTGTCAGACCACCGGCTGACACTCTGCCCGGAAACCGTCGAGTAAACACTATTTATCAGACGGGAATGTCAATAATTATAAGTAATATAGTATATCCATACTAATAAATCAAATAATATCATTTTTATTTTAATTAAATAAATAATACTTATAAATATAGAGCTTTGTCAAAAATTATCAGATTATAATACAAACAATATTATATTTCATTTACGATACAAGCAAAACTTTGTATCAAACCACTGAGTATCAATACATTATATTATAATAATCACTCTACCGAATTTGGTGCCACCGCACCTTCCTCAGAAGCTACTGATACAAATATTTTTTATACGAATGCTCCGTATGCATATGCATGTGTATCATACTTTATATATTTTGTGTATATTTAAACATATTTCTTCAAAAATGATTTGAAATAATACGAAATGATGTTGTTTATATACAATATACTTCGTATTTCGTCTGAGGTGTGTATACAAGTTGTACGGGAAGCAGGGGCCTAGAGTAATCCACTGGACAATCCTCTACTTTCTAAGTGTTCGTCTTAAAGCACATTTAAGAGCAGCAATAATAAATCCGGAGCTGTGAAGTTTTCATATTAACTCACAGATCTGCGAGTCCCGGCGAGGAATAATGGCGACGATAACTCTCGGAATTTATGGTTTCGCTCCGAGTTACGGTTTTATTGTCACAATAAATACAAGCGTGTGCTGCACAACCCTGCAGGGTACATGCCATCCTGATACTTGGAGATGTACCAAATAAAATTATTATTTATTATTAGTTTTTTTTTTGTAATGCCAAGGACGACATTACACCAATGTACTAAAATAGGAATGACGTATTGGTAATATTTAAAATTATTAATGGTTATTTTGACCGTTCAATGTTCCCTCCCGGCTCACTAGAGGCAGTGACCTGCTACATGTAAGGACATCCAAAACCAACTACGGATTCTATTCTCCTATGTTAAGAATGTGTAGACTGATTAACCCCTCTAGTGACTTGGACTTTTTCGGGGTGGACCTTCCAGCATTTCGCAGATCCCTCTACTAATGTACTAGATCTGTTTTTTTTACTCATGTTCATGTTTTGTCTAAATGTATTGTCTTAGCTATTATATTGTTCTGTTTTACCATTTCATTTTTTGTATTTTCTATTTTAAGACCGTATGTATTGGCCTAGGCCGTTAATAAAATAAAATAAATAAAATAAATAAATATAATATTAGTATGATAAACTATCGGGTACATCGAAGGTACTTTGTGAAATTCGGAAACAAATTCGTGCTGTGAGTGCCTCTACCTTGGGTCTCGACGATGTGCGGTAAGTGCGACACTATATTCGCATCTCACTCTTTCATACTTCACTGAGAAGGAAAAAGGGAAGAAATTGGGAGTGGGCTACACCAGCCACTTCCACGACTAACGGCAGTACCTATCGAGCTTGAAACCAGAAAGGATCTATGCCCGTTCCGTGAGCGTGGCCAGATGGTTTTTCAATGTCTTCAGCCAATAAATCTCAATAATTATAACTTTTGACTTCAATTATAATTAATTAAGAGAATTAGCTATGAATTTTTTTTTCTGATTTAAAATCGCTGATTTTTTATTGTATACTGACTACCCAACACCGAAGCGCGCGTTTTTATTTTAGCACCGTAAAGGATAGGTTAATAATAAAAACATATTTTTTTCATTCTCGCTCTAATAAAATGATGTTTTCGTAGCATCTGCATCAAAAATCAGCTGACTGCGGGATAGATAGCATCTCCCGTCTGATGTCTCTAAGACTAAAGGTCGCAAAAACGTTTCCAGTGTCTTGGCGAATAGTCTCGAGTGTAAAAAATGTGTCGACGCCCCGCGAAATCTCATTAGGCTCGCAAAAAGCCGGGATTGATGACTCGTGACATGGATGAGGGATCCACCACAAGTGTCCTGGGAACACTCTACTCCTCAACACTATTTTGGAGTCACTTAAAGCAGTAGCGTAGTCTCTGCGAACACATAAATTCTTTCAATGTCGGGGTCATCGCGACTTCGCTAGAATCTCTCATGGAGCCTGAAGTGTGGCCTGAAAAGACCATCGTTCAACCCTGGATTCGTGTGAGACGAAAGAATCGCAGTGAACAGTGGTTGAAACCAACTTGAGTGAAAATATTGACATATTTAATGTAATATTGCTTCAGATTCAGTGCTAGTGTTGATGAGAGCGAAATGTTGGAATTTTGATTTTGTGACAATAATGCCGTGTTATTTGTGGGTACACCATGATTTACTTATGACAGGGTTTTTGTTGTTACAAGTCAACAATTTGCATTGAGTCTCCTAACGCTTGCTCTGGGTGTGAGGTCATTGACACTAAATGTGTCAATACATTTACAAAGCCACACTTATATGTAAATACTTCATTGTGTTATTTATAATTTGTTGTATTATATCCTGTTTCAGAATCGAATTCATTATTTATATTTGTAATGTTTCTGAAAGAAAATAAATTGAAATTGAAAAAAATTACATGTAAGATTTACTTAAATACTAGCTCTACATACTTCATACCGCCAAAGATTCAATAGACATTGTATTAACTTACAACCAGATTTAGATTCAGTTTTGTATTATTTTCAAGAAATATGCAACAAAAAAATTAAAAGTAATTTAATTACATTGTTATTAATGTAATTCACGTGGTACTAAAGCGTTTATCTCATAAACCCTTTCATTACGACCCGGTGGAATACAAATTATACTGTCAATTATAAAACTAGTATTAAAAGCATAAATGTACTTATCTGATCTATTTTCATATATCACATTAGTTCTTGTATCCTTTAGCTATCAGATGTAGCATAAAAAACTGTTCTAAGTAGCAAAACTATATATCACGGCTACCGATTTCAATGGTAGGGGAATCTTACACGGCATATATCAGGTACGATGCGAACAGGTTAAGGAGAATGGAAATTATTCACGTACTATTATTACACTTCTCTCTTTTAAGCTATAAGGTTTATGGATTGCAATCGATTCCTTTCATTGAAGCACCTGATACAACATTTTTCGTTTTGTTTTCAGGTGCGAATACAATCAAAATGATTGGGATACCGACACGTCAACATGCTTTGTACAAAAATTGACTGTTA
This sequence comes from Glossosoma conforme, assembly GCA_022606575.1. Lineage (NCBI taxonomy): Eukaryota > Metazoa > Arthropoda > Insecta > Trichoptera > Glossosomatidae > Glossosoma > Glossosoma conforme. Next base: position 1,342,757 of record JAGTXR010000075.1, on the reverse strand, counting down.
GAGAAACATCAAATTAAAATATTCACAAACAATATTAAATATTTGTCTGTGACATCCCGAAGGTCGTGGGTTTAATCCCTAACGGAGATTAAAATAAAAAAATATTTTTAACAGTTTTTTAAGTTTTTAATTTTCTTATTTATCTAAATTCATATCATAATTTTAGAGGGTTATCATGTTTTTTCAGTTATAAAAGACCTAATTTATTTTTTTTTAGCCAAATTCGCATTAAAAACGCATAATTGACATCGATGAGAGATTACATCAATTGAATTTGATCGTCCATGATCTTTTGACACGCCTTTACTAAAAACTTAACATTACATTCCAGGCAACCTTATAGACTATATATTTAGCTCTCGCGAATAGCACTTAAAGAAATTATGAATAAGACTTTAAAAAACGGCGTGATAGTTGGAAGATGGAGATGTGACATTAGTAATATAAAAGCATCCACTAATATCAAATTTTCTGAACATTTACGTGTGTCAGAATTTTCTGGTATATCATCAACAAATATTTCTACGTTCCTTCTTCTTCGTAGTATCAATCCGGTGGATTGGTTTGCAGCAACAGAATCTTGCATCTCGATCTCCATTCCTCTCGGTCCTCCGCAACCCTTTTCAGCTCGGCATAAGCACTACAATTCATGTCCTCGAATTCTTGCTGCAAATACTCCCGTCTAAGGTGCCCTCTACAGTTTCTACCCTCAACCATCCCCTCCACAATATCGTGAAGAAGACAATCGTGGCGCATGATGTGACCAATCCATCGTGCTCGCCTCTCAGAGATACTCTACTTTCCTATTATTTCCTATATTCTATTTCTATTTTGATTGATTAGATAAAAAAATTACTTCAGTCAATTTCAGTACAATTTATTTTTCTTATATTTAAACCATTTTCAATCATCCATTTTATTAAAAACAATATTTTATATTTTAAATTGATGCGTTAACGTGTAATAAGTTACGCCACTGTGCTTCAGTGCGGTGACAGCGCTTTCTTTGCCTTTTCTCGGATCAAACGGGCCCTTTTGTGTAATGGCCCCTTATATTGGTATTGATGGGCTGAATTACACAGTTTTCTTTTCGGCAGCTTTCCCAGAAACGTGTTCTAGAAACTTTTTTACCGCTCCTCTCCCACCTCCGTTTATTTTATTAAACTGAGAAAAAATGTCACCGTATTGCAAAACGACCCTCGAAAATCTAACTTACGATATAAATGCCTTTTCAAAGAAGCTGATAACTAACGAAATACTCATAATTTGTTTTTTTTTTCATAATTTTGTAATAGTTTTTCGGAAATAAGTTGAAGCACTGAGATACAATTTTTTGTGTAACTCAAATTAAACAATATAAATGACTAAGATTTCGTGCATTTGCTTACTATACTATATGTAGTGCGTTTAATAACAGATTTAGAGTAACAATGTTTTCATTTTAAATAAGTTTCGGGTTGAGTCGTTTCTTAGGACAAATGGTTCAGGCTTCAAGAGCTTCGAGTTTATCATTCGATTTTCTTAAAATTACAATTAAAAAATTACCCAAAAATATGCTTTAAATACTACAACTACCCCTTCTTTGAGCACTCGGACTCTTGCTCTGGAGGTTTTCGGGTATCATATATGTTCCCAAGTGGACCTTCAGTTGCAGATATGTCCTAGAACGAAAAATGGACAGTGGCAACTGACAGAATTAACTGGCGGAAATACTTTGGTGCCCATATGTTCCAGATATGAATATGATATGATAATAAAAAATAACTCGGTTTCTGTGGAATCACCAATTAATGAACATTGACAGTAAGCGAAAGTTGTTCCATGAACACTACCAATTCATATTGAGCCCCCTAAAATACTGGCATACGAAAAAAAAAACTTAATAAGTGATGAATACAGATAATACAGCCGCCTTTTCCAAAGTTAATGCGGCGCGCTGAAGACTGTAGAGGATTGTGAATAGTGTGTATTCAGTGGATCTTCGACGTACGATAAATGGTTAATGCCATGAATATAAACTGTGTGGCGGAAATTTACGGTGGCTTTATGACTTTATACTCCATTTCCTTGATTATTCTGAGAACGTGATATAGGAAGAAAAATTCTTCTGTACGACCACATCTCAAAGGCCTCTAGTCTTTTTTTATCACTTACATTTCAGTTTATTATAGTAAATAAATATTAATTCATTATAATATAAATCCAATAGATTTTTAATCATATCTTTAAAATGCTACTTAGCATTTAAGTCACCATAGTTTCTCAAACGATGCGCCACTTCACCATTTTTCTCTCACTTCACTACATTGTGCCAAGATGCTATTTTCACATTGCCTGCCACCGCCGGCCCTCTCAGGTGTGATTGAGCGCCACTTTTTGGCTCAGCGAGCGCCACTAATCATCCCCAACACTACAGTACCATCTTAAGTCATTTCCACACTTCTCAAAATTTATTATTTTTCAGATCAAATAGTTCAATCGTCATTTAAACTATTGGATATATGGAGTATGCGTTAATGATGCGATGCATTCTAATGTCATTGATGAATGATTCCGCAATAATTGTGCTAAGTTGTCATTTCAATTGCAAACGCCATTAAATATTTCATTATAGGTCGCAAACTAACGGTATTTTCTTGTTTACGTGTAAATAAATATAAAAAAATTGAAATTAAAATTCGAAAAATAAAAAATGCAACCTTTCATCATCATCATCATCAGCCTGTGTCCGTCCACTGTTGAACGTAGGCCTCCCGCATGAGTCTCCATCCTCTTCGATCCTCCGCCTTCCGCATCCAGGTCACTCCCGCTATTCTTCTTATATCGTCAGTCCATCTTGTAGGGGGTCGGCCAATGCTTCGTTTGCCAGTTCTTGGGCGCCATTCCAATACTTTTCTTCCCCATCGACCGTCGTCTCTTCGACAGATATGTCCTCCCATTGCCACTTGAGTGTGCCTATTCGTTGGGTAGCATCCACATAAAATGCAACCTTTGCGTAGTAGGTATAGCATTATTGTAACTGGGTAGGTAGTGCTAACTCTTATACCTACTATACGTAAAATCAGTTGTGTAAACCAAAATATAATAAACAAAGACAGAGATAAAATTGAACGAAATAAAATATTTAAGTACATTGTATACATAATATTTATTTAATGTATTGTTTACTTAATCAATATTTAGAGTCCTGCTTATAACACAACTCCTTTTTATGGCTAATTCTAAATAATAATAAAACTACTATGATTCCAAAATTGTTAAGAAACATTATTGAAAATATTTAACTAAAACTCTTTTTAATAATACAGATAAAATAATTATAAGTACAATAAAATGTTGATTTATAAATTAACAAAAAGGTTTCTAAAAATAAATTAGGTACGATTTTAAATGCCTACTTTTTGTAAATATATTCAAAAATGAAATTCTAAAATCGGAAGAAAAAACAAAAACAATCGAAATTTCTTTGACGTTCAGTAACACTTTTTAACGTTTTTGGATAGCACTTGCGGAGAAATCGTAGATTTTCAAATACTCTACAGATATTGAATACTTTACGGAGTGTACAAACTTTTCAAGGAAGAAAGAACTACCTGCGCAGATATCAGTTTACAGGAAGAAGTTTTGCGAACAATACTTGTTCGGAAGACGGCAGTTGTCTAGGGAGGTAACGTACACTTTAATATTATTCATATTTGTTTGTGCTTTAAATCAAAAGTATTGCTTTGGGGAAACACTTTGATTTCTATGTTTATGAGGAACGAATTGAAAAGTTACGATGTATCTAATTGAAATTGAACTTAAAATTGTTCAGTCGAAAGATACGAATGTAATATGCTTTTGATGTATTCTGTTATATTTCACAATTGTACCTGTACTAGTACTACTATATTAGCATATTTTTGTTATTATTTTAAAGAATAATTCTCATTTTTTCTTAATCTGTTTCCTATATCGTCACCATAAACTGCTACCATAAAGCTCTGTCAGATTCCATGATCCGTGTATCTCTGTAGTTAATTAAAGGTTAATCTAATGAAATAAAAAACCAATAATATGAATATTTAATTTTAATTTTATTTCATTTATATCATTATATATTCACTCCTCTAGCTGGGTCATATGGTCTTCACAAATTACTGCTATATAACTCTATGGTCACTATGGTCTTTGCCTCATCCGTTTTAAACTAAATTTCAGTGTTTGTTAATAATTGCTAATAACAGTACAAAATGAACATTAGTGATAAAAATATCATATTTATGATAATCGTAAATTATTCGGCCAAGTGCGCATTCGGCCTGGCACTTGATCGGCAGAAGTATCCGCTTGAACAAATGTAAATTTGCTCAAATGTTTATTCGCCCAAATGTACATTCACTCCTTAAAATACTCTAATTATCAGTCTACCAAATATAAATTAACCCTAAATGTACATTCTCCTAAATGTGCATTCGCCCTAAATGTTCTTCAACTTAAATTTTCATTCGCCTAAATGTACATTCGCTATTCGAAATGTATAAATATACATTCTCCCATATGTTCATTCTATCTAAATATACATTTCTCAAATTTCCATTCGCCTTAAATGTACTTTTACCTCAATTTACATTCGTGTAAGTGTACATTTGCTCTTTAAAATTCTAAAATATACATTCTTCTAAATGTACATTCGCCTGAAATGTACTAAATATCCTTCGGCCAATTGTTCCAAAATTAAGCTTCATTGGGATTCGAACCTAGAAACGTTTATTTTTCCAATGTTAACAGTTAGTGTATACCGTTCAAAAATATAATAGAACCAGTTTTCTTTGCGACTAGTTTTTTCTGGCCACGTGACGCTCTCGATTTTCCCTTTTCCGACCTTCATAAAGAGGATTTATGACTCAGACCCGCGGGGAGTTCGAACCGACCCCCTCTGTCGCCTTTATATGAAAACTTTAACTCGACTGTTCAAATTATGAAAAAGGTGTCGGGGGTTTTTTTTCGATTTTTTTTATTAACTCCCGAGAATCTGAAGAGACTGGGTTCCTTTGCAAGTATTTATGCGACACCTTATGCCGCTCTGTTAGGAGTTTAATATTGTGTCAAATATATTATGATAAAATATAACAAAAATACATACAATATACTTTTAACATACTTTTATTGCATGCTTTTATATAAGATTTTCATGATTGTTTGGGTTTGTGGCAGTAATCAAAATGATACATTCAAATATTTACTTCAACAATTCATAGACATAAAAATCTCTAACCATCACCATTTTTTATAACACTGTACATCCATTATTAAAAAAAAAACATTATGGAAGTAAGGATTCGAACTGCATACCATATTACCGTCTAGTTCATTGCGTTACAAGTCGACTCTCTGAAATAATTTCACACACCTCATTCAGTCAAGACGTTACCCCATACTATATACTTTAATATTTACGAATATTATCATTAATGGAACATTCTTTAAACTAAATATTTTTAAAACTCCTTCAATCAGTTAATTTATAAAAAAAAAATGAATGATTGTTTGTACGTTGATGGGTACAACTTTGTTTTGCCACCAGATTAGATAAATATAACTTTTTTATTACCAGTATTTTTTAAGCAAAGGGTCTCCCATAAATCGAGGGTATTTATAGATATTTGTATTGATGTATATAAAAAATATTTGAATGAAATTTGCATATTTTTTTCTCTAGATACTCTTAGAATACTTCAATGATACTGGCTTATATAGAAGATCCATCTTTGTAAATTTAAATAGGTTTGTTGTATTTTAGTATTATTTTGAAATATACATTTGTACACACTAACGATTTAAACAGTTTTGGTATACAAGTACACCAAAACATTTTCGATACTTTAGAAAGCGTGTAAATTAATAGAATAATTATTTTAATGCTTCGTTTGAGATGTGAGAACGAGATCTCTCGCACGGCAATCTAAAGCTGTAACCCCTTGATTGTATTGTATCTCAAATACAGATTTAATTCGTCAGACAATGCTTTTCAAAATTTCTGTTGGCAGTCCTGTTATGCGCCTGTTGTGTGGATCCTTAGATCCAGACCGCATCCCGATGAAGTTCGATGCAAAGTTCCCAGACATCCCTACCAGGAATTTATTAGTGATGCATATTTGCCTCGGCGGACGACTGCAGCAATGCGAAGTAACGTAGCAAAAGCTATGCAACCGCGGGAACGTTATGATGGGAACATGATTGATGTTGGGGATTCAAACCTAAAGTCAAAAATATCAATTTTTTCGATAATTTAAGTTGTGAGTTGTTTAATTATTTTTCACAACCGTATCTATTGAAATTTAGAATGCAGTTGTCGTTATACCTGCATAAATAAATCGTTCGAAATGAATTTAAAATAAATTACAGTTTTCAGTGTTAATTCCTTATGAAGAGTATTTTTAAAATTACAGTAAGACTTCTATATATATATTTTTTTATAATATAAGATGATTTGTACAATCACCAGTAAGGTATTGATACAGTGAATGTATCAGGAAAATTACGCGTGATTCTTGAATTTCAAATTGTCTAATTGTATTTATTAGAATTTGAATCGATATAAAAGTAAAAATACTTAAAATAACTGAAAGTGGTTAAGGTCATTATTTATTTGGCGCCTATATGTGAAACATTTAAATATCGAAACCTAAAATAAACCATTCTCAAACATTAAAAGGTAGAGATGATGATGATATGTTCAGAATCTACTCGTATTAATGAGTAGCATCCGGACATATTTGAAAAATGTTTTCGCCGAATGCCGACATTATCTTTTATATATTTTGTCGTAGATAGAAAAATATCACTTTTTAAATTGTGTTTTTCTTTTGCATAATATCTACGGTATGTTCAGTAATAAGTAAGATATGCTAGAGTTGATAGTATTTTCGCATACAATATTCTAGTAACAAAGCAGACCGCAAAATGGATGCAGATTCCTTGCCAGCAATGGCGAAATTGATTGAATTCCGACAGAGTTCGATTTAATTATTGCTGTCGAATATTTTAACATTTTCATAAATGCAAAGTACGTAACGAGTTACACTGTGAGAAGGGGAAAACTTTATAATGAAAATAAACAACGTACTGATATTTAATAATAATATATTATGTATGTAATAGTTTATGATTTCATTATCATTTTTAAACATTATTTTTAAAGATTAAAAAACAAATGTTTTTCGCATTTAAAAACCAATTACATATCATGAAAACAAAATACTTAATTTCATAATTTGTTATTATCTTCATTGGCTGTTGTTTTGGGAACAAAATAGAATGTTTTTTGGAAAGGGACCAAAGTCCTCTATTAATTTACTGAATGCCATTGGTAGGGATTTACATTACCGATATTATTTAAAAAATATATTTTTAAAACATTTCAGTTATTGGAAATATATTGAAATGCCACAGTACGTCTGATCTGATGAGAAAAATCACTATGAGTATTTTAATTTTAACAAAATATGGATAATGTTTTTTATTTATAAGGGAGATATAAATTCTAATCTATCTTGTTACCTTGAGAATAAACAACGTATTTACAAACAATAAACAACCATTTTCATCGACATCAAATCTATGTTAAAATTTTTAACTCGTTTCTACGAAGGAAAGTGAGCCTGATGATGATCCAATGTTCACGTAAATTTTCAAAAAAAAGCATTGTTAATGACAACAAAAGAGAAATAAAAACCTGCGAAAATACGTAAAACTAATAAATAATTTTCAATGAGACGGAGAAGGAAGATAGATTATCTCATCATTTTGGTTTGTCTTTTAGGATAAATCTGGGACCCCCTCTTCAAGTACTCTGACTTCAGCTCCGGAGGTTGTTGTAAAGCAAATATGTTTCAGTGGATGGCCAGTGGCAGCTAACAAAACTAAGTTGCGGCAATTAGTGGTGACTATATATTCCAGATATGGAACCGATATGAAAAGAAGAATAAGATAGCAAACTTAGTAGACAAGCAGACATTATTTTTCTACCCACAAAATGCTGCTCTCGATCTGTATGTTCCTGCATTGTACGGTTCTAACATATGACCTTTCATACAATTCAATAAATAATTTCACACAATACTGACCCTTGCATTACGTCTGTTAGTCGATTGATTATTTACGATCCATGTGTTGATTTCCATGACCCCTGTCCTTGTTGTGTGGACCCCGGAGGGCCATTGTCGGGCCGCGGGCCGTCCGTCGGCCATTGATTGATGACACCTGCTCACGAGTCAACACAATGCCGATGTATTCAACCTTTCACACTATTCAACATGGGTAACCAACACAGTTTGATCAGATTCATTTAAAATTAAAACATCTTTAGTGTGTTTTGTATGTAATTCTAAGCAAATTGTCTAAGAACCGTAAATCTTTAAATTACTTCAGGAAGTCTGCTCCTAAATCCCAAATATGTATGAAAAGACTCGTTACTAAATGTTTCAAGAATGCTTAACTTTCACGTCATTTTTTATATCTAAGGCCGAATGACTAGTGCAATCACGTGAGCCACTGTGCTCACAAGTACTTCAGATCTCATTATTTTGCCCTAGTACGGCCTTCTTGATCTTCTCCATTGCATGACTTGATCAGACGTCACAGTCCTTTCTTTTATTACTTTCTTTCCTCCATTACCGGTCGTAATTTCAGATGCCAAATTAGTAGGATTCATATAAGGACATCATTTGTCTATGTTAAAAATATGACTGTATTTCTTTGTTCAGTAACTAATTCAAGGTTTTGGCAGTAAGTAAAATTCATTGGCAGTAAATAAAAGTAGACTAAATAAAATGGTAGTATCCACTGTGTTAGTATGAATGTGGTCAGCTATGAAATTAAAATGGCAGAAATTAACCCATAATATGGTAACCTAACCTAACATAATCTAACCTCTTATTAATTACCATTTGTTAATTATTTCCTGCCAATTTATTATTATTCTACTGCCGAATGATATTTTTCTTTTGTCATATGATTATTTTTAACTTACCTTTTTAGGTACTGATTACTAACCGTTAATTAAATTAAAAACTGCCAAAAAATTATTTGACTTAATATAACTTCACAGCTCAAGAAACCAAGCCTCATATACGAGTACATGTCTCGACGAATAAAATATATTTATGAAAAGAGTTAATTTTTTACTGCGTTTAAAGTCTAAATTAAGATCTTTTGGGTTAATATTTTATCTGAAAAAATAAACTTTTTAGTTAAAAAGTGGCAAATCAAAATTTCAAAGCATTGTACTTAATAAGCTTATGACTCAGTTGAGGAGTGTGCTAAGTCCCCGGCCCAAACTTTCCTCTTTAATTCGATAAAAAATCTCGGCCATCAATTCCTCGCAGATAAATTGGACGAATTAAGTTGATCCTCTTCGAGATGGTCCCTTCATAGTCCAAGAAAGTTAAGCAAAACCTTTGGCGCTCAAACCTGAATCGTCATGTAAATTTAGTCAGCAATCAATCTTAGAGTAGTAGCAATACTCTTTCCTGGTTATTTTAAAAACAATAATTTTTGGTGTAAGAGCTTGACACGGTGAACGGATCTATGGTTTTTATTTGGAGTCGAAAGTTTGTGAGCGAACGAATATTTAATATTTATCAAATCCGTCTTATCTGTAATTATGACACGTTTTAAGGCCAACTTTTTAATGCAAAGTGTTTTTAAATTTTTTATTTAATAGGCTGAATTGAATATTTTCTCCGAAAACTGTCGTTATCACATTTTGATATATTTTAACAGCACAACATATAGTTGTGTTTACTATATTTTCAGTCATCAAACCGATATGGGAATAAAATAAAATATACGATTTGCATACGAATAAGTTAAAAAAGTTAGTTATGTGTCATGATTTCAAGGTGTACATGAGTTATGAACCAAAAACAGTATACTTTTGTCTTGTTCAATAGACGCTAACTATTGTCTATATTGTCGATTGCCTGTGAGGTTGCGTTGGTTTGTGCTAGAAAAGATATTTAATTCTAATTGTTATAATTAATTATATAAATTTACCATCGTATATTCATATATAATAAATAATTACTCGTACACTTTAGAATGACTTACGACGACGTTAGAGCATGTCGTCATAAATAAAATTGAGAATTTTTAAATAAAAATATTTATTTTATTTACATATTTTATTGCTTAGAAATGTTGGGCGTGGCTTTTCTAAGGGGCGAATCCCGGCGAAGGTATTCCCGAAATCCCGGGCTTAATATTCCTTAATCCCGGACTTATACTCTTATCGTCCCGACTGTCTTTCCAATAATCTGTCCATTATCGAGGGAGGATATAGAAATAAATCGACTGTCCTCCACTAAGAAGCCATCGCAGTACCTACCTGTGTGGGCCAGTCTATTATGAGTATATAGACAGTGAGACTGTGAACTATCACGAATAAACAATCGATCTTTCTCAAACGCAGTGAATTATTTTTATCACCAATTGAAATACAAAGATATCATCGACAGTAGCAAATTTTAAGCTATGTTATCGTGCGATCATCGAAGTTGAGCAAAATTGGATGCGGACCAAAACATGGATGCATAACCGCCCATCATTGATTTGGTTAAGCGACCCCGTGGTATCTGATACTGAGAGAATCTGATTATACGACAATTCTCATTAAGAAATCTGATTAACAAAAGTCAAACATGACTCGGAACTCAAACATGCCTCGGATACTATATTTACCATTTCTCAGGGGAACAATGGCAACTAGATAAAAAACAATTATGCAATCGCCACACACAAGATTGATCTTTAAGTGGCGTGGTAAGCGAATTTAAAAAAAAAAAGAAAGAAAAAAAATCAATGTATGTCACTAAATCTATAACTAAATTCTTTTATATTTGTTTGAATAAAGAAAAAAAATCGCATGCAGGAGAGCACACTCGGTCAAGACCAATGCACTCTATGACGCTCAGTCAGGGAGGCTGGACGCTTTATGCGGGAAACCTGTGTTGTGTTCGTGTTTGTTGTGGATTGGGGAGATTGCAAATCTGTTTCTTGAAGAGATCCAGAAAACTTAACGGTGGCATTAAGGAAGGAATTTTGGAAACTGCCAGTTTTTGGTCGACACACATTAACCGGTTTTGGACTTATTAAAAGAGTTTATTTTGAAGGTATTTGATTATTAATTTAATCAACTTACTTAAAATACGTACGATCTTTAAAAAAATACAACGACATTTTTTGAGATTTAAATGTTATCGTTATTCTTTATATTCTATCTATTAGAATATTCCGCATGCGGTCTACTCTAATCAGAACGACCTCAGCGATACGGTGTCTTCTTCAACATCACCAAGAGTGATAGTGGTCGTTGCCCATAGCCCATACTCTCACTGCCCATACTCTTACTGCCCATATTGTGTGCGCGCGTATCTATGCGGGTCGTTAAATAAAATTTTAGTGCGTGGGAGAACGGCCGTCGCGAACCCCCATAAACTATTTCATGCTCCCAACGAAACCAATTCCACCCCCAAGAGGAGGTCCCCCGTTTGTCCGCTCTTTGGAAAGAACCCACTTTTCTATCCTTCGACACAGTTTCACGGAAAGAATAGCGATAGGAGACGAGTTGGTATCTTACTCGTAAATTGTTGAAACTTAAATATAAATACTCAAAGTTTTGATGTATATCCAAACTGGTTAAATGGTGTAATTTCAATGTTTTTTATGAGCAGATTTTCAATTACGGCTTTTGGGTTGAGCCGTATGTGACGAATTCGCATTGCAAGGCTTGATGGTTGATGAATATAATAAATTGGTGTCTTCAGGTAACTTTACTATTATCTAAACGTATCTCTTCGAATTCAATCTATTATTTGCCGGCGGGTATAGTTCAATGGTTAAAGCGTTTGCTTGGCAAGCCGAAGGTTGTGGGTTCGATTCTCGACGGAGAATTCTGGGCTCGAAAATACCTCCGGTTGTTGTAAATTTGATCCCTCACCCGTAAAATGCTAGTAATATCATATTATTGAAAATTGGTTGTAGACAAAACTCGTCCGGTGAAGACCACCCATTGATAGTGAATTCCTGTAATAATAAGAATGATGCGTGAATATCAGGCTATAGTCTTTGACGTTGGCGGATCAACAATCCACATGCAGCGCTAAGCCAAATGCAGTATAGTAAGCGTCATAGAATACCACAGATGAGACTTCTGAATTACTATCACCATCTGTCGGTATTATCTTGTAGGTTTTTACATAAAAACATCATGTGAGATGGATGTGTCTTTCAGTAGCTTAAGTTTAGGAAATCATGCCTCAACGACCATCATGATGCATTATTACATTAATGATAAAAAAAATACAATTACACAAAATTATTTCTTGATTTTTATCAGAATGACATTTTATTAACATTATTGGTTTAATGAAAATGAAGCTGGGTTAGGAACGATTAAATTAAAATAACTTTTTGCGAATAATAACAATAGCTTATTAATGATTTACATAATTTTTATGTGTGCTATATTCACTACCATATTATTTGATATCGCTTTCACTCACCAGACTTGACACCAGAATTGAATCAACAAAACGTTCCTCACTCTGTTAGTTTTTGACCGCTCCACTCGCAGTATCGATTTGCAATCAATGTTATTCTTCCGCTGATATCGTCTGGATGAGCCGCATGAGTTATGACCGACTTGACCGAAGGGTGGAAAAGGACGTGGGTGGAGCAGCTGCTTCTGAACACAAGCTCGAGAACACAAGCTTGAGAACACAAGCTTGAGAACACATCAAGTCGAAGGCTTAGAAATTATCATCTGAGAATATGTCATTTACCATAATATTATTTGATATGCGAATATCTTTGCGATCAAAAGTTTCGAGGTATCGTCAGGTTAATCATCCAATCTATTTAAAAGAAATCTTATTAACAATAATAACCCAAAATATACCTTGAATTCTACATTCGTCATCTCTTCAAGTCCTTTGGGTTTTTACCTTGGTGGTCATCGCGAATCATATTTATTCCTAGGTTGACCTCCGGGTGTAGAGATTTGTTGACAAGGCATGTAAAATGACAAATTATAGTATTATATATATAATCGTGTCGGAAACAACAAGGTCAGATCCTGTCTGCCCAGAAGTGGCCGACGTCGGTGGCGTTACTCCCGGCCATCATCAGGTCATCCTGGGTACAGCTACTCGGACACAGCGCAGACTCCAGAAGATGTGACAGGGTCTGTTCCATGCCGCAGTCACATTCAGTCGGTCTGCTGTAAAACAGGCTTTCATTTGTGTCCTCGTCTTGCATACTCCAGTCCGAAGTCTGTTAAGGGACCTCCATATATTCCACCCTGTTCGTGTCCAGGGCTAGGTCCTCTTACGGAGCAATTCCAATATTCCCCCTCAGTTGCGTCTCTCCACATGTTCAGCCGCAAAGTGGCCTCAGGTATCACCAGTTCCGTTGTCGACTGTGACTGATAGCAACTGAAAGGTGGCAATTTGTAAAGAATTTATTTTCCAGACGTGGAAGAGATGATGGAATAACACTTTGTGATGATTGCTGATCTACGAGTATTAACAGCATTAGGCGACAGCTAGAAATCCACTCTTTATTTACTCCTAAGCTTTGTATCTATGAATTGATAGTGTTAACAAGATGACTTTTACCTGCTTTTTTTTTACACTATGATAGCCATTTCTAGTGCAAACTAAAAATTATTAGATATAAGATTATGCTTGTATAATTGAGACCTAATTAATTAATTTTAAATCTATTTTATTTTAACTTTTGAATGCAAAGATGTCATTGGACATGGAAAGGACGAGACAACTAAAAAATGAGTGACGCCAATTTTCAGCAACCTTATTTACGTGTTTATAGATATAGAAAAAATATATATATATAGATATAAAATTATGTAGCATATTAACGATCATAGTCGAAAATATGTCGGGTGTAGAAAAAAAAGAGACTCCTCGCGTGTCAGTAGACCGTTTTAAGCTCTCGACCATAATCTTTGGCATATGGTGGACTATGTGGGGGGTGGAATATGGCAGCTCAAGATGGAGACATAAGAGATGGAGAAAGAACCAGCGGTCGATATGGAATGCTGGGAAGAATAGTAATCGAGCTGCTATTCTTAATGTCTGCCTTCTTATGTATCCACATGTATGTGTTAAAATTTTGTATGGCATTATTTTTGAGGCATACACGTTAGCAAATTGAAACATATAGTCATCACAAGCTGCCACTAAACATACCCGATTTAATATTATTTTTTTAGTCCACTCTTTTCAAGAATCCGGTTTAAAATGTTATAAATCACATAGTTTTCTAGTTGTTTTTAGTCACTACACTTTTTCTATTTCCGTCTCATTTATGGAGCATATATCTTCTCATAAAATATCTATCCCGGCACCCAAAAATCTACATGCTAGTTTATATTTAGTCTTTAAAATCTTCCGAAGCAGAATTCGAAACACAATTTGGGCGATTTGTTAATCAAGTGCTAAGCCTTGGAAGATGGCAACTGACAGAACTGAGTGGCGGTAATTAAGCTGAGGATATGTTTCCAATGTTGAATGGATATTGGGATAAAGAAATAAAAACATATATTCAATAATATGCATGGATTTGAAAATGAATTGCATAAAATATTATTAACACCATTTCTATATTATATTTACTCTGGCAATCGTTCTCAAGAAGAGATTATAAGGTTAAATTGACTCATACTTAGACGCCAATATTGTCACTCAACATTTAAAAAAATTACACTGTACAACTCGTGATCTAAGTGCAGGAAATCACTGTAAGTAGGAAATATTCAAAGGGAAATTTTGTCTACCACCAGTTTGGAAAAATTGCTTAGAAGCATTTTTTGATAAAAATGTATCTTTGATATATAAAGCTATTCTGATGATCGACCCCTCTAATATTTTAGATTTTATTTAAGAACCATATATTTATTTATACTCACCGTATTTTTTTGTATGATTTAAATACATATATATTTTCAATTTATAAGCTCGGCTAACGTTTGGACAGCTTGGTTGCGTCATAAATTTCATTTCGGCTTCAAGAGAGAAACACATATCGAAAATATTAAGCCCATGTAAATAGAAAAATATCGAGTTTATTGTTGAGATTTCAAGGAAGGGTTGGGATATTCAGTCCCGGCTGGCGTGAAGATTTACGGGGACTTCAAACACTTGTCCGAATGAAAGGCCTTCCAAGGCAAGGTTGCCGCAAATAGAATATTAAATAGGTAAAGATTTTCCTTACAAGATTCGCCTGAAATTCAATTTTAGATTAATTTAATACATATAAAATGGATTTGTAAATATTTATCAGAATATTATTTTATTATTTCAATATTTTAATCTACTTTTATAGATCATTGACTATATTACAATATTAGAGTAATTAAATATACACATACCATAATGCAACAAATTCTTTGTACTCATCAATTCGTTCAGAAAAAATCTTGAAATGCAAAAAAAAGAAAAAAGGTTCGAGACCCGAGTGGTACTTAATAAAATAAATAGATTGTCAGAAAGTAATGATATTAAACATGTGAATAAATGTAGACTGAGTGAATAATAAAAAAATAATAATATACACTCTCTGAATATATACTATAGAGACATCTATCGTTATATGATAAACAATGGTATAAATGCAACATATTCCGTACAACAATTCGGGCAGATGATGGTCGAGCGGTCAAGGGTAATGAACTTGAACAAATGGCTGGTTCCAAGGTTCGCTGGTTCGCATCCCGCCTCTGCCGATATTTTTTCTGAACGAATTGATGCGTATAAAGAATTTGTTGCATATAGTATGTGTATATTTAATTACTTATAATACATAAGAATTTCATACCTTTTTCAATATGGATCACATTGAGCACTTTTTCATTTGATGGAAGACTGCAGTTTTGCGATGTATGAAATTTTCTTCAATTCCAATGTGTGCAAACGTATTGACGTCTAAATGAATGTTTACTGATAAAGAAAACGTTTTACTAGAGGGTAATTGAGTGGTGTGTAGAAGTGTGTAGAAATAGGCAAAGATCTATGTAAAAAAAAAATACTTATGAGGATAGAGTTTCAGTAGATATAAGGTAAGGAGTTAATAAGTAGGGTAGTGGGTGTGGTCTATATGTGTACATCGAATGTACACAACGAAGTTGCAGTGTAAAAAAAGTAACTATAATATTGACGTATTTTTTTTCGATCGATCATGAAACCGCAGTCTACCATCGAGTGAAACAGTGCTCTACATGATCCATATTAAAACAAGGTATTAAATTCTTACGTATTCAATATTAAAATGGATCTCAAATTGAATTTTTGGTGGGTTGCGGTGGAGTATCGGTAGGCGGCTAACTGATGATCGAACAGTTGAGGGGGGCGCAGCAAAAAGACTGTTTCCAACATGGTCTTCTCCTTATATAAGGCATGACGACTCCCGTGTGTTCGGTGTGACATCTATGACAGCGATTCTAACGACAATTATGGGACAGACATAAATAGACAAACAAGACAAACATTAATAGACAAACATAGATAACAGAAAATGTACAATTGATCAATCCGCTAAAGTAACATAGGTAGAACATATGGACACAACAAATTACCTCCACATAGGTTAAAAAGTTGGCTTTGTTCGTGTTTTATACCAACACATATGGGTATGAAGCATCACATTAGGTCTAATTTGCGTAATATATTACATAAATTGAACCATCCTCCACTCTCTCAAAAGGTTGTTATTCAGTCGCGTGATGGCAGGATTAGGAGCAGATTGATAATACAGACTTTTTCTGCAGCACATTGACATATTTTTAGGATAAAACTATACAAATTTAGGGTTCGACCTAGTCACAGCATTAGGCCGATCCACAATACAATATGCTCTCGCCGAAGGGCGGGACACAACTGGCATGATAGGCTGTCGCACCGGCGCCATACAAGCGGCGGTCTATATAACTAGTCCCAATATGACGGACACATAAATGCTGATGTCAATTGAAATATTTAATGAAAAGGTTTTTTTAAATCTTGAAGGCTTCCACTGTCACCCCTGTGAGTGTTTTGCAGGGTCGGCCAGGCTGTATATTGTTTACCCTTCCTTGCAAGGGGCAGCAGCCTGAAGTTTGCGAGGGGATGAGAAGGTGGCGCCATCAAAATCAACTTGCCAAGGAATCGGCTTTCATTCCCCCTGCATAGTGTTGTGAACCGTGACAAGTGGAAAAAAAGCAGTTTTTCTGATCAAACATGACTGAATTTTTATTTAAATAAGAGAAAAAAAAGAAAAAATATATATATTTCTAATATACTGATTACTTCTTAAACCAATAAAGATTTCACTTTAATAACTTCTTAGGTTTTCACGGCCAGATTTGATATCTGTGTATGGCGAATTTCTTCTTTCGAATATTTCATTCGAACCTGAAATCGTGGCTCGAACGCAAGGGAAACATGCACGCCTAGTAAGAGAAGCCATTGAAATCAAAAGACATCCCATCAACGTTAACAGGGATGACGGTCTGATTCTCCTAAACAGCATGGTGTCCACCTCTAGCACATACTCAAAAACCTTTACCCAGACCAGCAAGGACAACTACAGTCCAACATGACGTTCGAGAAAGTATGCTCCTTAGAACACACTCATTATGATGCTTGTGGAGGTACGCTTCTTTGAACATACCCACCGTACACAATTCTCCGAGATGATGCATGTGGAGGTACATTAGACTGACGGCTAAAACTACCTCCAGACACCAACTTATCATTAAGTCATCAACCCCGAAGAAGACCCCTGCAATGGCGGTCGAAATATTGGATAGAAGAAATTCTTCACACACGGCTAAGCCCGAAAACCGCAATATCAATAAAGATTTCATATTTAAAGATTGTGATATTTTTATTTGAGATGAGCCGTTCTTTATTAACAAATTGTCCAGGCCTCGAGAGTCAAACATCCGGTCTCTTTAAAAAAGCTGTCGTTAAGCTTATGCCCTGGACGTCATCGGGGATCATTTTTTTTTGTAAACACATACATGGTGATAGTAAAGTCTCGTCTGTGGAATTATATGACGCTTGCCATGGTGCATTTGGCTAAGCGCTGCATGTGGAGTGTTGATCCACCATCGTCATAGACTACAGCCCGAGATTCATGCATCATCCTTATTATTACAGGAGTTTACTATGAATCGGTGGTCCACCATTAAAAATCTCCGTTACAAATCCAAAAAATGGTGTGTAATAGGAGGGTTGTATATATTATGACTTTTATTTTGCAGTTACCAAAAATCAATGGTTATGAGAAAAATATATTTTCTATTTTTTCAATACATAAATCTTGGTTGATTTTTTTTTATGTACACACATACAGGAGAATACCGACAGATGGTGATAGTAATTCTGAAGTCTTATTTGTGGAATTATATGACGCTTGCTATGGTGCATATGGCTAGGCGCTGCATGTGAAGTGTTGATCCGCCAACGTCATAGACGAGATTCACGCATCATCCTTATTATTACAGGAATTTACTATGAATCGGTGGTCTTCACGGGATGACTTTCGTCTTCCAGCAATTTTAATTAATAGGCTATGACTGGCACTAATAAAACAATACTAATTTCGTCGATAAGTTAAAATGGCTCATCGGCAAATGTCATTTGTAAATGACTTCATGATGACGCTGAAACATGTCGTATCAAAATAAAGTTATGAAATTATTTGAAATAATCTTTCATCTACACTTAATTTCTGTCATTTTTCAATTATGAGTATTTTTTCAATGCTTAAAACTAAGAAAAAAAAAGGTTTTTTTTTATAAAACACATCAAATGTTATTCAGTATTTACCGGCACCCGTCCATAATATATTTTTCGAAGGCTTAGAAACTATCGAATAACGCCGTAATCCGAAAATAAAAGGAGCCGAGAAACAATAACCCGCAGCGAAGCGATTTCGCAAAGCCCACCTCTGCAAACCCGAGAAGAAAGTTTGCGAATAACTCGCCTTTTCAACTTGAGCAAAGTCTGGACATTTCCCAGAGTTTAACTGAGCCTCTACCCTCCACACTGGATTCACAACTCGTCCAGTTAGAGCATCTACGAAACGTACTACAGTACACCACCATCGCTCTGTCACATTCTAACGCATGATTCTCCAGATAACACTTTCTTTGTCAATGTGTGAACATTTCTCAAAGTTGAACTGAGCCTTAATTTATACACTGTGAAATCCTCCGTCTTTAAAAAGATGACAAGTCGCGGATTTGTTACGTGGCTGCGTGGAGGGAAGGATGCAGGAACAGATTACCAAGCAAAAGAACTTGTTTTTGGTTCACAATTCGCGTTTATTTTATGAAAGACTTGCTTTTTTTTTTGGTCTTGCTTTGGTCGACTCGTAACTAACAACTGCCGGAGCACTCTGACATCTAGCGCCGCCAAGACAGTCGCGGCAAAAAACAAATTAAAAATGAAAGTTGCACCAACATGAAATGGAGCAACTGTCATAGCAAATAAAATTGCGTATGCAAACGCCGTATATTTTTATATAAAATGAAGACTCACATTAATAGATGTGCATGTCAGGCGAGCGAACAAAAATAAGACAGAAAATATTGTTTTGTGGAGGCTTTTTAAAAACTATATCAAGCTGAATTCAACTGGATTCACGACTCATCGTTCAATTATATTATAATGTACTTTCGGGATCTACAAGACTTTATGACTACCATATTTTAAATATGCTTTTACACAGGAAGCTTAAGAATGCGCCTACTATTTTTTTGTATGTTTTTAACTTCACAGACTTTAGAATTTAAAAAAATATGTTTAAAGCCAACCGATAGGTTGTGGGTTAAAATACTTTAAACTTGCTTACAATAAATATGGTTTTGTCATTCTATAACGCGCGTTTTTATATCGATAGATTTATATCACTCTTTTCGTTCTTCTAATTTTATTTTATTTAACGTACTCGTAATTTAAAACTAATTGCGAATTTTCATTGTTTCAGATGGCCTTATATGTATACCTTTAAAAAAACTAAATAGAAGTTGTATATTTTATCAAGAAAATATAACGAGATATTATAATATGGAATATATTTTAATGTGTTTTTACATAGCTCCTTTTGTAATGGGTGCATTGGTTTTCATATGTTTGCCTATTTACATGTATTTAATTTAATTCAAATAAATATTATGAGACCTTATTTGGTTTGTAAATATTTTTTACTCTTAGACAAAATAAGATTAAGGTTATCAACTGACAATACTCGGTGAAACTGCATAATTATAATTTTAAATTAATTTTAATTAAAAATATTTAGTTTTGATTCGCATCTATTTTAAATAATTACATGTTTCGGCCTCCCTGGAGACCATCTTCAATAAGAATTATTGAATATGGTCTCCAACAAAATAAAAGTGAATCAAAAATAAATATTTTAATTTTATTTTTTTAATCAAAATTAATTCAAAATAATACTTAGACAAAAAGATGAATATAAATAAATGGTGAAAAATGCAATGCGAGCTAAGTGGTTTTACATTGAATGTTTCAACGTCTTATTTCTAAAGGTAAATAAACGTTTGGAGTGCAAATGTATTTTAACATTATCTCTTTTTAAGACAGGTTTAAAACCCAAAATATTGCAATAAAATAAGTAAGTCTTATAAATGAAATAACTAACACAATCCGTTTTACGAAAGAAAGAGAAACAACGCTTTGGCGCTGAATCGCACTACCTTTTGTAGGTTAACGTTTGGGGTGCGAAGGGTTTACGCCAGTTTTCTTTACCGTGTGACTTGAAGACAGGTAAAAACCAAGGGCCTGTTTGGGGTTTCAGAGCTCAAAAATAAAACTCAGTTACGTGGATATTTTAAAATTTTCTATGCATACCTAAATGGATATAAAAAATTAATTTTGTACGAGTATGTGATTAAAAATTATCATCATTACATATACACTCCCCTAACTAGAGTATAATGTACCTACAAACTTTCTCTACAAAACTCAATCACCTGCTATGACCCTTGCCTCATCCCATGTCAGCTATGCCTCCCAGAGTTCAGTCGAGTACATTTTTTGTGTAGTTTCCGAGGTCTTTCAAGTCGCCAAGAGCTAGAGGGCTTAAACATTGGCAGGTGAAATTTAAGTTCGTCTGGGGCATGCAAAGTAAAGTACATTACACCCAGGTCAACCATCGTCTTTTCACCGACTGTATTATGGACAGCTACCTTTTCCGCTCCTTCACCAATTTCCCCACAAAATGAAACCATCGTAAATCCAATATTCTACGCAAGCATGTGTTTACAAGCCCATTACATGACCAATGGTTTTTAGTGAAAAGCCAATGTTTGCAACTATATATAAATAGTTACACCGTATCATACAGGCGCTGTATTGCGACATATTGTTTTGATTCAATGTAGCTGTTAGCCCGACGATCGCCGTAAGCAAACCCGTACGCGCTTCGCAATATTCGAAAGATGTATTTCAAAATTAATTCCGATTTTCTCACAACGATATCTATGAATATTTTAAAAAATTTAACAAACCAAAATTGATCGATATTTTTCGATAGTTTGGGAGATATTCATGAAATGGTGTCAAGGGCTGGCACTGAATAAAATTATATATTTTATTTTTATTTTTATCTTAAATTTTTACAACAAAAGTGATGCGTTGGAGGTACATACGATGTAGGGAGACAGTTATTAATATATCTTGGAAATATACCTGCAGCTAGGGTGGTTAAATTATCGAGTATTTGATCTATAATCTATTTTGTGGCAGCCCTAGTGAAAAAAAAAGTGTTTTTTTTTTGTAAATTTTTTAGTTGGATCGATTGCAGCTCAACAATAAAAATGTAAGTTAAAAATATTAAAATAATTTATCTATTAGTAAAAGTAGTTTTTTTATTTGTCTACAAACATTTGGCGATGAAGTCCTTAATCCCAGTTATGACGCATGTATTCGTAAAACTCTCCAGAAATTTCAAGACCGGAAGCGAGCTCCTTCTGCACACAAATTGACAAATAGTATTTCTAGGTATGCAAGTTTTTCGTCGTGGCCGCTAAAGCGACTTGCTGATTTAGTGGTTAAGTGGTTAAGGGTTGCGCACTGTTACGTGCCGGTAGGGATTTGGTTCAGCCGTTTAATGAAACGCCGTAACTTCTGATGCGGTGAAAAGATTTGCCAATAATCTTTTAATACGATTCCCCCAAAACTAATTTACAATGCTTATCTTTCAAATCTTTTAAAAGTAATTAATAAAAATAGCACTATTTTTCGCTTCACTGCTCATACCGTATAAAAAAAAGGCTAAGACATCAATGGTTTTAAAGGTGAGATTAATATATTTTTATTGAAACGCTAAAAATGTATTCTGTGGCGGTTATAATTTTTTATCGTGCTGTATTCGGTTATTTCAATAAAATAAATTGCGGTATTCAAAAAAAAATAATCTTCTCATTTCCGTTTATTATCTGGAACATGTGGTCTTCAGAAACTGCTGTCACTCAGTTATGTCAGCTGCCTTTTTCCATGCCATGTCCCTAGACAAAAATATCTCCACACGAAGGTCAACCTGGGAACATACACGGCAACCTTCGGAGCAGAAATTCAGGACTGGAAGAACAGCTGCTATAGTATCCGAGGCATATTTTTATGGGATATGTTAAATCAGATTATTTAAGGAGAACAGATGATTAACCCGACGCTCCCGATTCATGAACCATTTGGTCTCATGGAGCGGCTCGAGCCAACTTACAATAGTGACAAGAATCGATAGGGATCTGTGTAATAAGAGATTGACTATGAATTGGTGGTGATTTTTTTTTATGTACAGATAGTGAAAGTAATTCTGAAGTCTCATCTGTGGAATTCTATGACGCTTAGCATGATGCATATGGCTAAGCGCTGCGTGTAGAGTGTTGATCCAACGTCATAGACTACAGCCCGAGATTCACGCATCATTCTTATTATTACAGGAATTTACTATGAATGGGTGGTCTTCACGGCACTACTTTCGTCTACCACTAATTTAAATTAATAGGCTATGACTGTCATTTTCCGGGTGAGGGATCAAATTCACACCAACTGAGAGTATTTTAGAGCTCAGAAATCGATTTAAAATCAATTTTTTTTAGTCTCGGTCGGGGATCGAACCGACGACCTTTGGCTCGCAAAGCAAACCCTTTGACCGTTGAGCTATACCTACCATATGTGGTTGAATAAGATTGAATATGTTTAATTTATACCATACATTTTTTATTTTAAGCTTCACCAAACCCCCGATCTTTCACATGATATATTACTCGGCCATACCTCTTTGTAAAATGATGTTTTTAAGCGCTACAAAGATTTAAACATGACATTTTATATCATGAACTATAATGTGACCCACTACGCTAAATTCACTTTAAAATGTCCCCTACAAGCAAAATGTATTTTTTTATCGTTTTTATGTTAAATCTTGTGCGGTATTTGCCACCTTCTAGTATATTACGTATAATATTCGGCTCGCTGTGACACACGGAGCAGCGATAAGGAGCGTCGCCATAAATATTGCACTTATCTGACGTCATAACCATTATTTAAAACTTCCCCTCGGGATGCACACCGACGACACAGCATCGCGAGCCACCACTAACATACACGTCAACCAACATTAAAAGTACTTACAAAATTGATACATCATAATTATAGGTATTTATATAATATTTAAATTCGCAATATATTGTTTGGAGTAAGCCGCCCATTATGACCAAATGATCAAGGTCTCGGGAGCATCGCGCTAATCATTCGATATCCTTAAAACCTGATTAACACTCATATCTTCTTCGTAGTATCAATCCGGTGGATTGGTTTGCAGCAACAGAATCTGGCATCTCGATCTCCACTCCTCTCGGTCCTCCGCAACCCTCTTCAGCTCAGCATTAGACCTACAACTTATGTCCTCGAACACTTGCTGCAAATACTCCCGTCTAGGGCGCCCTCTACAGTTTCTACCCTCAACCGTCCCCTCCACAATATCGTGAAGAAGACCATCGTGGTGCATGATGTGACCGATCCATCGGGCTCGCCTCTCTGAGATGGTTCTTATTAGTTGCCTATCTTCCTTGATTATCCTGAGAACCTCATTGTTTGTCACGTGGTCTCTTCAGGAAATTACGAGAATTCTTCTGTATGTCCACATCTCAAAGGCCTCTAGTTTTATATCACTGATAAGCACCATGTCTCACAGCTGTACACCAAGAAACTCATAAAATTGCAGCTGCCGTCTTTTTAGGTCCCCGGGGCCTGTGAATTGTCAGAAATCATGTATTTTTTATATCAATCTATACGTGAACCTCTGGGTACAGAGATATCATCGATAAACACGTAGCTGACAAATTTCTTGGCGGCAATTTGTGGTGCTCCTAAAACAGTATAGATATGGAAATGAAAGTATAAAGTGTTCTACGACAACTAGAAATAAATCATGAAAATTCTGAAAAAACACTTAAATACATGTTATGCGAAAAAGGTTATGAATTTATATACCATATCTACTAAATTGAAATTTAAAATTTAGGTAAAAATTGTGGAAGAAAAATTAATTAAAATATGTCCCGTAATTTCTAAATGCTTTCAACTCTCCTAAGTTAAAGTACATAGTTAAATTACAAATAAATTCGTTATATTATATAAGACCACATCAAAAAAGATTTTGAAGTGCATATAAAATATAAATAAAAAATAGTGGAACAAAAATGCTTATAAATTATTAACCGGGTAAAAATATTTTTGTGAGTTTTTTTTGTTCTTTTTTTCTTGGTACTAAAACGAAAAAAAACTGGTTTTATAAAAAAAACTGACAGAACTCTAAAAACTAAATATTTCATAGATTAGCTTAAACTGTTTGTTCATACAAGGCAGTCGCAAATTCACAATTTTTCGCAAGTTGGCTTTTGCAGACCAAGATAACATCTAGCGAATAAATCACGACCGTAGTATGAGTTTGATAAAAACTCGCAATGGAGATCTCTAATGCAAACTAACGGCCTTGAACGTGGAACTGTTGTGTTACATTACGTCACGTGAGATGTGAATTAGTCCATATTTAGCATCGATTTTTGAATACTTGCCTACATACATTTTTTGTATACCAGCGCTTACCCCTAAATTAACCCATATAAAAAAAAGCGAAATATATTGCTAACTTTGATAGTTATTGACACTTTGCAAAGCCGATGTTATCTGATTATGGCCGATAGAATGATTTTTAAGCACGATCCAGAATCGGCCAATAACCTATTAATTTTCACTTTGTTTTATTAACACAGTTGTATCATATATACAATGATATGGTTTGTTTCGCGGAATTTGCTCTCACATTCCTGAATCGGCTTACCAATATATCGAAGTAATCACCCGATCTTCTTAAAAAAGTTCAATTTCAATTTATTAAAATATACCTCAAGCACTACAGTTTAAATTAAATATACATCAATCTTGCATAAAATCAAATTAATGCTGTTTTAAGTGAGGAGATGACATGAGCCGAGGAAAGAAAAAATGAATCATATTAAATAAATATAATTTTTTCATTACACAAAAAACGTTCTTACTAAAGTTTCACGTTCGTACTACTTAGTACACTTTTCTGAAACAAAAATTAAAATTAAAATTAATTTCATCGTCGTTTTTTTTTACTTGAAAGATGCTTTATTAATTACGGCAGCTTTTTTATGTCCTGCTAAGCCAGCCCCTGTAACTTTTCTGCGTTTTCAGGATTCGGTGATCACTCTAAAACCGTGTTATATAGGAACAGTGGAAAGCTTCAGTATCTTCCACAGTAATGGAGTATATCTAAAAAGTGTAAGAAAACAACGCTCGTTCCCCTGCTTTTTTCATAACTTAAAAAAATATCAATTACGTTAAAGTTATCAACCAACAATACTCGGTGAAACTGATTACATGTTTTGGACTCTTGTAGTCCGTCCATCTTCAGTAAATTAGATAACTGAAGATTGCTGTTAATTTTTTAATTAAAATTTAAAAAAAAATCAAACCAAAATAATTAACATAAGAGATATATTCCAAGTGTAAAAAATATTTCATCCACATTTGCTAAGAACTATCTCGATTAGTCTACAAATAATGAATTTACCTAAATCTCCTTCTAACACGCAACATTATATTTATTTTTTAATATACCTGTACGAACTCCACACTTTTTCTCTATAAAATAATAATATAATAAAATTTATTTATTTAGCCACTAGTGCCATATTAAAAGATTTACTAACAAAAATTCCAAGGAAATACAGAGAAAATCAAAATTTCAATTAAACAGAAAGAAAGAAAATATAAATCAAAACATAAATCGGCATGTACACATACACCACATTATTATTATTGTACTACTCAGTGAGTGGAGCACCGGATCCCTTCTGGATGGCGACGTGAAGGCACATTCAGTGCCCCTCCAACCGTGAGTCCCACCTATCCGCCCACAGAGAAGCACAACGCTTCCTTATTATGGCATTGAAGCCATCCTCTCGCCCCTTCGTCAACATGCCTGAGGCACTGCAGTTACTTGGCAGACCCAACAACACATTTATAGTATCGCTGACAGCATATTATTTAAACTATCAATAGTTTCTTATGACAGAATTTTAATATATTTCACATTTCATTTATTTTATTTCCCTTGATTTTAAGCATCTAATGCTAAAAATATTCATATTTTGTCACTCAAAAACCAAATATATCAACCTCATCTTTTGATCAACTCAACAGAACTTATTTACGTCTAACATTGAAAGTGTTCTGTCTTAGTATGTTAGTGAGAAAAACAAACTCTAACACATCAACATATCGGTAGTATCATTGTTAAGTATTTGATTTATGAAGCTAGTTTTACGACTACGCTTTTAGAAAGAGAAATAAGATACTTAAACCTGCATGAAAGACAAGAACGCCTAATATTGGTGTCGAACAGCTGTACTTTTTGTAAGCGCTCTCCTCGCATAGTAAGCCACTCACTCGCTAAAACGGTTGAAATTAATGCGCGCCATTCGTTGTGATTAGCCCGGCAGTTCAGCGGATGGGTGTGTACCCTCTCGCTCCCCATTCTCAGACTTGGTGTGAGAGGGGGACGGATAATTTTCAGAACCTCTTTAAAATATTAGCCTGAAACACTTGCTGAAACGATGAAATATGGGCTCTCTCTCTCTACACTTTATTTTGAACCAAAAAGGTTCACCTTTTATTAATCGAGATTTAGCGGTCATTAGCAAATAAAAAATTTCGAACTTCATTTTTTTTAACATTTTTCGATACGAATTTAATTTTCATTACTTCAAATAAAAATGAACCTAGCCCTCATGATGTTTTTTTTTAACATTTTTTTGCAAGATGTTTTCAGAGTCACACCTTCTCGTTATACAAGTAACGGGCTTTGAGCATGAGCAATACCAAACGTGGGTGTAAAAAGTTAGTAGTTCGAACGTTAAAATTCGCCGTGTATACAGAAATGGCATGATAGTTGGGCTCCGTAGCGATGAGGTCGATATATCCAACCGGTACAGGCTTCTGTTATTACGTTAAAGAGCCTTTCCCTACTTAAATCTAACATTGCGAAATGCCAAAAAACGTGTTAAGCGTCCTGCAAGGGGCTACCACATGGGCAGTTTGGACTATCAACGAGGCATTACAATTGGTGACATATTGTTAAATTTATTGAATAAGAAATGCAAGAGAAATCAAATTAACGATGCTTTTTCATCCCTCTTACGGTCAAACCAGTGTACCGTCAATATTTTACACGTTTGAAAACATGTGCCTACATTTTCTTAAAACCTAATATATACGCATTAGCTTCTAGTAAGAAGCCAGAATTTGCAACTGTAAATAAGATTAGGTGTATACAGATTATGTACATAAGGCACTTTGTTTTATGTTCACTGCATTTAAATTCAATTAAATAGAATTTTACAAAATAATTAGAAATTTGTAATAAATTTC
The DNA here is from genome assembly GCA_022606575.1 of Glossosoma conforme. Taxonomy (NCBI): domain Eukaryota; kingdom Metazoa; phylum Arthropoda; class Insecta; order Trichoptera; family Glossosomatidae; genus Glossosoma; species Glossosoma conforme. The sequence continues at coordinate 1,314,720 of JAGTXR010000075.1, read as the reverse complement.
TTTTCTATTTCAAATTATTGATCTTTCCCCTTTTTTGTTTTGATTATTGACTTTAATTGAGATGATTTTACTTTAGAAATAGTGTGATGGTATTTTAAAAGTATTTTTTTTTATTTCTCATTTAAAATTAAATTTTTTATACGACCATTACAGCTTTAAATATTTCAATTATTCTTGTCTACTATTCTATCTACATATTTTCATTACTTGTTTCTTATCAGAAATCTCAACACTTAGAAAGATTGCACCTCCAGTACAGTAGTCGCGTTATTGTTTTTAAAATCACTTATTTCAGTCTACCCCCCGCCGTAAATCATTATTAGATTGAAGTAACAGTCGTGGAAGCGATCATCGCTCGCGTTCTAGGAACCGAGGCCTCGTGAGCCACAAAGCTGCTACTTTATCTTTGTTCAAACACATTCAGGTGAAAGCCACAAGAGGGCTTAGAAAATATTAAACGTTTTATTTGAACACACTTATTAGATCAGCAATGCAGCCAATTGATCGCATTGATCTTTCGTATCATAATTTTGACATGTATCACAAAGATTTATCAATTGGCACATTAGCAATACGACAGTCACTTTGCGTGAATAAGTTGTGTGATTGTCTTGCGTTTTTCTGAATCTTAAAATGATCGTGAGATTTTTTGGACAAAATAAATTGAGAAAAATATAAAAATAATAATTATTAGTTTCCTGAGATATCCTATAAATCGCATGCAAGATTGGACTATGCAAAGACACAAACTGAGATGCTAGGAGAATATTTTTAAAATCAACCAGTGATATTGTATGTTTTAAAACATGATGTTAAAAATAAAATCGTTAATATTTAGAAGGTTTTCTTTCATTTACAGCATTCAAATTTTGTAATTTCACAAAGAAAAAAAATCGAAAACATGCAAGTTATGCCATAATTATTGGTGAAATCAATTGATCTAAGTAGACTTCATGGACTTATAATATAAAGTTCTTGAAAAGGCATTCAATAGGTCTTAAACTAGACAAAAATTCAGAACACTTGTTTCATACAATTTATCTTACATCCTTGCTACTATCAGCCATTATCTAGCATATATAAAAATTAACACTACGCAGCTGACATCTAATTATTACTGCTAAAAATGACTTCAATTAGGTGCGTTTAATCTTGCGAAATGAAGCTAAATTAATATATGTTGAAATAAAATAAATTACTATATAGATTCCTTACCTAATAAAAATGATAAGTGAGAATATTTTATTAACATTAAGGTTATCAACTGACGATACTTAGTGAAACTGCATAATTATAATTTTAAATTGATTTTAATTAAAAAATTAAAAATTAAAAATATATGGTTTTGATTCACATTTATTATGTGTGTAGTGTTATAACGTAGTAACTAATACTTATACATACCTATATAAGCCACTAGCAGTTTTTAATTTAATCGTTATTGAAGATGGTCTCCAGGGAGGCTGAAACATGTAATCGCTTAAAATAAATTTTAATCAAAACTAAATATTTTTATTTATTAAGCTTGTGAATAAATGAAGACTGATAGAATAATAATAAAAATATACATACTTTGAATATATACTATAGCGACATCTATCGTACGATGATAACAATGATATAAATACTAGTTTCAACGCACGTCAGTCTAGGCGGGGCAATGGCGCAGTTCGCCGAGCGGTATGAATACCTGGGCATAGTTGGTTTCCAAGGTCCGCGGTTCGCATCCCGCTTCTGCCGTTGTTTTTGAGCTTGGATTGACGCGTTGAAAAAAGAATTTTATGTATAGTATATGTATATTTTAAGTAATAAATATTTTTAATTTGTTAATTTTTTAATTAAAATTTATTTAAAATTAAAAGAATATTTTCATGTAAATTCAAGATACACAGCTGACTAACGAAAAGGTTTAATTCTTTTTTTAAACTGATTAAATTCTATGGGTTTGTCAATTCTATATTCTCCTAATTAGGAACTGGTTGAATGTTAATATCTATGGTATCATTAAATAATTACAATTTTTATATAAATGGATTCGTACCCGAAACTGCTTGCATGATATTAACCTTTTTGCTGGACTAAAGGTGATGATACATGGTGGGCGTAAGACTTTATGAGAAGGATGGGCAGTGGGCTGCACAGACCACTTTACGCCGAGGCGGATACAAACGACCAGATCGCCTGATCGCTTCTAATACGTATTCTTTACCTGTACCATGACCACACGTTTATGCACTGTGAATATAAGCTCACCGCATGATAAACATACACGTATATACTTAATGAAATCAAAGCGCTACTTATATTATTCTTGTTATTTCGTACAACTGAAAGTCATAAAACATAAAAATCATGAATTTCTAAATCCTAATTCTTACTCGAAAAGACAATGTTAGGAAGCAAATACGGCATCATATCGAATGTAGGCAGGATATGTTAGCCCAAAAAAATCGATTGGTATTCTCTTCCAAAGTCTTTTGTTACGATTACTATTTCTCTGATATCAATAATTTAAGTATACGAGTATATTCTAAAATCACAAAATAAGTTACTTTATACTCGGTCTTTCAATGGCTGGCCAACTCTCATAAAGCTGCGACATATCAGTTAAGCTCTTATATATCCATGAAATAATACAAACATTTATCTAGTCGCTTATATTCAATGCGTGCTAAATTGTAATAGGGGAATGCTGCTTTGATTATCCAACAATTGTAAAGTGGCCACTACTTATACAAAACGTTCAACTAAATGCTTAATTCAATGTTTAAATTCCTTTTTCCCTCTCAAACACACATTTTTTTATGTAAAAACATACAGGAGAATACTGACAGATGGTGATAGTAATTATGAAGTCTCATCTGTGGAATTCTATGACGCTTACCATGGTGCATATGGCTAAGCGCTGCATCTGGAGTGTTGATCCGTCAACATCATAGAATAAAGCCCAAGATTGATGCACCATCCTTAGTATTATATGAATTTACCATGAATGGGTGGTCTTCGCGGGATGACATTCGTCTACCACCAATTATGAATAATAGGCTATGACTGTCATTTTACAAGCTCAGAAATCGATTAAATTTTTTTTTTTTTAATCTTCGTCGGGGATCGAACCCATGACCCTTGGCTTGCAAAGCAAACGCTTTCACCATTGAGCTTTACCTGCCAAAGTTTCATTAGTTCACTAGTTGTCATTTCTATAAGACTTCGAGCTCTCTTTGTCAAGGAAAAGAATTGGAAACTTTTCATATAATCTACTCAGTTGACAGAGGTGATGGTTTCCAGCAACCAGATAGGGAGTGGTTATGGAAAATGCTGAAGAATAAATTAACAACCTTATGGTGGTCGTCTAAGTCAACCGTTTCAGCTTTCAGCGCTCCACTGAAACGTCGGTCCCTATCAGGGGCGTTGCATTTCTATGCTGAGTTGTGGTGCAGCCAACCCTCTTATAACCATTGCAGTCTTATCAGTTACCAAAGAGTATCGTCGACATACTAAGCACTCAGCTTTAATGCGAAATATGGCGCGTTTGATCTCTAATGAAGCTAAAATAAATGGAGGTTCTCAATTTGATGATAAATTATCTCATTAAGTGAATAATTCATCAAAATTTTAAATTCATTATGCGTTATCGTTAAAAAAATTTAAGCATATTTTTCGATACACATAATTTATTTCATAAAAAAAAAATCGTACAAAAGCCCTTAACGTTCCACAAATTCCTACAAATATTTCAGATCTATATGACAATTATCTCTTACAACACTCATCCAAAGTAAGACCTTAAAAAGAAAATATATATCTAATAGATTAAAACTTATCAGGCAACGTTAAATAAAATAAATTGATCTTCTTCGTAGTATCAATCCGGTGGATTGGTTTGCAGCAACAGAATCTTGCATCTCGATCTCCATTCCTCTCGGTCCTCCGCAACCCTTTTCAGCTCAGCATAAGCGCTGCAATTCATGTCCTCGAATACTTGCTGTAAATACTCCCGTCTAGGGCGCCCTCTACAGTTTCTACCCTCAACCATCCCCTCCACAATATCGTGAAGAAGACCATCGTGGCGCATGATGTGACCAATCCATCGGGCTCGCCTCTCTGAGATGGTTCTTATTAGGTGCCTATCTTCCTTGATTATCCTGAGAACCTCATTGTTCGTGACGTGGTCTCTCCAGGAAATTCCGAGAATTCTTCTGTACGACCACATCTCAAAGGCCTCTAGTCTTTTTTTATCACTTTCAGATAAGCACCATGTCTCACAGCCGTACATTAAGATGCTCCAAACAAGTGTTTTGGCAAGTTGCTTGCGGAGCCCTAAAGTAATATTCTTTGACTCAAGAATTTTGGCTTTTTTATTGAAAGCTAGCCTTGCTTGATGTATTCGACTGTTGACTTCTCTTTTTGTTCTGGCATCCCAGGTAATCGTACTTCCAAGGTATACAAATTCTTTTGCATCTTTTAGGGGTACTCCTAGCATTGATATGTTAATTTTCTGCTGCTCATTGCGGCTTACTCTCATGACTTTGGTTTTTGTGCTGTTTATCTTCATATTGTAGTTGGAATTAAATATGTTTTCCATGGATGTCAGCGCTTCAGTGAGTTCATCTTCAGTTTCAGCAATCAGAGCAATGTCGTCAGCGAACCTTATCATATCAATCTTTTGGCCATGTATTTTAACCCCCTCTCTATGGCCCATTTTTTCCCTGATGTTATTAATTGCATTTTGTATGTATACGTTGAAGAGTACAGGCGACAGAGAGCATCTTTGTCTCACCCCTTGACGTATTTTTGCTTCCTTTTGGACATTTCCAAGTGATATTATGGCAGCTTCTTCTTTGTAAAGTGAAAATATGAGTCTTCGTTCTTTGTATTTGACTCCAATTTCTTTCATAATATCGAAGAGCTTCTCCCAATCTACTTTATCAAATGCTTTTTCAATGTCCACGAAGGCAATATATGTATCTTGGTCTACTTTTATCCTCTTTTCCAAGATCATACGCAGGGATAAGATTGCTTCTCTGGTTCCCATTCTTTTCTGAATCCAAATTGATCGCTAGTGAGACTATTTTCTATTTTTGGTTCAATTCTATGTAGGATTATGTTGGTCAGTATTTTGGATGCATGGGATAGAATACTGAGTGTTCGGTGTTGTTCACATTTTGTTGTTCCGGGCTTCTTTGGCAGAGTTACAATTAGACACTTTTTGAAGTCTTCTGGCGCTATTCCTGTATTATAAATCATCTGAGTCATTGTGAACAGAGCATCTAGAGTTCCGGTTCCTGCCGACTTTATTAGTTCAGCTGGTAGGTCATCAATCCCTGGTGTTTTTCCATCTTTGAGCTTTTTTAATGCGAAGTCAAATTCCCTCTCGGATAATTGGGTCTCCCAAATCATCGGCGTCCACATCAGTTTCGTTTTCTATCACACTCTCAAAGCTGGTATCATTACTTCCGTTGTATAGTGTTTCCAGGTACTGTTTCCATCTCTCCCCTATTTGTGTATCCTCAAACAGTATTTTCCCGTTCTCTGCTTCTATCGCTTTGCCTTTTCCAATTTTCATGCCAAAGAAATCCTTTACTGACGCATATGCAGTTTCAATATTTCCTTTTTTCATGTTGTCATTGATTTCTTTGCATTTTCTCTGTAAGAATGCTTCCTTAGCGATTCGTGACTCTCTGTTTATTCTGTTTCTCAGTGCTCTATATTCACTCTGGGCCTTGTCATTGGGGTTATTTTTGAGTAGTCTCCTTTTTTCTATCATGTTAACGATTTCCTCTGTTATCCATTCTTTCCTTGCCTTAGGCTTATCTTTGCCAATGACTTCTTCTGCTACATCTTTAATTTTTTTTTTATTTCCTCCCATATTTCATTAACATTTGTCAAATTTTTTGTGGCGCAATCTTGTGTTTTTTCGTGTATTCTTCTTTGACATCTTTGTTTTTTAAAGCTTTAGTGTTCCATTTATAGTTACTTTTATATTTTATTTTTTTAGTTTCAGAGAACTTTTAGCAATAACTATATTATGGTCACTGTCGATATCTGGGCTGGAGTAGCTTCTGCAATCTTTAATTTGATTCTTAAATCGCTCTCTTACAATTATATAGTCGATCTGAAGTCTGAGTCGGTCTCCTGGAGCCTTCCATGTGTATCTTTGCCTTGGATGGTGTTCAAAGCAGGTGTTTGCGACTATAAGCTTATGTTTGGCACAGAATTCTGTCAGTCGGTCGCCTCTCATATTTCTTGTACCTAGCCCGAAAGGTCCAACACATGTTCCCTCCCGTCCTTCTCCCAATACAGCGTTCCAATCTCCTAATATAATCAGGTTTTCTCCAGCCTTAACATCTATCAGTAGTTTGTCTAGTATCGTGTACACGTCTTCCACTTCCTGGTCATCGTGGCTTGAGGTGGGCATGTATACTTGGAGTAGCACAGTATCAACAGGTTTTGTTTCAAGTTTGACTAAAATAATTCTTCCATTATATTGCACATATCCCTTCACACGCTTTCCCCATTCCTTGTACAGTGCAATACCTACTCCGCCTTGGCCAGGTTTGTTTTCAATACATCCTGTGTGTATTATCCTATATTCTCCACTCCAAAAGTCTCCGCAATTTGGCCATCTCATTTCTGCTATCCCTAGAATGTTCAGTTTCATTTTCTGCATTTCTAATTTTAGGTTATCTAGTTTGCTGTTCTGCAGCAATGTTCGAACATTCCAGGTGGCATATCTTGTTGGCTGAAGGTTTTCCTTTTTTGTCTTGGTTGTTTTGTCTCGAGCAGTCCCCACCCGGAGATCCGATTGGGGGACTATTTTATCTCCGGAAAATTTTACTTGAGATGCAATCATTTTTTTTTTTTTTTGCTGGTACATGGGATGTCTTTAAGACCTTTAATGTGGTATTTTCCCCTTTATTTCCACATCCTAATGCCGTTGGCCATAAAGGTTCATCCGCCTTAGGAGGGCATTTACTACCTCCAGGACAATAGAGTGCCCTAACCAGCTTGATCTGATGAGGTTAGCTGGGTGTTAGCTTATTCCGGCCAACATTCGGTCCCTGTCTATATTGGCCGACTGATGTCGCTCACCCCCCACCACGAGAAGGAAATAGATCAGGATTTTCCTGATCTATTTCCTTATATATATATATCCTTATGTATAAATTGATATACGAGTAGTAAGACATGATAGATAGAAATAACCTTAAAGATATTGCTTACAGTTTTTTTCCCGACATATATTAAAAAAATGAGAATTTTAATCGATTTCTGAGCTTGCAAAATGCCAGTCATAGCCGATTAATTAAAATTGGTGGTAGACGAAAGTCGTCCCGGGAAGACCACCCATTCATAATAAATTCCTTTAAATAATAAAGATGATGCGTGAATCTCGGGCTGTAGTCTATGACGTTGGCGGATCAACACTCCGCATGCAGCTCTTAGCCATATGCACCATGGTAAGCGTCACAGAATTCCACAGATGATACTTCAGAATTACTATCTGTCGGTATTCTCCTGTATGTATGATAAAAAAGTTATTGAGCAGCATAGGCCTTTATACAAACGTATTCTTATCAGTAATCAAGCCAGTACATTCATAGTACCTGTCCAAGTATAGTCTGCAAACCTTGTTAATGGAGCTTTCTGTTCACGGACACTTGCTAAATACATGAGTCTTAGCCTGTGCACTTAGTTTCAATATCAACGTAATATCTAAGTATAATGTGGCAATGTACAAATATTTGAAATTTAGTTATAGATTTTTTCTAGATATAATTTAATGAATTTTATCTACTTGGATGTCAAGTAAAATAAATCATATATATTTTTAATAAATAATAATTTATGTTATAAAATAATAAATAATAAATATTTTTTGGACGAAATCAATAACCGTTAAAACCTATTTACAACATATTTTGTGTTATATTTTTCATAATATAATCTGGAACTCTCCAAGAAAAGTTTAGCACACAGTTGTAATCTCTCTAAACCTAAACAAATGCTATCCTGATTGAACATTTTAAATATACTTCGAATAGTAAAAGTAATAGGGGCTAGCCAACGAATAGGCAAACTCAAGTGACAATGGGCAAGACATATTTGTCGAAGATACGACGGTCGATGGGAAGAAAACTGTTAAGTGGCGACTGAGAACTGGCAAACGAAGCATTGACCGACCCCTGCAAGATGAATAACTGTAATGGTTTGGATGCGGACGGCGGAGGATCGAAGACGACTGAGACCCATGCGGGAAGCCTACGTTCAACAGTGGACCGACACAGGCTGATGATGATGATTTTTTTGTATTCGCTTCTGTACATTTTTTTATTGGAAACTGTGTAATTGATTCCAATTGAAGCATACGCACTTGTCTACTTATATACGGCTGAGTGCCTTCTACGCTGTCTACTTGTATACCTGTGGGTTGTGTGTCTTCTATCGTCTATCTGATGGCGTGTAGGCGGCGGGCGGGCGGTGGGCGGGCGCTGCATTACCGGCGGAACTGAAGATTTACGACCGCCTAGCATTATACCAGTCCGCCTATAAGCGATGTCTTAGTAAACTAGTACTAAACTGTATTATGAGCTTGCGTACACATTGACTGTTAGTCAATTCATGTTGGAGTAACTGAATTATTTGATATTGATGCAATTCTGAAATAGTTATACGATCACTCTGGCAGTTATGGAGTATTGTAACGAATATTAGATATTTTTGTCTTTCGGTTTACCTTCCCATTACGTCCAAATTGTCAAAGCTGCGAGAGCGTCGAGCTAACATTATGATATCCTTTAAAATTCCGATTACAATAAAAACAAATAAATCGGTAAAGTCGTGGGTAACTATACATGATAACATGTTTATCTTCAGGCGTCTAGCACGGAACCTTCCCAAATTAACCTAAAAAAGATATATTATTATTTTAGTTTCATAATAATAAGTAGTATTTATTTTCGTTTCTTGGCCTATTTTGACAAACTTTGCATTGTTTTTTGAAAAATGGAGTTAGAATCACCATTATTTCATATTCACTTCCTAGCTGCAGCATACGATCGCCACAAATTGACGCCATTAAACTTTTCTACCCGTTATTTTCCTCAACTTGTCGTATGGAAACTTTACCTTCCAGGATAACGAGAGCGCTGATAACTGTTAAAAATAGGTTGCTTTATTTATAAGCCATTGTGGAATTCGTAGAACTTTTTCACTTTCATCTCTAATTATTGGATGGAAAGCTTACCATTGTAATGATAATTAGCAAAGTCCAGCAATTGCACTCTCAATATTTTACGCAAGCACTTCTCGTTGTTAAAACTCAACTAACTGTTACATTTGTTTTTGATAAGCTTACAGAATTATTAGCAGTATATTATTTTAGGGTAAAAATAGTGTTAACTGATGGAAAAAAATATCGTTCAATGTCCCATTATGTAGTGCGAGTTTGTATGTGACGTGATGTAGTCGTGCAACTGCTGAAGCAGGCTCTTTGGTTTCAGAACACGCGCAACCTTCTCGGGGGACGTTTTCCTGAAACTTGGCTGAAAGTTGACGTGTAAAAATACTGAAAACAGGGACGTGGCGCACTGAAAATGTATCATAAAATAAGGGCAAAAATAAAAAGTATCAAAGCAACAAAGTTGTTCCTTTACGAACGGCAATTACACGTTGTCGTTCGATCATCGTAGATAAACAACATTTGAGCTGGATCTAAACGTACATGGGCTACCGCTTGTTTCGCTTTTTTGCGTCACCACCCATTAGTTTGATTTTCTCAAAATTCAGATTGACAAATCACCCAATATTATGCTTGGAATATTATTGATGCCATTTCAACAAAGGTCTTCTCCTATTGGACCTTTATATGCAGAGATGTTCTGAGACTAGGCATGTATAGTGACAATGAGGGAACTGAGTAATAAACGTAAAGCTTCAAATTCTACGTAAAATTGAAGATTATGTTTTTGAATAACTATTTAATTATTAAGTTATTTCACTTTTTACCCTATAAAAATTGACACCATATTTATCGAATAAAGGAATAATAAAATGCACACCGTTTCGCCATCAAGATTTCAACCAAAATATCAATCACTGAATCACACATAAATTTGTTACAATTCTAATTTACAATTAACAAATCGAAAATATTTAGTTTTATTTCCAATTTATTTGTGCCGGTGTGATTGTATATTTTAAGTATATTTTTAGTTATTTATACGATAATTTATTGATAGTTTGTCATTTAATATCCTAAACGTTACAAAAATAAGTTAAAACATATAAATTAACTGAATTTTTATTAATTTTAAGACTAGCTACAGTCACTAGAAAGATATTGGTATAAGAGCGCATCAATATTTGTTTTAGTTCACAAGGGTAAAGAATAATATTTTTAATCGCCAACGATGTTGATCGCAGATACGTTCATGAGCTAGTTCAAATAATATATTTCTTTTTAACCCGTCGCTAGTGATTTCCCAAACTATCCCATGAATACAAATCGCCGCCAGCCGAAGAAAGAAAGGAAGCTTATAAACCTTCAGACCAGTGAACGCCACCTTTTTTTACTTACCATATTAGCTCAATATTTGGAGCATATGGACACAACAAATAGCCGTCTTTACAGTTTTGTAGTAAGCTCAGATTGTATACACCTCGTACTATAAAACCTCTACACTCGTAGGTTCACATGGTAACAAAGGTAGTTCCCGGGAGCCTTCAGGGCAAGAGCCCTCGAACTTGCACAGACGGCTGCTGTAGTATCAGATAAATATTTAGATGTTTAATGATCAGGGTTTTTTTTTTTGAGGAGATCGAATTATGAGTCCAACGCTCTCGAAGCCTGGAACAGTTTTTTGTTCTCAGGGGGTGGCTCGATCCTTAGCTTAGATTTAATTTAATATACTTTAAAAATCAAGCTTGGTCAGGATTTGAAACGCGTCTCAATAACAAACGTTCTTACCACTGGACTATTCGAACATATTTATTTATTCTTCTCAACTTTAACTTGCGTCTAAAATCCGATCAAGATACAAAGAAAGATTTTACTCATATTCAATTGAAACTCTCCAAGAATAAGATTAATAAACACTTGCAATCACATAAATTGTTATGCGCACGTAACCTTTGTCTGAAATCAGTCTGGTTTAGCATCAAAAATCACTTGAATAATACATCTGTTATTACTCAACTATGTATTTATATTTTTACAAAATGCAGGGCGACTTTTAACCTGGATTACAATGACATAGACATAAAATGATTGTTGTAATTCTTGACGACTATTATGGCGGTTCTACAGGTAAAGTGCTCAGATTAACATATTTTATTACTGAACATTTATATTACTGAAATTTGACGTCGCTGACACGAAGAAGAAGAAGAAGACTGAACATTTGAAAGCACAAAAATTACATTTGTAAAGCCTTGCTGAGGATTAAACACTTGATCTATTGTATGACAGTGTGATGTTTTAACTTTATGCCCATTATCCTTTGCACATATGTGTTTTCTCTAACCTCTTCACTCTCTAAGTAAAATCACCAGTCTCTTTTTACTTCAATCAAAAAGCAAACGATCTATTTAGTATGCGTTTTGGGTGTTAAGATTTTGTCAAGAGAAAAATTACTCTGAAGACTTATTAGAGAAAAATTATAATATCTCATAAATTTGCATTCTTAATTATAACTACCTTTAGTATAAGCTAAGTTTGTTCATTTTAAATAAGTTGACTGTACAAACTTCATGCGACTTTTAAATTAAAAATTATTAATATTAAATTGCTTAAATTTTAAAATGCATGTAATAAATGTTAAAAATATAAATTAAGATATATCATCAACTTTTAATATGTGTGTTTCATGAAACATTTAATAAATTAATTCAAAATTTATGTTATCGTTATTGACTAACATTCATTGTTACAACTTCATGATTATAATAGCAATTAAATTGAATTAAAATAAATCATTTTACTTAATGCGTAAATCTTCCTAAAGGGCAGGTCAACCCAAATAATAAGACGTAGTAAGCAACAGGCGGTCACCAATGTAAATTTTGGTCCGCGTCAAAAGTTGCTTAGCTTCTTATTTCGATTGAAAGAAAACTGTCAGTCTTATTATAAAAATATATATGTGTAATAAATGTTGATGGTTAAGCTGTTTGCATCGGTACACGATATATGCCGAGTAAGATTCCCCTATCGTTGACATCGGTGGCCGTGATATATCGTTTTGCTACTTTCTTAGAATCGTTTTTTATGCATCATCTGATAGCTAAATGATACAAGAACTAATGCGATATATGAAAATAGACCAGATAAGTACATTTATGCGTCAAATACTAGTTTTATAATTAACAGTATAATTTGTATTCCACTGAGCCGTAACGAAAGGGTTAGACTACTTCTTAGGACCAAAAGGGATCGTCAGGCTAATTATTCAAACTTCTTCAATTTTATGATGAACACATGACCAAAATATGTCTCGCATACTACAGCTCTCGTTTCTGGGCTTCTTCCGTTTTTACGGATTTTCGGAAATTATCCGTGCTTAAATATATGAAAGTGGTGAAATTCAATAAATTTAAAAAAAAAGTATTCATTATTTCAGTTCTTTCAAAATAAATTTAAAAATTTTAATATAGTATTTTATGTAACATGAAGTTGTCATTATCATCGATTATCAACCAACATCAAAACACAAACCTTAAAATGTCTCAGAACGAGTAAACCATGACTTACATCACTTTTAGAATCATGGGAACGTACTATATATGTTCCCAGATGAATCTCCGGATGCATGTGTTGGGACTAGAATTGACAATTGTAACTGAAAGAACCGAGTGGAGTCAAATAGTGGTAACCATATGCTCCAGATTTAGAACGAATATAAGAAGAAGATCTTCTTCGTGTCAGTGACGTCAAATTATTTCTGCCCAGTATCTGGCAACATCGATAGCTCGTGTGTTGCTTAACATTAGATCTTGAGGTGAGCAGCTTGTTGGGCACATGGAGCAGGATCTTAGGTGTGAGGCGGTCTGCAGGTCTCCGCAGTCGCACAAGAAGAAGATGAACATAGTGGTTAAAAATTCCGTACTTTAAAATTCTCTTGCCATTGATAGGGACAAAATAAATATTATTACATTAAGTATTCGAGACTTGAGTGGATTCGAACCAGGTACAGTTCGAATGACTATCTTAAGCTTTAACCTATTGATAGAGTTTAGAATGTGTGTTTAAGGCGGTGTGAGGACAAGGCTAGTGCGGAGGGCGCAGACAGGGTTGTGGGTACATTGCGGGGCGGCCCAAGGTTCCGGTCATATATCCACCACCGGATGTACTCTCGCTCATGCCGTCCAGCGACAAGATCTATGCAGCAGTGGCTCATGGCGACACCGTTAAAGTATTATTTTTTACAAAAAAAACTGTTTCGTTTAATCGACATTTAATAAAAATTAAAAATAAATTTACTTATACACAGCAAATAATCCAAAAAAATACCTAAATGCAAAGATAAAATAAAAATAAAAATAAAGAATAAAGAAATAGAACGAATACAAAAACAGTATTTAGAACCAACAACACATCAAAAGCTTCATCAACATGCTTGGATTATCAATCTCGAATAATGTAAAATATTACGAGTCTATTAAGTATAAAGCCGGTCTCGCTTCCAAAAAACTAGGTGTATTATATAGATCACGTCAGTATTTCAACGATAAACAACTTCTTCTTCTTCTATATAAAGGACAAATCAAACCTATCCTTGAATACGGCAGTCACCTTTGGATTGGAGTCCTAAATTACCTTCTAAGGTTAATTGACTCAGTTCGAAGAAGAGCAATTCGTTTGATAAACAATGACACTCTTACGTCTAACCTGTAATCAATGGAACACAGGCGTAAGATTGGTTCTCTTAGTCTTTTCTACCGTTATTAGCACGGTCACTGCTCTTCGGAACTTAAAGAACTAATTCTTCCTGCACCCACCCACAACCGACAAACTCGTCTTACACTTGCCGAACATCCATACACGGTTAATGAGGAGATTGCTGAGAGATGGGAAATAAAAGTACACTGCTACGCAGATGACTGCCAGCTCTACTCTTCTTGTGGACCCGAGGAAATTGGCAACATGAAAGAAAGGATGGTCGGCTGTATAGAGGAGATCGGACAGTGGATGTCAGCAAATAGGCTCGCTCTTAATCCGGAAAAGACGGAAATACTCTTTATGGCCACAGCTCAAAGACAACATCTATTGGACTTACAACCCTTGGCCATTTGTGGTAATGATGTCATCCCTTCTACAAGCGTCAAGCTGCTGGGAGTAGAAATTGACCAGTTCCTCAATCTTAGCGGTAATATTACAAAAACGGTGAAATCTGGATTTTTTAACCTGCGGCAGATACGGTCGGTAAAAAGATGCTTACCCAGAGACCGTACAAAGAGTTTGGTAAATGCGTTTATAGTCTCCAAAATGGACTACTGCAACGCACTGCACGCAGGCCAGCCAGCCAAACAATTAAATCGATTGCAGTCGTTACAAAACGCAGCGGCACGACTAGTCTACAACGCGCCCAAATTCTGTCACATTACTCCAATACTACACCGACTGCACTGCTTGAGAGTTTCGGCTAGAATCCAGTATAAATTATGCCTCTTAGCTTACAAGGCACTCAACGGAACCGCACCGGGCTATCTGACAGAACTTATTAAGCCTTCAGAAATAAGCACGCGTGGAGAGACACTCAGATCGGCTAGAGCAAATAGAAGCACCCTGCAGCTGACGGGAGGTAGTCCTAGCACGGTCTTTGGCAATCGGGCTTTCAGCTACGCTGCGCCAATGGCCTGGAACTCACTACCGGAAAGCATAAGAGAGCTTAAAGCAGAGGCATCCTTCAGAAGCAGACTCAAGACCCACCTTTTTACTCAGAGAGGCAAAGAAGCGCTTTTAGAATGATCATTCGGTCATAAAAGAGCGCTATACAAATACTAATATAATAATAAATAATAATAATTAATATATGTCGACCAAGAACTGGCAGCTTCCAAAGCTCCTTCCTTAATGCCACCGGTAAGCTATGGAATGCTCTTCCAGCGTCTGTGTTTCCTCCTTCCTACAAAAAAAAACACAGAAAACAAAAACACATATCTTGGAAGAGCATTTCAAAGCTTGTCTGTAATGTTTATAACGAAAAAATTGGAGAAGATTTTCGTCTAATTTGTGAAATATGTCAAACATGTATGATTCATACATTGCTTAGAAAGAGTATCTCAGGCTTGACGTTGATGAGTACTCGCGGATACAGGTGAAACTTTGTAAGGGCAGTGTTTATGATAGTAGAGGAAAAACAGCGTAATAGAACTGTTGATATATGTTCCATGGATTAGAGATCAAACGTTAGTGTCTTTTATTTGTTCGTCCATCGATCAAATCGCATCGATCGAAATCACCAATCAATAGATTAGAAGCTGCTATCCAACCTAAGTCCTCATTTTTCTCTTGCTTATACATTTTTTTATACTATGTATACTTTTATACCCTTTGAACGCCACTGCACTATAAAATATGTATCTACGACCACAACAGTGAAGTTTCTACATAACAATAATCTATGTACACGCGATATGTAATATATACCCAGCTGTCCACGCTTGGTTCGACCAGCCCATTTGCGACATCCTCTTGCCCTCCATATATATCAGATGTATGTTTCAGCCATAAATAGCCGTCTGTATATTTCAGCTTTAATATGTGGTCATGATACATTTACAAACTGGTTAAGTTGCTTCACATATCAGCCTTATATGAAGACTGTCCTTTCAGTGAGCAGTTTCAGGAAAAACGTATGGACCTTTTATACAACAAAGTAAACCAATTTCCATTAGAAAACTACAATGATAGGTATTTAACAGGAAAAAAAATTGGTGATTACCCCTTGTGACTCTTACATAACTGGGGTTAATTATTGATAGATTTGAAATTATGTAATTTGAGGATCATTCCATTTTTCTATTTATTATAAGCTGTATTTATTGTTGACAAACGGGTGAATTAAATAATCAATAACATTAAGGATATCAACTGACAATACTTGGTGAAACTGCAATATTATAATTTTAAATTAATTTTAATGAAAAAATTAACAAATTAAAAATAAAAAAATTATTCACATTTATTTTTAATGATTACATGTTGAAGACTCTGGACACCATCTTCAATAATTGAAGATGAATTAAAAATTATAAGTGATGGTTTTCAGGGAGTCCGACAAATGTAATCATTAAAAATAAATGTGAATCAATTTTTTTTTTTTTAATTTGGTATTTTTTTTTTTAATTCATTTAAAATTAAGAATATTTAATACTTTAAAAAAATGCTCATTATCTTGATATCAAATAACTGATGTATCAAAATACTACATCCGTTCCCCTTAATAAAGCATAAAGTCGTCATAAACTGCTACAACAAATTTCTGTCAGCCGTAATAGTACTCAGCTCATCTTACGTCACAATTTCGTCAAGTACATTGAATGTATAGTTCCCGATGGTCTTTAAGAACAGCGAGAGCCTGTAGGGCTTTAATAAAACGCAGATGTAGGTTATGCTCTCTTACGGCATCCGAAGTATATATCTCAGCTGGATACATCTTCGTATGGAAGGCTGGCTTGTTAGCTCCCTCACTTTGTTATCCTGCCCAAAATCCAACCATCGTTCTCCCAATATTATACGCAAAATTCTGTTTTCATTAAAGGGCCCTATTTACTTTTGGTGGGATATCAAGATACGTAAAACTGGCGGAGCGTTTTGTTTTGATCAACCATAGCTAAAAACTCTAGACATCGGGCATGTAGGAAAAAATTATCTTTGTAGCTTACTTCATAATGATATCTATGTTTTTTTTAGTTTTGCTGTGGATTAACGCCGCGACTTTTCGCATAACTGTTGGGCGATTTAACTACTTTTACCTACCCTTCGGTATATGAGGTTGAGATAATGTACACCGCTATGCTAATCCACAGCGGAAGAACGCTTCCTGCACGACATGTAACAGATAGGATCAAATGTTTTACAAACGCGGCCATTACTGCATGAAATGTCTCTCCGCAGGTCGAAAAATGTCATGGACATCAGCGTCAAATTACAATATTTCCTGACTATCCATTTTATATTTGAATTACATGAAAATGATTGCACCTAATATCTGACAACATTGATAACCTTCTTCCGTTGCTTTCACAATGTCGTGAGAAGAATATCTACTTAAGCTATACAACAAAGATCCTAGGTGTGATGCGATTTGAAAGTCTTTGCCGTTACACGTAGAATGTATGAGACAGCTTCACGGAATGAGTTTTTTTACGTACACAAATACAGCGCCACATGTGGAGCGATGATCTTCCAACGTCATAGACTATGTGCCGACAATGAAGGTTGACAAACTTTGTGACGAGCATTTGCTTCAGCTAGAGGTGGACATGGAATGTTGATAATGACACTGCCGAAGAACTTATGTTACGATAGGGACTTTTGTATGCAGTTATATCTCGTGACATAACAGAACAATATCATCTGCCAAAACTGAGTGTCGGAAATTTGTGGTAACTAGATGATGTACAAAAAAATGTAAAAACGCGTTTTCAAACATATTTTGCTATAATATTGTCTAGGTTGTTGGGCACAATTAATGACAGTGAAATTAAATTATATATATTTTTTTTATTTAATCAAATATAATAGGATACATTTAAGATTTTTTTGATAGTATTACATTCATTTTTTTTTTTAATTTTTTTTTTTTTTGGAAATTCGCTTTCCACGCCACTTAAAGGTAGATCTTGTGTGTGGCGTGGGATTCATCTTTTGATTTAAGTGTTGTTTAATTTATATTATTATTTTTTTACATTTTTTACATAATAACATATTTATATCATATAATTTGGTATGCAAGACTTTTTATGTCAAAAAATAGTCGTAGTATTAAACTTTACAAACAGGGAATTAATTTAAGAAATATGTTAATTTTATTTATTTTTTAAAATGTACATTTTTTACTTTTATTAAAATATATTAAATAAAATAACCGTCTTGACTTACGTCCTTTAATATTTAAAAAAATAAAAGCTGCTCAGTGTTTTATATTAATAAAAAGCGTATTTCAAAGTGAATTTCAAAAATATAAATAATGTTCTTTTTCATTTTTTGAACAGGCGCCTGGGCGCTGCTATCCGAAATAAGCTTTTACTGAAGAATATAAAAATGAGCAATAGTTATTATAAATCAGGCGTTTTTCCATTACGAAGCGTATTTCGTAAATTTAACAACTTTTTTCGTTAAATTCTCGAAACGTAACATCTTTACATACTACGAAAAAACACATTAAGTTCCCCATTATTTAATTGAAAACGTTTTTCATCTTAGAGAAGAGAATACTTATAATAAGGTTGTTCAGATAGTAATGTAGTATTTAAATAACAAACAACTAAAGCGAGTTTTGTTGTTTGTAACCGAGTTTCAAATGATCATGAAAGGTAGACTTCATTAAATTTGTCAGCAATCTCACGAGCTGTTACTCGCCGATACGTATCAATTAAATACCTTTATTAACTTCAAACTGGTTAATAATATTTTTAAAATACTGAACAATTTATTGTATAGGTCATAAATATTCCAAAGTACATTGGTTAAGCGCCTTAGTTCAAAGACATTGCGGAATATTCGCACCCGCGGTTACTGGCTTTTATTTGGAGCTGTGGCACACTGTGGAAAAAAAACTAAAAATCGTATTACATGTGTATTTAATATATGAGTTAAATCATGCATATAATTTTCTATAAAATTAAAGTTTATGTTATTTTATAGATGACCATGTTTATGTTTAATGTATATAAATGGTCACTTGTTTAGTACTCGCCATCCGAATCCTTCTCTAAAGCCTACTTCGTGGTTTATTGTGGATGCGAGTCTCTTCCACCCCTCTTCATTAGCTTCCGCGACGCTGCGCACTAATCCCTCCAAGACGCTAGCGATTTTTCAGGAAGACCATCGCTTAACTTACAAGAAATGGAACACAAAAGTGCTTACCATTCTAATAAGCTTACAATTGGATGGGACTTGAATGCTGGTATTATCACTTTCTTAGTAGTTCTTAACTAGTTGTTAATTCCTAAACATGTCAAAAAGCATTACTTCACTTAATCTTATTAAAAACAACCAACCAATTAATCCGTTGAACTATATTCCAATTCATTGTATCAAGTCCTTACTTGTCCTTATATGTATATAAACTCATCTAATTTTTCCTGCTACTTGAACACTATAAGTCCTAACAGCAAAGATCACAATAAAAAATAATCTTTCCATCTATTTTTTTTTGATTGTTGTTGATAAAATATCAAGTATTCGTAACATTATTTGCTTGATAAATTTACACGTCATTATTCAATAGTCATTAAAACTAATTCTATCGCGTAAAGTATATTTTTAACATTCACTTTGAGATCTCTTGTAAAAAAAGTGTCTCAGGTATTTTTTACTCTGCTAAATAAGGAAAAAAATTAAAAGTGTGTCTGTTATTTATGTTTACCTGCGGCATCTAAGGAACATGTCCCAACCAGATTCACTCTCAATTCTCGACCGACTGAATAAAATGTTTGTAAGGCTGTCTTCTTCACTTCTTCACTACGTCATTCTTCACAAAGTTAAACCATCGTACTCATAGTTCTATGCAAGTACCTGTATTTGTTAATGTACTAGGAGTAACTCTTAGAAGCAGAACTAAAAATAGAATAAGTTGAAGACCATGGTGACAGTTTATTACGACCATATACTACAGGTAAAAAGCGTATTTAGGAATCATGATTAATTGTCTTGCTGACTATACGGAAAATCTCGATATACAATTTTCCGTCTCTTATTTATGTTTGCTTGTTGTACGTGTTTAGACTAGTTACATAGACCGCCGCTTGTGGCGCTGGGCTAGAGCTCATCATGAGCGAGGGAGTCGTGTGCCGTCCGTCGGCGAGGCGAAAGTAACGCCATATTACGATCGATCGGGAAAACCAAGTTTTATCGTAAACATATGTCAATGTGCTTCTGAAAAAGTCTCCGCTCCTCATCATACCCTCGCGTGACGGAATAACAACCTTTTGAAAGAGAGGAATGGGACCACTGTTTCTATTACATTTACAACTTCTTTACTCGTGCATTATTTGACTGAAATTTTTTATTTTTATTTTTGACGACAGTGATTGACAAATGTTCCATTTTTGAAAGAAAAGATGCTGTCTCTACATCGGACGTCCCTTTTTAATTTACCACCGCGTAGATCTCCAGCACCCGCGCACAAAAGAGGCTGTATCTTAACGGCCGGTAGTTAAGCGAGCTACGGCGTGGATTCTTCGGCGAAGAGGATTGTTTCAGCTCTTCGCTGCTGGCGAAGAATTAAAGACAGAGTCCGGTGATAGCGAGCGAAAAGGGGCCGGCTTTATCAATTACTGAATTTCAGGCACTTTCAGCCGCACCTAAAGCTCTCGGAGATAAATCCGCTTTATTGCAGGATTGATGGTGCAACACAGAAATTTACTGCGACTATTTTCAGAGCCCTTACCATCTTTATGTACGGCTGCAATCTTGGTATCTCAGCAGTAACCTGTATAACAACACACGTTTATGAGATAACAGGTGTTAGCACAGGAAATTATAATGATTTTGTGAGGAACGACAAGGCTGTGTAGAAAACCAGGCAACTGCTTCTTTAAGTATTTTTCACAGATCTGAAGCAGAATGTATAAAGTGTAACATACATGTATATTATGTGACTTTGATAATATTGAAAGTATTTTTTGAAGTGTAATTTTAAGGCAGTGGATGAATCTGATCCGTGACGTTCGTTACGTAAGACCTTAAATTTTGATGAGAAAAAACATTTTCATCAACCTGTGTATCATCAAACAATTTATGCCTTTGCAAAATATATATCACATAAATTTTAATTCCCACGGATATTTTCAATACTTTCCTTCAAAATAAGAGAAAATATTTGATTGTGCAGTTTTATCGAGAATTGAAAGTAAATAATTATTATGTGATTGTGAAGTCACATTACGACAGTAACACATTTTGAGAGCAATCCTCATTCGATCATCAAAGTTAAGCAACATTAAACGTGGACTTAACTTGAGTAGATCACCGTACCATAGGAAGTGTCGTATCAAAAGTATGATCTTTTAAAAATGCTGATTAGGTAGTAGGTCATTCTTTAGTATATCTTGAGCATGAGAAAAGACAGCTGGCAGAATTATATAGGGGCAATATTTAGTGATCACATGCATTTGAAATGGATATGGTGTATAGAATGAATTTGCTCAACTAAAATTATATTTCAAATATACCCGAAAAATTTGTTAATTTTACAGGAAGTCTTTATTATACAGGTTTCCTGTAGTGTGAAGGAGTGCAGAGGTCTCCAAGCGGGATCCCCGAAGCGCATAATTAAGGCCCGGAAGTTGTTGACACCCCTGCCAGGTGTTCCTGGCAGCGGCCCGCGTTCACCTGGGGGAATGGTAATATAAAAAAACACCCAGGTGTCAAAGAAACGACTAAACTTTCGCTGAGCGTTAACAATTTGTTAATTCGCAATTTGCGGGTTTCTTTTTAGCGCACTAAGTAATTGGAAGTGGTAAAAATATTTTATTCAAACATGGATAATTAATATTAGGGACATGATGTACTTGTTTGACGTAAGTTTTTTTTTTAATGTTTTTCATTCGTTTAATTAAATGGAAGTGACGAATAATTGTCATTAAATAACTATAATTCAAGCTTAAATACTTCTTATCAGTTTCATATCTGTATCATATGATGACTTCAAATTGCTGCAAAAAAAGATCGTTTTTCGAGGCTTTACGGCATCAGCCTAAAGGAGCTTTATCAAGCTGATATCAGTACGAATAGTACATTTTTTATTTGTACATATATAATATATCTAACTTTATATAATCAAATTTAAACATATAGTGAGTCACGATTTCACAATCAAAAACATGCATTCTCATTATTTATTTTGCTGAATTTTCCCGCTTAACGTTTAAAGTAAATAATGTTTTATAACACATACAAAAATAATAAACACAGGAAGCACATAACATAATAAAATAATTACTGTCCATTCAATTAAAATCACTAACTGTTAAGTAAATATTGTGAGTAATACTTTAACGCTTTCACAAATTCGCAAACTGTTGGTATTGCATATATTATAACAACCGTTTATTTATATACAATTAATTGTATTTTTAGTATTGATATTTTATAACGTTTATTTTGATGAAATACAATTTGTTAAGATAATACATTTTCAACATATTCATATATTATACAGGAAGCGGTGAAAAAAAAACTGACGGTTTTTGTCGTTGTTTTGATTTAAAACCTCCGTTTTTTTTGCCGTTACCTGTATAATAATATTACTAATAACTTAAAAATAATTATTGTCAATACACCTACTTTGAATTACTACGAAAGTGTACTGAATGCCACACCGTGTTAAATTAGAAAGGAATTTTTAAACAAAATTTTCCAAATCCAACAGAAAAATTGTTGTAATAATTTCATTTTTAATCCTTTAACCTAAGTGCCTCTTTGAAATTACTATTTAATTCTATACCTACCTAGTGATATATATTTTTTGATGGTCGTTGCGCCAAACACCCCTAGTGGCCACTTGATGAACTATAGCGCTCTACATGACAAGACTTGTCAAACAAAATGGAGCCTGTGACGCCGCGTCTCATAGTTTCTTAAATCTAAAACATTGGCCAACATTTTTTTAAATACGTGTCGAGGATTTCGACACCAGCCTGCAAGGACTTTATTGAGCTGATATCAGTAGCATCCGACGCATATTTTGGGTGATTTTTAAATCTGTGCTTTTATGAAGGTTGGATGACTATACCGACGCAGTCCATGGCAATTATAAAAAAAAAATTGTACTGATTTGTGATAACCAAATGCTTTTAAAGAGTGAGTTGAATGAACAGCAGCTGCGTTCTATGCTTTCTTGCGGTAAAATTCTCCCTATAAGATTAGGTAATCTCGTTTACCGTAGACTCCAATGGTATTAAGATTCCCTGCTCGGGTGACCGCTACAGTTGCGGGTCCCAAGACTCGGTAACAAGATGGAACTTGCAGCGTTGAATACCAAATGAGATGACGAGACAAGATACGAGCGAGTACATCAAATGTACTTGCGAGACTAGATTTGTCCACTATATCATTGTACTATAGCGGTTCTCAAACTCATGCAGTACCGGTCATTTGGCCGAAAAAAATTGTGAACAAAATACATTTGACCGAATTTCATATTTATACAAATGTACAATTACGAACGAATATTTAATAAAATTAACAAAAAATAATATTAACATTTCATCATCATAATTATTATCAGCATATATCCGTCTAATGCTGAACATAGGCCTTCCGTAAGTGTCTTCATCCCTCTCTATCCTCAGACTCCGCATCCAACATCAGTCTGTTATTCTTCTGATGTCGTCAGTTCATCTTATAGGAGGTTGTCAAGATACTCAATTTGCCAGTTCTTAGGCACCCTTTCAACACTCTTTTTGCACATATACCGTTGTCTTACTCATTGTCACTTTAGTATGCCTGTCTTTCGGTAAAGGCTGCACTCTAGTTTTCTTTTTTTCTATCTTTTAGAGACATTCAATACAATCAAGGAAGATAGGCACCTAATAAGAACCATCTCAGAGAGGCGAGCCCGATGGATTGGTCACATCATGCGCCACGATGGTCTTCTTCACGATATTTTGGAGGGGATGGTTGAGGGTAGAAACTGTAGAGGGCGCTCTAGGCGGGAGTTTTTGCAGCAAGTATTCGAGGATATGAATTGTAGCGCTTATGCTGAGCTGAAAAGGGTTGCGGAGGACCAAGAGGAATGGAGATCGAGATGCAAGATTCTGTTGCTGAAAACCAATCCACCGGATTGATACTACGAAAAGAGGAGACACTCCTACCTCTCTTCATGACACGTTGGGTTACATTATTTTATGAGTAAGACCTGCTTTAAAACTCCACGTGGCAGTAGCCCGGAGAATTGATGAGACTGCAGCTGTAGAATCCGAGGCATATTTTAAACAGTATTTATCTTTTTTAAAGATGATTTAGTGATTATCCCGACATTTCAGTGGCGTCTCAATCCAAGATGTTTACATTTGTCTTAAAATACTATTACAATGTTGTATATTTCTTAAAAAATATGAAACACAAAGAAAGCCGCTTGATTTGAAAGTTTCTCAGCAAATAATGTTTGCAGGTATTTCAGGTAATTTATATATTTTTTCATTCAATTAATTAAAAAACTTGGCCAATTTTTTTGCGATCCTCCGCCCGATTCAATTAAGCGTTTTTGTCTAGAGGCGAGCCATAAAAGAACATCCGCATCACAGCGGGGAGAGATTTATAAGGCAAGTTTTCGCTGGGAATGGGAGTTTAACGACCCCGCTCACAAACATGATTTAAAGAACTTTCCATTACCAAACACCCGGCACCTGATTGAAGAGAGCACTTACCTTAAAAGTTCACTTCTTCAAACATGACTTTACATTCAATGAATTTAACATTTATAATATATTTTTATTAACTGAACGCGCTGCACTTTCTGTGTGCACTTAAAGCATTGTTTCAAATTACCTCATCGCTCTATATCCGCTCATCCAGCTGGAGCATATATTCCTCACAAACTGTCAGCATTAATCTCTGTAAATTACCATAAGCTTCACTTCACCTCATTTTGTCTCTGCTTCGCGTAACTTTACTGAGTAAATTCTATGTACAGTTCCCGATGGCCTCCCATGAGAAATATACAGTGAATTATACACAAAAATATTGTATTTATCAACTTGTATCTTTTTTCCGTTATTAATATAACCTTGTAGGTCTCAACATGTCACATTTGAAAATGACTTCTCGGCGAAGACGAAACAGGTATTCAAATATAAAATTGTAATAAGGTGGACCTGGTTAAGACACGTATTAAAAATGCCGTAGGAGAGCATAAACTACACCTGACTTTTCTTCAAGCCCCCGGACTCGCGCTGTCCTGAAAAAGCGTCGGAAACTATACATAGAATGTAGACGGTGGAGCTGTTGGAGGTGGAGCTGATATGGGATGAGGCGAAGAATATGGCTGATGACAGAGCTTTGTGGCGGCAGTTCGTAAATGCCATATGCTCCAGTTAGGGAAGCGGACATGGTAATGATGATGATTATATGGAACTCATAGAAAAACTTTTATCAGCTGCTGAAATAGTATTATTTACCAGATAAACTGCTTTTCATTGGAAAAGTTTAAAATACAATTCAATTCAATTTATACAGCATCGGCTTGATACAAAAAATACTCTCATTATGCATAGTTTGTTGGGCTCGTCTAAATGGGCTCATTTTAAAAACTCGGCAAGTCGTCTCGCTTGTTTGCGAATTCGAACTTGCAAAACACAGTAAACACCACCCGGCGGGGTCATTAAAAGTTTCGCGACCGGCGTCCTCCGCTGCTCCGGCTCCGCAGGCCGCGCCTCACGACCCTCACCTGAAATGCAGCTCCCAAGGGCTGCGAAAACATTTTTACCTGTACGATAAAATTTCAATCGGTAATTACATGTTTTTACCGAAGTCTTTGTAAATGACAAAATATCGATTTTCGAGACCTTACGGCATCAGCCTAAAAGAGCTATATCAAGCTGATATCAATAATATTTTATACCTATTAATATAGAAATAGAACAATCAAAAATAGGCAACACAAGACATAGTTTTTTTCAGTCGGACACCAATTTAAGTAAGTTTGTAGTGTATTCTGACTGTTAAAAATATACTTGGCATAACTTTTATATGAATATTTCACTTGATGAGGCAAAACTTATGGTAACTGATAAAAAAATCATGAAAAAAATAACAAGATGTTTTGAAAGTCTACATAGAAGTGCCATGGCCATTTGAGCTGAATGGGACTGAAAAGATACCAACTGGAATGGAAAACAATTAATAACTATAAACACGGGTATACCAATCTGGAATGTTAAGCTAAAAAAACATTGAAGAATCTCAAAATGCTTCTAAGAAATAGTTTTTTTTTAAATTTGATGAATATTATGATGAGTATATATAAATGGATAATTTGTTTACACATCTTCTTCGTAGTATCAATCCGGTGGATTGGTTTGCAGCAACAGAATCTTGCATCTCGATCTGCATTCCTCTCGGTCCTCCGCAACCCTTTTCAGCTCAGCATAAGCACTACAATTCATGTCCTCGAATACTTGCTGCAAATACTCCCGTCTAGGGCGCCCTTTACAGTTTCTACCCTCAACCATCCCCTCCACAATATCGTGAAGAAGACCATCGTGGCGCATGATGTGACCAATCCATCTGGCTCGCCTCTCTGAGATGGTTCTTATTAGTTGCCTATCTTCCTTGATTATTCTGAGAACCTCATTGTTCGTGACGTGGTCTCTCCAGGAAATTCCGAGAATTCTTCTGTACGACCAGATCTCAAAGGCCTATAGTCTTTTTTTATCACTTTCAGATAAGCACCATGTCTCACAGCCGTACATTAAGATGCTCCAAACAAGTGTTTTGGCAAGTTGCTTGCGGAGCCCTAAAGAAATATTCTTTGATACTTGAGATGCAATCATATTTTTTTTGCTGATACATGGGATGTCTTTAAGACCTTTAATGTGGTATTTTCCCCTTTATTTCCACATCCTAATGCCGTTGACCGTAAAGGTTCATCCGCCTTAGGAGGGCATTTACTACCTCCAGGACAATAGAGTGCCCTAACCAGCTTGACCTGATGAGGTTAGCTGGGTGTTAGCTTATTCCGGCCAACATTCGGTCCCTGTCTATATTGGCCGACTGATGTCGCTCACCCCCCACCGCGAGAAGGAGATAGATCAGGATTTTCCTTTCATGTTTACACATATAGTATAAATAATAATCGATACATTGAGAAAATTTTAAGTTGACTGAAAAATGTAATTGAATTAGTGTGGTTTCTAAATAAAACTGCCATACTCGCTAGCACTCATTATTTAAAAAATAATGGGTATGAAAAAACAGTATGATAGTAAAAAAATCATTAATAAATTCACTGTTTTAATATTGCACAATATGTGCCAACCCTCGTTGTTGCTTGGTCTATAGTGCACCGGGTCCATTGAAAGAGCTCCAGTGCATTTTTCAATTAAACACTAAGTGTTCGACCAATTTGCGGATGAAAGGGGAAAGTTGGGGCAATTATCGGCCTTGGGAGTTATTGCCTCGCGCTCAGGGGCGATACAATGTAAGCTGTATCGGAGTTATTTCAGGAATTTACATGAAGTACGCTGAATATCAGAAAACCGACGTTTAATAAACATATTTCAACTGTGAATTATGAAAATATTATATACATCGAAAGCTTCTCGTTAAAATTGTAACATATGAAAGAAGTTTTCTAATTTCTACATTTTTATAATAAATATCTAATAAAGATCAAATTAAGCGTTGTTTATTGATATATTCGTAAATGAAGGTCGCCTCCTAACTTTTCGAGAATTTTTGAGAATATTTTCATTTCTTCACTTTCAAAACTTATTCAATCATTTCAAGCTAAAATATTATATTAGATTTTAATCGGTGTTGTTATTCTAAAGTCAAAAATGCCCTCATCATTTATAAATGTACAAAAACATAACATTCTCTGTTTATTTATTTTCAAATAAACTAATTAAGCAAATGATACTCGATAATTGTATTTTAACGGTCAATTTCCCTGTTTATTTTTAGAAAATGTTTATTTAATGTACGATGTAAGCTGTTGGTAGTTTTGTTATATTTCAAGCATTTGAAATAGCTGAAACTCTTGAAAAATGTCTTGAAAAAACATTCAGAGAAAATAACATTCAGAAATCGTATTTTTTACACTATCGATATTTTAAGCTACAAAAAAGAACAGTTGTAGATGATTCTTGTAGAATCTTGTTTGCGGTATTCAAATAGTTGAAAAATATTTTATTAGAAATAATAATTTAAAATCTACATATATAAAAGAAATTCGTGTTAGTAGCACCATTTATAACTCAAGAACGGCTGAACCGATTTTTATGATTTTTAATACGCTGCATGCGTCTTGACCTCTAATAGAAAAGAACATTTCAAAACATTGGGAAATAAATCTCGGAAAAAAATCATGTAGGAATAGCATACGTTTTGAATCGAATGACTTTTTAGATTTTTGCTGATTCCAGTAGACGTCTCTGCATGCATTATCATTTTGAATACAACGCCATCTCTATCAGAAATATTTTTAATATTCATTTGAATTCAATGAAAAACTTTATTCATTTTAACTAAAGTAAGTAAACTCAGCATTTATTGATTCTAGGGCGATTCAAAAATCCCCAGATCAGTTTGTATTATTATAAATAATGACTTATTAACTTTCCGAAGTCATGTATGAATGAATTATATTGTGAGTGAATTACATTGCAATGAATTTATATTTTAATCCTATATCCTCATAGTCGTATATGCATTCTCGTTGAACCACAAAAATAAAAGATACGGTAAAGCAGTAACTCTCTAAGCTCACTCACTCTCTCTTTGTCTCTATCTCTTGTGGGCTGGTGGATTATCAGATTAGTGCAGTCTAACCGCTTCCGAGGAAGAGCTTATTCAATAACGTGGACTCCAGGACGTCAAGGAGAGACGCGGGAGGACACTCACTGGATAGGTCACCACGTAAGGAAACATTTTTTTTCATATAAAAATACTGATTTTGTTGGAATAAACTACTCCTTACTCCTGGTCTCGATAATGTTGGGTTTGTTATCCGATCTCCTTAAATAAAAACTATAATTGAAAAACCTTAAAATATGACTCAAATAGCGCAGCTACCGTACCGTCAATACAAGACCATGGTCTCTCGTCCTGTAAGTTATCGGTAACCTTACTATTCCAGGTGGAATTTTGAGTTCAAATCTAAGGGCAAAACATGAACAATACCAACAGATGGAACTGAACGGCGCCAAACTTTGTTAATAATTTATTACAGACTTTTAACAGATGGTAAATTAAAGGTTAATAAAAATTTATTTTCTATAAGAAGAAAATCGTCTTATAAGATGGTATGCGGATTTATATGTAAATATTACGAGTATACAAATAAAAAAAATGTTGTAAATATTTTTTATTATATATAATTATTTAAGATATTATATTAATATTTTTACTATGTTTTAAATAAAATGCTATAAAAGTATAAGAGTTGTAAATAAAAACTTTCATTTATTTTCATTGCATATAGAGAATTATTTATAAATTTATTTAATATTCAAGTAAACTTTTAATCAAAATAAAATGTATCAATATTTAGAAATTATTCCACTTTATTTTTTTTATAGGACGACATATTTCGTTGACGTCGGTTAGCCACTGTCGAGTCCTTTGGCTACCCAACGTATCCAAAACATGTCATCCTATAATAAAAAAAATGTGGAATAATTTCAAAATAATCTTTCATTGCATTTTGATATTATGGAATTCCACCAAGAATTATCGATCGATGAAAACGAAAACATTATGTATGAATCTATTTGAACATCCTTTTTAGAAAATTTAATCATTTCTCGGAAACAAGAAAACTTTAACTATCTTTTCAAGCCAAAGGAGATGTGATGAATTTGTTTTTCTGAAACCCTTTTTTCTCACATATCATCCTTCAGAAATATGCAACTGTATGAGGCATCTCATTAGTTTTCCAACCAGCAAGAACAAATTTGTCTAAGAGAGCTCAAAGATATTCCGCAAATTGTATTTCATACAAAAAATGCCAAGAAATGTTATTAATATGATAGAGTTATTTCCTCTCTGCAGTAAACTTCGAGCAGTAACTGGAGTAAATACAAAAGATACACTTATACGAAACTGTACATCGCTGTTTCACTCATGCGAATTAAAAATACATACTTATGTGTCAATCGCTTTGATTTGTTGACGCCTTATTGTTATTTTGTTAACAACTTAAAAATGTTATAAGCGTTCACTTTAAGATCAATTTTTTTTAAACAAATTTTAAGAATTGCTTATCTTATTTTAATATGAATCACACTGAGCACTGTTTCACTTGATGAAAGACTGCAATTTTGCGATCTATAAAAGCTTCAGCAGTTCCAATGTGAAAAATCCATAAAGCCATAAACATCACTCACAATGAGTGTCCATTGTCGTCTAATATTTTTTGTGGATCAAATTTCGCTTAGCCATTTCAAAAATGACAAGCATTATAGATTACAAAGAATGTGATCGTCATTCTATTGCAATATTCTACTACTCCAATGTGTGTTATACTAAAAATAATTATGCTTAAAAATAACTGTGCTCTATGAAGTACCCTTTATATTGTAACCTTTACGGTTTCGCAACTATCTGGGCCTTTACTGAAAGGTCAACCGTCAAAAAATAGCTAAATATTTGTCGGTTAATTTTGAGCATAACTGAAGCGGTCGGGTCTTTGTCCCTTGCAAGGGTCCCGACAATAATCCCTTGAGGCTTAAATACTTGTCCCTACCACATCAACCTCACAACTCAATTGAATTTAAGCTATTTCTTCTTAGACTATTGATAAGTTGTTTCTTCTATGAGAAGCGGTTAGATATATATATATTAAAGTATTTATCAATATTATATTAATCTGATACCTTTTCTATATATTTTTTAAATATTTCTCTGGTACAACAATCGCAATCTATTTCAAGTTTGAACATCAAACCAAGACTGAAAATAACTTCAGTTTTGGTAACTTTTTGTAATGCAAAGTGTAAGCTTTTTTCGTAGCATATACCCACATACTCACTCACGCCTTTCATTATTTAACCTCATCTACTTATCATCTAAGTCACTTCATAATGACTATTTGACAAAGCCAAAACATGTCGTTAAAAAATATAATTGAAGAGTAGTTCTAAGCATTTATTAATTTTTATTGATATTACAAAGTTACTTCATGAATAAAATCAAAAAAATGAAGAAAAAAAATACATAAAGTTAATGTTAAATATGCTTTAGTTGGCTAGAAGTCGAATATGTATGGGTTTATTTTTTGTGTTCTTGTGGTATTTACCACACTCACAAAAAATGAAAATCAAAAATTCGCCTTAGACTTTCCTTCTAGACGTCTACGGCGTAGATGTTTCTACTAGACCTCTGCGTCGGAGAGCGCCATAGACAATAAAAGGCGCACAAAGGCGTCCAGGTAGGCGGCAAATTGAGTTAGTAAATGGCGGTGCCTCTGGGACGGATGTTCAGGCGGTGGGCGGATCCAGAGCCTGGGGCTGAATTAGTAGCTGAAGTAACCAACCTCTTTTTTATTTCAACACATAAAACAGAATACAACTAAATGGTTATAAATAATTGTCGTACATCTTGAGGGGCTTGAAATTTGATTTTTGTATTGACATTAGTTCGATAGAGCTCTTGCAGGCTAGTGTTGAAAAAGTCTCAATAAACGATCTTTCGTCTCTTATTTTTATTCGCTCTTCAGACAAGCATATATAAAAATATTATTTAAATACGAAAAAGCGTTACGGGCTCTTCTTCACATTCGGCCCAGGTCTCGACGGAAATAAAGCGTTCATAGTTTATTGAACGGGCTAAATACCGAAATAAATTTAAATGTTTTTCTTAAAAAGTTCTTTGGTTTGCTCTTCTGCTCTTCATCCCTCGACCATGCGTTCTTATGACAATCCTTGACTCGTTTTTTGACCAACGAAGATATTAGTATCAATATCCGTTCAATAACTGAAACAAATGTTTTTTTTTTATGTAAACACATACAGGAGAATACCGACAGATGGTGATAGGTAATTCTAATGTTTCAACCGTGGAATTCTATGACGCTTGCCATGGTTTATTTGGCTAAACGCTGCATGTGGAGTGTTGATCCGCCAACGTCATAGACTATAGCCCGAGATTCACGCATCATCCTTTATTATTACAGGAATTTACTATTACAGGAAATTACTATCAATATATTATAATATGGTACATGAATTCCGATTTAAAAAAAATGGTTGCTAAGGCTATCAAAAACAGATTTGATTTACGGTCAGATTTTTTGAAGGTCGGTTTACTTAGTTTTTTTCTACTTCTACCATGACATCTTTTTTTAATAACATAAATAATTAATCCCTAATAACCTGTAACAGCTAGACTTATTTTAGACACAAATACACTTTTTATTCATACCAAACAGAAAAAATATCATTTTCAAAATTCCTTCCTAAATTCGACCATTAATCGCTGGAACGACCTTCTGGTATATGTATTTCCACCTTCAAGCAATCTGAAAATCTTCAAGAAACATATCAATATACAGAATTATGGCTTTTGAATTGAGCCGTGTGTGGCGAATTTCTACTAACCGACATTTCAGCCGCCATAGCAGGAATTATTTTCAGAGTACGAGATTTTCAAAAATATTCCATTCTAAATTTGGCCATGAATAAGACGAAGTTATTACAAATCAAAATATACTTCCCACAACGAAAGAAATATTTTTTTTTCGATGATCGATGAAGCGTCCAGCCGTCTTGGTTGAACGTTACGAATTCGAACCCGGGACTATTAGGATTAAAATTGAGCACTCACCACCCGCTTTACTTCTTAGTTAACCAGAAGCAGACTCAGCGTTAACTGTGGGCGAACAGAGAGAAACCTGTAAGCAATATAACTGTATTCAGTGAATTCAGGGGAGAGTAATAATGAAAAAAATATTTAATAGTATTGTGGTTTGTTATTGTTATCGTTTTATTTCGTGATAATGAAAGGTTGCCCATTTATTTGTTATATTTCTGATATTTAGAGAGAGAAAACATGTACCAAGTCAGAATTGATATTATATTTTTTAACAAAATTACTGCTCACATCAATGTTTTTTTATGGATTTTTTTGAAAATATTGAAATACTCTAATAATTATCGCTCTTACGATGAGTACATAATTGACAATTATTTCAAAGGTTCGTGCTTCGAATCCCAGCGTCAGCCGTTTATTTTTTCCAATTCATTGATGAGATAAATGCCATATAGTCGTAAGATGATGTTTGCTGTCAATTTGTTTGTACGTATCAATTATTTTATATCTCTTCAATTTTTCTATAAAATTTTATTTTCTACCTACGTAGTAAGCGTCACATGTGTACTGTGTTAATACTTTTATGATTACTTTAATTATTTCATATAAATGAATGTAATATTTACTTATCATGATTGCAATACTACAACTTGTCATTAAAAATGATTTTAATAATGTAGTATTCTAAATGATTGTATGACATTTATTCAAGACAACTAGACGACCTAAAAATCTAACCTAACAATCTGACCTAACAATCTAACCTAACAATCTGACTATTTTTCATATGTGGTTAAGATTTAGTAACATTAAGGTTATTATTATGAAACTGCATAATTGTAATTTTAAAATTAATTTTAATTAAAAAATTAATATGATTTAAATTGAAGATGATCTTCAGGAAGGCCGAAACATGAAATCATTAAAATAAATTGTGAATTAAAACCTTATATTTTTAAATATTTATTTTTTTAATTAAAATTAATTTTAAAATAAAAGTTAATATTCAGGGTAAAAAATCTATGCTTTTATTATTATTAATATATTATTTATATTCGCTTACATTATGCAATATTGCGACCTATGATGACAAGCCAAAATTACTCATTTTAATACTTTTTGGTTTTATGTATCATTGACAATAAATAAAATAAAACGTAAGCTCAGAACAAAATACAAAGAAAGTTGTTCGAATTAAACAAGCCTTGAAGAAAGTAAATAATGTAAAATAAATAAACAAACTGAAAAAACAAGATAAATAAATGAAACGGCTGAAACATTACTTGATTAGTCTCATCAATCCCCAGAGTCATCTTCCTCCATTCAATTTCCACTCTCCTGAAAACTTGTCTATTATTAAATGGCACCTGTTTATTTCCGCCTTCGCCGGAAACTCCTCCGTGGAGCTTTTGCCGCTACGGTTTTACAGAGGCACATTTCTGAAAATTTTAAGCGCTCGGCTGTTAAACGAGACATCCTGGGTTTAACCTTTAACAAAGACTTTGCTTGAGATAACTGTTCACAAATATCTAATATATATATATAACGACACTCCAATCGTTTTGATGCTGATGCTTGTAAAATCACAACATGTTAATTCTAAAATTATCGATGAATACTTATTCTAGGTGATTTTTGTAACAACAGATGGGTGAAAAATGATCCGTGAACGACGATAAGTAATAAAATGTCTTTTTTTTTCATATTTGTTCTATATCTGAAACATATGGTCATCAAGAATTTTCAACACTCGGTTCTGTCAGTTTCCATTGTGTATACGTCCCAAGACAACTCATAGGTCCACCTGGTAACATACGGTATATCGTTTCTAACAACCTTTAGGGCAGAAACCTGTGACAAAAAGAACAGCTGATGTAGTGTCCAATGATCTGAATCGAAGTTTTGTAAGTATATCGGATGAGTAACCCAACGCTCCAAGACTTGAACTCAACCTGACCAACGGCACTCGGTTACCAACAAGCGACGACCCGTATGATATTTTCCTATTAAAAAATTATATCCATGCTTAGCAACTGCTTAAATTGAATGCATCATAATATGCAGTCTCACCGTCTGAGGGTGCTGTTTTAAATGTGCTTAAAAGACGGAGCTTTCTTTGGTACGAAGCTTTTTCAAGTACGGAGCTTTAGCTGGTATGCTGTTTCTTCGGTACGGCTCAAGTCCCTTCTCGCATAAAAACCCAATTTGCAAATTGGTTGCTTATCCCCGAAGCCTCTTATCCGCCCGAACTTATCCTGGCGAGAGCGCACGCTGCAAAGAGCTGAAGTTTTTACCGGATTAAAGTTTACGACGCTTCAGGTGAAAGCCGCCTCCTGAAAAACTGAAAAATTTATAAATTTCATGTCATGTTAACAATATCTTATGAATCAGTTTCTTATTAATAATTATGATAATTTTAAATATTTTTTTCAGAAAAAATGTTATCACATAAATTTGATTGTAATCATCGTGG
Source organism: Glossosoma conforme (assembly GCA_022606575.1). Lineage (NCBI taxonomy): Eukaryota > Metazoa > Arthropoda > Insecta > Trichoptera > Glossosomatidae > Glossosoma > Glossosoma conforme. The sequence goes on along the minus strand of JAGTXR010000075.1, from coordinate 1,279,549 downwards.
GTTTTATGATTAGTAATTAATTAATATAATAAGATGGACGATGCTTTCCGAAAACATGTGTCTGTGTATGATAAGAGAGGTTTTATGTAAATATTTCCAGAGAAGATATTTTAGTATCCTAAAGTATCAAATATCTTTTTTTGTATAATAAATAACTTATAAATATTTATTTATTTATTTACTTTGTTTTCACATGGATCACGTAACAAAAGTTCTCTATTAGGAGACTGCAGTTTCGACTAACTCGTAGTCTTTCTCAATCCTTCTCTAGTTAAGAGATAACTGAGCTGCGTTGTACTTATAAGTGGTGTAACACAAAAATGTGTTTCTTAACCAATAGATGAAAATATTCCAAATTACTGTCTCTTCGTTGCAATTATTAAAATATTTAATAGAATTGTGTACTTAAAATACATGAGAATATCGGCAGAATGTGGAAAACAAATCTCATCTGAAGATTATATGACGCTTGTAAATTTGATAATGTCTAAACGCTGCAAGTAGTGATCTACTTACTCCATTAAACATGTTAACAGAATGCTGCATGATAACATAAAATACAGCTGCATTTTATATATTTCTCATAGCTATTAAATATACTCGTACATAATATTTATTAAGTGGAGCTCCGGAAAACTGAGCTGAAATGGAATGACGTAAAAACTGTGGCGGTAGTTTGAGATGAGAATATGCTCCACATAATAGGTATAAAATTATGATAATGATTTTGTATTATTGATTAGTTATTATTAAATTTAAAAAAAAATCATTTTTTCTCTGGCAACACTTTTCGCCATTTTGAACAATAGAATATCGATAAAAGTCATCAACGTATTAGCCGTTGTACGTGTCCGATATCAAAAAAACATTAAAATCCCATTAAAACGATGCAAATTTTGCGTAAAAACCTCGTCACGTCTTCATCTAATAACAAACTGTACAAAAACAAAATGACGATCAGTGAAATAATCACTGATAATAACTAATAATAACTAGCGCCGCCGCTTTGTGTATCTGAAATTGTGACAATTCATTTTAGGTTAGGTTTTCAACGTATTGTTAATTTGTGATTTTCGTGCAACCGAGGTGTAGGAAATGGACTCTTATGGTGACATAGCAACTCATACTACGCAGCTTGATTTAGGTAAGCAAAAAATGCAACATTATTCATGCCAAAAATTGATTTTTTCTGCATCATTATTTCTTTACATATTTTTTAACGCAATTTTTTTTTTGATTAAACATATCATGATAAAAATAATATTGTGTTTATTTAATATTGAATAATTGCTCAATTTGGATGACGGGTGTGTTGCATTTTAAATTTATTATTTACTTATAATAAATATTGTTTATTTTATAGTAAAAATGTTGTTTTTCACACTTTGTATGACTTGCAAAAAACCTACTGATTTGTTTAATTTCATTGAAACAAGTTTGTTTTTTTTTCTTTTACACAATAAGTTATTTCAATTAGCTTAGGTTGAGTTTTTTCATGTGTTTTTTTCAGACTGGAGCTACTTTTTATAAGGTTTAATTAAACCGTTTTTCTTTAATAAAAATATTAGCTTTTACGTAAAGTAATTTAAATAATAATTATTATTGATGCTAAAATGACATGCAGTGTACACAAATTGCATTTTTAATCGTGACATCTAACAATGACAAATAACACAATACAAAGAAACATTATCCAACTGCTATATTGTGGTTTTAGTTGTTAAAAACATGTCTTAATATTAAACCTGACCATAATAATGTGTTACCCTTAATATTATCCGATAATTTTACAAATCAAATATAAACCTTAAAGTTAACTGGTCGCTTTGTAAGTTGTTGCAAAGTTTGAAATACTCTACAACAAAACAGCTTACCTTGTTTCCTATTGTTTGTATTTATTAGCTTTAATACCTGCACTATTAACGATTTTTGTATTAACCCCTTGATTTTGGGTAGATAAATAGTCTGAACCCGCAAACATTTACTTAGCAAAATTTTGATCAAATATTTGACGAAACTTAAGTCCTTCGTCTTATTCCGAATTTGGAGTAAATGCTCACCATAAAATGCAGCACTTTTTTAATCCAACGGTATTCTATTCAACCAGTTACCAAATTCCACTCAAGATTGAAAGTGGCTATGAAAAAATACACTTTAGACTTATTTTTTAATAAAAACTGCAAAACTTTCCGAACAATCTAATTTTTATTTACTATTGTTGTTAAGAACTTAAGGAAATAATTAAATATATCACTTTTTAGGATTCGTTCTTCCAAAAACACCGGCCAGTGATTTGCGGGGTCCGTGATTTATTCAGAGGTCTGTTCGTAGGAATTCCTGGGAGAAGCCATTCGCCTCCTGATGTGTTTTCCCAATTATTCGATTCAATTATTCAAAGCACTCAATTATTAAGACCTGGATGGAAATAAAGGATGCCTTGTTGCCCATCGATCTTTGTTCCAATTAACATCGGCTACGCAAGGAAATTCACCGTCAAGTAACTACGTCATTGAATCCAATGTTTAAAAGTTAGCTTTTCCTATGATAACGTTTATATGTTGGTGGTATGCCTTTCAGATAAAGTCCTTGCTTCAATTCAGTCTCATTACTTTAGTGGATCTATTGCTCTTATTCAATAAAAATGTTATATTATCCATTTATAAGCTAAATTACATTCTTTTCCACCACCTTTTGGTGTCCTCTGCGTGTGCTTACATAAAACATTGTGAATTTTTGGTGGATGAATAAATGTTAATTTGAAAATATTAATTTTGGTTAATTTTTAAATATCGTGTAATCAACCAAGTGCTTTTAAATAACCTTTTGTTATTTTTATGGTCATATGCTGTTAATGTGTTATTTTGAGAGAAACTTAATTTGTGGCTGAAATACTATTCATAAATAATTGAGAAATATTTTTTTTATATAAATTACAGACCATAACTTAGAATATATATTTTATTTGTTTTTGGCGACACATTTGTCAAAAGACTAAGACAGCTATAGAATTTTAACGTGTATAATAATGAACACACCAAAATTACAATCAAATACATAATTAAAGCCCTTTATTTCTTTGTTCTGTAACTAATTCAAGGTTTTGGCAGCTAGTTTAATTTATTGACAGTAGACTAAATAAATTGGCAGTGTGAATGCGGTCAGTTATAAAATTAAAATGGAAGTAATATATTCAATATTGGTTAAAATTTGTGTAAAATTACTTAATAATTTTTCCCACGCCACACACAAGATCTTATCTTTAAGTGGTGTGGTATGCGAATTTAAAAAAAAAATAAAAAAAAATAAGAAAAAAAGATGGAATGTAAATTACTGTGTAAAAATGTATCTTTTATATTTGACTAAATAAAAAAATAATAATAATAATCCATTAAATGGAAACCTATCCTAACATAACTTATTATAAATTACCATTCATTAATTCTTTTTTTGCCATTTTTTTATTTTTATAGTGCCGATAATATTTACTACCCATTAAATTAATTACAAAAAATTGTTGCCTTAATTAAATTATAAAATTCAACCGACAATAATCGATAAACAATATATAGTAAAAATATCTCTGATTGTAATGTCTGATCTAATGATTGAATAAGGCGTAAGTGTACATTAAATCAGATTCACCTACGTGATTAATTATCATTAGTATAACATGACACATATTAAAAGAATGTTAAATATAATTATCTTTTCAATATTATAAGACTGGATCTAAAAGACGTTGCTTAAAAAATATATAAAATATTTTTCGTTACAAGTTGTTTTCAAAACTCTCAAAGTACTGAACAGTGTGTGTATCATAATCTTTTATATTGTGCTTTCTTTAACATGTCCCCAGCGGCCGGAACAACTTTGCTTTATTAGTTAGCTCCGCTTTTTTCTGTAACGATAGCAACTTTCGCTTTGTCCTCGCCCCGCAGATAAAAGTCGAACATTAGCGAGGAGATATGCAAAAATAAAAAGTTTCGGAAAACACAATTTTCGCCATAATATTTCGTTTAAAAATGAAACACAATGAACGATGAAACAACTTACAACATAATTTTACTCAATTATTTTGAGAGGCATCGTTATTGTTATGATTTTTACTACAAAATTATCACCGCTTTTACAGCGTCTATATTACCCCTATTCTATAATACGGCTGCAAATCTTTAAATTCTTCAAAATTTGCGTGAAGACAAAGATATACTCTTACTCCAGCGAAAAAGGGGATAATTAATAATCATTATCATGACTTTTCTTACAAAAATTAAAAATAAAAAGTATTTCAAATATTTTCTTAGTATGTAGTAGATTTTTAACAATATTTTAAGTCAAAAAATTTTGATTAACAAATCACTCAAAATATTTTTCGAAAGTGCAAAATTGTTTCGCAAAAAAGCAAAACTGTGGGAAGAAAATTAGGGGTGACTTTATCCTTTAAAAATGGAATGGAAACAATAAAACTTGGATATTGATGGCTGCGTTTTTCATTCACTCACAAATCCAAACCTGCGTACCCCTACTATTCTTTGAGTTCTCGACTCAAATAAATATTGATATCTATTCCTATAATAGATTCAATTAATAATGCATCAAACAGTATGTTAAATTTATAAATTTATTGAAAAAAAAAATCATACTTTTTACATCGTTACAACTAGTTCTTAGAAGTTCCAAGCCACTGGACTCTGCAAAAAATCATTACCGGCAAAATATTTATAAAAAGTTCTACCTTGGCTTTCGTACTGAAAGTTCAAAGAGGGTATTTTTTAGCCGCGGGTTAATGGGACGTAAACCTGATAATCCACTGAAAAAGCCGACTAAGCCAAACCCTACATTGTAACGGTGAATTAATTACATTATTTTGGTTGTTTTATCCACAGTAAGAGTATCAAACGGGTCATACGAAATTAGTAAAAGAAACTCAAAATTTAAAAAAGGATACGTTTTTTTTTGTTAAATGTGTAGTACAATTAAATTTAAATTCTTATGGTCACAACTTTGACTATTCATATCAGTTAAAATTTGAGTCGAATTGGTTTGAATTTACCAGTATATACAATTGATAAATATTTAATTTTAAATATATATATAAACTTCGAGTACAATTCAAAGTAAGATTGAAGATATTTTGTACTATTTTGTCATATTAAATTTGACTAACAATGATCTTAAAAAAATATTTTGTATTATTCTTCTTCTTATTAGACTTATCACTTTTTATTCTTGACAAAAATATAACTATATTTTATCCACTCCGACGGGTATAGCTGAGTGCTTAAAGCGCATGGCAAAACCGGAGGTCGTGGGTACGATCCCCGACGGAGATTAACAAAAAAAAAATTTGTAATCGATTTTTGAGCTCTAAAATACCCGCGGGTAGTGTGAATTTGATCTCTCACCTGTAATATTCCAGCCTTTTTATCAAAATTGGTAGTAGACAAAAGTCGACCTGTAAAAACCACCCTTTCATAGTAAATTTCTGTAATAATTGGATGATGCGTGAATGTTCAGCTGTAGTCTAGTACGACGTTGGTGGATCAACACTCCGCATGCAGCGCTTATCCATATGTAGAAAAGTGTGCGTCGTAGGATCCTCAGATGAAAACAACTTCTGAATCACTATCACCTGTCGGTGTTCTCCTTTATGTGCTTACATAAAAAAATACGATTTTTACTTTAACCAAATTACTTGTAAGTACCAGATCACATTGCATATACGTAAACTACAACACAAAGATAAAATAATTTCAACTTTAGATTCCATGACAATTATGAAAATAGACTAACGTTTTATTTTCCTGAGTAACTTTTAGTGCAGAACACGATTGATTTCTTTGACTTTTTAAGTTTAACTAGTACATCATCAATACATTGAATGTAGATCTATTTATTTCGGCTCGGTAGATTTATATCTCACATCAAATTAACGTGAAAGCTCGTGTGTGGAGCTTTGCAGTTAAAGAAGAGACAAAAGTTTCCGCATTGGAGCTTTTAATTATTTGTCAAAACAAAGGCCGGTAATCGCCTTCAGGGGCTTTGTTTGAAACGCACAGCAGTGGTTAGAACCATCGATAAGACACTGTTGATTAAATGAACTTTTCTCTTAGAGTACTTTTGTACATTATACTTTCTTTGTGCGATCTGTATCTGAAATAAGAAAAATCTTATTGATCATTGATGATTGCTTTCTTTTATTATTTTATTAATTATAAAGTATTTATTATTTTATTATATAATTAGTACCAATATACCTGACGTACGATTTTCAAATAATGCATTAGAGAAGTAAAAAGATACATTATTTCAAACTCATGTAAATTCCAATGCTTTGTTGTTGTTTATTTGTAAAGAAGGAATGATAAAAAGTGGGACTTTTAGATCATGTTGTTCATATTTTTAACTTATTAATGTAAAGCTTAAAAAATAAAAATGTTTTTTTATGCATATTTTTTCAATTTAAAGTGTTAATGATGTGTTTTACCGCTAAATTATTTCTAGTAGAAAAAAAATAGGTAAAACAATATTTTGACATTAATTATTAAAAAATATATATATATATATACATATTATACCTATTGACTGGTTTGATCTGCATTCTGCCCACCAAATACAACATTTTTTATTTTATTCATCGTTAGTGCTTAAATACATGTTTATATAAAAAAAAAAACAATTGAATGCAGGAGAGCACAACCGGTCGAGATAGAGACGGTATGTCACTCAGCGGCAGGTTGAACGTTGCATAGGAAATTTGTATTGTGTTAGACTAATTTATCGGTTATGAGTGGGTGCAGGAGTAATAATTTTTCATTAATTTTTTAATTTTTATTAGAATATTATTTTATTATTTCAATATTCTAATCTACTTTTATAGATCATTGACTATATTACAATATTATTATTACTTAAATATACATATACCAAACATAAAATTCTTTTTTCAACGCGTCAATCCAAGCACAAAAATAACGGCAGAAGCGGGATGCGAACCGCGGACTTTGGAAACCAACAATGCCCAGGTATTCATACCGCTCGGCGAATCGCGCCATTGCTATGCCTAGACCGACCCGCGATGAAACTAGTATTTATATCATTGTTAATATCGTACAACAGATGTCGCCATAGTATATATTCAAAGTATGTATATTTTTATTATTATTCTATCAGTATTCATTTATTCACAAGCTTAATATTATTACTTTCCGGCAGTCTATTTATTTTAGTAAGTACCACTCGGGTCTCGAACCAAACTATAGACTGAATGGATGTGAAACGACTACTTATAGTTCCGACTCGGACTTTATAACCAATCATTTACCTGTGTTACTGATGGATAATTTTTACCTTCTTGATATTGTCTCAAGGAGACATTATTAATTAATTTTTTAATTTTTATTTTTAAGTTTACCAATCTATTGTCTCAATCTCAATTATTGGAGGTTAAGGTTCTTTTTTAAGCGAGTTAATTAAATATAGAAGGTTTTTTGGGGCGCCTAAATTTTGAAAACGTTTTCGTATTATAAAATAAAACGCATTAAATATTTGATATTGCTAAAATTAATCTTGTTACAGAACACACGTGAGTTTTGTGAGCTTTAATCCACCAGATGTATTAATTCAGTGACCATTGTTCCTCTTTCACAGTGAATGGGAGGACAAATATTTGAATCGGTCACCCAAACGCCCTCAAACAATCTAGCCCCCTCTGAATACACCCACACTTCACACAGTAAAGTTAACAACTTTCAGTATTTGATTTTTTGATTAGAAAAAAAAATAGTATTACATTCGTTGAAGAAAAACTCTATGATATAATAATTGAAGATATAAACCATTACTTAACAAATTGATATGCACATACAAATTCACAGCAAACATTATCTTATGAAATTTCTCTTATCAATATCGAAGAAAAATAAACGGCAGATGCCGGGATTCAGACCACGAACTTTTGCAATCATTGTTAATTTTTTTATTCTTCGCTGGCTTATTGCCTACCAACGCTGGCTTTTGCTGGCTAATACGTGTTAATTTCTTATTTCAGTGAGCGAAATCAATTGGCAAAATAAAAATTTCTTACGTTTTTAATGATTGAATCGTATCTCGAAATGAATGCTTAGTTATAAATGTCCTTATAGGGAAAGCTTCTTTTTTAACATTATTTTTGCAGAAGATCAAACCGATCGCATACGGTGATTTTTAAAAATGTTTTGAATAATGTGTAGTATGTTAGTAAAACAGTTAGACAATAGTTTTGTAAAACAAAAAAAAAAAACATTTTCAGTTTCTTGACATCGTTAATCGAATCGTTTCATTTCACAATGGACCTGAAAAATAATAAACAATGCCGAGATGTCTGAGATAAGGCATGTAGGTATAATAAAACTCTCAGAGATGACATTGCGGGCACGATAAGTCTGCGGAGGAGAGAAACGGGAGGAGATAAAATCCTTTCAGGACCGAAAGAGGACCAGGAGGAGCTCCTCGTGGATCTTCATGGGTGGAGCAACAAAGTGATTTGGAGTGCAGCAAACATTAAGGGATGTCACATTCATTTATATATTAAATTGGAGTGTCGGATTGACCACCAAACACATTAAAGAAATACAGAGTAATTATACTGACAACAATACCTTACTATACCATTGACCTGTTTGGGCTAATGACTGGGCACGGCAATTTGAGGGGATGAGAAATCATTCTCATCTTCATCCTTGCACTACTATCCGTCTCCCTCTTTTATAATTCGCTGATAGATACACCTCTCCACCCTTTGAATGTGTTCGACTACTTGATGCAGCTCAGTTGTCTCTTGACAGTGACGGATTGAGGAAGACTACGAGTTAGTCTAAGCTGCAGTCTCCTAAACAGAAGCCATACTCAACGTGATCCGTGTAAAAGAAAAATTAATATCTATCATTTAATTATGTTTCGAACACTGTGGCGCCCTTTTCACACCTGAGAGCATATTCTCTGGGACTGTCAGTTCATCTTGTTGGTCAGAGAAGTCTGTTTCGATGCAATTCGAGAAAAGTGTCTCGTCCCTATCGGCATGCAGACTTTGTGACCACTAAAAAATCTACGCAATTACCATTTTTGTTCGTATTTTCAGTGAGAAAATCTATCTTCCATCCTTTTATGCTCGTTTAGTTGATTTTAATTTCTTTCTCGGTTTCTTTCCTTTAATATGTGAAGTTTCCACAATTGTTCGAAAGCGACTTTAACTGGACTTATCGGTTGCTAGATAATAAGTCTGAATTAGCGTATTATCAAGGAGACTTAACTGTCCTTCGGTATGATGCGCGTGTGATGCGGGTAAAGTCTAGACCAGACCTATTCAGCCTATGTTCAATACTATTTTACTAAAAAATTAGATTTAATAAAATTCTAGCATTTATAAATGTTAAAATACTTTAAAATCAAATTGCTAAATGTTTTTAGTTATTTGAGGCAAATATGTGAATCATTTTAATATGAAATAAATAAATATTAAGGTAAACACTTTCTTTTTTTTTGAGATTCTTTATTTTCTTGAATATACGATACGCATCTGATACTTAGTAGAGTCGTTTGTTGATGGGTTAATGTGGCTATATGCTCCAAAATTATAAATGTTGATATGTAAAAAATATAGATATTTAATTGACAAGAGACATTATAAAATAAGATACCAGATCACTGAAAAAAGTTGTTTTTTGCTCAAAAACTTTAAACAAAAAACTTATTAGTGTTGCTAACTTTTAATGAAACTAGCACCATGGCAGCTCACAAAAATTTTAAGTGGCGAGCATATTTTCTACCTAGAGAATACGAGTACGTATATGAGAGTGTACATAAGTATAGGAAGAAGATTTTTTGACGTATTCGTTTATCCTTTCTTAATAACTATTAGTAGCTTTCATATAAACTTTGAAACTTATTCATATAGATGATTAAGGCTATTGCCTTGTCATTTACAGCCATGAAATCATATGGCTTACTTCTCATCCTCGTGTTTGGACTTGACATCAGTGACATCATCCTGAGACACTGCACATTGAACCAAACTATAGCTATGCTGATCACATACTGTACTGGTAGGCATATTTGCGACTGGCTATGTATATTACTATGTTGTGATTAGACTATAGATAAGTACCAATATATGGGTGCAAAAAGACAAATTTAGCAAAGATTAAGAAGTAAAGGTTAAATAACTTCTTGGGTTTTCAAGGCCAGATTTTATATTGTAGCTTTTGGGTTAAACCGTGTGTGGCGAACTACCTTCAACCATATATATTCAATATAACCTTCAAGTAAAGATTATATTGCAAAGATATCGTTAGCAATGTTAAAAAAGTCCACAACGTAAGTTTTATTTTGTATTTAACCATATCCAGTCGTTTTAACAGTTCTGTAAGCTCAGATTCTCATTGTTCCAGAACTCCTGTATATCCGGAAGTCCACATGGGAACATAGATGGATTTCGAGAGCCTTCAGTGCAAGGGCTCGTGTACTTGCTTAGACTGCGAATGTAATAGCAAAAAAGTTTTTCGGTGTTCAATGATCATGGTTTTTTAAGGAAATCGGCCCGTCGCACTCGAGACCCGATGTTTTTTTTCTTAAAGGGGTGGTGTAACTTTACTGAAGGCATGCATAATGCTTATATTTAATAAAATAAAATTTTAAGAATCAAGCTCGGTCGGGTTTTAAACCGACAGCGTCTGAATGATAAACAAACACTTTTACCACTGGACTTTGCCGCCCGGCGTACGATTGTTCAGATAAATATATTTATATAGAGTAATGTTTCGTATAATTTCTTCATAAAATCAAACGATTACCCCAATGCTCTCGAGGCCTGGACCATTTAGTCGTAAGAGGCGGTTCAATACTAAATCAACAAAACAGAAGGGACTGTTCTATAAAAAAATGCCACAAACACAGTAGGAAACTTCTACATTACAATTTTTTAAAAATAGGAGTTTCGTACTACATGATGTATCAGAATGTATGAGTGTTGAATGTACGAGTACTGCAGGAGTCGACAAAAAAGAGAATGAATTTAGTTTATAAATAATTACATAACCAAAAGTTTATATTGTTCATAGCCACCGAATCAAACGGCCATCGACACGATATGTATTATGACTAAATTTTTTTTTTTTCATAAATGTTACTTTGCGCATCCCTAAAAGGCATTCTCTCTAGCATTAGTCGAACGAAGACCGCGACAGTTAAGTTTCTGGTCCAGTACTGGCTGCAGGACCGTTGTCCCATACAAACAGATATACTCTTAAGCATACTTACTGAGGGGAATGGCCCTGACATCGAAGGTCTTAACTTTTATGCAAGCCGTCACGGGTTCAGTCCTCAACAAAACTGTAACTTCATCAAAATTACTTATCCACTCTTTCATTGGATGGAGGTTAAAAAAATGCTTTAAAGATTTTTTAGCCGCCAAACCTTCGCTTCCTTCCGCATCAGCTCTGGCTCCCGGAGTTTCACCCGAGAATCTAAAGTAAAGACAGCTATAATCTGTTGTCTTCTACCGTATCGAAAGATCATTTTCCAGACAAATCTACCTTTTTCTCATGGCTTTTTATAGGATGGATGCATTTTCTCTCTTGCCTCGCTATTTTTAAGTAAATACAAAAATCATCATATTCCTATTTTTTTTTAATATATAAAAACAAAGATATTTTAATTATATTCACGCTAGTAATTGTTAAGAAATTATGATTTTTTGAGTGAAGTTGATCCCTGATTTGTAATTTCTTTTTACAGATCTTTTTATTCATAATTCGTTGTCATAGAAAATCGTCATCTTATATTTAACACTACCCGTTAATAGTAAATCCCTTCGTTAACAAATCACTGTTATCTATGGAGAGTATATCATCAGGTTTATTATAATTATAAGTGTAAGTAGCTCGTTAAAATAATAAAATTATTGAAAATCGTACGTTATTATAAGAACAGCCTGTATATAAGAATCCTCTTAACTACCAAAAGAGAATAATGCTCTTGAAGATGACTGTGGAGTTTCAGTTACTCATAAGACGAGATGACAGTGATAAATAAATAATAATTTGTCTTTGGCGACAGGACTTGTATAAAAAGAAAAGGAAGAGTACGATTGACGATGTTGATAGAGAAGAGGGGTTAAAGTTTGCAAGAAAACCGAAAAATATGGTCAGGAGGATAATGCAGTCAGCTGTCATTCAAGAGATCGTAGGTTCAATCTCGACAAAACTAAAAATAAAACTGGTAAATTATAGAAGAAAGCAGTGAATCTTATAAACAATGGCACCCAAACGTTTTATTCCCAATCCATAAAATACATAGTCTGTTCACTAATCTTTTCTATTGCCACTATCATGAACATAGCTTTTCCAAATTTTCTCAGTTGACCCCTTCTGTACCTATTCATTAACGTCAGACTCATGGAACTCTTTTCGATCTTTTCTACATGGTTGATACACGTATATGTTGACTCAGGACGCAGCTTCTATCTATAATATTATATATAAGCTTCTATATATAAGCTTTGGAGTCTTTTCCCAGCAGCTGTGATTCCTTCATGATCGTTCTAGCTTCTCCCATGTATATGCTTGTATGTAGAAAAGCAATGTTTTCAAATTCCATTAATATCTTAAATATTTCCAGATGCTATATCAGCAGATAACTTATCCGTAAAAATGTATTGTCGTAGCATTATAATCAAAATCAGCGGTAGACGAAAGTCATTGTCCTAACATCACCCATTTTCAAATAATCCCTTCTTAATTTTTTATCACATGTAATCTCGTGTAAAAAAAAAAATAATAATAATAATGCTGATCACATCAATAGAGAGCATTTACAACGCTTGCCCATCCGCAAAAAATAAAAGCATCATAGAGTGTAGTTATACGATCTGCTCATAAATATTTGTCGGTATTCTCATGCATGTGCTAACAAATGTGATGCGGGTGTGGGGTGGGAAAAGTTCAGTCCAGTTAATGCATTGTTGCTTCAAAGTGACTCTATAGTGTTCTCCATACACCATTTCCCAAACACATAACAGCTGCATCAGCTTGGTTAACTTCCATCTCTTCGAGCTTCAGTTTCCCCGGTGCCTACCATCGTGAATGCCACTGACTGGCCTCTGTGAGGTTATCTATTTTTAATTAACCGTTTTACAATATATCTAGGCAAATTGACACCTTGCGGTAATTGATCATAAATATACTTTGTGGCAAAAGACATTTTAACTTAAGACGTAAAAACTTAATGATGTCTGATAACAATGCCATAGTAAATGTTCCCAAAAAGCACAGGTACAAAACGACTGGATGATTTTCATTTGAGGCCTTAGGCCCAAAAAAAAGTTTTATAATAGGGTGAAATATTATATGACGCAAAACTAATCAAAATATAAATAGTAAAATAGCATCGCTATTGCATATACTTACAATTTTACGTAACCTCCGTGTGGATTAAACAAATCTCCTGAAAATAGTTTGAGCGTGATTGAATTTCAGTCTCTGCTGAAGAGGGTTTCCTCTTGGGGCGCTGGACCTCTGCAGTCATCTGACTGGGGAAGAGGGAATGGCTTTCGATTTCCTTGGGGTCGTTCGTCACCCGCGGGTCCGGCCGACGGTTCAGCGCAGAAATGTGTTTTCAGCAACTGAAAAACTCATCACATCCGGTCCGATAAAAAATACTGAGGTTCCATATTATATTCACACTTTGTCTTTTATTTTTTCTTCTATTTTGTCTTTCTTTTCTCGTGTCCTCTCTCATATTCCTAGCTGGAGCATTTGGATGCTACTTAAAGCTTGAAAGACTAAATATTTTGAACCATCGAATTTTTGTTTATTTTTTTTAAACGGTGATCGTGGGAACCATGTATGTATACGGAATCTGGGTGCATATACAATTAAATTTAAAAGCCATCAGGTTATTAAGATAGCTCACAAAACTGTGTTGCATCAATTTGTAGTGGTTGAATATTCCGAATTTGAAACTGATATTTAAAAAATAAAATAACCTAATCACTAACAAGTTACGCCGCTGTCCATTATATAATCGTGTCGGAAACAACAGGGTCAGATCCTGTCTGCCCAGAAGTGGGCCACGTCGATGGCGTTACTTCTGGCCATCATCAGGTCTTCCTGGGTGCAGCTATTCGGGCACAGCGCACACTCCAGAAGGTGTGACAGGGTCTGCTCCACGCCGCAGTCACATTCAGTCGGTCCGCTGTAAAACTGCCAGGCCCTCATTTGTGTCCTCGTCTTGCATACTCCGGTCCAAAGTCTGTTAAGGGACCTCCATATATAGCTGTCCATTAAAAAGTAAGCACTCTCGTCAAACTTTCGCAAAACTGTAATTTTCGCTCTTCTCGAAATAAATAAACAACATCACAGTGAACAACTAAAATAAAATGCTTGCTTTTTAAAATCGACTTGATTGAAAATCCATAAAAGTGGCAGCGGTCCCACAGTCGGTGGAAAAGTTGTCAAACGTACACGCCGAAGTTTCGTCTCCACGGCCATACATTTTGTATGAAGAGATTCGACTGGTGAGGTCGGCAGTTGATTCAATCAAAAGTTTTCACTAATACTTTGTAGCGACTCGAGGGGCTTTCTTGCCCACTGTAACGAAACGCACAGCTGTTCGGCACTATTGTGTTTTCTCGCTTTAACTAGTGAGCTTGCGTATTTTTTTATCCTTTCTTTTTCATAAATATTTGAATAGAGTTCGTTTCTTACTTTCTTATATTTTAAATATCTAAACGTTTTAAAATTAGTGTTATATATTAAATATTGGTGTATTGCACAATTCTTTTTATTGACTGTTCAGTGTTCAATCTTGGGAAAACTCCAAAATTATAAGAATAAAATATCAACTCATATTTCGCTTTTTTATTTATTTTTTATTTTTTAAATTAGATTAAATTAGTAATATAATTATAAAATTAAAGTTCATAGACGCATAGTCTTTATGACTTCATTGTTTTATTATAAAATAAAAATATTTATACTTGTACTTATAAAATATATAACAGGTAGTGTTGGTTTAGTAACTAATCCGCTCCTAAGAATATATTGCAATAATAATATCCAAAAAAAAAACAACTTATGTTTCACACTTGCAGGGTTGCAGTAAGTTCTTCAAACAATTATCGCATTCTTCAATTAAAACGTGGTTATTGCAAGAGAAGCATAGATTTTTTCCCATTAAAACTGATTATGCAAAAAAAACCTTTAAAGAAACTTTGCATTAGGACACACTTTTAAAAATTTGATACTCATAAATTACATTGGGAAAGTTTTGGTGGTTATTTGCTTCAATTTGAGTGCAAATCTTTCACAGAGAGAGAGAGAGAGAGGGAGAGATAAATTAGAAACCCTAATTTTTAAATTAATCTCTATTTAAAATACAAAAAAACAACCTCGATTTACTATATCCAATTAGGAAATAAATTGAATGTTTCCTACTTGCTAGACAAAGACAGCGATATAGTGTCGAGTTGCGGTAGTTTTCTGCCGAACCCCCGACTCGCATCTGGCGGCCTGTTTGACTTTTATTATTTATTTAAGCGTCACTCTTGCGACCAACTTTTCTCCGATCTCGTTAAAGTGATGAATGGTTCTGGACGGACAGGTCTAGAGTCCCATGCGGGCGAGCTACTCCTCTGCTTGTCTATTGACAACTTTCACAATACTTTGTAGAAAGTTAAATGTCTACTATAGTGATATTGTGGCTTTTGGGCTTAGCCGTGTGTGGCGAATTACTTCTTTCTGTGTAATATAGTCAATATTTTTTATTTGTGTAACATTGTTACTTGAGTCAGCCTAAAACTCAGCTCTGAAATGTGGTCGCGTTGATTATAGCCATTAGTACTCAGTGAAGGATAGGAAAAAAAATTCTAGTCAAGCAAGAGACATAGAGGACACTGCTAAACTACATCCATCTCCTTATCTACTCTCTAGTGAAACTCTTTCTTTACTAGTAAATATTCATTTACACTTCAGTACGTTTGTGCAAGTTGGAACTGATGAAGCTTTCATAGATCGCGAAACAGCAGTCCTCCATCAATTGAAACAGTGCTTATGTTAAAATGAGGTGTGAAATTCTTATCTATTTAAAATTGAGGAGTCCAATACAGCAAATTGTTGGGTGGTTATGAAACAAGTGTGACATAAATATCACATTAGATAGTTGATATTTCCAGGACTTCTGAAGGATAAAACAAAAAATAGTGTATCTGATGTAGAATGTCCAGGACTTACCTGACTAGCATATGAGGACAACATATAAAGTAAATAAATAATGAACTATAAATATTAGGCAATACAAAAACACCCTGTCACACCTTCTGGAGTGTGCGCTGTGCCCGAATAGCTGCACCCAGGAAGACCTGATGATGGCCAGAAGTAACGCCATCGACGTCACCCACTTCTGGGCAGACAGGATCTGACCCTGTTGTTTCCAACACGATTATATATATAATACAAAAACGAATTCGTAAAAAATATATCGTTTTAAGATAGTAAATTCTTCTTGTGTCCAGAAATCCATTTCATTTTACATTTTATATTGTATTATAAGTACGTGAAAGTAAAAACATTACAATTTAACTACAATGAGCTGTAATTTCTTACGAACAATATATTAAGTGCGTGTAGCCTTTGGGTCTCAAATATACAATAAACTGTTAGAAAACAATTTTTGTGAGTCCAACACGGATAATACAACTAGGCATATACTTGTTTAAACCTTAGTAAATGTCTAAGTATAATGCTTTCCTGTGATACTTTCCGTATATATATGCACAAATCTTAAATAACTGCTTAGGTTTTCAAGGTCAGAAGACCCCTGCAATGGTGGTCGAAATATTGGTTGAAGGAAGTTCGCCACACACGGCTAAGCCCAAAAGCCACAATATCATGCACAACTCTGAATAAAATTTCAAATAAAGTGAAAATATATATTGTAAAATTATACTATTTATAATATCATAATAATCAATAATTGTGATAAAATAAATATATTTTTTGTATAAATAAACATCAAGTCTTTTCTTTCAGCAGTGTTAGGTCATTATTATATTTTTTACCGGATATAAAGAACTCTCTAGCCGGAAACAACGCCTTATTTGATTTTTAATTTTTTTCACAATCCTTCAAAGCCACCGCAAAGGCTCCGGTAAATGAGATAAAAATAATTTGCTTGAGGGCAACTCAAAGCAATCCTCTTACTAATAACTAGGGCACGTTTACATGGGAAGTAATTCCATCTATTTTTTAATTATGATTTCATATTAAAATACTAACGGCAGTAGTACATTATAAAAGCTGTTTTTGTTATATCACCGAAGTTAAGCAACGTGGGATTTGACTAAAACTGGTATGGATTACTGCCTGTTGCTTATGTTCAAATGGTCCTGACCTCGGAAGTATCGAGTGAATCATTCAATCTTATTAAAATATCTGATTAACTTATTACCCAAAATATATTTCGGACGCTATAGCTACCGTCTATCAATTGCCTGCCCTGGAGGTTTGCTCGGATCTATGTTCCCAGATGGATTTTTAGATACAGTGATATCTTGAGAAAAATCATAATTGTCAAATGTCAAAACTGAGAGGCGGCAATTTGAGGTGATATACTACACTAGTATGTTTCAGATATGGAATGGGAACTGAAAGAAAATATGTATTTTGGATGAAAAAGTTGGCAACTGTTTGCTTGGACGACACATTGCTTGTCGTTGGTTGGGCTGAGCCGTCTCTCAGGATAAAATAATCTAGGACTAGAAAGATCTTCAAAAATTTTGATTATAAAACGATTATACAAGATTCGTATTAACATCCTCCTCTCTCAAGAAGGGGAGTTATTACATAGCGTGAGGGCAGGATGAGGAGCAGGTTAGCAAGCAAACACTTTCTTTTAGAAGCACATTGATTATATTTATATAACTTTACAAGTTTCCGGCCATGCGGGATGACATATGTCTCGCTGGCCGTATTCTACCTTCTCGGTCGTCAACACATAACTGGCGTCCGGCCCGTGGTCGGTCACCAGCGCCCATATTCCCAATATGCCTGACACATAAATGTTTGGCAAGTGACAAAAACACGAGACGAAAGATTGTTTATCGAGGTTTTCGGTACCAGTCAGCAAGGTCAACATCGTGCTGATGTCAGTATATTAAAGCAGACTTTTATTAACGACTAACTTCTCGCCCTGGAGACCACCGTAAATTGTACAAAATATTTAGTCATCAGTCCTCAATCAAGCAGTGCTGAAATGATTTACCTTTAGGCAAGGGTAAACAATTTATATTGATCATATTTATATGTTTAAGATAAGAAAAAAAAATTGCTTTATAACTGCCACGTATTATAGAACACTGCCAGTGTAAATGTAGCTAAAATACTGGCGAATGCCTAAGACGTCTTCAGAATTTGATTCCGAAATTCACTTTGTCTCACATCCTTATTTAATTTCACAGCCAGAGAGAAAAAGAGACAGAAAAGCTGAAAGAGATGGAGGTGGTTCAGGGGGGAGCAGGATAACAGGCAGTACAGAATACAAAGTCGCCATTTATAAATAATCGGCGGAGGTGGACTAAGTTGTTTTATTTTTTGTCCGTCTCTCTACTTTGCGGCAAAAGGCCCCTCCTTATTCTCTTACACTTCTCCTCTCTTCGCCCTTTGGAGGCTTTCTTCTTGGAGAGTTTAGCCTCGGGCTAGCTCCGTACAAAGCTACAAAATATATATTTTCTGTGAATCTTGAGCAGATTATATGCTGGAGGAAAATTGTGTGTTACGATCATACCGTATTATTGCAAGTTTTTTGTCAAATCAACGTTAACAAGTTAAATTATGGCGCAAATTACTACATAATTTACCATGTTCTCTCCCTTTCATAGATTATTATTTTTTATTTATTGATCATCCTTAAATTGGAAGATAAAATCACTTGTTTAGATAACCGTTAACCTTCATATAACGTTTTCACAAAATCAGATGATTCGCCCTATGCTCTTAAAGCATGGGCCACTTAGTCCAAAGAGAAGGTCCAACCAAATAATATTATATTAACAAAGAAGGGATCATTATTTGAAAAATCTCCGTTACAAAACTAAAAAAGCGTGCGTTATAAGAGTGCTTACTATAATTATCTCTGAAGGAAAATCAAAAATGGTTCTGAATTTACTTTTGGTGTCATGTTAGATGCCTCCAATATTGGCCATCATTTATGAATAAATTTGTCTATCCTGAACAACTCATCAAAACTCTAATACTATTCAAGTCAATGTATTATATGTTTGGAGCCAATAGATGTGATAACTACCGAAACCTTGTCGACCTTCTATTATGCCCCTAAATCAGGTGCAACCTATATTTTCTTGTATCTGTGCATAACCCAAATCTGTCTGTCAACTATACTCCTATTCAGATATTGAGCTATCTTGAATAATTCAAATGATCTTACAGTTCTTGCGGGTGATTTATTGTGGAGTTATTCTTCAGTTTGCTTAATTAAGCAGTTGTCAAAAATTTATGAGTTAACTTTTATATTTATACTAAAGTTTAAGATTAAAAATTTATATTAAACGATGTCTGAAGAAGACTTACATTCACTCACTGCTACCGTGGTTCAAATTTTTATGAGACTCATTAAAACATATCTTCTCCTCTTGATCTCCTTTTACAATGCTCTGAATAAAGCCACAGTTAATGTTCTCCAATGAATGGAAACGGAGGAGTCATTTACAGCTTACTTTTTCTGGTGATTAATTTGCATTTAATGATTTCTCAAGGTTTAATTAATTGCCTTGTCCGTCTGTAGAGCGGAAAGCTGTATTGATAACTGCGAAAGGAGAAACCTTCCTTTGAATTCGAATTTATTATCTGCATTTGAATAATACAAACCGAAATATATATAATATAAAAGGTACACAAAATAACACAAAATTATACGAGTACAAGTAAGTTCTTTGATCGGTATTTCTTATCCATGTATACATTTTTTTTTTAGTTTCCTCTAACTGAACGTGACGATGCCATATCCGTCGCAAACTAATCAGTTATTTTTTGCTTCCGTTGGCAAAGTTTTGCCAAAAGCAACTTGTCTTTTCGTTAAGCCCACGGGCTCTTGTCGACCAAATGGCCGTCGGAAACTACACATAAAATGTACTCTACGGAAATTTGAGATGAAGACCATGACAGTTTATAGAACTTTAAGATGGCATTTTGTGGAGACATATGCTAAGCGGATTATGAGAAACGGTTATGAGAAGTTGCAGTTTTTTGTTATATAAATAAGTCAATCGGTTTTTAAGATTCCCGTGCGACTAAAAAACATTTTTACTTTTTTTAATAAAGATATACATTTTTGTTTATATTAAATATCCATTAATGTTATATTAAATATCTAAATTTAAAACTAACAATAAAATAAAAACGTTACAATATAAAGCGTTTATTTTTTGAGAGACACCTGTTACAATTTTTGAAATATTTACTTTCAGTTGCCAGATTTCCCAAGAATTAAGTGAACATTATCTTAATTTTAATACTAATGTAGAATAAATAGTAATCTTTGTATAACCTGTACATGTAAATACATGTGCTGTGTGCATATTTATCATTGAAATTTCTCCACTGTTTTAAATGCTTCGAGTTGTAAGAAAAAGGGCCTTTGAGGAGCTGCCCGGGGCGGCAGTACAAAGGAGGCTCCATATTTTCTTGAGTATAAAAACCGACGTTCCTTTGTGAAGGAAACGATACACTTCTTTGAAGACTTCTGTGCATTATTGCTGCGAATGTTTATAAATAGTTGACGATTAAAGTGAAACACTTAATTATTATTTTATATATTAACACATTTTCCAAATATTATTCTGCTTTTTCTTCGTATCAATGCTTTAAATTGCTTATAGTCACATCTTGGATTGTAATGTTCACTAGAAGCCATAACCTCATAATATAGCGTTGTAAGGCACTAGAAGTGTAAAAGTGTAAGGCTATAGTATTGTAAGTGTGTAATATATAGAAGTGTATGAGTGTAAGAGTGCTAAGAAATGACTCTGTTCATCTCCTAATGCGCTGATCACTACAGACGTATCCTATTGATGTTCACCATCCTTTCTGCTATGCTACAGGACACGTGCGCCAAAATATGATCACTTCAATTTATTTATAAATCTCTATTCATTAGGACCTACTGGGAAATTCGTCTCGAGAACATGAACTATTCAAAAGTCAGTTTCATTAAATAGCTGTTATTCTTGCGTAATTCAACCCATTCTTAAAGTTCCAAGTGATTTACATTTTAAATTTGCTCTCCAAAATAGTCTGTATTGTCTCAAATTCGAAAAAACTTATTCGTATTAGTATTTATAAGCATAACAAATATTACAATCTTAAAGGGTAACAAATCAAATATCATTATAACATTTAAATTATACTCGTAATAACACAAAAAGCTTAAAAATAATTAGAAATTGTAGGAGACTCTTATTTGTAACGTGAAACACTCGTATAGCAAGTGTTTTTTTTTTCACTTAAATGATACTTGTCTATTAGTGTAATAGCCTCAATGCTTTTTTTTTGCATTTCTATTAAAGTGAAAGGTTTTGCGAGTACATGATTTATTGCAAGTATATTAGCATCATTCAGAAATTTTGCAATCCTTCTTTTCACTCGTAAAGCAAAACAATGATCATTATTTAAACCTCGTTAAGCGATTTAATTAGCGAGTAAAATTTCTTCCCAATATTATTTAAAACCGTCTTTTAGTATGACACTGATCTCTCACCTATAAAACTACTTGTTCACCTGAATTTAATTACAGATAAGAAAATGAAATTTATATTTACATACTTTTGAATTTAGTTAATGAATTATTTTATTTTGGTGCTTTGGAAGTTTCAAGAATCGATTTTATAATTATTGAAAAGTTATACGTAGTGACATCGCCCATCTTTAAAAAGACGACAAGTCGCGTGTTCGTCACGTGGACGCGTGGAGGAAGGATGCAGGAGCAGATTAACAACACAACGAACTGGTTTTGAAACCACAATTTGCATTTATTTTTAATAAAGACTTGATTTCCTCGTCCGACCAGTATGGCGTTTCGCCGGCCGTACGAGAGTTAACTGACAACTGTCGGAACACTGTGACATGCAGCGCCGCCAAGAAAATCACGGCCAAAAAGCAAATTAAAGATTGATCGAATTAAAGTTGCAACAACATGAAATGGAGCAACTGTCATAAGAAATAAAATGACGTGTGCAAACTCCGTGTATTTTTATATAATTCAAACTAAGATTATTAGATGTGCATGTCAGGCAAGCGAACAAAAATAAGAGACAAAAGATAGTTTTTTGAGGTTTTTCGGCATCAGCCTAAAAGAGCTATATCAAGCTGATATCAGTAGGTAGTTTAAGTTTGGTCAGACGGAGAATTGGCAGCGTAAAACAATTGATGGATCCCGCGGGAGGCTATGTGCTGATCAGAGTTGCAAAGATGGTTGCGGCAAAGAAAAGAAGGGCCTAGTCCATATGGTCGTGTTCTTATACAGATTGGCAAACATTGATAGATCTCTGGGAGCAAATCTAGCGACATATGTGACAGCAATTCTAACGATAGAAAGACATAGATACAGAAATTTTTACAGTTGATTATTCCGCTACAAATATTTAAAGTTTTCTTGTTTGGTATCGGCGCAGTGGTCCAGACCCCGTCAAGCAATCAGGCTAAAAGCCGCGTCACTGTTGGTCAGTCGTAAATAAGAGTTAAGTTCCGGCGGAGTAATGGGCGCATGCAGCCGGATACTCTCCGCGCGGTACATCACCAAGGGCGTAACGAAAATGAAAAACAGAGTATTATATGCTAAAATTAAAAAAAAAACTTGTTGTTACACACATAAAAATCTACATCAAAAATCATATTTTATGTCATTTTTTGAAACGACCGACTTTTGTCGGTTCTTTTATTTACAATAAATTTTAATGTGCTTTTCGACAAGTTCTTTGCTTTGAGACATGCTCCTCATCCATTCACCACGCGTTGTGGTGACGATACCGGCGACATGGAGTCGCCCTTGATTAACGGAGAATGTCATTTCTTACCGACATTCTATTTATTTAGTTCACTTCATTTTTTTATTTATTTTCCTTTAATGATATTACAAAACATACAATTTTAATTCGTTACTGAAGTAAAAACGTAAATGTGATGTAAATGTATTGACATATTTAGTGTCAATGGCCTCACACTCAGAACAAGTGTCGTAATACGCTGCGCAAATAGTTAGGATTTGTGTCAACAAAAACCATATCATAAGTATATCATGGTTGACACACAAATAACACGGCATTATTGTCACAAAATCCCTAAACCAGTGTATCCTCCGGCTCACTTCTAAGATATAAGCTGAACGGAAATAACTTTTTTCAGTTAACCTTACACGGACGTTACACACCCAGTTATTTACTTGTGTTACTGATGAAGCTTTACTTGCTTTTGCTATTAATTCACATTATATAAAAATAACCAATATAAAAAATACGTAAAAAATACTTAAAATATATTTCTTTATAAATAATATATTCAGAATCAGTTTATCAAAGAAAAAATAAATTCAAAACAACATCGCATACCAACTACTGACATGGGTTAAGCATCAGACGGTAACCCCTTCCTCCATGTCCATGATTTGATCTGTATCCAAAATTGCTAAACTTTTGCGATTAGAGGACAACCTCGAATACAATGTGCAATTTTCATACTTAACAGGTATAATGCTTTCAGTAAAAGCTTGCCGTGGACATTAAATATTAGTTATATCTGATATAACAATTATATAATAACGGGTCCGCCAAATAACTTTTTTTTTTTGAAAACGGGGCGCAAAACATCGAATGTAGCTTCGGCTGTGTGGCACGTAGCGCCATCTTGTTGAAACCAAATGTTGCCAATATCCTCCTTTTTAATTTTTGTGAACAAAAATGTTCCAATAACGATTGCCATTGACTGTAACGGCCACTCCTTGCTCATTTTCGAAGAAAAATGGCCTGATTTTCAAAGTAATGTCGCAATATTTTTCAGCGTTGTTCAAGCGTAAACACAACCATATTCGTTTAGCGGAAAGATAAAACTAATTATCGGTTAAATCAGACATGAGCTCAATGTTATTATTCACGAAATAAGCAGTAGTTGAAAAAAAAACGTTAGATGGCGGACCCTTTATATATTTCTAATGTTATGTCGCAATATTCATGGACAGTTCTTCATACCCTTGCGTCCAGAAAGAAAACCTCTCACTCGATCCTGGTCCGTCGCCCCTTAACACATTCATACCTGATCTTTCAATCAAGCCCCTTAACTTATAACGGAGGCTTTCACAGCGAGACCTGAATCGACAAGCAGCCGATACGTTATTCTGAAACACGGTCGTTATGTGTTAAATGACCGGTCTCAATCTTTAAATCGGTTGTAATACGTTTAAACGTCTTTATTATTTAAGCAATCTGGCTGAAAGATTTTTTATATAACAACCCTGTATTCGTTATTTCTTTAGTTGGTCTACAACTGATTGGTTCATCATATACCGAGATGAATAAGTAAGGTCTTATAGAAATCGAAATAACATGCAGTAATGAAATTGACCAGTGCTATAAAGCGTAATCTAACAGAAGCCTGAACCGGTTGGATATGTCGAGCTCATCGCTAAGGGATCCAACTACCATGCCTTTTCTGTATACACGGCGACCTTCCGCAAAGAAGTCAAAAAGTCCAAATTTTAACGTCTAAACTACGAACTTTTACACCCACGTTTGGTCTTTGTTCTAACTAAACTGCAGATTATTATACACGTTTTTTTTCAAAATAATTTGGTTCCTTCGAAACGTTATTCTTACCAACTTATGATTGTTGTCGGGGGGTATAGCTCGATGATCAAAGCGTTTGCTTTGCAATCCAAAGGTCGTGGGTTCGATCCCCGACGGATTAAAAAAATGGATTTTTAATCGATTTCTTAGCTCTAAAATACCTCGGTTGGTATGAATTTGGTCCCTCAACCGTAAAATGCCAGTCATAGCCTATTAATTAAAATTGGTGGTAGACAAAAGTCGTCCCGTGAAGACCACCAATTCATAGTAAATTTCTGTAATGATAAGGATGATGCGTGAATCTCGGTCTGTAGTCTATGACGTTGGCGGATCAACACTGCACATTAGACTTAGCGCTTAGACACCATGGTAAGAGTCATAGAATTCCAAAGATGAGACTTCAGAATTACTATCACCATTTGTCGGTATACTCCTGTATGTGTTTACATAATAAAAAACGACTATTATATCCATTTTTTTCTAAAACTAATTTGGTTCCTTCAAAACGTTATTCTTATCAACTTATGATTGTTGTTCAATCATATACAGTCCAATCTCCTATAACCTTTTCATAAGATCGTATGATAAGCTCAATCATTAGGTGCAATAATTATTTAGTCTTAAGATGCGGTTCAACCCAAAATAACAACAAAGGAACCGTTTTACGAAAAATTACTGCAAACACCATAGGAAAATCTTCGTTACAAATAAAAAACCGTCCATTATAGGAGGATTGACTGCATTCAATTGCAAGCTAATAGACAATATCATCATACATACTGTATACAACTTATTATTCTACATCCGATATCAAAATGGAGCAAATAGTCGTTACTAACTTCATGTTTGTTAGCTGTTGAGCTTCTTGAATCGTTTCAAACTATGATATAAAGGATAATTCCGTAATGTATTTATATTTTATCGTTTTTTTATATGATATCTGAAACATTCTTTACCTCTTAAGCATACTTTTTTATTTTACACAACTTGGTGCACATCAGATAATTTTTGGTTTCAAAAAGCCTAGAAGTGTGTCTACATAGTGAAAATGTTTGACATTTTAAATATTTATGCCGCAAACTTATTAGTATATTTTTGAATAATGTATACCGAATATGGTTGGGAATGTTTTAAGTAACTTTACAATATTGCGAATATCAATGGGCGGTCTTACGTCAACTTCCGAGAAAATGTATTTTTGAAAACAACATTTATGTCGTGTTCTGAGAAAGACCCACTCACTCGAAATTATTTATATGTAAAACATTTTTATATTTAAATAAATATTTTAAAATAAAATCTAATATAACTTGTTTTCTAGTTTAGGTATAATATGCTTACTGATCTCATGAGTAAATACTCAATAAAAGGCAATTAGCAAACGTTATATATACATAGCTCTTTATTTATATATATTGATATCAGCTTGATATAGCTCCTTTAGGATGATGCCGTAAGGCCTCGAAAAACGATCTTTTGTCTCTTATTTTGTTCGGTCGCCTGACATGCACATATTATATTAATTGTATAAGTTAAGCGGTGCTTGCATACGCTAAAATTATTTGTAATGATAGTTGGCCCATTTGCTGTTGGTATGACTGTCATCTTTGCGGTTGGCAACGCCGAGAATGAGAGCGCGGCTGTCAGTGAGAACGTGCGGGCAGTAGTTAGTTGAAGTTTGCCTCGCGCCCGTCATAGTGCGCGCGTCTTGTGCGTTCGCTGTGGCGGGCGACGTTTGTGACAAATAAACAAGTAATATGTGAAACAGAAGCAAGTGTTTGTACTGTGAACGTGATCCCGCATCCTTCATCTAGTAAACCGATGTCCTAAATGGAAGAGAAGGATATCAATAATAATCCACGCGTAATGTGTATCGATGTGTTTACAAATTCCTTGCAACATAATTCTAAGTTGTTATAGCATATTATCTTATGGTCACTAAATATTGCCAACTACTTTGTTGTCAGCTGGCATCATCCATGCTTTGTCCCAGAACATCTCTGCCCTCGGAGGTCCACTTAGGAAAATAAATGGTTCCCAGTGACCTCCAGGACGAGTGCGCATTGAAGAAATAACAACTATATTATCCGAAGCATATTTGTATTTTTTCTTAATTAGCATTTTTAACGAGATCGAATATTTAACCAAATGCTTCCTGAGCCCCATTTTATCTTAAGTAAACCTGTAAGCTGAAAAAAAACAAAAATAATTGTGAATCATTTTACTTTCAAACAAATATATTTTTTAGAGATCAAAATACAAATAATAATGTAAACACATACGGGAGATTAACAACAAACGATAATTAAAACATCACTGGATTCTATGACGCTTGCCATTTTTGAATATGGCTAAGCGCTATATGTGATTTATTGATCCGTTAACGTATTTTTTTTTATCCCGTTATTCACCTATCATCTATATTGACGGGGACGCACTATAAATGGGTGGTATTCACATCAACACTAATTAATGTTTTAACAGCAATTTTGAAGACCGTACCAAGAAGTTTTAAAGGTGAGGCTTTAGTCTTTCAATAACCGCAATAACAGCAATTATGAAGACCATACCAAGAAATTTTTAAGGTGAGGTTTTAGTCTTTCAAATACTGCAAGCATTATTGTGAGATTCGTGAAGATCAAATCCATGATTTCTCGATTAGCAAGAAAGCGTATTATCTCTAAGCCAGCCTACATTGGTTTTTCCGTTTACATTTTTGTTTCATTCGTTATTTACAAATGTGTTTTATTTTTCTCCTCGTCCGTAAGGCACGATCTTCTCGTCTTAAACATCCCCACACACCGTTCAGAATCTCTTGCTTATTGGAGATTTCCATTAGATGACCGCCTACAGCATCGCCCCCAGAAATGTTCACGTGCATTATTGAGCGAGATCTCTGCCGGTTATCGATTTTACGACCGGAGGCTGTATCTTCCTGTAATGAAATCTGCGTCCAACTGCCCGTATGTTTTCTTACCTTGGATCAGGGATAGAACAACAAATACCCATGCGTACAAAATAAAATATAAAAAATATCTAATTGATGATATTTGAATCTCATCTTGGATACATCTCCAATTAGTTCAGCATATCTCATTCTTTTTTTCCAACGTGTGATAAATGTACTATTGCATTGGTTTCCCATTTTTATATTCCATTTCTCTATGTTTTAACTCCCTTAATATTTTTCTTGAAATTGGTTGCTTTGTCTTGATAAACTCCTCCTTTATCGATCCTGTTTAATATATTTTTAAAATACATAACGTATGTATACACATTCCTTGTCATAGTATTCTTATCTTGTTTGAAAATTGTAGAGTAATATGTTTTTCGTTTTGTTTTCCTTTTTCAAATTTTTTTTTTAATTGCGGCAAATAAATACACATGCAAATGTCATCTTGAGTTATAAAAGTGTAATTTGTTCTTAAATAAATATTATAATTTATCAAAAAAAAATCTATTACTATTCTCAGTAACTTAAATTTCGGATTAAAAAAGTTTTACAAGGAACACATAAGAAATTTGCCCGATTATTTAAGACGTTATGTGTTGGTTTTTACTGCGTATTTTATGACATGTGAGGAGCTTATGCTTATACAATAATACATGTAATACTTTTTTATGATCGCCGACTTCGAATAATTGAAAATATCATTCAATTTTCAATTGCAGTGATGCACAGTTTTTTTAACAGTTGTTTCCTAATTCGAGTGCTCTTTTTACCAGCAGCTTTAAATTAAATTAAATTGTATTTAAAACATTAAATTCAGATGATATTTATAAGTAGTGTATTGCAGAAATGTATAGATGTTATGTATAGTATATTTCATTTCCTTTATGTAATTAAAACTTAAGGATTATTAATAAATTCACACTCAAATTTTTATGTTTACACGTTACATAAAATGACGTATGATAACTATTTATTTCAAATATTCAAAAGGTTATTTACCCCTATCTTTTGGCTTTACCCTTTCGGCGAAATTCCTGCATTATTTACTCTGCAGAAATAAAGTGCCGATATAAAAGATACTTTGCGATATGAAAACAATACAATTCTTAATTATTTCATCTGAGGCATTTGCTCCCCATGTGAAAATATCTCTATATAAGCTTATCTTCAATATTTAATAAATAAATATAAATTTATTACAGTGTAATACAGTGGCTAGTGTATTTTTATATACATACTAGATTTTTTATCCAGTATATTAATCCAACAATAATTATTTCATAAATTTGATGTTGAATACATTCATTTAGATGGCGTCCTGTTACTTTATCATCCTTTTTTTGTTGCACAAAAAAATAACTGATATTCGATCTGACTAAAAAAAAATTTTTTTCGACATTCTTTAATATTCGCTCGTGATATGCTCGTTTCAAAATTTATTTAAAAATATTTTTAAAATACATAATAAATATTCAATCTGCGTTCAAAACCATGACATATCGTATGACATACAAGCTGTAATATATGAATAGGTCATACCTTCCAACGATGCTTTACGATACTCTTACAATATTCCGACATCTTTCTTTCCATCGACTATAATCTCATTCACAAATTTATACCATCCATTAACATTTCAAAGAACTGTTTTTCGTTTATGCTACTCATATTTTTGATTGGATATTCTAATTTCGGATACCGTAATATATTGCAAAAAACACGCGAAGTATAGATCTCCTCCTGAAACGTTGGGCTAACCTTATCTTGTAAAAAAGTCCATGTTGTCAGTTTCAAAATATCTTTGTAGTAAGTTACTCGATGTACAAAGACGATACGTTACTTTTACAGTAGAATTATTAAAGTCAAATTACTGGCGTTATAACGTAAAAAATATGAAGCAACACACAAACAATGATTTTATAAATAAAACCTAGTGTGAGTTTATTGTACTAAAATAATCACCCTTGCGTAAGTGTAATCAATTTTTTGACAAAGTTTCATTACAATCGGATGAACGGTACAACAGTGAATAAAATACAAACAAACTATTATTAGTATGTAAAACATATATTTTTAGTTTTATGCACTCAATCACTTGTAATTAGTTATTATAAAAATGACTTAAACAGACGTGATGAGAATGAATTACAAGCATGTCATAAATTGAATGATTTCATTGTTTTCTCAAGTTTTCGTGACAAATATTATGAGAGAAATTTTTCAATGTTGGTTATCGAATCAAAGAGAAACTCTTTCTGCATTAACATGATAATGTTGTGTGACTTTATTTTCTTTTGCGCGGAAAACTTCTGAGTATAAAGTTTCATTTTCCTGGCTGATTCTGAAAACAAGGGACTGGTTAATAATATGTTTGCCGTGCCGGTAAGGAAGTAATTTTACAATAAAAACGCAGTATATTATAGCTTTATTTAAATGTGAAGGGAAGAAAGAACCTTTCATTCTATTTTCGATCAAAAGATGGAGATAGTGACTGGAAAATGGTCTCCATATGTCACAAGAGAGAAAAAACTATAATTCCTTTTCTTCAGGCTCCTGGGCTCTAGTTGTCTTGGAATTGGCTGATAACTACATATATAATTAAATTAACAGTGCTTAGCAAAGAAAATTGCTGTCGCTTGATAGGACCATGTTATAATACGCCAAAAACAGCATCGGATGGTGGCAGTTTGTGATGAACAAATTCTCCAATTAAAGGAGCAGGCATAATATATATATAGGATATACTACAACGTAGAAGAAGAGATAATACTAACCGTTGATGAAGAAATCATAGATATTAAAGCCCGGAGGCCTGAATAAAATGTAGCTGTAGTTTATGCTCTCCTGCCGCATCTGAAGTAGTGTCTTAGACACGTTCCCGTTCGTTTCTTAACCGATTATAAATAGTATGAAAGGCTACCTTATTTGCTCTACCACTTTTTCATTCGTCACAAAGTCTCAGTATTCTCCGCAAGCATCTAATTTTAAACGACATCATACGGCTGTATCGGTTTTTGGTGAGATGCCAAGAAGGCTTAAAGTAAGCTTTAAAAAATAATTTCACTTGGTATCAAACTCGCGATATCGTCATAAAACCGTCAGCAAACGATTTGGACAACCCTACAAAAAAACGCCTTGTTAAGTGTTAACTCGAGAATTTTTCAGTCGCGTCGCCACTGAAAGTTCTGAAATTTATCATTTTTATCGAGAAACAGCCAAAAATTAAATAATGCCAATCTAGGCCGTCTTTAATAATATACGAGTGTATTACAATATTTATGCGCTGTTTTAAAATTGAATTTTATTAGAGCAGCACTACTAAAACGAAGACAATGATCAAACGGTAAAACTTACATATGTAGGCAGTCAAGTGAGTGGTATCGGTTTCCATTCCCGCTTTCATTATTTGCTTAAAAAATGTTTTCTTTGTAATTTAAAAAAAAACACAAAACATCTGATAAATCTCTACAAATAATGAATTGATTTAAACATTTTAATCATTCACTTTAAGATCCATTTTCAATTTGAAAAGGATAAATATTGATATTTTATCTACATGATAAAGTTGTCATAGATTTATTTTAATAATTAGTGACAAACGCAACCCGCACTTACTTTTTATACATTTTTACAACTCTCATAATTTCCATATATTTTGTGGTATTTTCATGTATTATCTTACATAACGAAAAATGATGATCCTCCCAACGAAGTAATTAATGTTTTTCGTTTATTAAAATAAATATTTTATAGGCTACACATAAAAAAATACCTGCGGCGCATTTAACAACAGTAAAAGCTTGATTCCCATTCCCATTAAAAATGTATATCCTCGATCATTTACCGATCTCCCCCCTTAATGCTATCTCGGCATTTTCCCGGGATTGGCGTCGGATCCCCCGGGATTGAGCATGACCCCTACTTAGGGCTCTCTCACCCCTAAATCCTCCTGGAGGAGAAAAAGCGGGAGGAGAAACTTCGAAATATCTCCTCCCTGGAGGTGTCCAATAAAAGGAAAAACATCGATGGAGGCAACTCAGGGGAAAAATGTTTTTTTTTTTATATTGACAATAAAACTTTTTTATTTATTATTTCATTGCAGTGTTTGGACGGGAAGTTCTTTTTGAAGTTTTTTTTTTCAGAAAATATTGTTTCACTTTTGTCACTTCTTTCTGAGTTGTTTATTTTTCTTTCCTTACTGTTTATTATTTTTATTTTCGCATATAAAAATAAATAGATATTTTACTGTACGAAAACTCGTACATAAGAATAATTAAATGCTCGCTAATCAATATAATAAAAAATCTTATGTATATTATATGTATATAGATATTTATATTTTTTATATTCACGTAGAGATCTTTTTGAATTATTAAAATAAATAATTTTATTTTGTTTGAACATAACAATGTATTAATGTACAAAAATCATTATTTATATCAATAATTAATATGAATAAATAGTTATTTAGCAGGTTACGAAAATACGTGCTGCAATATTAGATATTCATGGTTTGATTTTGTGAAAAACTACGAAAAAAAATAAGTAAGCTCACAACATTTTCATCCATAGTCGGTCAAAAGACAAGGGAATATATGGCTGATATATGTTACTCTTATTTCACAAGAGATCACAAAAGATTTCAGTCTTTTTAAAGGCACCGGAAGCTCATCTCCATGAAAATCCATCTATAACAGTACTCTATAACATTCGCGAAAATATGAGATACGCAAGTGACCTGTGATAAAGCAAATATTCTGATAATTTATGACATAGTCGAGTAGGTAGAAACATATTCCTCTCTTTCAAAAAGGTTGTTATTCCGTCACGTGGTGGCAGGATAAGGAGCAGATTAATAACACAGACTCCTGCAGAAGCACATTGATATATGCTTACGATAAACTATACAAACTTGTGGCCCGGACCTAGTCACAGCAATCGGCAGGGCCAAAATACAATATGCTATCGCCGACGGTCGACACACGACTGGCGTGCCAATATGGCGACACATTCATGTCGACAAGCAAACAGAAATAAGAGACGAAAAATTGTATATCGAGATCTTCGGTACCAGTCAGCAAGGGCTATATCATGATGATGTCAGTAGTTATTTTGTTGGCTATATCAGCTGATGTTAGTTTTAATTGTATAATGTTACACGGTGTTTGCATACGCCAATTTATTTGTTATGACAATTGGCCCATTTCCTGTTGGTACCACTGTCGCTTTTTCTGCAGCGACGGTTGGCAGCGCCGAGATGTCAGAGCGTGCCGTCAGTTGACAGATGGAGCTAGCTCGCGACCGTTATGGCGCGCGCCTAATAGCGTGCGTTGTTGCAAGTGTTTGACAAATAAACCGTGATAATATGTGAAACGAAAACAAGTTTTTTGTATTGAAAACCTGATCCTGCATCCTGTCATCTAGTGAATCGATATCAAATAACAGAGGAGGATATCAATTTATATAAGCACTCATATATAGAAGTTATTTTTGTTATAGTTTCATTCGAGCATTAAATCGGCGTACAAATATCGATTAATAAATATTTTAAATTTAATTTTTAGTTAACATTAAAAACTCAACAATGTGTTTCGTATTGCGTGCAAATGTTTCTTGCATAGAGTCAAAAAAGGCAAATATTCCATTGAATTTGTTTCGCCGCCGAGTCTTTGTAAATCAGAACAAAAGGTTTCATAAAAGTTTTCCGGATCCTTTTTAATATTTCAGCATATCTCACAAAGGAAAAGGTCAGTTGTTAAATATCGGCGTGTTTGCATTGTTTTCTTTGAAAGAACGTCCTGTAAATAATTGAGCCAATTTTCAGGGCATATTTAAACTATGCCCTTCACTAGAAGAGAAAAACCGATGTGAAAAAAAAACTTGTAAATTCCAAATAAACTGAAGGATAAATGAGAATTTGTTGGAGATAATCTGAAATATACTGTATTTTATTGTGTTTCACCACCTTAAATTTTACTCTAATCAATCAGTATGATAGATTTCTAATTGCTTTATTACTAGGACAGCAAAACTCGGGACACAACCAACCACTCCTTGAAATTTCGTCTAACACAGGCATTTACTAAACACGAAATATTTAAATGTTCTTCAAAAAGTTTGGACTCTTTTTTTATGACGCCTGAAAAAATCATTTTAAGCTTTTTTATTCTACGTTATGTTTTGACTGACTTAATTAAATAAATAATTTTAACAAATTTATGAACACATACAATTCTACAGCAAATATCATTTCCAATGATTTTCCAATGACAGCAAAATAAACGGTAGACGATGGGATTTTAAGTGTGAATTTAGTATTTTTTTTATTCTATACACAGCGCTGGTCCATCGACCAATTGTTTCCGTTTACTGAGTTGAGCATATAAACGTATTTATGTAATCAATTCGTATTATTATAGATGGTGCTCGGTGCAAATTGCATGTATGTATTATATTTTTTTAAGATTCAATCAATTTTTATTTATTCACAAATATTATTTCTTATGGACAAACATATTTATTAGGATACCTACTTGGTTTTTAATGTGTACAGCTTATGAAATATGTAGTTTGGGTTTTGGGTATAACCGCGTGTGAAGAATTTCTTCTGGCCAATATTTTGACCGCCATTCGCGCATGGGTCATCTTCAGGGTTGACGATTTTGAGATGATTTCTTAAGGTAGTTAAGCTTATAGCCAAACGTACCTCTTCGAGAGTCATGTGCACTGAGTATGTTCTATGAAGTATACCTTCACGAGCGTCATGTCGGACAGGATCAGTTGTAATAAAAAAAACACATCTACGTCCTCTACCGGAGAATATATATTTTTTATGATTAATTCCTTATATCAATTGTAAGTGAGCAATGAAAGAATTTACAGGATAAACAGTGTGCGCCCATTTTTCAATCGTCGTTTTTATACGCGCCCAGTGCGCGCGGGGACATAAAAAAGACAAAAGGAGCCTGCGTAATCTGCGAAGTGCTGAGGAAGATGTTTTATTTGATTTTGATTGCTCGAAAGGGCGGGCCGTTAAAGCTGTAGAGCACTTTCGGCCCGCCCGGCGCGGTTCACTACGCTTCGCGGAGACTTACTTTTAAAATCACCCCCTGACTTTATGTCCTGCCAATGCGCCGTAACAAACTGACAACTGTAAGAGCACTTTCGAAATGTACAACTATTCAACACGTATTCAAGCCGTCTCTCTAACACATGTTTTTTACTTGGGTAGGTTGAGCTGCCTTTTAGAACCAAATGGTTAAGGACTCGGGAGCGCCGGGCTTATCATCCGATCTCTTTAAAATTTCTATTAACCGTTTTGTATCAGTTGCTGTCATATGCCGTCAAAGATTCCCTGACCGTTGACATCGATAGACGTGATGTATCGTTTTGCTAATTTCAGTACTCATTGTGACATCTACGGTAGGAAATTGGAAGTGCAGTCATTCCCTTCATCAACCTACATGTATTATTTACAGGAATCTGTAAAGCATGTAAATAAATATCGATAGGTTTCGTCACAGGAGCGAATTTTCTGTAAACCACATGTGTCAATGCCACCACATGTATGAAGTTATATAATGAACGTTTGTTAAATATTATAGTTTTTTATGCATCATCTGATAGCTAAAGGATACAAGAACCAATAAGATATGTGAAAATAGATCAGATAAGTACATTTATGCTTCAAATACTAGTTTCAAGCAAGAAAAATGGTTTGAAAAATTCACGCCGTATTGACAGTATAATTTGTAATCCACTGAGCCGTAATGAAATGGTTAACAAATCACTGAAAAAATGCCACGAATACTATTCCTGCGTTACCAGGCCCTGGAGGTAGTCAGGAACCATAAGTATTCTCAGGTGGACTTTCGGGTTTATACGTTTTGGGATAAGTCATGGACAATTATAACTAACAGAACTAAGTGATGGTGATTTACGTTTACCACCATGTTCCAAAAATGGAATGGACATTGAAATAAAATAATCTTTATTATTACGCTTATTATTTTCAAAGGCGGCTGTATAGTATTGACTCGCCAACGACGCTAGACTGCAATTCGACATTCACGCATTGTTAAGTTTTACGGAATGTCTGAATGGGTGGTGTTCATCAGACGACTTTATCTATCGCCCATTTTGATTGAAAGGCTATAATAATGATATTTTTCTTAACAAATAAATTTCTTTAGCCATTGTTGTTTCATTAGTCAAATGAAATGAAAATCAAGCTTATCATTTTATCAAGCATTTTTGAGTGTGAAAAGGAGACTACTGTATGTAACTGAATTGGTGTATTCTTCGGAATTACGCTATTTGGCTTGTTGTTAATGAATTACCCTGGGCAGTATAACAATACCCCATGAAATAGAGCCATGAAACTCGAAACATCGCTCTATTTCAGGGAACTTAATAAGGGTTGTCTTCAAAACAGACTACTTCCTGTTTATTGAATTATATAAACTATTTTTTTCAAATAATTAAATTAAAAAAGTTATTATTTCCTCAACTGCTTTATAAACCAGAGCCTATCTTCATCTCAAATCAGCAGTAATTATGTAATAAACATATACGTTACTTGTCATATATGTCTCCAGAACTCTGCCAAGTACGAGTACATATTATGCATGGTTCTTAACGCCCTGCAAGGCTCATGACTTAACTTGAAGAAAAGGCGGTCAAGGTTTTTTTTTTTTTAATATATAAACACATACAAGAGATTGTCAGAAGCTATATTTTAAACGTTTATTTATCAATATTTTTAATAAAAAATCAATTGATTAACCCAGACATTTTCAAGGTATAGATTATTTAGTTCCAAAGTAACAATACGCAATTTACAGGTATACTCATAAACTATCTACATCCACTATCAACGATTCGTAAAATTTTGCGTCCAATATTATTTCTTTAATAAAATTCATTTTTTTAGTAAAACGATATTTCAACATAATCATTTCAACATACTATATTAGTTAGTTAGGTTAGGTTAGGATAAGCTAAGATAATTTAAGTTTGTTTTGGTTAGGTTAATTTAGGCTTGCCGGTGGGTATAGCTCGATGGTCAAAGCGTTTGCTTTGCAAGCCAAAGGTCGTGGGTTCGATCCCCGACGGAGATTAAAATAATAAAAAAAACGATTTCTGAGCTCTAAAATACCATAGTTTGGTGTGAATTTGATCCCTCACCCGTAAAATGCCAGTCATAACCTATTAATTAAATTGGTGGTAGAAGAAAGTCGTCCCTTGAAGACCACCCATTCATAGTAAATTCCTGTAATACTGAGGACCATGCGTGAATCTCGATTTGTAGTCTATGACGTTGGCGGATCAACACTCAACATGCAGCGCTTAGTCATATGCACCATGGTAAGCGTCATAGAATTTCACAGATGACACATCAAAAACTGGAGCAGCAGTTCTCCAGTTTACATTCAATACTCTGTACTTAACAACGACTGCATATATGTATACCATTTTTCTTGTTCAATCCTTATCCACTCAGCAATGCTCAAAGTTCTTAATCATTCTTCGACCTTCACCTACTGATGCATGAAAGTCAATATCTTGAAAACTCACTGAATCTTTCTTTGACTGCAAAAATTATAAATTTTATTCTATTAAAAAACCTTAGCCTTTTAACCTATAGATTACACTACATATTCCAATAAATTATCTGTATTTTCAATTACAGTTCATTTTACTCGATGTTTTTAAAAAAAGCTTTAAGG
Organism: Glossosoma conforme; assembly: GCA_022606575.1. NCBI lineage: Eukaryota > Metazoa > Arthropoda > Insecta > Trichoptera > Glossosomatidae > Glossosoma > Glossosoma conforme. The sequence continues at coordinate 1,241,988 of JAGTXR010000075.1, read as the reverse complement.
TTCTATTATATATCTTAAAGTAAGGAATCGTTAAAAATGCCATCAAATAAGAGCAATCGGCAATCACAATAAAAAATATAAAATCTCTTCATTTCTCAATACATCTGGTTCGTTGAGGCTCCAGCTCACGTTCGTCCTTCCGCCCAATGGAACTCTCGATCGATAATAAATACACTTTACGCATATCTCGATGTCTGTCTATAAAACTTATGCATCCTTCAATCTTTTTTTCTCTATCTCCCATCATTACTTATTCTATGCTGTGGGAAAATAATTTCGTAAAGAATTGTTTTTTTCATTGAAAACTTTAAGCGTTTTGTATCAAGATTTGCCTTTTTTAATAATGTTACTTGTTCAAAACGTTATATATATATATATATTTTATATATCCAAAAGCCTTTAAATTATTGATAGTCAATTTATAATTAAACTCTCTTCTTAGCTTAAGTTTGTCGATGACAGTACCTTTACACGTGTCGCTGATCTCACATTATATAATAATATCAGATCATGACGAATGCACATTCATCTACCAATTCTCACAGTCTGGGACGACACGAGGCGCGGATCATTACAATATTCTACAAATCTTTACTAATTAAAAAATAAAAAGGATCAAAATCCTAAGTAATATGTACCGAGGAATTCGCGATGTATGAAAATCATTTTATTAATTGTAATTTTAAAAAATACAGAATGCTTACTCATGTAATGTATAAAAACATATTGTGTTGTACTTGTTTTAACTATCCACAGGACGAAGAACAACATTTTATAAATTTAGCATTGACTTTAAGGTCCATTTCAATAATAATTAGATAAATAATTTTCTTTCTTTTTTTTCTGCTCCTGCTTCCTTTTTCCACGCGGTCACGTGACAAACCCGTGCTTTGTCCTCTTTTTAAAGACGGGGGATGTCAGTAATAATATAAAAAAATAATTTTGATTGTTGTAAGTGAAGTTATTACTGTAAAAAGGAATGCACTCTGAGTCCTTTCTGCTTGTATCTATTTTTTATGTTAGGGGAGAGACGCTTAAGTCATTCTAGCATCCCTGATTGGGGTAACCGCTGGAAAATCCGAACCATTCAGTGCGATAGGGCTCGCTCTTTACACGCGAGATAACTCGTGCTTCGGCAATTTTTCTCTTTTCGCTGTTTTCCGATTGAATTCTGATACCACCCCCATACAATGCGACAGGGACGTCAATGAGATACGTTTAGAAAATTCCTGAAAAACGAAAACACTCAGTTTTCTTTCGTTATTTTTTTTGCAAGTTATTTTCAACAAAGTGATTACAAAATGGATGTTTTTCATTTGATATCAGCTCGATATAGCCCTTGCAGGTTGATGTCTAAAAGCCTTGATATACGATATTATTTCTGTTCGGTCGTAAGACACACATATATAAAAATTTAGTAATATAAGACATGGCGCTGCGAAACCATTTTATTTGTTGTGACAGATTGCTACCGTCTTAATAAATACTCGTGTACATACAGTTTTCAATAAGTACCACCTTTAATTAATGCGTATCAATAATACAGTACGTGTTAATTTCTTGACTCAGTGAACGGCACAACAGTGGCTGTGGGCTTACGCACGAGTACAGAATGAGCTTGATTACAAAGGTTCGTGGTTCAAATCCCAGTGTCCTCCGTTAATTTTTCTCCGATTTATTGATGAACCGAATGTCATATAAGAAATTGTTGTTTTATACAGTTAAACTTTTTTATTTCAGATCCATTTAAGCACCGCTTACTGTCGGATATGCCTAAGTGGTAAAGCATCGGTTTACCATACCGGAGGACGGAGGTTAAAATTAAAAATATTTTCAATCGATTTATAAGTTCTGTGAATTTCGCCTATATGTGTGAATTTGATGGTGAACCTGTAAAATGCATATTTAGTTAAATTTATGGTAACTAAAAATCTTTTCGTGAACACATCCATTCATAATGAGGCCCCGTGAAAATGCATGAATCCCGGGATATATTCACGTTTGCCGGTCAAAATCTAGATGAAACACTTCATCATTATATAATCCACAGATGAGATTTTTTCGTTATTCTCTGTCAGTATTCTCCAGTATGTGCTTACATAGCTACAAAATTCACATCACTGTTCTCCTTTTTGGGTCCCTATCTCTAAGTGCCCCATTGACTATCGAGGACTGAAAAATTTGAGAACCGATCCTGAAAAACAAATCCATATCGGAACGCGCGTTTATTTACGCTGAAATAAAAACAAATCCCGAAATAAAAATATCATTTAGGGAATAAATAATAAAAATCCGACCGTTTTCCGAGATTTTAAATTTATTTTCAGCATTTCCGTCTCTGCCTTTGCGAACGATTTTACGGAGCAGTGTTTTTTTTAAAGGTCTTGGGTCAACACCTATTTTTTAATGAAAAGTAAAATCGAAATGTACGGAAAACATATTTTATGGCGCACGAGTTGAAAGGTTATTTTTTTAAGTTCATTTAGGCTCTTGAAATAAATTTTATATTTCTAAAACTTATTAATATGATGAAAATTTAGTTATAAACGAATTCCAGATAAATTGTATAATTTTTCATAGGCTTTCGCAGCCTAATTAATAATTTAGCGCTGTTTTCATTTGATTCTTCTTCGTAGTATCAATCCGATCTCCATTCCTCTCGGTCCTCCCGCAACCCTCTTCAGCTCAGCATAAGAGCTACAACTCATGTCCTCGAACACTTGTTGGAAATAATTAATACCGTCTAAGGCGCCCTGTACAGTTCCTACCCTCAACCATTCCCTCCACAACGTCGTGAAGAAGACCATCGTATTTCATAATGTGACCGATCCATCTGGGTCGCCTGAGATGATTCTTATTAGGTGCCTATCTTCCTTGATTATCCTGAGAACCTCATTTTTCGTGACGTGGTCTCTCCAGGAAATTCCGAGAATTCTTCTGTATGTCCACATCTCAAAGGCATCTGGTATTTTTTTAACATTTTCAGATAAGCATCATTTGATAATCGAAGTTAAAATAAAATGAGGTCACCGCATGGTGCTCATCATTTTCATGACTTCGTCGTTCGGCTGGATTAAGCCATTTGTGCTGTCGCTGGGCAACACACGAGCTATCGATGTTGCCAGATGCTGGGAAAAAATAATTTCACGTCGCTGACACGAAGAAGAAGCCATTTATAAGTATCAAATGGTTCGTACTTCGGAAACGTAATAAATGATTCAATTTCCTTACAATAATTTATTAACAAACACTCAAATACGTTTCAGATACTATAGATGTTTTTTTGTCCTTCGACTATATAAAGTGAATATGGAAATAATAAATATATATTATTTTTTTATGTTAACACATACAGGAGAATACCGACAGATGGTGATTGTAATTGTGTCTGTGGAATTCTATGACGTTTACCATGATGTTTATGGCTAGGCGCTGCATGTGGAGTGTTAATCAACCAACGTCATAGACTACAGCCCGAGATTCACGCATCATCTTTTATTATTACAGGAATTTACTATGAATGGGTGGTGGTCTTCACGGGAAGACTTTCGTCTACCACTAATTTTAATTAATACACTATGACTGGCATTTTACGGGTGAGGGATCAAATTCACACCAACCGGGGGTATTTTAGAGCTCAGAAATCGATTAAAAATCCTTTTTAAATTTTTATTTAATCTCCGTCGGGGATCGAACCCACGACCTTTGGCTTGCAAAGCAAACGCTGTGACCATTGAGCTATGACCGCCGGCAAAATATAAGAATTCGTGACTTTTACATTCGGCCGTACTTGACAAAATGCCAATTAAGCCAATCCTTAATATCAATATTTTTTATATGAAAACACATAGGGATAGTACAGTCAATCCTTATTTGATGAACACTTATTAAGATTTTATACAATAAAACGTTTAATGTTTGCGTCATTTTTTTATATAACTACAGCCCGACATTCACGCATCATCCTTATTATTACGGGAATTTATTATGAATGGGTGGTCTTCACGGGACGACTTTCGTCTACCACCAATTTTAATTAATGGGCTTATGACTGTAATTTTACGGGTGAGGGATCAAATTCACACCAACGTATCTTACAGCTTAGAAATCGATCAAGAATCCTTTTTTTAAATCTCCGTCGGGGAATTGAACCCTCAACTTTTGGCTTGCAAAGCAAACGCTTTGATTTTCACGGATTCTATAACGCTTGACCAAGCTGACTGTATGCTACGTGTGAAAACAGAAAAAAAATTTGCTCTCTTAGAAATAAAAATACGAACATTTACGTATTTTTTCTTCTTTTTTATACAGTTTATTTTGTCTCGTCTAGTAAATGGCTTGGAAACTAGATAACGTAAATTTTTTCATCAGAGTTACATAATCAATGAACATATAATGGTTGATGATCACTTCATTGAGTTCTAATACATCAAAAACAAGTAAATCCAGTTTGCGCCCCCCGCCACCAACAATACAAGGGGATCAGATTTTATTTTTATGCAACAATAAAACTGCCGAGATGAAAATAAAGTCTTATAAAAGAAGAGGAACGAGAAGAAGAGGGAGAAAATAATACGATAAATGTCGAGAGGTACGAACAGTTGTATCGTATCTAAGCATCTAATGTAAGAAGAAATGAATATTTACTGTTCGAGCGATTGGGCTTAGCATGAATTCTCCCTACTATAAAAAGTAGGGCATTAGATTGATTACTTTTTAATTTTTCAACAATAACATTAAAAAACTAATAATTAATGCTTATGTTATAAGTAAAAAAATACCGAGAGCTTTGAAAAACGCGATTGAAACGTTTATTTGTGATCTACTGACTTTTTATAAGTTTATAAACTTGTACAGCCAGTACCAGACAAAAACATCTTTCTTCTAGAAAAACTTTCCTAAAATCACTCTACTATCAACATCTACTTAATAATATTATCATAACTAATATACTGTCAAAACTAACACTCTCATACGTGCTACATTCACACAATCATCAAAGCTCACATATACTAATTAAACCTTATATGGTCTACCATCTAAACATTACTTCACTATCCACTTCAAATTTCCCTACAACAGATTAACTCTCTCAGTTTAAGTGTTTGGCATCAGTATCGGTTTTAGACCCTGCGGCGCCGTGGGAAAATTTTTTTCTAGCGCCCCATATTATTTATATTTTTAAAAATATAAGAAAGCTTGGTTTCCCTCGGTGCCCCTAGCTTATTCGGCGCCCTGGGGCACCGACCCACTTCGCCACTTCCTAAAATCAGCACTGTTTGGCACATTCTTGTAAAATGTAAGAATAAAAGTTAAATATGTACATTTATTTCCTGAATCCTCAAAATATACGCTAGCCAATCAAACTCCAAAAGACAACCATCAAATATTCACTCACAATTTGAAACCCTAAACGCTTCACCATCTCTAAGCCATAAAATGCTTCTTTGGAGAGGATCAGACTGTTCAACCAAATCACCTAGGATGTTGATATATTTCACGCAAGGGCGGCTCAATTCAAGGATGAACTTCACAAATTTCGTTAGAAGAATAATTTGTTGGAGTCATCTGTTTGATGAGCATTGGGACCTTCTGTTGCTTGTCTTTGTTGCTTTGTTTTTCTTTGTACTTAATCATAAGTACCTATATTTGTACATATTTTTTATAGATTTATTAATTCTACTTGTACTTCAGTAACGAAATGATTTTTTTAAATGTGTAATGTTATTGTACGAAAACATAAATTGAAATTGAAATAAAGTATCGAAAGATTCATGTACCATTATAACCCTAAACGCTCCACCACTAAAATGCACACTCAAACATCGAACCCCAAAACCTTATCATTAAAATAATCAGTCGTGCTACAAACCCCAAGCGCTCAACCATCAATATATACTATCATGATTCAAACCCTAAACTCTCAACGATTAAAAAAATGGATTCAGTATTCCGACCCCAGGCGCTCAAATCCCAAACCGCATTTTATAGAATATTCTTCTTTTGAGCGTCCCGAACCAGCTAAGTCCAATTCCATTGAGCCTGTTGGGATCTGTCTACAAAGGAGCGGCCGCCGTAAGCTGATTGTCCCAAAGGATTCCGTCGATTCGGCGGGAGAGGCATTACGGGACGCTGAAGCATTATACCACCCCGCACTCCCACATCCACTAACGCCATCCGCCCACACTCCACTGAGGCTGCCTCCAACAACGTGGGGAGAGAACAATTTTATAAACCTACCCCTATTTTTCAAAATCCATTCATATTTAAAAGTTATTTATTTGTAATTTCAGTGATAAAATTGACAATTGGTTTTGAACACAATATAATAAAAACATATTAAAAGGAGGTAAAATGCAGATTTACATGCTAAAGATGGTGGGTTCGATTCGTGCGAAAGTCAAAATTTAAATTAAATAATTTCTAGAATATTATATACCTTACAAAAACGTTACATGTAGAAAAATCCTTATAGCTTAGTCATTCCTGGTATTCTCTTTTATGTGTTTATATAAAATCTATTTGGGATCTTTCTTATTATCCTGAAAAATGGAGATCTTTAAGCGGTTTGTCTAATATGTTTTCGATTACCTGGTCAACAAAGGGTTTTCAGTATAATACGAGATATTTTTGAACCAGATTTTCAGATAAGACTTATTGGATTTGGGGAAATTTTAGTATTCAAAAATACATTTTTAGAAACAAGCAAGATACATTTTCTAAAATAGAGTGAAACTTCTTTGATTTTATAAACAGTTGCATTTTTTTGACAGTCTTACTTTTAATTCATAATTTTTTACAAGTGCCAGGTTTGTCTAAGTTAAAAACTGATGAAACAAAACCGTGGTCTTCAAGTCTGTGATAAAATAGTGCTCAACGTTATATAAAAACGTGCTTTTAAAACAAGGTAAAAAATAATTATATATATGATATTTGAAATGTACGAGTATATCAGATTTTTTATGTAAACACCTACAGGATAAAACTAACAGATGGTGATAGCAATTCAGAAGTCTAACCTGTAGAATTCTATGACGCTTACCATGCTGCATGTGGAGTGCTGACCCGCCAACGTCATAGACTACAACCCGAGATTCACGCATCATCCTTATTATTACAGGAATTTACTGTGAATGGGTGGTCTTTACGGGACGACTTTCGTCTATCACCAATTTGAATTAATAGGCTATGACGGGCATTTTACGGGTGAAGGTTTAAATTCACACAAACTAAGGTTATTTTATAGCTCAGAAATCGATTCAAAATTCTTTTTTTTATCTTAATCTTCGTTGGGGATCAAACCCACGATCTTTTGCTTGCAAAACAAACGCTTTGACCATTGAGCTATACCTGCCAGCCAAATGAAAGAATGAACCTCATGAATATAAATAAGTCTTCGAATATAAGGCTCTACTGAATCAATTTAATTCAAATTTTTCATACTGCTTACTATGCCATTATCTAATGACTCCAACAATACATTCAGTATTAACTTATTTTGTTTGTTGGGGGTTGTTGATGTTGACAACCGTGTTTCTTTAACCATTTTGCACTAATTCTTTACTTTACTCTGTTTTATTTATCTCCATATTATTTTTAATACAATGTGTTATTATAAAATAATACATGCGAAGCATGCTCATTGACTGTCTACGTAAAGATGCATTTTTTCATATATAACCGTGTTGCCGGCTTCTGGAGCAGGATAAGGAGGTCCAACAACACCATCATCCTGGCTGTTTCTGAATGGCTCAACTCCTCCCTATGCCATCGCTGGATGGAGATGTTGCAGCGACCACCATGAATGAATTATTATATTTATATATATAATTATTATTTTGTATCTAAAATGTATCTATGTATCTAAAAATATCGCAGATTCGGTATTGCACAACCCACCCAATCCTGCTGGAATAAAAAGCATATTATTATTATTATATAAATTTTTATATCCTTATATTTTCCGAGAAAAATTTCACGTCAAAACTAAATATACTCAGCTTAGGAGATTGAACTTGCACCTTCTTGCTTGACAGTTAGACTTTAGCTCTCGGACTTATTACCAAGAAAGACTTGCTAAAGATGGTAAGACTTTCATGGCCCGGCTTTATATCAGACCCTTCCCAAAGCAATAATTCGAATATCATTGTCCGCCTTCTTAGAAGGTCCGATCGATAAATTGGGTATGTGTTTTTTTTGCAATATTCAATAATGTTATTATAAGAACATTTTGAAGACACGGATTATCGACTTTTATTGAATTTAATTTTATTTTTATTAAAATAAATACAAAATGAAACACTTGTATTTTTTCTTACGCGAAAACTATGTGACGCTATTTAAATATTGTATGTGGCTGTGTGCGTGTAGGTTTAAAATGATTGCAAATTTATAAATTGTAATTGTTGCTGTAAGATTCGACTCCATTTTCATAATTCAACTTCTTCTTCTTTATAGAGGACCAGTCCGACCTATCCTTGAATACGGCAGTCACCTTTGGATTGGAGCCCCAAAATACCTTTACTCCTCAACCCACACACAAACACGTTAATTGTCTCAGTTCAAAGAAGAGCAATTCGTTTGATTAACAATGACAGTTTTACGTCTAACCAATTAATTGAACACATGTGAAAGATTGGTTCATTTAGTCTTTTCTACCGTTATCACCACGGTCGCTGCTCTTCGGAACTTAGAGAACTAATTATTCCTGCACCCACCTACAACCAACAAACTCGTCTTTCACTTGCCGAACATAACAACAATACACGGTTATTTTTTGTGTCGACCAAGAACCGGCAGTTTTCAAAGTTCCTTCCTTAATGCCACCGGTATGCTCTTCTAGCGTATGTGTATCCTCATTCCTACAATCTGGATCTCTTCAAGAAACAGATAAACATACACTTTAAATCTCCCCAACCCACACACAAACATAAGCACAACACACGTTTCCAGCATGCAGCATCCAGCCTCCCTGGCTGAGCGTCATAGAGTGCACTGGTCTTGACCGTCTGTGCTCTCCTGCAAGCGATCACATAGAAAAAAAAACATCATCCGTTCCCCTTTCTGTGTCACAAGCTTACGCCACAAAGCTCTGTCAGCCGTTATGGTCCTCGTAGTTTATACAGCATCCAAAGTATATTTTCCAACCAGGTTCATCTTTGCTTCTTGATTGACTTTAGTATGAAAGCCTACCTTGTCCACTCCTTCACCTCCATTATTCCTGACAAATTCGAAGCATCGTATCCCTAATATTCTACGCAAGCATCAGCTTTTGAAAGACATTATACGGCTGCATTGGCTTTTGGTAAGTTTCACAGCCGTATAAAATAATGGGGACGATACAATTACTGTAATTTGACATTTTTTTGATAGAGTAAAGCTGCGAGTCTCAGACATTGCGCATATAACTAAAAGACTGCATTTTTTTGCTCATAATGCAAACAAAAATGTTCACAGATCCGTTTTATACGTTTCCAAGCTTCTGAAACATGCACTTAACATTTTTATTAACAAAAACGTAAACGTAACAAATAACAATACACCAAAGTTCAGTCGTTATACCCGTACTTATAACGGCACTCTTTCTGGCACATTCAAAGGAACTCTTTCGCCTGGAACTTTGGCTAAAGGCTCTCGGCGGCACGTTAATTGAATCATTGATAAGCTGACCCCCACAACGGAGGCCCATGCGGGAACATGACGGGAATCGCAACTGTTTAATCACCGATATTGGCCGAACAACTTTGCCTTTTCTCTGCAGCAATCGCGCTTTTTCTGTAACGAATGCCTTTTGTACAACTCGTGTGCCTTTCTTTCAGTTTCTTCATATAAATTGTGTACACGGAAATACATTGTGAGAAACTTTATTTTCAATTTAAATACATACAGGACAAATAACACTACATAATGGTAGCTTATCACCAAAAGCAGCTTTTACCGGCGGTCATAGCTCAATGGTCAAAGCGTTTGCTTTGCAAGTCAAAGGTCGTGGGTTCGATCCCCGATGGAGATTAAAAAAATAGGATTTTCAATCGATTTATGAGCTCTAAAATACCCCCGGTTGATGTGAATTTGATCGATCACCCGTAAAATGCCAGACATAGCCTATTAATTAAAATTGGTGGTAAGCCATTCAAAATAAATTCCTGTAAGAATAAACGATGTTGTGTGAATCTCGGGCTGTAGTCTATGATGGTGGCGGATCAACACTCTACATGCAGCGTTTAGCCATATACACCATGGTAAGCGTCATAGAATTCCACAGATGAGACATCAAAATTACTATCACCATCTGTTGGTATTCTACTGTATGTGTTTACATAAAAAAGCAACTTAATAATAGGTTTCGAAAGAAGATGCCTGCTTAGAAGACAAAAAGTTTAATTTTTTAACTTTGCGAGAAACGACAAGGCAGCTTTGCATACTACAGATGATCAAGATACGAAGGTGGACTTAGTTGGGACATGTACTTTGGATGCCGCAGAAAAGTATAAAATGCCAGGCTGACATGGGTTGATGCGAGATCCATGACGACTGACAGAGCTTTGTGGCAACAGTTCATGACGACCATATGCCTCAATTTAAGTAGTGGACATGGTATGATGATAGTTTATAAGGATGGTTTAATTATGTATGTAAAATTTGATAGATGAACATTAAGTGAACTGCAATTAAGCGTAACAATCAATTTTACTGTCCATAAATTTGATCCGTAAAAAAATCATTGCATATTGAAGTACAAACATCTTAACCATGTTGTCGATCCGGTCACTATCCTTTTAATTGATAGCCAGGCACTTTAAAATCCGTAGCTCTCGCTACAAAAATAAATGACTGAAAACCGCACTCACTCAGAATATAGACGGGCGGCTACACTACCGGTCCATCAATGGGGCGACAAACGCGCGGCCTGTGGTCTTATTATTATTTTTAAAGTGAAACATATTTTTTTATATTACAACAATACGCAGCAAATGAAATCTGTATAAACTTGAGTAAATCATTTTACTTTTGCCGAAGACGTTTTAAATTTTTTTTATTTTTTTATAAGTTAACTTTTGCAAACCTATAACACTTGTTTTATAATATAAATGAATAGTAAGTTATGAATTAATAGTAAGTAATGAATAGTAAAATAAGTATTGTATTTAATGAAAAGTAATGAATTCCACACGGCCATTTTGTAATCCTTAAGTAATAAAAACCAATGAAGGAAATAAATATTTGGAATCATTCTACCTTGATATTGTGACTTTTGGGTTTAGCCGTCTGTGACGAATTTCTTCTTACCGATATTTCGACCGCCATTGCAGAGGTCTTCTTCAAGATTGATGACCTGAAGAAGACCCCTGCAATGGACTGTCGAAATATTGGAAATAAGAAAATTCAGCACACCGAAACATGTCGTTTAAGAACAGTTTTTTTCTAAATATTAATTTATTTTCATTTATATTATGAAAATGCATCAAAAAGTATCAATCTACGTATTGAAAAAATTAAGATCAGGTTGTACACAACTGAACATCTGTGAGTTACGTGGCAAACCTCTTTCCTTTTATCTCAGTTAAAACTCTACCTTTTAAAATAATACACAACTATTTCTTAATCCTAAAATAATAAAATTGTCAATAAATTCAACGACAGTAATACTATAGATAAACTTAATTCTTTCTCGAACCTAAAAATGATGTCTTCAACATCTGAGAGAAAGCGAATTTTTATTTGAACACAAATGGATAAAAAAAATATTAACCATAAAACATTACTGTTCTTCTTCTCTTCTTCTTCTTCGTGTCAGCGACGTCAAATTATTTTTTCCCAGTATCTGGCAACATCGATAGCTCGTGTGTGGCCCAGCATTAGGGCCTGAGATGTGCATCTTGTTGGGCACATGAAGCAGGATCTTAGGTGTGAGGCGGTCTGCAGGTCTCCACAGTCGCACAATAGTGTCTTGGGGAGCATGAAAGAACCTTCACGCGGTGCCCCCTGGAAACGGAACTTCGGACTTCTTCTTCCGGCCAATCTTTTCAACCCAGCGACAGCAAAAACATTACTGTTAAATACATTATATTTCATCAACCCGAGATATTTTTGAATAAATAAAAAATGTTGGCCTTCTTCAAGCTGTGCATTGACTCCCCTGATCCGTTAGGGTGCCGCGGCGTATAACGGATAGCGACTAGCGTTTTAACGGACGTGACTTGGAAGTACAACGGTCTGTTTTATCAGTTTAGGCGGCAAATCGTCTGCGGTGCTCCCGCCTTCCTTCCCGCCTACAAAAACTGCCCTGCACACCCCCTTACTGAGCAGTAAAGAACTGATAATTTAAATAACAAAAAAACTGATAATTGCATTAATTGAGTGTCAACTAAAATTTAACGAAATTTACTGAAATCGAATACATAAATAATATTTTATTAAATTGTAATATAGATTAAATGAAGTGCTGTGCATTTATATACATGATCACGGTTAAGATATTGACTGGACTTTTTTCAGTTCTTGTCTTGTATAAAATAATGCAAATTACTTCAATTAGTAGATTAGCGTATTAAGATACCTGTAAACTGCAGCTAGAATGTAACTATAATATCAACATATGTCGTCAGTTATATGCACGGATTTTGAATGTTTTAAATGAATTTTGAAGTGTAAGTGAAAAAGCTTTAATGAAATGTGAAACCGCGGTCTTCTTAATCTTATAATGTTGTCGAAAAAATGATAATGCTTGTGAATAAATAAAGTTTGGTCGATTCTTAATAATATAAAATACATACTTTCAATTTACAACAAAGTGACACAACAATGTAACTATAGTATAAATACATTAAAAATTCTCAACTCTACAGGTGGAAGAATTGGTATTGGTGGATCGCGATGTGGATAGAATAGAACTTAGGTGCCTATTTCAAGGTTCGAATCCCAGCGTCAGCCGTTTATTTTTCTCCAATATTGATGAGAGAAATGTCATAAAATATTATATTTTACGTGTGACGCTTGTATCAATGTAATAAGTATTTATCTATTAAATATTTGAAATGCATCTAAAAGTGAATAGTAAATAACATTACTTAAATCAGTCAGAAAGTACTCGTATTAAAAATTTCTAAGCCTAACTCTTTGTGGAGAAAATAAAATATCTTAATATGGCATATCTTTCAGGCTGTAATTTGTAATTGATCACAACAAGTGATATAAAGTTATAAATCATACAATATATTTGAAAGTACGATTTGATTAACAGTTACTGAATTGAGTTATAAAATGATCTATGTTAAATTAAGGATAAATGTCATTAACTACTTTATTATTAAGTGCATGCCAAAGATAAAACATCAATTTTATCTGTTTAAATTTTGGTATATTATTATTTGGATTCCGACTCTGTTTTCGCCCCCCTGGGAGGTTGGTTTCCCTCTAGAGTGAAGGTTGTGGGGAGGCTACTGTTCCCCAGTAAATACGGTGATTCCTACGTGCGATGGTATTAACAAACTTTCACAGCCACTCTTTTCTGGAGCCAGTTTTAAGGTCTTAAAAATAATCAATTGTAATATATTATTACAGCAATTTCTAGCGTATTGAGACCTTAATTTTTGCAAAAGATTAATTTTTATAACCTACACATAAAAGACAAACAACTTTGTATGCGCATCATAGAGATGACAGAATGGCAATTATTACTGCAATTACAAACAAACTCTCAATAATAGGGCTAGAAACTTTTGACATCAAAAAGTCTAATAGCAGTGTAAATACATTTTGCAGCTTAATGAATTATTAAACAAGTAAATTACGAACTTTTTAATCCCGAGGTGATTACTGCATAGCATCCCGTATAATTTTCGACCTGCTTTTCACAAATACTCATTTCTATATACATATTCATCTCTCCCTCAACAAATAGTTAGGGTGTCGAAATAGTAGGTCGGAGTGAAGTGCCTCGTATCACATGGTTCAGTCCTCAGCAGCATCGCAGTGCTTTGAAAATTTATATATTTATAACGTTATCTATGAATTTGAATGCATGATTATTATTAATTTATGTTCTTATAAAAACGTCATTCTTAAACATTGTCGAGAAGTCATTACAAAGAAAGATAAGAATTACTATTTAAAAATATAATTAAAGCCCAGTGCTTTATGTTTATCATGGTATTCGTAATAATGATCGTCTTATATATCAATCAAATGTGATGACCATCAGACCTTTGATTTGTTCCGAGAATGTGGAAATTTTTATTTTTATTTAAAAACTAAAGTTTTCATTCTTATAAGCATTTAATAAGCTTACACCAACCAGTTATACAAGTACTCATAGATAATATTTTTTTAATAACTTTTATATAGGATTATACTGGGGTTGTCTAGTCGTTAAGTCTCGCATAACAGCCAAGTGGTCAATCATATCACACAAAAGTGAAGGAAAGTTTATTATTATTTGTATAAGACTAATAAAATATAGTATAAACTCTAACACAAACATAACACATATTTTAGATTGCAGCATTCAGCCGCATTTAATGAGCGTCAAAGATCCTACTAGTGTTAACCGTTTACGCTCTCCTATATGACTTTACTTCAAAAAATACTGATTTACACTTAAATGCAGTTAAAAGTTGCAAGCTAAAAGTTGAGACTCACCGTCGATCAAACGACGTGTAAATATTTCACGGGTGCTTCGATCTTCTTAATTTTCAGGTACTCACTTGGCTTACAAATAATTCGCTCAATTTCCGATAAGGCCTCTTCAGGTGCGCCCCAGGTGAGTGATACTCGCCGGGATATCTGCGCTACGTGCCCCGACCCCTAAAGCCTCCGCTTAGACCCCGCAGGCACTCCATAACAGGGGCAAAGTGTTTTTCAGGAGCTGTAGATTATTTCAGCCGGCCTCTTAATCCAGATAACGCTTTCATTACCATTGTGGGAATGTCTTCAGTAGGCGCCTAACTGCAATATATCGTGTTACTTTGCTTTCATCGCGAAAAAATATTTTCAGTATTTTTTTATGCTGCAATTTTATGCTGGCTTAAATATTTCTTAAATAAATATAATAATTTACTTGTTCAATGAAGCAGTTCTCCTTAATATGTTATAGTATTATTTTTATGGGGGAAACGTCGCTTTTTTTAATATAAAATTATCTGTTTTTAGAGGTTAACCTTGTCATATTTTTTTGTTTAGTTATTTATAGTTTGTATTATGAAAACCTATAGTAATTGTAAATTATCATTGCTGAAATAGACTTATTCTAGTGGAAACATGTATATTAAAAATAAAATAAATTCGAAATACATCTTCACTTAAATATAAATGTGAAATTCAACTTAATATTTTTAATTAAGATTAACTTATTATTGTGAAAATAATGTATTGACGTAGATGTTACATATCTTATTGATTATCACTCCATATTTAAAATGTTATTTCTCGTTATATTTATGCTTCACATTTATTTTTATTTATATATTCATAACCTTTTTTCACATTTTTAATTGAATAAATTATAACTGCTTAAATGCAGGCTTATATAAAAATTGAAACTATTAAAATCACTGAAAGTAGGTACAAAAAATTGTTTTCTTTATTAATTATTAATTAATATTAATTATAATAAATATCCATTACTTACTTTAATCCTCATGATATATTTTTTTTAGTATATTTTATACGTTGTTCCTTAACTTAGGTGATGAAACAAAATTTGCGCGTAAAATACATGGTTAACATGGATTTTTCTGCCATACTGGAGATGCCATACAAGTATTCCCGCACAAAAATGCCATTTTATTTGCATAAAAGCCACGATAAGTGTTTGCGAGCTGGTCACGTGCCTTCTTCAATACACCGCACACGAGTTGCCATACTGTAAGCTTGTGCATTGTGTGGCGGATAGGCTAAACTTCACGAACAAGTTTTCCTCCGCGCGCTGAAAGAAAGGCATTATTGTATTTGTCTTCATTTCAAAGAGTCGGAGCGCGCTGCACATGATGTGGGAACAAAACTGGCTGCTGAAAAGATGCACTTGCTAGCACGTACTTAGATAACTATACAATCTAAATTCTACATGTTTTAAGTTCTCATCATACAATCTGGCTTGCTAATCATTCAACTTAAATGATACTTCTTCTCTTTCTCACACTCATTATTGTGATTTTTTTTCTGAAAGGGTAATTCTAGCATTTTCTAGAAGAATATTTCTACCCGCCTCAAGTTTTTGCGATAACCCATCGCTCTTGATTTTGATACAATAGAACACTGCTAATAACTAATATGTTTTTTAATTTCTTTAGAGATAGTTTGAGACGAAGCGAGGATCTATGGCTAAGGAAAGTGGAAGTGAAGAGTTATTTAATACGTTTGTTAAAAATATGCTTTAAATAAATCACAAAGGAAAGTTTTGGGTTGAGTACTGATTCTTGCATGATATTTAATGCTTATTTAATGCTCGTGTTTAATATTATCCTCTGCTTCTTAGTGATTTACTTGACTTCTCGCACAATTGTAATCCCTTAATGAGTAACAGTGTGATATAAAATAAAAATTATTAACAGAAATTAAAATTCAAAAACCAATTAAATATTTCTTGCACAAGTGTGCATATTTATTATAAGTAAGCTTCCTTGTAATTGTAATTAATTCAATTAAAAAATCACATTTTAATTGAAAATGTATCACTTTCCAGAGTAAATTAAAATATCAACGACATTTGATGCAGAACTGTATTGTTAATAATGATTTTTACTTAATAATCGTTCAGCGATGAAAACGTTTATATTTTGTTTTTTTTGTGGTTTCTAACAGATAGTAAATTTAAGGATTTCAGTGCTTGAATTGGGTGAATAGCGTATTTAAAAAGTAATTTCAAAATAAAATTTTTGGTTAACCAAATTTATAGATGATAAAAGTTTTGAACGTACTTTGAGCCTATTTTGAAATAGAATGTACCAAAAAACGTTTTTTACTACAGTGTTAGGGTTATAAGTTCCAATTATAAACTTATTCACAAAAAAATAATTGTAAAAAATAATTCATTTGCCATAAAATATGAAATTTTACTTGTAAAGTAAAATCAAGTTTTTTTTTAATTGGAATTGTCAGTTAATGATCTTAAATTTATCTAAAAGAAGTTTGTTTTGTTATTTATATTTTTAGCATTCATTTTGAGATGCATTTGAATATTAAATAATAAATATTTCATGCCTCGTTTTAACATCATGTTTAAACAGGGTATGAAATATTTATCTATATTAAAAGTGTGTTTTGTTTATAATATATCTATTAAAAGTTTACAAGTGCAGTATATAAATCACAAAACGTATTTTTTTAATTGACTTGTTTGTAGATGTCAAAAATAGACATGGATTTGAGGACAACAATACTCGTCTGCTTGAGGGTAGTGGTTGATCCGAAAAGACCGGAATAATGTGACACCATCTTACAAGAAGGCTTGTGGTGCTCAGTTAACGTCTTCACCAGGATACCAGGAAGTAGGAGGGCGTGGAGTGTAAGAGCAACGCTCGCCTCTTAGAGGACATTGCGGCTCGTGTGCCCGTGATTCATTCCTGGCAGTCTCCGCATTCGAAGAACGCGAAATCGCGTGTTTGAGAAGACGTCTGGTAGAACTGTAAAACAAAGTTATAGGGTGATGATATACCAGTGAATCACTATTATCTAGTATTATCTAATTTTTCATTAAATCATTTCAACGATTTGTCATGAGAAAAAACTTTTGACGAATTCTTATTACTTCAGTCAACATTCATAAACGTCTTATAAATAATACAAATAGGGCTTTGAAATGGTTTCATTGTAACTACGTTTTCTTCTAATAAATCTGTGTTCTTAGAACTCTCTGAAAGATTTTTTTTAAAAACGAATTATTTAAATTATGTTTTTTTTTTTAATTATTTAAGAATTTTGAACGTATTAGAATATGATAAAATGAAAATCGTGTTTTATTATCACATTCATTTATATTCGTATTATATATAACTAATGTTCTGATTTTATTTTCTATACATCAATAACTAAGTTCGCTTTAAATTTGATATTCTTATTTGAGCATTCGTTTCATAAATGGAGCATATGATAACCACAAATTGCCGCCACGCAGTTTTGTCACTTGCTATAAATTCATAACTTATACCAATATATATCTGCAAGTGAAAACATCAATTGAAAGTCCTACAAAACGGGTGCCAGAAAGACTTAAAATTAAATAATCAGCAATTGCATTATTTAAAACATAACTGAGTGTGTGTTAAACAACCTTTTAAAGAAGATTGTCGATTAAGCCGATGTATTCAAGGCGTGAACTGATCTTTATGGTAGCTCAATTTAGGCAACGACATGTATGTCAAGCATTTTTTTCGTAAGCCTTGAATTTTTCACTAATGAGCGAACAAATAGTGAGCTGTTGTTTTTGTTTGAAATTTTACTTGTGAAAAACTATTTATTTCTGTAGGTTCAGCTGGTATACAACCATCCTTTCTTCCAGTGTTCTGTAACATCTTCACCCAGTGGCGGGCGTGTGAAAGGGCTGGGTAACGCCATCGAGAAAGATGCTGGACGAGACGTGGGGAAAATTTATGCTTTCTTCTTTACGACGCGACTCGGGGTAAGGCCCCGGAGAACATTAACCTATTAGGAACATACAAGAACGACTTTTTTACGATTCATGTGTTTAAATTCTAAAATTTTCATATCTTTTAATGAGTTATAATTCGTCCAGTTCTCGAATTCGCAGCTATCTTTGACTTGAAGAAAAAATATATATTTAAGATACATATGAAAAATATTTTCTCTGAATTAGGCTTCACTCACGAGGCTATCAATTCTGATAGACCAATCATCCTTTCAAGAGGCATTGTCTTAGGTAAATAAGTATCACTATTTTGAAGCATGAACTGTCTGTGCTATTTTTCTTTACTACAATTTATGGAAAAAATATCTTTTATAGATTCGATAATTTTAATTAAGGGCAGTTAGAAATAGATCAATTAACAGTTGAAATGCCTTCTATCAACACAAGAACAAAACCATAACATACCTTTTTTATATGAAGTGTATACTACTACGTTTAATTTTCTCCAAATCTCTTTGCTGGCACTATTTACACGTGTTTCTTAAACTAAAAACGTTGTACTTTCTGTACTTATTGTACTCTACTTGGCTAGATGTGTTCAGTCGATAAGAAGCATCAACGTCTGGCAGATATTCGTTAGTTTTGGCTCGCACCCCGATGAAGTGCCTGCGGAATGGAGTAATAACCGTAACGGGGCAAAAAATCCGCTCGAGAGGGGCGCGAACTGCGAAAGGGGGGCGACTGCCAAAGAGGGGCCTAGAGAGAATTAGGAAGAGGGGGGGACTCTACGACCTACGTGACAATGAAAACTAGACGTTTAAATAAAAAAATAAAAAATCTCACTTTGGTCACTCATTACTGATCATCACAATATTACTTCTTCATGTAATCGAATATCAAGAGAGCACAACCGGTCGAGACCAAATATTTATATCATACACTTATAATACTTCTTCATTATTGGTCTTCTTGAAAACACAAATGATGATTTCACAAGTTCTTCCACATCACAATAGTCTGTTGATTATTTTGTTTATTATATATTCATACTATGCTACCATTTATATAGAAATTGTATTTTAGATGCCGACGGGTATAACTCAGTGATTAAAGTATTTGCTTTGTTAGCCGAAGATCATGAATTCAATCCCCGAAAGAGATTAATAAAAAAAAACAATTTCTGAGCAATAAAATACCCCAGTTGGTGTGAATTTGATACCTCACCCGTAAAATGCCAGTCAAAGCATATTGATCAAAATTGGCGGTAGACGAAAGTCGTCCCGCGAAGACTACACGTTCATAGTAAATTCCTGTAGTAATAAGGATGATGCGTAAATGTCAGGCTGTAGCACAGAATCACTATCACCATCTTTTGGTATTCTCCTGTATGTGTTAACATAAAAATAAAATAATAAAATTGAATTAAAATAAATAAAAAATAAAGATTAATACTAATTTCCTTGTTGGTAACAATTAAATTTTGCAATTCTGCACGAATTATTCTAATTTGCAGCTTTTTGACTTTTTGCTTATTTTTGTACTAAAAGCAATCACATTTTAATTTATTTTTTTGAAAAAACCTTTTAATATTAAGCTCAAGATTAAACTTTTTTGGTTAGTTAACTAATCAATGTGTTTTGTTAATCAAAAGTAATCAGAAAAAAGATAATGTGATTTTCATACAAAATATATCAGTTTACTTACTTATTCAGTGTTCAAAATAAATGTTTTTTTTCCAATAATAATTTTAAAATATACTTGATTTTCTCGTTTTTATGGTTCGCGATAAGTAACTCAAAAGTTTTGATGATTAACCATACGCTCATATGTATATTCTCACTCAGCTAAACGTATTTTAGGCATGGAACGGCTCAACCTCAACTCAATAAACGACTTGCCGTGTACACAAAAGCTCACCATCCAAGTATGTTCAGCGTTATATATTGCTTATCTTAAGTGATCGAACGGGAATATTATTACATGCTATGGCATTAGTTAATACAGTAAATAATATTTTTTATTAATTTATCGGCGCAGTTGCTTTGAAAGGCAGAAATAAAAACTCACCTAGCTGAAGTTGAATGGGATTCGCGAAATATTTCATCAAAACTTTTTTAATACCAATGAAATTTATAGTTCAAAAATAGTTGCGGACGAAGTAATGTAAATTAAAACCTTTTTCGTGTAATATCAAGTTTAGTTTTCTGGCTACTTCATACTTTATTAATTACTGTGCCTCATGAATGCTTGGAAATATTTTATTTTTATGATCTAAATATTTGCGTGAGAGCTCCAAGGTCCTTCAATTGGTCTAAAACACTCAGCAATATTATTATTATATCAGTATTTGTACAGCGCTTTTTTATGACCGAATGATCATTCCGAAAGCGCTTCTTTGCCTCTCTGAGTAAAAAGGTGGGTCTTGAGTCTGCTTCTCAAGGATGCCTCCGCTTTAAGTTCTCTTAAAACCATGTTCACTCAGTCATCACATCTGTAGCTGCCGGCCTTGGTGGTTGCACATCACATATACAATAATGACAGTACACACAATAAAAGTACTTAAATTAGATTCAAAGACACCTATCAATTACAATAATGACAGTGAACACAGTGAAAGTAGTTTCAAAGTCATCACACATGGCGTTTTGTCTTTGCGCTTTTAGTCACGTGACGCATCAGAAAATGGCGGTCGCTGTCAAACGTCAGACTTTATTGAAGACAATACACAGAGGTTATAAACAGCTGAAAAAAATAAAAGTAAAATAGCAGATAATACTCACGACTCCATCTGTTATCTAAGTACGACATTAGATTACACGTTATTCGAAATAAATACGTTATGTATAAAAACGATGCGTAGTAGTTGTGTGCAAGTAGGAAATATTCAATAATTATTATGACGATCAAAAACCCTTCGTTATATTCCATAAAACAATCGCTTATTTGACGTGGGTTCGTTCCCCGACGGAGATTAAAAAAAAACGATTTCTGAGCTCTAAAAATACCCCCGGTTGGTGTGAATTTGATTCCTCATCCGTAAAATCCACACCATAGCATAGTTATCGAAATCGGTGGTAAACGATAGTCATCCAGTGAATCCCTGTAACAATAAAGATCATGCGTAAATGTCAGGCTATGGTCTATGACGTTGGCGGATCAACATGGTTAGCGTTATAAAAGCGTCAGAGAATCTACAGATGAGATTACAGCGTCACTATCACCATCTGTCGGTAAATTTGTAATCTGAATTTTTAAGGAGATCGGATGATAAGCCCAATACTCCTGAGGCTTGGAACACCTATCGTTTTAAGAGGCTTGGAACATTTCGTTTTAAGAAGCGACTCAATGCTTTGTCTACCACCAATATCAAAATTTCCCATGACAATAAGTTCATGGGAGATGAAACATTTTCACGATCATAGATCTTTATAAATATTTTTTAAAACACATTATTTGAAAGTTTTTATTTTGTGTGCTGTGTGATTGTCTAGTTCTAGTACTTTAACTTTTATATATATTTTTCGATAAATTTAATACGAAGAATGTAATAATTTTTCATAAATGTACGGGGATTCTTTTATTTTACAGAGGATGAAACACTTAAACAAATATCATATAATATGTAGTTTGAGCGAAAAGTAGCTTACCTCAGGCACACCAGTCGCTAGTGTAATAGAAAATTTCAGGAATTTCAGCAGCAGTTTCAAAGAAATAAAGTTAAGCTCTGAAATTCAAAAGATTTAATTAAGTACACTGAAACTTAGCTAAAAAAAGCCTTCGAGATACGACATATTATTTCTATACTATGTGAACATACTAGTAGTTTTAAAGGCTTTGTTTAAAACTTTTTTAAAAACTTAATTAGGATCCAGATACATTATATATGAAAATATATACATATATTTAAGTCACTCAACGTGTCATGGACAGATCCATGCTAAGAATGTCCACATATACTCGCAAATGCATATAAAGCATCCGTAACGAGGATACCCAAAGAAAAACTCAAGTAGTGGAGGCTACCGAAAGAATAGGCAAATTCAGGTAGTAATGGGCAGAACATATCTGTCAAAGAGATAAAAGTCGATGTGGATGAAAAGTGTTCGAGTAGCGTCCATGAACTAGCAAACGGAGCGTTGGCCAAGCCCACGCAAGATGGATTGACGATATCATTAGAATAGCGGGAGTATCCTAGATGCGGAGTACAAAGGATCGAGAAGACTCGTGCAGAAAGCCTTCGTTCAACAGTGCATGAATATAGGATTAGCTCGACACGTAGAGCAATACGAATATTTGCGTTGTTATTATTTATTATTTTTGAAAAGCTTCATAGGTATTAAAACCCGTGACTATTCGTCTGACAGTCGATTGCCTATACCAATCTGCAAGTTTTCTGAGACAATGCAGAAGGGCACTTTAATTATACATAAAGTTGAAGCATATTGCTATCTGTTATAAATCTTTTTCCTTCGCTCTTGGAGTGTTTCACATCTCTTCGGATTGGATTTCAATTGCAATAAAAAAGTTTCCGCCAACTCTCGAACAGATATCGCAAACTTTCCTTATCTCTCGAGCACTTTTCACTTTATTTTAAAGATGTTTTATGCATTCATATATTGTACAAAACTCAAGTTGAACTACGAGTGTTGGTTCATTTACGATCTGAAGTGCTTTTGAATATTTCATAAATAATATTAAGAATAAATATTTCAATTTCTAAATTATTTTATTTGCATAGATACTTTCTTTTGATTCGGGCTGATATCATCAAATAACTTACCTACTAACTATATTAAATGTACACCATAAATTTCAGGTTTAATTCTTCTTTAAATTTCAGTTTTGCACCAAATAATAATAATTATAATAATAAGCTTTTTATTCCAGCAGGATTGGGTGGGTTGTGCAATACTTAATCTGCCATATTTTTAGATACATAGATACATTTTAGATACAAAATAATAAATATATATATATATAATAATTCATTCATGGTGGTCGCTGCAACATCTCCATCCAGCGATGGCTCAGGGAGGAGTTGAGCCATTCAGAAACAGCCAGGATGATGGTGTTGTTGGACCTCCTTATCCTGCTCCAGAAGCCTGCAACACGGTGTCGCAATAATGCTGCGAACGAATGGACTCCGCCCTCCGCAAACATGCGAGATGCGCTACAAAATCTGGGGAGTTGCATAAGTTGGCGATATGAATTATTATACGCAACTTTGAGCTTCTCCCACTCTCGTTTAGGATAGCTAGACCAGAGTTTTGATGTATATAATGCCATACAGTGTGCTTTGAATAGCACTTTCCTGACAGCATTACTACAATGGTAGAACCTCCGAGAAAGCATACCGCTCCGAACGCTTATAGCTCTTCTTTGCCGCTCAATGTCTTCAATTTCATGTAGGTCATCTGTGAGGATATGACCCAAGTATTTATCCGAAGACACTGTCGTTAGATCCCTGCCCTCAAGACTCACTGTGGGTATGACCAGTGGTTCATTTTTGTGTTTGAAGACACAAACGACTGATTTCATGGAATTATATTTGAGGTCATGGGATTTAGTATATTTTTCACTAAGGTGAAGAAGGCATCGCAGTGCATTTATTGAGGGCAATAGAATGACCATGTCATCAGCATAGCTAGTATTGTTAGCACAGTAGCCGCTTACATGACAATCTTTTCTGGAAGCATTTAGTGATTGAATCAAGTCATCGATATAAATGTTGAAGAGAATAGGTGACATACTACCACCTTGCCGAGCTCCGCTCTTCATATATAAAGGCGAGGACTCAGCTCCAGCCCATTGTACAACATTCTTTTGTTCAAAGTTCTATAAAAATGGGTTATTGTTTTCCAAATGTCATTGGTTGGGCTAAGCCGCCCCATAGAATGTTATGATTTAGGCCCAGGGAGTGTCTGCTTAATCATCCGATCTCTTTTAAATTTACTGCCCTGCAGGTCGTTGAGAACAATATTGCTATAATTTTAAATTAATTTTAATTTAAAAAACAACAAATAATAATGTTTAGTTTTGATTCACATTTATTTTAACCCTCGCCTTACTATGTTAAAAACTTCCGCGCGTTCCGATGGTGTGTACTCGTTACACATTCTGATTTAAAGTTAATAAAATGAGTAGAAATTCGAAAAAATTAAAATATTCAAAGATATCGCTTAATTTTATAATAGTTGATGTCAATAAGCAGTAATAATTGACATTTAATAGCTAAAAACATGAAAAACATCAGAGGAATACCTCAAACGGCCAGACGCACCTTGGCGCGTGAACTTCCGAGAGCTACTAACACTACTTAGACTGTCGACATATCGATGAGCCGACGCGCATCGATATTATTTCGAACTAGCCGACCAACTGAGGTTTACCGTCTCACTCACTCATATTAGTACGTCAGCGAGAGTGAGGAGTATAGATGCCGACGTATCTGGGTATTTTTTTATTTTATTTTTGCACACGCTTTTGTATGACTCCCGACAGGTCGAATGAATACATGACAGTTGACGCGTCTTGATTGTAGTGGTGAATTTATTCCGGATTTTAGAAAAATATTTCCTGCTCCCGATGAGTGCCTATTATTATATTATTATTATTTTTTTTAAATACGTAAATGTATTAAGGAGGAATACCTAAAATCTGAACCCTGTGTGTATTATATTTACAGAGATATTTAAGTTATTACAAGCAGTGTGTAGTCGATAGACATCACCGGGGAGGAGAGGTTAAACGATTACATGTTTCGGCCTCCCCGGAGACCATCTGCCTGTAATAATAATATTCTTCCCAGGTGGAACTTTCGGTGCAGATATGTCTTAGGACAAGGCATCGACAGTTGCATCTGACAGTATTGAGTGACAGCAATTTATGGTGACTATTTGCTCCGAATATGGAAGTGATATTTAATTAAACTACTCGTATTAAATAAATATAAAATGTGCATCAAAGTACGTTTCAAATACAGTTCTGAGACAGTTATCCGAGAAGAATAATAAATGATTCACATATTAAATCAGATTGTCTGAGAGGAGCTGTGTTTGCTGAAAAACGAATCTGCAGACGGGCTGAAGAGACGGGAGAAGCTCATCAAATAGGACTTTTAGAATTTTTCAGGAGAACAGACAGTGAAAAATTAATTTCGTAATTGAAAAGTGGATATAATCTAGCTTTCAGTTCGGAAAAAACTGAAAAAACTGAAAAAAAAACAACTGTGAAAAAGAATTTCGGACGGATTAGGTAAAATTGAATTTTCAGTATGGCCGGTGCATGTTTTCGAATCATCCGGATTATCGCGCAGACTTATTCGCGAGAACAGGCGGCTCTTGCATAGAAGATCTGAAGGATTTATTTTCAATTTTTAGAGAGTTATTAGATTTTATTATGGCAGTCTTTTTCATGCCAGATTGTATGAAATACAAAGACTCCTATATTATATATATATATAACCGAACTATAGATTGAATGGATGAGAAACCACTTATTATAGGTCCTACATTGACTTTACAACCAGTCACTTACCTGTATTACTGATGAACAATATTATTTTCTAGATATTGTCTCAAGGTGACAAAATTTCATGTATTCAATCTTTAGTTCGATTCGAGACCCGAGTGGTACTTACTAAAATAAATAGACTGTCGGAATTTAATAATATTAAAAATATTTTGAATAAATTTTAAGTGATTGAATAATAAAAAAAATCTATCATTATACGATGATAACAATGGTATAAATACATCTTCTAACGCGTGTCAGCTCAGGCAGAGAAATATTCGAGAGGGCTAGGCGGTATTAAATACCTCAGCAAAGGTGGTTTCGAGGCTCGCGGTTCGCATCCCGCTTCTGCCGATATTTTTCTGAATGAATTGATGTGGATAAAGAATATGATGTAAGGTATATGTATATTTAATTACTTATAATATTGTTATTTAATCAATTATCTACAAAAGAAGATCAGAATATGTATTAAAAAAAATCTAATAAATATTTAAATACATGTCCTATATTTTTGAATATTTTTTGTAATAAGAATTGATTTACGATTAAAGTAATCGAAAATTTTTGGTGTTTTGTAAGCTTGTTCTTATACAATCCTTTCTGAAACTATGCAGATACGTTTGTACAATTATAATTAACAAACAAGTACTTCCTACTATTTCCATGTCTGAATATATGTTCCATAAGGCTACTAAGTGACAAATAAACTATCGGTGCTGCTAACTGATCGACTTGTTTTTATTATTTGATACGTTTATAATAATACCAATTATAATAAAAAATACGAGATGAATATATTTTTTATTGATAAAATGGCATGCACAGAGGCATCCTTGAAGGTTCGAAGCCTCTACCTTCACAAAGCAAGTGCGGATAATGAACCTATCCCGACAGTGATAATGCGACCCGAACACTATCTGGGAACATTTTCATTTCGTTGCTCCATCACTCCTTTCTAGCTCACTCCCTACGCCTGAAAGATTCCTGAAACCCAAAACACTCTAAATTGCAATAAAGTTTAAACTAAAAGTATTTCTTTTTGTATGATTTTTGTTGGTGGACATGAAATTCGAACCGCAGCAAATATTCATATCTCTTATCCATTACACTTGACGTTGACTACTTTGCCGTTTCTCTCTTGATGCTACTCTATTTTGTCGATGGCCGCTTACCATGACCCCAATTATCTCTGCACTCAGTGATCCACCTTGGTTAGTATATGGTTCACGAGGGCTTCCAAAGTACAAACGTAGATACTTGAAAAATATGAGGTTGCATAATTTCGATGATCGAACGAAAATCAGCTTCCTATATTCACGGGTATTTTATTTATTTACCTAGTTTTATTCCACGGCTGTATTCAACTTCACACAATCACAATAATGGAAAATAAAATCCATCCATTGAAGAAGAATTTCCTGAGAAAGAGGAGGCATAAAGTGCCTCAAATAAAATGCCCCTAGCCTGTACTGGAATACTCTGCACACTTAACGGAGCATATAGCGGAGCGGTTACAGCGCTCCACTCACATGCGATTAAGCCCTGGTTCAAATCTTAATAAATCAATTTTATTTTATTCATTTTAAGAGGTGTTAAAACAGTTTTCTCAATGTATTACAATTTTTGAAAACAATAATTTGTTCACACTATTTTTACGTTTACTTTTTACCGATATTAATCGCTGAAATATCAAAAGATTATATTTGCTTTAAATTTTTATGTATGTTATAATTTGTTTACACCATACATATTGACTTCTCTGTCGGAGTATTAGGCTACCACACATTCACCAAATAAAAATATAATTCTCTTGTTGTTAACTCTAAGCATTCTCTTTATAAATGTGTTCTTTTAATATTAGCTCCGAAAAGGAGAATCGTAACTTTTTCATAAATATAACGAAAATTTTCATATAACAGATGAATAAAAAACACTAATACAAAAAATAGACAGAGACAAAAACTCCCCGTTATTATGCCATTAACGGACATTACCCGACAACCGATTCTTTAAGGAGTATACGGTCATCACCGTCTTGTAGTATATACTCGCATGTGATTTCATGAAAGAAAATAAAAGATAACTCCGCATCTGAAAGAGGAGCCCATAAATTTCATCTCTTCAGGAGTGGGCTGACTCCCCTTAAGTCCTTTGTATTGAATCTGAAAGCCTCGAGGCTCTTGTGCCACCCCTGCGAGAGAGGACTCGCTCGCTATAAGACACGCGGGGATACTGTCGAGGATAAATTCGCCTTTGGGGTTTTTTTGAAAGCCACTTAGGGTTGCCACAAAAAACTTTAAATATAATTAATTAACAAAATAATAAAAAAAACTGGAGCTTTAGTTTTAACTCATAGCATCATTTAAAAAAACTGCGTAAGACTCTAACGTGTTAGAAGTAAAACTTTCGTTCTAAAAACAGTTTATTGAAGGTACTGTTGTCATTGCATTTGTACACAACTTTATTATTTAATTATTATGTAAAATTAAATGGAAGAAAATAATTATTTTTCAAATGAAATGTTTTTTTTTTTTTATACATATATATTTTTTTACAACTTATATGTGGTGTAAATATGCTTTCAATACATCTATACTGTCGGATGTGGGAGTGTCGTGGAAGTGTTGTGATCAGTGGATTGCTGTGAAGGAATTGGTATGCGTGTTAGAAAGGGATTACTGGAATTACTCCCTACAGTCCGAACAAGAAAGAAAATAAATAAAAAGACGGTATAATGTCACGAGGAATTTAATGTCAGTAAGTAAGCTTAATATTTAAACAGTTTTAAGTGTGAAAAGTTGCAGAAGATTTACATTAAATTGAATTGAATGATTAACGAGATTCTATTTTACTAGCAAGTTTAAGAAATGATTTTCTGAAAATATAAAATGTTACTAGTAGGTAAGTTGTGACTTGTTGTTCGTAGATCAGCACGTAACACAGTGAAGTCTCTGACGGGCGGCTTGATGAGTGTTCGGTTATGGAAGCGTAGAAGTAAAGAGAAAAGAGATCTGGTCCGTCTGGTCATCTGCTTATATAGAGCCAGCTCGACTTCCACCTTGATTGGTGCAATAGTACTTGAAGCGACCTTTTGTGACGGCGATTCTATCGATATATGTATATGGAAAATAAAAGGTAAAATTATTACACAGGCCAAGATAGTGAAATGGGTACAATTGATAAAACAAAAGTCTAGAGAAACTTTAGAGTTTAGCGATTACCAACATACGCGCAATGTATTTTTATATAATAATTGTTATTTAAGAATCGTTATTTTAGCTTTATTTTCTTCTACCCTAATTCAAATATATATTATACAATATTATATTGCAAGGAGTTTTAAAAGGCATAAATAAACTTTTTGGTATTTATTTTTATTCAAAATATTTTCTTGCCTGAAATTATTAGAATTAAACGTAAGCGATCATTCATATTTATATTCCCGTGGAGTCATCATCTTCATCAATCCGGTGGATTGGTTTGCAGCAACAGAATCTTGCATCTCGATCTCCATTCCTCTCGGTCCTCCGCAACCCTTTTCAACTCAGCATAAGCACTACAATTCATGTCCTCGAATACTTGCTGCAAATACTCCCGTCTAGGGCGCCCTCTACAGTTTCTACCCTCAACCATCCCCTCCAAAATATCGTGAAGAAGACCATCGTGGCGCATGATGTGACCAATCCATCGGGCTCGCCTCTCTGAGATGGTTCTTATTCGTTGCCTATCTTCCTTGATTATTCTGAGAACCTCATTGTTCGTGACGTGGTCTCTCCAGGAAATTCCGAGAATTCTTCTGTACGACCACATCTCAAAGGCCTCTAGTCTTTTTTTATCACTTTCAGATAAGCACCATGTCTCACAGCCGTACATTAAGATGCTCCAAACAAGTGTTTTGGCAAGTTGCTTGCGGAGCCCTAAAGAAATATTCTTTGACTTTGAGTGGAGTCATAATTAACCACAATTACGAAATATAATTATGAATAAAAAGAAAAAATACATCAAAGGAAGAAATTGGCTTCATTGAGATATTAAAACAAAGGTCCAATTGACCTCCAGTAACCGGTGTACCAAACAGATTGCTCTTTGACTTCAATCATTTAAAAAAAGGAACGTTTTATTTTTTTATTAATTTTTCGAATGTTGTTAATTATCTTTTTTACAGTTCGATCTAAAAGGTTCCAAATTTCATTGATTTTTCAATTCAAATATACAATTAATTAATTTTTTTAATTTTTATTAGAATATTATTTTATTATTTCAATATTCTAATCTACTTTTATAGATCATTGACTATATTACAATATTATCATTACTTAAATATACATATACTAAACATAAAATTCTTTTTTCAACGCGTCAATCCAAGCACAAAAATAACGGCAGAAGCGGGATGCGAACCGCGGACTTTGGAAACCACCTGGGCATTGGTTTCCAAAGTCCGCGGTTCGCATCCCGCTTCTGCCGTTATTTTTGTGCTTGGATTGACGCGTTGAAAAAAGAATTTTATGTTTAGTATATGTATATTTAAGTAATAATCAAATATACAGTTGTTTTTCTCTGAATTCTTAAAGATTTAACTGAACATATAAAAATTAAAAAGTTATTTTAAATTACATTTTTTTGTTGATAGGTATTACAAAGTTAAGCTTTAATATTTATTAAGATTTTATTAAGATGGTTAACAAGTAACAACCAATCCTTGTTGCAACATTGAAATTAATCATTGGATCCTTGAAAAAAATATATATAATAATATATATTCATTTTATAATACTTTTTGTTGTTGAACGTCAAAATTATTTAGAAAACATAATTTGTTTCTTGTAATATTTTTTTAATTTTCACCTAATAAGAACCATCTCAGAGAGGCAAGCCCGATGGATTGGTCACATCATGCGCCACGATGGTCTTCTTCACGATATTGTGGAGGGGATGGTTGAGGGTAGAAACTGTAGAGGGCGCCCTAGACGGGAGTATTTGCAGCAAGTATACGAGGAGATGAATTGTAGCGCTTATGCTGAGCTGAAAAGGGTTGCGGAGGACCGAGAGGAATGGAGATCGAGATGCAAGATTCTGTTGCTGCAAACCAATCCACCGGATTGATACTACGAAGAAGAATATTTTTTTGATTTTGAAAAAAAAAAAGTTTTTTATTATTTCAAATTTTTATTGCAAAAGTTTTATCTCCCTGAGATTTATCTCGTGAAATAAAAATACTTGTATTTAAAAAAAAAAAAAAAAAAAGATTATTTATTTTATTTTATAAGTTTCACTTAGATAAGTGGCTTTTTCCTTACGCATAGTAACATCTAGTTACTATGAGTAAGGAAAAAAAAATATTTTTTTTTTTAATTTTTCACTTCTTGCTACTTTTTTGATCAATTTTTTTTTTATTTCATTTAGAACTTAATAAAGCAAGTACCTCATTGTTTGTCTACATAAATAGACGATAGGCGCTGGGAGCTTGAAGACCGTTGTTAAATTATTTATTTATAATATTGCCTTATTTGATCGCGGCACACCTGTATCAGCTTACGGCACCCCAGTGTGCCGCGGCACACCGGTTGCGGAGCACTACTCTAGCCTATGCGCCAAAGCTCTATTAAAACAGACCTTAGGCACATATGTTATTAAAACATTGACTTTTAAATGACCAGTAAGACCTAAAGAATGCATAACCTTCCTCCAAATATAGCTAAATTCTTCCATCATTGTTGTTATTCTATTATATGTTTACGTAAAAAATAATCTGTTTTAAAAATATTTTCTTTTAGCAACTCCTCATTAACGGGAAAATTATTATAATCTTGCCGTCGTCAAGCTCAGAGGCTCAAAGAAAAACGGCCAAAGGTTCTTCAATGGCGTAAAGAAAAACTGAGCGTTTTTCCGGAGGTCTTTCTTTTTTCACTGCACTTCGATTGGTTTTTCTTGCACCGAGGATTTTAATTGTCTGAAACAAGGCGAGTACCTTCAGCCTAGAATGTGGCCGACTGGATAAAATGGCCGAGTAGCATTTGAGCTGTCACGGGTTCAGATCATAGCGAAAACTTAAACATACAACTTTTTTTTAACAAAAGATAATAAATATCAAGTTTAGGCGTTTTGCAATTTTTAAGAAAAATATGATCCAGTTCTCATAAGAGTTTTGCAACTTAGTTGTAAGCTTTCAAAAATAAGTGTAATATAACACGTCAAAATATGTCAGGGATGTAACAGTTTTTTTTTCATTGCAATTCGTTTTCGTTGTCCTGGAAAGTGAGATCGAATACTTTTTATATAATGTACTTGAAAACTTTAAATTAATGTTTAAATTAATAAAACATAAATGAATTTAAATAATAACAGTTATCGAATAAAATCAGTTGATAGAATTTCTTATGACATCAATTTTTAACTCTCAATAATTCAGCTAGATAGTAGATATTACATAAGATGATTTCGTATTCTTGTATAGTATGATTGACGAAAGAAGACATTCGACGTAAAAATTTCCCTGAAAAATTCTCTTTTTTCTTAAAAATTATAATATTTATAATTATATATATAGACATAAACTAACAAAGTACAGACCAACGAATGCACTTACTGTAACTGATCTGCTATTAATTATGCTCTTAATCATTTCACGATTGGATCGGTCACATCATGCGACACGATTGTCTTCTTCACGACATTGTGGAAGGGATGATTGAGGGTAGAAACGGCAGAGGGTGCTTTAGACGGGAGTATTTGCAGCGAGTGTTCGAGGACATGAGTTGCAGCTCTTATGCTAAGCGAAAAAGGGTTGCAGAAGGTCAAGGAGAGTCGAGATGCAAGATTTGGTTGCTGCAAATCAATCTACCGGATTGATACAACGAAGAAGAATAGGTATTAATAATAGAAGAGTATTTATCCATTAACTGACAAAAACAACATGTTTGAAAAAGAATCGCTAAAACATACTTTAAGGATTAAACTTAACATTTATTATAAAATAATATAAATAAAATAAGCAATTACTGGCAAGCAATGCATGTATAGAAAATATAGTTATTTACTTAGAGCGCTCAATCATTTATACAACTATTGTTTTAAAAAACTCAAAAATAAGATACATGTATTACAATTTGGCTGTATTCTCTTGTATGCGATATGCATAAAAAATCATGAAAAAATCCTACGAGGCACAGATCTTTCAGGTTGGAGTGGGATTTTACCGGAGCTTTTCCGGCTCTCGATCGAAGAGCTTTTCTCATTATTGCTACAGCAATTATTTTTCTTTCAATTTGAATCCAACAACGCGAGCAAAGGAGCACAAAAGCTCGTTTAATTGTTTCAATTTGGCGAGATGATTTAAAGAGCACTTGTAATTTTTTTCCAGAGAATTTCCGTTGCCAATTAACATTTTTTGATATTTTTTCTTATTTCTACTTCTTTTCTTCTCGATATTATTTTTCATCCATTTTTTGCCTAATTAGGAAAAAAATATTAAATTTTGTAGACATAATCGTCTTCATTATTTTATATTATTTCATAACTTTAATATGTATACAATATCTAATACAATGAAAAACAAAGAGTTCCAGTTAGTAATTAAAATACATTTTCAAATAATTTATAATACCATATATACACAGAAGTAAATATATAAAATAATAACGTGTCAATATATTATAGAAGAATAACAATGGTGATGAAGAAACTTCATGTGTGGATTATATGTCGCATTTCATATGGTTAAGCGTTTTATGAATATTTATTTGCCATGAAATTATAATCCGGCATTTACGCTTCTTTCATATACAGGTATTCATGGCTCCCGGAAATTTGGCTAAAAAAATGGCAGAACTGTTTCAAAAACTCGTATTTATTTTTTTTGTAATACAGAGTTGATGTCTACTCAATTGTTTTGAATGTTTCACGCTTTGTTAATTTTTTTAACCAACTATATGTCTCTTATCTTGAATGCCACGACAATTGGTTGAGGGATAGGCTGCCCATCTCTTACCCAGCAGGCCACCTTGCCCTAATTCGGTTTATCAGCTTCCCTGGCTGTGATGTGGCACGCCGAGGGTACGCAAGTCACGTCCTGCAGCCCCAGGAGCTCCTTGATATTCCTCGCGGAGAACCGTTGACAACTGGGACAATCAATCCCTAATTCCGTTCGAGAACTTACATCTTTGTCAAGAAACTGGATCGACTCTCGATACTACATACTAAAAGCCTGTTATTTTTGAGAACATAAAATTTTAATGCAATGTGTTGTGATATTTAAAGATCAAATGTATATTTTATTCTTCTTTTCTTACTTTCATCTTATTTTTCTTTTTTATCTTTTTTAAGTGGGTGCATGCAGAACCAGTTTTATAACCAGTGGGCTCTACCAGGGCGATGGAGAGTTGAAGTATTTGTGAGCTTAGCATAAGGTAAGTTGGATTACTAATTTTATCAAATTTAGTACTTGATAGGTTTAAATTTGATTATCTTCACGACATTGTGAAAGGGATGGTTGAGGGTAGAAACTTCGGATGGCGCCCTAGACGGGAGTATTTGCAGCAAGTGTTCGAGGACATGAGTTGTAGCTCTTATGCTGAACTAAAGAGGATTGCAGAGGATCAAAAAAAGTAGAGATCGACATGCAAGATTTTGTTGCTGCAAACCAATCCACCGGATTGATACTACGAAGAAGAATATTTAAATATATTGTTAATTTTAGTATTCTATTAATCTTAATATTTGAAGTGGACAGTGCGAGTCTTCGTTATTATTTTTTATTATCATTATTATCATACGAAGCTTTATTGTTAATTATCAGTGAGTTCCATATTCCTCCTATTGACTTTTCTAGAATCACAATTTGTTACATGTTTGGGTAGATAGTTATTTTGTTCAAGACCATTCAGGAATAATCTTTATTTTGCTATCTTATTAAATCATTCGTAAGTAAGGAAATGCTATTTAAAAATGTATTACTCCACAATATGGTCCAGGATGAAAAGTATCCACAATGCGACCGAAATATCAAATTTTCGGTACTATAAGTCATTTAGTTTGCCGGACATGAAGGCTGAAGTGATAAAAAATACATATTGAGAGTTGTATTTTACGTATTGTAAAAAAAAATTCTTTTTTAAAAATACTAACCCAAATTTTAATATTCCCTCCTGATTTGAAATCTCTCTCGTGTGTAATGGTGCTAATGTAATGCCACGCGATGCGCTGCTCCAATGATCTTATTTAATATTCTGATGCATGGACGTGATGCAGTGATCGTGTATCTTCAGGACCCGAAATTCGCACTGGTAACGTAAGCTCCATTAGCTTTCTCGGGGTGTCAATTACAGAGAGAAAATGAAATTCTTTGTATCAATCATGTGCATTAAAAGTTTGAATATTGAATCTCGGCGTTTTTTTTTAAATTCAATGATATTTATTCGATTGAGTTGCTTTTTAAGATTAAATGCTCAAGGCTTCGGGGACGTTAGCATCGGGTTACCAAAGAAGGCAAGTCGATACACAAAGTATACTAACTTCGCAGCCTTAGGCTGAGGTTGACATGAAACTAATACACCTAGAATTACGGGAAAGTCTTCAGCCACTCTATAACAATTAACTTTTTGCGTGCGTCCAGTAACGGGTCCCAATCTGAGTCTCCAAAAACAGATCAAGACAGGGAGGGCTTACACCAAGCGAGTATCCAATCTCCTTCAATTTTCTGTTGAAACAAACAACCCAAGATACGAATTTTACTCAGTTACAACAGTTGACGTCTCAGCAAGTCCCTGAGCTGTTGCCTTGGAGTTTGTTGGGAAACCATGTATGTTCCCAGAAGTAAAGATGTCTTTGAACAACTCGTGGAGAATAGCCAATTTACTGTGAGCATATAGTTTCAAATATGAATATGGGAAAAATATGTTTTTTTATTATTTCTAATATTTGTATCACGTCAATTACGATAAACAGTGTAAAAATCGGGACTAATACAGTTAGGAAAAAGAACCATTGATCCCAAGAAGCCGCTTAATCTAATCAATGACACGAGGTAAGCATCATCCTGCGGTACAATCCATATTTTAATCCGTGTTCAATGTTGCTTATATTTAATTATCTAAAAAGAGAATTGCGCTTACAATGTTTTATCTTCGTTAGTCGTAGGTTTTCTAATTTTTAAGTCTCTTTATTTTTGTTTTACTGAATATAGTTGTTCTAGAGTACATCAGCTGAGGCAATCTATAATATAACCGGAATAAATTTGTGGTCAAGCAAACAATTTTATCTGTATCTGCAAAAAACATGTCAATGACCACTGGTTTAGAACTACTTGCATGGAGTAAAATCACGTATTGAGATCACGCCATGTTCTACATACGTTCACTTTTGTGGGCATCGGCCGCTAATCCTTGCCGAAAACAATACTATACAATCATACCCCGAATTACGTCACCTCGACTTATGCGATCTAAAACTTATGTGCACCTTTTGGGATTATCACAATGATTAGATTTTTTACATGGATTCATTTTAAAACAAATAATAAATGTTAAAAAAAATTAAAAAAAACAAATTATGATTCACGATAAAAATGATCTCAACATACCCACGCTGAGAAGAAAACCTGGAAGACTACAGGCAACCTGGACTGCAACTGTAGAATAGGATCTGAAAACTCTGGGCTTAATCAAGAATGCAACGCAGGACAGATAGATATGGCAAATGTGCACAAGGAGAGCCGACCCCAGATAATGGGAAATGGCGAGGCTAAAGAAGAAGAATAAATATTTTTAATAAATTACCTTTTAGTGAAATAAAAGGAATACATGTTTTTTTCTCCTGTAAAGGTTTCTAACCCTGAAAATTTCGTAGCCTTTAAAATTTTTGATCGTATTGTAATAGTTATTAAAAATATACATACGAGTATTAATAAGTGAATTTTTTTAGATTGTGTTTTTTATACGCAAAAACTAATTTTAATATGATTAAATATAATTATGATTTTGATTAATGTAATTCCTTTACGAAAAAATAGTTAAAATATTTCCACGATTAGAATTTAAAAACGGCTTCTCCACCCAAAATAAAATTGTGAAAAATTCTGTCTTTCTCCATTACAATATAAAAAAAATTCCCACAAAAATATGCCCAATATTTTTTATAAGTGTTATCCATTATAATACATATGGTTTAATATTTTAACTTGATAAGATGGAAAAATTGGCTCAGCAATCGATTTCGAATGCAATTACATGCAAATACAGAAAGCGGCAAAAAATCTGACGGTTTTCTATAATCAAAATGTCATTAATTTTTGCCGCTCTCTGTACATACTTTTGTTTGAATCGTCACGTCCACCGTTTCTTTTTTTCTGATTATTTGTTAAATAAAATTTCCTAGAATAAAATATTTGCCTCATTTGAAAATAATTGAGAAATAAAATTTTCCATATTTATCTGTAAGAATCAATGACATTTAAAGAATATGTCTTATTTATTGTAAAAAAATAAAGTCTCATCCACCAAATATAAAAATTTTATGATTGGGTTTTTGTTGTTCCGGATATCACGCAAATCGGGATACGACTGTACAGTATACATTTTCGATATTGAATACATCATGGATATTTTATACATTCAGGATCCATGGCCGTCAGTTCGTTCACTCACGTGTCTTATTAAGAAAAAAACCAAACGTCCATACTAACGAGACAGGATATATCACGTATCAAAATGCGTTGCATATTCGGTAATTCAAAACATACAGTTTTTGACGTACTTCAGCTGTAAATTAAAAATATGAAACTTTGATTTAACGTTGCTACTATTGCAGTCCTTCATACGTTCATTTTCACCAACATTTCTTCTTTGAAAAATATAAAGACAATTTTCGGATTAGTATACAATTTGAAATATGTGAGTATATTATATATGTTTGTATATTTTGGCGTACACGTCACATAGTGCGGTGACCTAAAGCGAGAACTCGCTTAAAATGTTGGACCATATTTCAACTTCTTGCGCAATTAATAATATTCGAATAAAACAAAGTGATACCTGTTGACATCAGCATGATATAGCCCTTGCTGACTGGTACCGAAAACCTCGTTATACAATCATTCGTCTCTCATTTCTGTTCGCTTGTCAGACATGAATGTGACCGCCATATTGGCATTTTGGACAAATCCGGTCATAGTTATATAGACTGCCGCTTTTGGCGCTGGGCGAGAGCCCATCCCGAGCGCGACAGTCGTGTCCCGCCATTCGGTGAGAGCATATTGTATTGTGGCTCGGCCGAATGCTGTGACTAGGTCGGGCCACAAGGTTGTAAAGGTCGTCGTAAATATATGTCAATGTGCTTCTGAAAAAGTCTGTGTTATTAATCTGTTCCCCATCCTGCCATCACGTGACGGAGTAACACCTTTTTTTAAAGAGAGGAGGATGTAACTATACAGTGCTTGCATTTTTTTTTTATGTAAACGCATGCAGGAGAGCATAACCGGTCAAGACCAGTGCACTCTATGACGCTCAGCCAGGGAGGCTGGACGCTGCATGCGGGAAACGTGTGTTGTGTTCGTGTTTGTGTGTGGGTTGAGAAGATTGCAAGTGTATATTTATCTGTTTCTTGAAGAGATCCAGATTGTAGGAAGGAGGAAACACAGACGCTGGAAGAGCATTCCATAGCTTACCGGTGGCATTAAGGAAGGAACTTTGAAAGCTGCCAGTTTTTGGTCGACATATATTAACCGTGTATGGATGTTCGGCAAGTGTAAGACGAGTTTGTCGGCTGTGAGTGGGTGCAGGAGGAATTAGTTCTTTAAGTTCCGAAGAGCAGCGACTGTGGTAATAACGGTAGAAAAGACTTCTAAAAGATTACATTCAAACGGCTGTAAAATCCGTCATCTAAATGTAAAAAAATGCCATCGTATAACATATTTAAATAACAAGTAGTTTCATCGAATACTGAGGGTAAAATAATTTGATATTGTGAAGAATGACAAAAATGAGGATGCTTCGCACCTCACTAAAAGTCAATGCAGATTTATAATGGGTTTTGAAATCAGATGCCTTCGCAAGAACTAGAGATACTTTTATTTGACTTTGTGACAAATGACGAGGGGAAGATGCGAACTATTTTAAAGTTCTGGTGAACCTGCAGGAACACGTTTTTGAAAATCGCGAGAGAACAGAAACTAATGCTGTCTTTTCTTGAAGCTTACACTGGATCTCGCCATTTTGGAAGACTATTGGAAACTTTTCATTTTTAATGTATTTATGGAAGCTTTGAGAGGCAGAGCTGACAAGATGAGCAAAAACTTAATTGCGGCTACTTATGACGACGATATACTCGAGGTAGTGACTTAGAACGATAGCGATGATGATAATGGGTATATTTTTATCAGCGATTATACAATTTTTAAGACACAGGATCTTAGTCAATGATTTCCAGGATGCTTAAAGAATCCAGCTGTATGTTATGTTCTATTGTGGCATTTTCAAGTACGTTAATTTTAAATAGTTAAATATTTTAAACTTTTTTTCAACGTGGATCACATTAAGCAATTTATTTTGAGTCAATTTATTTATAATATTCCTGGCAATTCCAAGGCATCCTTTAACTATTATACAAATACTTGAAAATTAAAACCTTTTAATTCATTACAAGATTTGTCACATCTAAGCTCTTATGTCTTGCTGTATCAATTATTCCACAGGCATTACTTGTCGAAATTACAATCGGCACCCTAATGAAGTTTGCCGGTTTACACAAGGCGAGCAGTCAGCTCCGAAGTAGGCTCAAGGCGCCCCGGGCAGATACCTGGATGTAATGTATTCTTACCTGTTCCTTCAAGATCTAACATTCCGAGCACACCTCACTCTGCACGTAGCGCCTTCCTTCCTACCCACAAGGAAAAGCTTGCAAAACGTACACTAGTTCACCACCATTACGCTTTCTCGCTTATGCTTTAAATTGATGAATCTATTCATTCTTGTCTGTTTAAATAAGTTGCAAAATGTACAACTATTAACCAGTATAATATTTTCCCACTTGTACCCTTCACGTGTTTTATATTGCCATCCTTATATTTTTAAATGGATGCTGGATGCGGAAGGCGGAGGATCAAAGAGGATGGAGACTCATGCGGGAGGCCTACGTTCAACAGTGGACGGACACAGGCTGATGATGATGATAATGATATTTTTACATAAACACAATATACATAGTAATTACTCTTTTTGGTGGAATATGGTTAAGATTTGCAAGGGGGACATTATTGCCTTTAATTTATTCTTGTATGTAAATTTACGATCTATGCTTAAAGACCTTTCGTCCGATGCTCAAGGAAGAGTTTATAAAAATGTAATAACAGTTTGCTTCCCTTTTTTTTCGCTTGTTTTTTGAGGTTATTAATAAAGAATATTATTTAAAATACACAATAAAAACTTTAATAAAAATATCAAAATACTCAGTGATAAGAACATTGAAGGCAGGGAGAGAAAAACTTAGCTAACATCTCAATATGAGATAAAATAAAATCTTCTTCATAGTATCAATCCGGTGGATTGGTTTGCAGCAACAGAATCTTGCATCTCGATCTCCATTCCTCTCGGTCCTCCGCAACCCTTTTCAACTCAGCATAAGCGCTACAATTCATGTCCTCGAATACTTGCTGTAAATACTCCCGTCTAGGGCGCCCTCTACAGTTTCTACCCTCAACCATCCCCTCCACAATATCGTGAAGAAGACCATCGTGTCGCATGATGTGACCAATCCATCGGGCTCGCCTCTCTGAGATGGTTCTTATTAGGTGTAATAAAATAGTTTACATAAAAAATACACACAGCTGAAATCACGTAAGATAGTCCTTTATTTGTTTATGTATAGAGATATAGACCATAGATTTTAATATTATTTAATATATGTGAGCTAGAATTTTTCAAAAAATGACTACTTATCCCCACATTACTTCTTACATAATCACAGGTATCCTATCGTATAATTGATCATTCTTAGTAACTATTTTAAATGTTTCATATTAATATTTTTTAACTTAAACACGTTGAAAAATATAATTTTAAAAAATCCGATATTAATACAGACCAGTATATATTTATCAAACGGATTAAAAAATAATGAAGAAGAAAATAATTAAACGCAATAATATACATTGTAAACATCAAAACAATAAACAGATAAACAAAAAAACCATGTAGTTGATATTTATAAAAAAAATACATCCTACCAATAATCCAACAGTTGATACATACAAGCAACGCTTTTAAAAACAATGTTATTTTTTCTCCTAAAATATAACCGTAGCCTTACAATTGGTAAAATATACAATTGACATTTAAAAAAAATGTAATCGCATGCAGGAGAGCACACCCGGTCAAGACCAGTGCACTCTATGTCGCTCAGCCAGGGAGGCTTGACGCTGCATGCGGAAAACGTATGTTGTGTTCGTGTTTGTGTGTGGGTTGGGGAGAAACAGTATTTTAGTGCTCCAATTCAAAGGTGACAGTAAGGTTGTAGGTCGGATTTGTCCTTTATATAGAAGAAGAAGTTGTTTATCGTTGAAATACCTCAGTGATCTATAATAATACACCTAGTTTTTTGGAAGCGAGACCGGCTTTATACTTAATTGACTCGTAATATTTGACATTATTCGAGATTGATAATCCATGAATGTTGATGGAGCTTGCTTTTGGAAAAGAACAACCGTTGATTCCCTCTTTCAGAGATAATTCGGCTAATCATCGGACAAAACTGTTGTATGCAGATATTTTTTGACTTGTTAGCATAATGCGCCTTATCATTTCACTTGATGGTATTTCTATCGGGCAGGGAGTGGTACAGGTACCTGTACACCTACAATCGAATCTCGCCCCGACGCCCCAATCAAAAGAATACTCAAT